>JARDVY010000160.1:0-1200000 GCA_029030555.1 Ornithoptera alexandrae | reverse complement strand
TCGTAGGTGATGTATCAAAATTTTGCTTATATTCTAAATATATGGTAAAAATCTGTAAAAACATGTGTCAATCAAGTTAGTATAGTTAAACTAGCAGAATACAATTACTACAATGAAACAGTTGGATTAAACTTTATTTAGACTTTTTAATTGAAATTTTTAACCTCCGTTTTAACAGCTTCTTCTTTATTCTTAGTTTCGACTACATCGTCTTTTTTTTCCTCTTTTGATTTCTTAGTTTTGCATTTAGTGCTGTTATTTTCTTTACTCTTTGAATTTTTTTCACTCTCCGTCTTATTAGTTTTTATAGGTTTTGTTTCCGTTGTAACTTTGCTTTGATTCTGTTGTTTCAAATTATTCTCCTGTGAGTTTTGTTCTTCTTGCGACAATTTCTCCACTTTGACCTGCTTTAGAAATATTTTAAATGACACAAAACATATATATTCACCTAAATTAAAAAAATATATTAAACCGAATATGCTTCCTTCTCTGTGCTCAATAAACAATCAATTGACATTACCTCTGTATCTTTATTTTCCACTTTTAACTGATCATTTGTACCAGAAGGCGAATCTTCACGCACCTCAGTTTGTATCAGCTTTTGTAGCTCTTCCAGATCAGGGGTTGCCCCAGCATTTGGAGAGTAACTCTCGACTGGTTTATTACTAATCGAGGTGGAATCTGAAGTTGGATCATTAATAAACGGCAACGTCTGTGCTGTATTACTATTTTGAGAAGCCCTAAGCTGTTCTAATATTTGATCTTCAGTTTTCATATCTTTGGTTAAATCTTCTGTGATAAGAGAGCTAGAAGTTATGTTGGAATGCTGCAAATATTCATTATCGTGATAATTTTTTAAATAATAGCGATAGTGTCTATAAACGCTTCAATCTTTACGCGGTCAAATGATGTCCATGGTATACGGATTACAAATATACAATGAAAAATGGTTAATCATGCATATAAGTGCAGCGTTATCATTTATTAGTTTTCTAAAATGTACTTCACTACCAATAAAATACCCAATTTAGGGCTAATATTTAATTAGACTTAACTATATCTTAACACGTTGTAAGTTGCAAGGGCGAAGTAACTCGGGAAAAATATTTATATTTCAAAAATATTTGTTCCGAGTTTGGCGCACTTCGTAACCTTTGTGTGAATTCTATATATGTAAAGAAACTCACACAAACAAAAACATATGGTTTTGACATTTACATGTTATTTATATCCAACCCCAATCCATCACCAATCTAAACAAACACGTGCAATAATAAACGCATGTTAAAGCCCAACCCAGTTATATAAGAAGACAGGAGTAGCTTGCTTTTATTGTAATAATAAACATAAACTATTTCACTACTACTCTTCAGGTTATTGTGTACATTTTAAATTCTAAAATTATAAATAGCAAATATATCATTATACGTAACGCTACATAGGTGAACATCGATCTCAAGAACCTATATTCTTTCCATAATATTTTAATGTTGACTTATTCGCTAAATACTAATTTATATGCCATTAATATTTGAATACATTGCAAATTCACTTCAGAGGAGATCTGCTATCAATTTTAAATCCATTTCCATATATTCGAAAACTTAATTCCGTAATATTTTTCAAATAATCATTTGTACTAAACAGCATATTGTTAAAAATTATTCACAGTATATGTAAATCACAGTACATATTTAAAAAGATTATCACAGTAAAATAAACAGGAATAAAAAGGAAAAACATTTCAAAAAGTTCATCTTTATTATAAAGTTTTCCATAATTTACATTTTAAACCACAATTTTTTGTTCTTGCATTTGAGGAAAGTGGTATCAAACTGTCATCTTATCTTCTTTAAACACACTGCCTTTACATAAATAATATTCACTCACAAGCAAAATAAGTACACTATACTTAACGTGAAAGTTATATATATTTTCTTTCAACTGCTCTTGTTAAACTTCCATATATTATATCACGATCTATATAAAATTTATTATCAAAACTAGCCAAAAATTTACACTTTGCATCAATTTTATTTTATATCAACCGATTTATTTGTTTACTTTGCTAAACCGAACTCTTAAGCAAGCTTAGTTAGTACAAGATAGCAAAGTTATTAAATTTGTTAATAATGTAACTCGAACTTTATTTCAATAAGCTCGTTGTTCAATAAATAGATTGATAGAACTTTTTTGAAAAAGCGACGCGTTGAGTGCTGTAAAGCTGTAGTGATTGTAACTCTTTAATAGTAATAGGCCTCATATATGTATGCCAGCATAATTCCATCAATATTGACAAAAAGCTTAAATGTATCGCTATAGTATATGTATATAAAGTATACGTTATACTTTACATACAAATAATATTTATTCGAACTCTGCAAATAGCAATCACAATAAAGCAACGTAAATATTGATGGATTCTGCTCGGAGCACTCGGCAAGTAGAGGGTTAAAGCGACTATCTCAAAATCTCCAAGACATATGCCCCATGACGATTTTTGTGAATGCAAGCAGCGTTACCTTAAATTCTTTTGTAAAAGTAAAAGCTGGAATGTACAATGACACAATGTTAAATATGTAGTACCAAATGAAATTGTAAAAAGAAATTTATTGAAATTCATTAAATTCATCGAAATAATAACGGAGAGTGTGTCGCGAACGTCATCAGGCGACGAAATATCTGCAGCCCGGTCCTTAATACGTTAGAAACACTTCTGTCGTACACTTTTATAAATTCATAAGCGCCAACAATTTACTGGTAACTTACGTGATGTGTCCAGAATTTAGAGATCCTGTTGAGGAACCTACCTTACTGACACGTGTTCCACAAATCCTACAGTCAAAATCAAAAACAAAACTGTTCAATTTTAACGTGCAATTTTTTTTCAAATATTTATTTCGCAAAATAAACGCAATGTACCAAATTTTCGTCGACATTGTCGTTCTATATAGCAACCTTGACCAGGATTTTGTACAATATCCACTTTGGAACCAAAATAACAAAATATTGCATAGAGGTTCCGTTAACACACATTAGAAGAGAAAAAATTGCACAATTAGAGGCATATTGAAGAGAAATAGGTTATTTATAATAACTTATTACACATCTTCAAATTGTAAATAAACGCAACTCAAACAGGTATAAGTTAGCAAATTGTCATGGTTTTCTATTTTCCAATAACATTAAAAGTAATTTTTTAGAAATTAATGCTTTTTGCAGCACATTGATACCAGAAACGGACATGCAGGCAGACACACTTCCGAAATTGTAACATAAAAATGAATAATAAATGAAACATTGTAAGCAAAGCATCTATCTATAAGTTCAACTAAACGTGAAAAATATTTATTTTTTCGTTTATCATATATGTAAAACTTATTTCTTAGTTACATTTATAATAAAGATCCAATTTTAAATGTTCTTATAATCAACTTTAATTACATTTTTTTTATTTATGTAACTAAAGTGTATGAAGCGTCGTTAAAGATTTAATAAGTTTTACGAAATTTGAAAAAATGTATCTTGGTTAACTGACATTTAAAGCATAATTGTACTACACTTAAAAACTCAAGGTTTTTATTTACGGGAGAAAAGTAAAAAAGGAGTGAAGTTGTGTTTGTAACATTGCGTCTTAATGCTCTTTCACACCAAGCCATCGTTGTCATATTTTTTAGGAACAAAGACAGTTTCTACAGCATAAAGAAGTATCAAAACCAAGACACATGCAAAAAATACTTTAAAAGCAATATGGCCATTAAAGATTTAATGAGTACCATAGCGTAATTGCCTTAAAGCGCCAGAAAAAAAAAGTAAGCGAAAAAACGGCCTATAATGAATGCAAACTGTTCTTAATTCCATTCAGCAAACAATATATTAAAAATGAAGCGATTTAGCATATTTTGAACATAATGTTGAAGCTAAAAAGTACTTTGCAAAAGCTAATTACAAATTATATTGGCGGATAAATTAAGGCATCATGAAATCTATAGTTAATAGATTTATATATATTATATTGATAATAGCAATATCCCCCATAGAACTAAACATTTTATTTATGTTACGTTATGTTAAAATTCATTTAATACTAAAAGTGTAATTGTTTGACTAAAATAAATGCACATGTGAAAAGTAGAAAGAATATTTATTTTAATAGTAAACAGAGAATTAAAAGAAAACGTATTTTTACGTTCTCTTCTTTGAAAATACAAAATAAGATAACTTTGCATGTAAAAATATAAATCCCTGATAATTTTTAATATTTAAGTTAATGTATTAGTGACAACAGAAACTTAACACACATGTAACAATAACTACACGTCATTCATGATTCCTTTGTTAGTTAGCTCAGAAATTACAATAGCGTGTAATGTTACTCTACAAGTGATTTACACAAATTTATGAGATGAAATAATTATAACCAAAAATATAATTAATACTATTTGTAGTTGTTCTCAAATAAACTGAAATACATTAAAAGAGATCTGCTTAATTAAATTATTATTTCAAATAAAATTTTTTGAAAAGAAAAACAGAGTAATTGAGTAAAAAAAAAAAAACAAATTCACGATATAAGCAGAACCCTATTGAATAATGACTAAATAGGTAATAGACAAACCTCTGTATCCCAGAAATACGGCGGCAGGTTGTTGACATGAGACTCGTTTCGCTCGTACAATGTTGGCTGCATCCAAAACAGATCGGGAGAAGACAGTTGGCTCCAAAACGAATCCTGCATATTTAATTTCTCTTACTCCAAATTTACAGAACTATATGTACAATCCAGTAGCGTTACGTCCGTTCCAAAACATTACCGTGTTCCGGGTTGAAGGACAGTAGCTAATAAAACTATTATGATAACGAGGCGCAACATTCTATGTCTCAAAGCGACGAATAGTGTGATGAAATGTTTATAATCCTAAATATTACCACACTGTTATGAGTAGGTGCATCAAAAACTATCAGATGTACGTCCTACTCGTCTCCTTTCATTGCCATACAGAAAGTCTATTCAAAAATCTAAATTATGATTTTCAGCGCATCGTAATTTAAATAATCGTATCAATTGATCTGAACTGAGAGTGATATAGATTAGTGATAGTGAAATAATATACTTTCCAATTTCCTTTTTTATTAGTACTTGTACGATAGACATTACTGTTTCCATCAAAACAAGTATTCCCAATACACAAATTGCAATCTCAAAGATTTTTAAAAATCATTAAAATCTAAATGATTTTTAAACTTCTTATCCTCTTATTTATCCTTTAATGATGTAACATACGAAATTACATTACAAGCAACATTATCAAAATTTAATACTTCATTACTCCCACCGTACATGTACGTACATAGAGATCTGTAATGATTTTTTGTATAAAATATTTTGATATAGTTACCTGTAATCCAACTCCTGAATTTAATCCGCGCGGTTCCGGAGTGCGTGTTTCAAAAGAGTTCGACGAATGAAATGGTTGTAGCTCCTATGAAAAATATATTCAGCATTAAAGAAACATGCGTCCGTGAAATGTGAATTTTACAGGTACAGAAATATTCTTTCGGTTATTTAAATATTAATGTTTAATATTCTTTATATTATATTGTCAAACATTTACTCTTTACTGCATATGCATTTTTTTCTGGAATGTTAGAAACATCATATATTTCTACTCCTTAACCAAACGGTATCGCAATAATTGCAATAATATCGATTTCCGGTGTCTATTTAGACCCTTCGTAATTCTATATAACGTGAATGAGATATATTTACGCAATTGTATGGATTATTATAAAATAATCACGTAAAGTTAACACTACACTTACAATCTGTGCGAATGGTACAACGTGGCCGTAAGAACCCAGCGGACGCATGTGCATTTCGCAGGCCCTGCGAACTAGCAGCCTCGAGCTAAAAAAACCGGCCGTATACCACTTGTACATCTCCTTTGACGAAAACGGACCTTGAACGATGTTCTGTAACAATTAAATGTTTGGCTGTTTCTTACCTAATTACTTAACCTAAACGCGATAGATTTAACAGGTCCAACTCTTATAGTACACACAAAAGTTTTTTTAAAAGATATTAAAATTTTTCATCAAAACTCATTATTTTACGTTCTTTATTTTGTTATTTCACATTAATTATTAATATAATGCATTTTTATGTATTTATTTATTGCTCCTTTCTCATTAACTGTTCTTTTCCCCAAGTGCGATTTTAATTATTACAAGCAATAATAATGCTCCATATTCTCAGAATGAGGCTAAGTTGATCAAAAATCTATCTATGATTCACAAGTATATTTGATTTATGACGCTATTAGAAAATGTAATTTATACTTAACATAAATCTTTTAAAATTTGCAAAATAATCACATAACAAAATTTTTAAGATTAAGATTTGTCTGTGATTACATCATTGTATACACATGTTAGGTCTGTAATGTACAGTAACCTTTATATATACATTTTATAATTATGTTTGTTTAAAATCAATACCTAAGATTTGTTTATAAACTTTTTGTTTTGGTCTGTTTTTTTTTTCAGAATTTGTTTTGCACTACTTACTAACTCCATTTTTTACACTAAATACAGTATCAAAAAGGTATTAACCAAAATGGAAGAGCAGAAGGAGCTCAGTAATAAAAAGACAATGACAGAGAAAGCAGATAAAATGTAATACTAATAAAATAAGTAGTTTTAGTAATGCACATGAATTGAAAGATAAAACAGGCGCGATTTTAATTAAAACCCTATGTGGACAATGTCCCAACTTTTAAAAAACCATTAGAATTATTCTTTTATTCTAGTTAATTGATTTATTAAGCACAGTTCTATTATTCGATGAATCTAAATCCTACTAACACCTGCCTACTGTAATTCTATGTTAGATCTAAAAGAAAGAGATTAAATCCTGCAAATACTTTAGAGCTAATTATATAAATGATCACGACCCTCAGCAACGATTTGCAGACATAGATTATAAACATCGTGCCATGCATTATAATATCGATATGTGGACGCAACTATTATTTCATAATAGGTTACAAGATAAATTGCCGGGCTCCTTAGCAAATAAAGACAAATCGTAAAGAGCTTTCAAAGTACTTTCATCTTCAAACCTCTCGACCTAATGTTCCAAATCCTTTATGAATAATTATTCAACAAATAATATTTATGATCAAAATATATCACAGTAAAGTAAATCAATTGATTTATTATCTATCGAATGACATGGGTATTATACGACGACAATTTTTTAAAGACTTTAATAACAGCTTTGCTTTTAAAGTACATCCCTAACGCACATTTCTTTTTTTGCCAACTGGATTGAACCTGTTAATTCTCCGCGACTATTGCAGGTCTGCAAATATGAAACCACTTTTTACAAACACTTGAGAATAATATAAGAATAGGAAATTAATTGCGGCTACCGTTAAACCGTTTCTTTTGACATCAACAATTAGTATTTGCTAATAACAAGTATACAAATTTCCTACGTATCTTAAAAAGAATTAATAATTAAAAAGATATTTTTTTTTATTAATATCTTATGAAATACCATATTATATTTTGTCTTAAAAAAACGTAAACTTATGTAGATATCTAATCTCAATATCAGGAAAAGCCTCCATGACTTTTTTCAATTATTTGTGAAGAAAATTAATGAAGAAACTGTTGTATATTATGAAAACTTGTGACTTTTCCTAAGACTTTATTTAGTTGAATTGTGACACAGATTACATTATCTCTGGAATCTCAATCATTCTATTGACCAATGGAAATTAATAACATTTTCTTCGTTATTGTGGATAGAAAATTTTTTTTCATTAAATTAAACCCAACAAACTGTAACAAAAAGCTGATTGATTTACTCTTACTGCCGATTGTCAAAATTTTTAATACCGATATTAATGTAATTGTTTTATTTTCCTAAAATAACTACAACTTGGCAAATTGTCGAAAAAAAATATTTGTCATTTTAATACAATATATTTTTTTTTTAATTAGAAAGAAAAAGGTTTCATATTTACATACCTAATAAGAGATTATAAAATGCATTCAGGCTTCAGAATAAAATAAATATCCTTCAATGTAATAACATAAAAAATATTAAAATGATTTCATGTATGCTCCAGGATCTTAATTAGATATCTATTGTTGATTCTTATTTTGGTCAAACACAATAAATAGCCAACATTAATGATTAATCCATGTTATGAATATCGTTATAATATACATATATATCGTTCAGCGTGTTGTATGTACATTTATATATACACATACATATACATATATATATATATATATATTATATGTATATTGAATCAATAATTTAAACAATACAGATGTCTTACCGCTTTTTTTGCATCTCTTCCAATGGTCTTGTTTTGCGATAACAAAAAAAATATTTTACATGGAATGAGCAAATAATTTATAACATGCACTCCCACACACACCTCCATATTGTGTCAAATTTTATGAGGAGATTAAAAGAAATTGCTTTCAAATCAATAACATTAGTATAGGCCATTTCAATACTTTTTGAAGCATTAAAATTTTCAATTAAATGTAAATAGTGATATTATAAGTGCTGGTATAAGGCTACAGTTTTAGTACAGCCACTTATTAGAAACCCATCATAGTACCATTGTTGTAGTCCACTTTCTAACCCATTGCATAAAACTGTAGTTAGTATTAACAACTTTGACACAATTCACTGATATTATAATTGTCTTAGTTTAAAGTTAGTTTTGAAGCAAAGCAGAAAATCTCCGATTAATAGTCCAAAAGATAAACAAAGATCATCTTTTTATATGCAGTTTTACTGAGCATTCAAAACTTTAAAGTTAAACAATGCAGTCACCATCAATACACTTTCCAAATAGGACACACTTCTTTTTATTTGTTCAGCAACAGACTCAGAACAATGATGGTAACTCACATAGAATTAAATTATATTGGTTACTAAATTTATTTTGTAATACCTCAGGGTCTTGGTAGTACCACTGATCAGCAGGATTCTCTATAGTTTGAGAAGATTGTCCTGGTGTGACTGGAATGACGTTATTGTAGATTGAACCATATGATGCCTGTGAACTCGGAAGTTGAAGACTATGCATATTTAACAAGCTGGACTGTGATCCACGATTTGGTAGCTGTGGATCATTTAATGACTGCATCTAATGAAAACGAAAAGTAATACATTTTGTAGATAACTGCATATCAAGTACTTTCTATATTATTTTTATGTATTAATTATTAGTTTAACATTGTTACAATAAGTTACATAAATCTACTGGACTTTTTCTCTATTACAATTTTTTGTTTTTATGAGATGAAAATGATTTTCCCATATTTTTGTTCGATAAATTATAGACAACTGTTGAAGTTGACAGATATTACAAGGAAAATAAACCTGGTCTGATGATGAAAATTAATGCTCTTCCTATGAAAAACTTGTAAAATATTGAGGATAACAACAATAAAAAAAGTGTTACCAGTGCAAACATCCTAAATAATAGCTTTTTGATTCATTAAATTATGTATGTCCAGAATAACTGTAGTCAGCCTTTTGTCATTAATAACCAAAGTATTTTTTAAAACAATAAAAGAAATATTACTACACAAGAAAAAAGTAGTACTTACAGGATTACTATTTTGTCCCAAAAACAGCGACGAATTTCGTACATTGGAACCAGACATCATTGATAATCCACTTGTTGAAAAACCAGGCAATATTGAATTACGACCTTGCAAAGCTGTTGAACCTAAACCAGGAGCAGAATTAGGTAATACTGTTGTTGGAACTCCTTGCATTGGTAGCATTAATCCATTATTACCAGAACCAAATGAAAGTCCTAAAGTGGAATTAAGAGCAGGATTCTGAATTTGCATTCCAGATTGCAATACAGCAGATTGTAGACCATTTGTTTGTAAATTAGATAAATGCAAACCTCCTCCTTGTTGCATGCCCGTTTGTTGCATAATATTACGCTGTATAGCTTGTTGCAAAACAGTGGCTTGATTACCATTTTGTTGAATTACACCTTGTTGCAATCCACCCTGTTGGATACGGCCTTGCTGCATTCTGCCTTGTATTCCACTAGGCATCATACTACTCAATTGCCCCGCGCTTGGTTGCATTGCACTTATTTGTAATCCCCCCAGTTGCATACCACCCAGTTGCATTCCGCCCGGACGCATTACACCCGTTTGCATCGCGCCCGGCTGCATCGCGCCGGGCTGCATCACGCCGGGCTGCATCACGCCCGTTTGCATAGCGCCTGTTTGCATCGCGCCTGTTTGCATCGCGCCCGTCTGCATCGCGCCGGTTTGCATAGCGCCTGTTTGCATAGCGCCCGTTTGCATCGCGCCGGTTTGCATAGCGCCTGTTTGCATCGCGCCCGTTTGCATCGCGCCCGTTTGCATCGCGCCCATTTGCATCGCGCCCGTTTGCATCGCGCCCGTTTGCATCGCGCCCGTTTGCATCGCGCCCGTTTGCATCGCGCCCGTTTGCAACGCGCCCGTTTGCAACGCGCCCGTTTGCAGCGCGCCCGTTTGCAACGCGCCCGTTTGCAACGCGCCCGTTTGCATTGCGCCCGTTTGCATCGCGCCCATTTGCATCGCGCCCGTTTGCAACGCGCCCGTTTGCAACGCGCCAGTTTGCATAGCGCCCGTTTGCATCGCGCCCGTTTGCATCGCGTCCGGTTGCATAGCGCCCGTTTGCATTACATTCGGTTGCATTCCAAGTGGCTGCATACTGCTCGGTTTTATAGTGCTTGATTTTATAGTGCTTGGTTGTATAGTGCTTGGTTTTATAGTGCTCGGTTGTATGTTGCTTGGTTGTATGGTGCTCAGTTGTATGGGGCTAGTTTGTAAAGTGCTATGCTGTATAGTGCCCAGTTGCAAAGAGCCTGGTAGCATAGTGCTCAATTGTAATCCGATCGGTTGCCGCCCACCTGGTGGCATACTACCAAGTTGGTTACCACTAGATTGTAAATTGCCTGATTGCAAACTGCTGCTTTGCACAACTCCTGCTTGCGTACTGTTCATTTGCATTACTCCATGTTGTTTTGCTGAAGTTTGCAAAATACTGGCATGAATGTCCCTTGTTTGCATTCCACCTGCAAGTTTTCCATCTGTCTGTATTCCTACCATCTGCGATCCTCCCATTTGGCTTCGGCTCAAGTTAACAGCATCTGGCCGAGTCTCTGCTGAATTGGGGTTTGTTTTAAGGCCAGAAGTAGGTAGTGACGTACTTTGATTTACAGTTGTAGATACAGTAGATGTCATAGATAAAACATTATTTGAAATATTAGCACCTTGCATGCTGCTTACAGGGATGCTGGAAATTTGAGCTACTGGTTGACCTTTGGTTTGATTGTTCAAAATAGAAGAGCTATTAGAAGTTAACTTTGCAGGCTCTGTCTTAGAATCATCCAGTGTGAGTTCAAGGATATGTTCCATAAATTTTTCTGCACTTTGCCTAGAGTCACTGAAAAAAAAAATGGCATAGTATTAAATTAAACATCCACACAGTATGTGTTATCTTCAACACAATTATTAACTTTTATTTTTCTACTAGTCAACATAGGCTCCCCGGTCGGCCCAACTTTAATGGCTTGTGTACCCATCCAATCTAATAAATATTTTTTATATGATAAATATGTACAATCAGCAACATTTAGATGTATTTAGAATACTATAGGAATAATACCAAAAAGAAAAGTAAGTAGAAATGCAGCTTACTTAAGTGTAGAATGAAGTATTTGTGCACTTGAATTTTGACTTTGTTTTGATGAATTGTCACTCACAGATGCAACAATATTTTGATGCTTCTGCCGTAAGCTGTTGTTCTGAGTTAACATAACAGATTGAAAATTGCTTGTATCATCACCGACTTCTTCAACATCAATGTCAGATCTTGTAAGAACATCATATGTTTTACTCCTTAAAAACTTGTTTGTCATACGATTATTCTTTTCATCATTGAAATTGGTGTTCTCGAGACACTCAGTTGTTGTGTTCCCATCTTCATTTAAAAGTTCTAGTGGAGAATTATCTAAATTGTCAACCGTATAGGTTTTATCTTTCGTATTTATTTGGTTTTTCGAGGTACTAGCGTTGCTTTCATTTTCATCATTTGGAAACTGAAATTACGTAAACGTGTTACGATTTTTTTGTTTGCAAAAATAAAAAAAAGATTTTTTATTTTTGCAAACTTTTATACCTTTTTCAACTTGATATTGTTATCGTCTAATTTCTTTTCTGAAAGTTTTTTTGCTTTATCAGAAGCCCACCAGTCCTCTGATCCTTCTTCACCTGTACTTGATTCCATAAAGGCCCCACGGAATTGAGAATTTGCTAAAAACATTACATTTATTTTAACAGAGGTACAGTAGATAGATAGTGGAAGGATGTATACTATAATAATGTATACTATTATTTTTCTAAGATCATTTGATATCTATAAGGACAGAGCATTCATTGAAGGACAATTTTAAATAAAACAACTTACTATATGTAGCATTCAGTACTTTAGGCGAGCAAGTATCATCACTGCTATAACCATGAAATGCTCCAGTTGAGTCAAATGTACCAGATCCGCTGACAGTGTTTTCCATGGCCCTAGAAATTGTGTAGTTATAATATCAATGATTATAAAAATCTTACTCGACTTAAAATATATTTGTGTAATTCAATATTTTGTAGGATTTATAACAAAATTACTCATAATACTGTAAACATTCGACATAATTCAATCACAGTAATCAACCACCTTAATTTTTGTATCTGATATCCAAATAATGCTAGGATTCTTGGGGAAGTCAGAGTTATATAAGACATGGGTTATTTCTCATCTTTACTAATCTCGAGACTAAACACCTGAATGAAACAAGATCTAAACAAATAACATATATCTTTGGTACAAAATTAAAACTAACCATTCTGGCAGATTATCATCACTGTGTCTTTCACCACCAATCCACGTTCGTCGATTTGGATTCCATGACTGCGCTCTGTCTTGCGGTGCTCTTTCGCCCCAATCACGATCTAAGAAAAACGAAGAAAATGTAATATCGTTTAATGTAATTTAAAACTTCTTAATATTATTTTGAATGTAAAATATGTAATACTTACTCCACCTCTCGACATTATGTCGACTTCGAGCAGTATCAGACGATCTCCATCTATCGCCTTCTTCTCGCGACTGTGGCTGTCTCCAATTAGTGTTATAAAAATGACGCCTGTAACAATAATCAAAACTATACCCATAACATTGATATAAAGAAGACATTATTTTTTAGCTTTTAGTGCTTAAGAATGTATTGTCTATAAACACAAAACTAAGATATTTAAGTGTATACATAATTATTGTTACTTATATGTTATGTACTTGTATATTATATACAAAGAATGCTTTATTTTTCTAACAATGAAAAACTTTACAATATATTATTCAATATTCAAACCTTAAAGGTTAATGTCAACCATATTGGTTCACAAAACTCTAAATTATAGGATATTTAGAAGTAAGTTTCATGTCTTGATGGACATTATCTGCACATAATTCTAATTAAAAAATTATAAACATATTTAATACAATCTACAGATGCAGTGTGATTTGATAATAACAATCTATATTATTTTACCAAAGAAACATTTAACATCTGCACTTCTTAATTGCTCTTTATAAAAACCTTTAAATCTAACATAAGAAAATATAAAGTATTGCAAAAGGAAAATATTTTAAGAGACAACTTACGTCACAGACAATAAAAAATATTTTAACTTAATATTAGATGTATTAAATTTATTTTTAAACATTTTCTAGTATTTAAATTTTCGTCTGCAATGAACTAAAACTTGGAATAATTTTTATACAGAGTTAAATGATAATGAATGTATAGACAGTAAAAGCCCGCTCATTGTTTTGGCGGAAAAATTATAACTTGAAAGGGCCTATTCAAGCTAATTCGAAAAAACCCTACCAGTAATCAAGGTTCACAATTTTAAATCAAACTACTTTACTGTGAGGACAGTTCAATTTTCTGTATCTATTAAACTCTTTTTAAAATTTATATCATTTAAAAAGAAAATGAAAATGTACACATCATCATTATTAGCCAGAGGACTCCCACTGCTAAGCATAAGCCTTTAGGATCTCCACACCTATTCAGGGTATTCCCACTACCTCCACTAGATGGCCAATCCATCATGCAAGAGACTTGCTAACATTGCATCAACCGGTATGCCGGTCATTTGAAGAATTTACTGACTCATCAGTGGTCAAATGTACACACCTCCGAAAAACTCGATTGGGATACCATTCCTGCTGTTCAGAACTAGATCTTGATGATGATGGAGTGATGCCATTATTCGATCCTCTGGGTCTTAATGGATTTCCATCTTCAGATGCAGTGTTATACAGGGGTGTTCTTGTATTTCCCATTTGCCATGCACTTCTATAATGAAAACAATTACGAATGTACTAATTCTAGATTGAAAGATTTTTTAATGACATGTTCGTATTATCTCAAATTATAGTCGACTCTAAATAATAAAAAAGATATCATTACCCCCATTAAAAACATTTCAAGTTGAGAAGAGAAACAGAAATTAATTTTCTTCACCTAAGAATTTATAGATATCTATGAGTTTGACAAGTCTTGTCCAAAGGTGGCTTAACTTTACAGCAGTAGAGGTTTCAGTTGTTACACATTTAGCATAACCTATCCAAACTAATAAATAATACTGAAACATAGTTAATAATACCTGACAGTTGATGGCTGTCGAACAAATGTCATGCGACCACGGCCACGGTTATCAGTGCCTGTGCCACGTCCTATATCACGGCCAGGATTAAATCTCTCCCCCTGTACTGTGCTTCCTGCAGATGAAGTTGCTCGAGTATTCATGTTCTAAAAATAAAACGAAATATTAAAGTGTCCCATAAATGTCTTCTGCACCACACTATGAATGATTCTGACAGACTATATTTACATAAACATGCAGTCTTATCTGTAAGCTATTTATGGCATTGGTTTTTGCATCAAAGCTCTCAGAGGTGACAAGATCTCCTTTACAATTTTTTTTTGTACTGTTCAATATGGAGAGCGAAGAGAAAATCATTTGCGGCATATTTTGCTTTATTGCTTTATAAAGGCAATAAATAGTGCAAATGACACCGCAGGTAAGATTTGCAGCGTTTACGGGAGTGGTGTTACGACTAGAACCGTCGGCAATTGATTAAGGAATTTTGTTCAACAGCCAGTTTACGTCGGCACTGTTGGGGCACAGGCCAACCCTCAATATAAGGGCGATGGGCCATAGTCACCACGCGGGCCCAATGCAGATTGGTGACTTAACACACACCTTAGAATAAATTCTAATTCATGTGTAGGTTTCCTCTCACTGTCCACCCTCTGTTTTCCATCACCGTTTATATTTAGCTATTGTTACTGAGGTTCACAAATGTACATAACTTAAATATTAAAGTCATCGGTACATGCTAAGATTCGAACCCGCCGACTTTCGGATTGAAGGCCACACACTCCGACTATTAGGCCAGACAGATACATTACGAAATTTAGAGCAGGCAATTGCAAATTGAAAGATGAAGACCGCAGCGCGGACAGGGAAGGTGTAGTGGACTATGAGCTTCTTGCTCAAGATCAAATGATCAATGCTGACAAATATTGCAATCTGCTCAATAAATTAAAAGCTGCCATAGCAGAGGAACGGCCAGAACCGGCAAACCGATGAAAGGTCGTTTTTCATCACGACAACACGACTGCATGTTGCATTGGCCACAAGGCAAAAATTATTAGTTTGATTGGGATGTTCTAGCTCATTCTTCATACTCCCCAAATTTTATTACTTCTTCCTCTCCTTAAAAAATTATCACCCCGGAAAATCTTTCAAATCCATAAGCAAAAAAAAAACAAATTTAAATGAATAATATGCAAGTAAGTAAATAAGTCTCAAGAATTTTGGGTAAATGGCATAATGAGGCTTACTGAGACATAGAAGGTTATAGAACATAATGGTTAATACATAACATAATAAATGAACTTCAAAAAATATTATCATGTATTAATCTCATATCAAAAAAAGGGATGAATCTAACCACTAAAATTTAAGCTATTACAAATAAAATAATGAATATAAAATATAATGTATTAGCATGAAGTAAAATGGTAAGTGTACTGTTTCTTCGTATGAGCTGTTTAATCCTTCTGGAGACTTTCCTCTCGGTTTATATAACAGATCAAAATACTTCAGCTCTTCAGGAGGTTCAACAGTTTTATCATAACATGCCAGCATCTCTTCTTTTCCATACCTAAAATGTATCAAAATTTAGCAACATCTTCGTTGATTACCAATAATTCTCATTATTAACATCAAACATTATTGTAAATAATCTTAATGGTTTCAATAAAGTACTTACCTTTGCTTTGCAAGCAATACTTTTGGCACATTGGTAGTAAAATTATTGGAAATTCCACCTGAAGCTATATTGGAGCTGACTGAGGCATCCTGTGTTGCTCCACCAGAGCACACAGTAGTAGTTATCCTTGAGGAAACCGTATACCCCGGGGAAGATGCAATGGGGTTTGACACACTTGATGTCGCAGAGGTTGGGGGATTTTGACAATTATTCATAGAACTATTAGAATTACGTTCTGGAGTAAAATTACGCAACCATTCGGGGCCAAACTTAATGGGATTATTGCGATCACTCATTTTAATTAACTTTTCTTAACTTTCAATTTGCAGCAACTACACCAAAAAAAAAAACAACAAAAAAAAGGGCTAATCAATCAAACTGTTTTAGTTCTTAAAATGATTGACTGCTTGACTTAAAGAAAGCTATAAAATACCAAAATTTGAATACAGAAACGTTTCCAGTCCTCAACAAAATAAAATAAAATTGATTTGCTTGAGGACCAGTATTTTTACCGCTTTAAGTTATATTAAATCAAAGCTAAGATATGGAATATATTTAAAAAGAAAAACCAAAGAAAATTACTATATTTCTATTAAGAATATAATATTTTATTGTACTAACATTTGATATTTTATATTATTACTGACTTATTAGGTAGTGCTCAAAACTTTTTGTCAGTTTAATTTAATAAATGAGCTATTTCATTTCTTTGATCCATAAAAAGAACTCATAATATTGACATTTATTTAGGTAAAATTTGAAAACAAAAGACCAAATAGTCTTTTGGTATTTTTCACAGTGTGGTATTTCAAAATTATTGATTGAGAATATTGAAATACATTCTTAAATTTCACAGAAATTAAAATATGTAGTTGTGTGTATTTATGAACAAAAGTTTTTTAAACATTCCGTATTGAATTTGGGTATTATATTAAAGCACATTTGTTTTTTTTATGACAAATGACATAAATTTCCCTTACAAAGTTTCCGTCAAAAATTTTTGTTACAAATATTTTTTACACAGCAGATATCTACAACAATATTATAATAAATCTTTGTTATTGGCTTTTCTTTTCTATTCAGAATTTATAGTAAATATATTTTCATGATGGACCAAACTTACAAACATTGAGTAACCTGCAGTGAAGACTGAGAATAACTTCTGGATGCAACCAGCAAATTTGCTCGACTAGGGCGTCTGGCTCATGTGTAATGAAGAACAGTGAAGAATAACCTATAAAGTGTGAAGAATTTTTTTTAGCCTGATAATCTGATATCTGTAACTGTCTTCATGGCACAAATGCTTCTCTTATAAGACAGAGATCCCCGATTCGATTATGGGGGCTACAGGTGATGTGATGGTCATATAATGAAAAGGTTTTTTCTAACCCTCTAAACCACCCTTATATCTTAAAATCACATATATATACATATACATGTATAACTACATATATATATACATAATGTATATCTACATATATATATATACATATATATATATAATCGCAATGCTAATAAAATAATCAAAAAATCCTTACATGCATTTAAATATATTTAATATAATTATATTTTATAATTTATTTAATGTAATTGTGGATATTTCTTTATATTTACTATGTATGTTTTTATATGTATGGATTTTAAGATTTTACTATAATTTTTCTTAAATATATTACTACATCATATATTAATACATCAAATTCAGTTTCTACCCACAGCAGACAACAACATAATCAAATCATTTTAAAGATGCAGAGGTTGCTTTTAGAAATAGACTGAGCACTGCATAATATCCATTTGTTGTAAATATGTAACATTTCTTTTTACATTGTGCAATGAAAATGATTCTGTACTATTGTGTCATATGAAAACAAATGTTTTGCTTTTTGCTGTTAAAGTCTGCTGTGGTTACATTTTAGTTTGTGAAAAGCATTTAAGAGACAATTATGCATTTATTTTATTTAATTATGTATGCATAGTTCTCAAGATGTCGTGTTCATTGAGCTTAATTATATTTAATAATTAATTTCTATTAACACTTAAACATGGAACCATACAAATGATACAAGATAAATATATTAGTGACAACCTTAATTTCACAAAAAAGAAAGATACAAAAAAAGTCATGCAAATAGCAAAAGACATAAATAAATTAAATGTACCATAAGCAAAATTCGCATATAGCTCATTTAAAAGTGCAAAAATAAAAATGTTTAGAAAATCTTGACCTTAATTGTAATAAATTATTTTAAGTCACAGTGAACATGACATGCTAATGATATGTAATTTTAAGACAGTACTTCCAGTAATTAGTTTTATTTCTAATTAAAAATTATCAGTAGTAATTTTACTGTTTGACAAAATCAAAACAGGAATTTCCTAAGAAAATAATTCCCTCTGTAAAAATAGATTAGGCAAAATAATGATGATTTGAAACAAAAAAATAAAATAACATACAGTACAATGTGTGTTGCTGGTGGTAGGTGTCTTGCCGGAGACCATCTAACCACCGCAGCAGCTGTTGCAGAGTAAATTTTCTAATGATTCTCGCCAATCTATGATATAAAAATCTAATACAGTATTTTTAATTAGATACTATATATGTATTAATGTATCCACTCTGTGAAAAACAATTAATATTGATGCTATTTTTAATCTTTCTTCTTGTTATAAAAAAGTAATACTTTTGTTATCAGTTACACATATTGAAAAAGTAAAATCTATAAATTAACATTCTTTGCTCACATATAAAATATTTAGTTTTTTAGGAAAATTGTTGTTATCTAATTCATATAATATCTACATATTACTTCAGCACTTGTCTTTTAACTGTATTTTCAAATGTAAATGCAAATGTACAATGGGATAGAAATATTGTAACATGTTAAATTACTTTGGTTTACTACTGATTTCACTTTCATGCATTCCATGCAGCTTTGATTACATAGAAAATATAGTGCCTATAGATAGGAAATGCAAGTTTCTTTATTTTCTACACAAAAAACACCTACTTAGACACAAGTCTCATGTGATAAATATAAGAATTTATCTCCTATTTAATGATCGTGATTTTTTTGGCGACAAAAGCAGCCAATGTTATAATTTAATACATATAACCACAAATGATCTAAAGAATCTCGTGACGTATGTTTATAAACTTAATCTAAAATTTTAAATTTCGAGACAAATGCCTCTAATATTTTCGTATTGATCACATTGTGGTTCTCGGATGTTAACATATAATTTACTAGTAAGTTAAAATGCAAATGATAATTTAATTTTAATAAAAGTATTTTATTCGCAGAATGTTGTTGATATTTCACAGAACAAAGAATCTTGTTAAAATTAACTGTAGTCTTTAAATTGTCTTATAAATAGGACAATTAAAAATACAAATTATTACAATTAAAAACACTGAAAAACACAAACTTCAAAGAGATGAAAATTCGCTTGTAGCACATACTAAACGCATGCACCTCGTGTTTGCAGACACAAATGATTTACACGAATTCCACGACTTGAGAATCCAAGGTGGCACTGTTAATAATTCGCCTCCGTAAAATCCGTAATAAGAAATGTATCTATATTTGATTATATTTTTCCATAAATGAATCAATTTAAACTTATTTCTGCTTAGGCTATAATTACCTAAAATCTTGAGATGTAATTCAATAATTGATGCACACACGACCACGATGGTTTGAGAAATATGGCGGACAAAAGTATATTGAAGAATAAGGATAACGGTCAAACTATATACGAAATATAACCATAAACAATAAATCAATGCTGGCAACCAAAAAAGTACTACGTAGTATATACAAAGTCATTTGTTTAATTTTCTATAAAAACTGAAAAAGAGTCTCTTATATAAAGTAATCACTTGATATTGAATAAACTTAATTTAATTTTATAAACAGTACATATTTAGCTAAAAATATTAATATACATCAGGTAAAGCAACAAGCTGTCATTTACAACTTCCTTTTAAAATAGGTTGGTAACTGAAAATAAAGCGTTTATTATGCTCAATCCGGAAATGTACATTTAGTCTATGAATGTTTAATAATCGTGATGCATGTAATGAAAGGTTACATAATTATAATGCCATTACGTATAAAAGGATAGTTATAATATATTTTTTTGCGCAAAGATTTAGATGGAATAATTTATGGTTTTTTAAATTAATAGGATTCGACTTCAAGAATACCATTAATTTAACTATTACACATAGTATATATTTATGTTATAAAATTGTTATAATTTGTAATAATGATTTATAAAGTTACGTTATAATTATAACTTTTTGTAATATTTATATACCTATGTTCAGCAGTGGACGTCTATCTACTGATGATGATGAATATTTATATGAGATTTTAAATATTAAATAAATAACAAAAGTTTTTAAAATTTAAGTAAATCACACTAACATATTTTTAAATAAATTGTCGTTATAATAGTAGTAATTAGTAATAGTCACAGACGTATTAAAAATAGCAGACCTAATATGTCAATAAAAAAACGTGTCAAAATTCACACACGCTTATATAATTTAATGGTCCAGATTCAGCAACTAATCAATTAATAATTGAAAACTCTTGCTTGTTTTGCTCGTTTGTGTTATTATTTTAAAGTAATTATTAAGAAATAAATTTCCACTTTACTTTTTACACTAATTATTATTACTTCTGTTTACCTTCTTACCATTGTGATTTGATTTTCGAATTTTCATCAACTCTTATCAAATATTTAAAACGGAGACACTAAATTATTATAATACCAGTTAGGGCGAGTGAACCTCTCTTTGAACCCGTCTATATATCTTTTGTACTCACATTAAGACACACACTAGACCAAACGAAACTAAAGACTGTAAATTTGGATATATTTATCGAAAATACTAATTATCGAAGGACACGAGTCTGATAGTTATCTACAATTGTAATTGAATGCAGTTTAAGGAAATACAGACATTTATTTTTGAACAAAATTATTTTTGGTAGACTGCCATAGACATATTTGAGTCTGAAAAGAAATATTACCATTCCCACTTGTCCAACACTTATGCTTATAGAGGCAACCGCTGGCTCCACTGCACCTATGGAGATTAGTTTTTGGTGTAATAAAAAAAGACGAGCATCTGATATGGGACATTGAGTAAAAATATCCTCCTGTTCTTCACGGGATTATATTTTTGCTTTCCCATTTGTCGCCAGCTTCACATAAACCATCTTTACTTCAGACATTCTTTAAACTATACTATATATGGGCAGCATTATGAACCTTTGTCTGGTTTTAATCAGTTACTCTGATACTGATATTAGAGAACATTTTAATTTATTTAAGCATGCCAATCTTCAGATTTGTATCATGTGAAAAATTTAACGTGGATGAGTCTTACAGTTACTTTGTTTTTAATACCTATTCTGTGGCACCTCTTAATTGATATGTTTTTATATGACAAAGACTAATCTTGTTATGGAAAAGATTTATAACATCCTATCCAAGTTACATTGGGTGATTCCACAATATCATTAAAAAAATAATCTTTTGCTGTTGTTTCATATCAAATGCACTTATTGTTTTGCAGCAATCACAAACTTGCTGTTGCAGGAGACCTAACAAAGACATTACTAACTCCTTAAATACAGAAAACTCAATGTGCAGCTGTTTTAAAGAAAGGTTTATGAGAGATGTTGCTTTAAGTCTATACTCAAATTCTTCCATTTTCAGTTTAGGCTTTCTTCCAACTTTGTATATTTTCAACATCAGCAATTTTAGTCATTGTATGTATTATTCAGTAGATAAACACATTAAAAACTGATTGGGAATAAATATTGAAGAGAGGTTATACTGCGGAGCAGTGAATATATGATGCTAGTTTTAAATTTTGCTCATATCTATATCCACTTAAGCATCAAGTTAATTAATAAAGTAATCAAAATTAAATATAAAATTATCTCAATACTATTATAAATAGGGTACCTGAGAAATTCACTGTTGTTGTTTTTATTCTTTAAGTTATGGATAATTTAATTTATGGATAAGTTATTATTATGACCTCTCTAATACTTTGCGGATGTTCTAGCAGTGTATTTTTATTTTATCTTTGCATGTATAAAGTGAATTTGCTTAGTGCAGGTCAACTTACTTCATAAAAATAAATTGAATGATTTACAAAACTGCAGTGCCATTTAGTGGCAAATGACAACAAAAACAATAACAATTCAACAGATCTTTATTGTCCTCATTGTAACAGAATTCAAAGGTCACTGAAATCAAACAATTATGTTTTTTTAGTAAAGGTGATAAAAGTAGTTATGTAATGCTTCCTACATTACTATCTAAAGAAGCACCTACTTCTGCTGGTAGCCTGCGGACATACTAAGTCAATAGAGAGGTAGAGATAGTAGAAAATCTAAAAATCAATGGCCTTAATGATCTGTTTTAACATTCTTGTGAACCATAATGGTATTGCAATCACACTTATTAAATTAAACATAAAAATTACTTGTTAAGGCAGAAACTTAATGAACCAATAAGACAATGCATTTTTAATCAGATTGCATTAATCGGTTTTTAAACTTTACGTCTATCATAAATCTTATCTTTTATCTAAAAAGTTAGTTGGTCATAATGGGTTGAGATTTTTAAAGATTCCATATACTTACAAAACCTTTATTCATGTATTAATATTTATTTTTATACAATGCTTATGATTTTGTACTACACTGTATGGGATTCGGACATCCTATCAGTATATTTTTATTGTATATACAAATAGGATATGTTTTAGAAAACAAAGAAGGATTTACAGGTGAAATAATACTCAATTTACCCTTAAATATGATTTATTATTAATACTGTAACAAAACAACCATAATGTTCTAAAATATAGACGTTTTCCATACGAAAATATAATTCATAGGAATGATTTTCTTGAAATAAGAAAATTTTATGCTGTATTATTTTTTTTGTGCTTGTTTTTTTAATGTTGATTTCTTTACCAATTTCCAATAAAATACCAAAATTTGGCAGTATAATGACAGGAAATTATTTGTAGGTCCACGAGTACTACTTAAAATTCTTTGAGAAATTAAACTATTTTTAATAAAAAAACAGTTGCTGAAAAAAACTTGCACAACGAAAACAAAGGCATCCTACATCAGTCATGCAATAATCAAATGTTGTACAGAATAATCAAGAACTTAATCTAACAGAATGACTATCACAAAATTCCAGGTCCATACGCCTGAACTTTCTAACAATCATTCATATTTTAATAATTACCACAAAATATAATAAGTATTAACTTTAAGAATTGATATTTCAATCACTTTCTTAATTTTGGGTAAGAATTTGAAAGTGATATAAATATTTTAAAAGATATTAATAAACAAAATTTCTAACACAACGTAGACACATTTAAAGCATACACGAAAAAAATTTTTTTTTTTGAAAAATTATGACGGTTGGTTTATTTTATTCAACAAATAAATGAAATGTTTAAGTTAATGGGAATTCTTTAAGTTAATCATATTACATCTGAGAATAGGTAACATTTCACTGCTGATAAGTATTTAGAGTCTGATGACTTTCATCAATTCATGTTCATTTAAAAACACGAAAACCTTACTCTTTAAATTATTCCCGTATCTTAACAGTAAAACTTAACACATCACAAAACATCGTATGCTGTGCATTGACTATAATGATAGGACAAGAAAGATTTCATTTTTTAAAAAAAAAAACCATAACGTAAAGTATATGATCAGTCAGAGGTGGTTTTTGTAGTTGATGATTTTATTAATATTTTCCTTATGTAACTCAATATTTTAGTTCTAGTTAAATTAAAAATATGCACTAAGAACAGAACTATGTTTGAAGTGATTGTACCTATAATTATAATTAAATGCTTTATTTAATTGAAACAAAACTAATTTATAGTCATATTTAATACTCACTATCTTAGTGATGATTTTAGTTTTTTGGTTACAAAAATGCCTTTGTTTAATCACAATCTGTACTTGTAATTAAACCCTTAATTTGCAACTCTTATTGAGAAGACAAACTGCGCAACTGAAAAGTGATTCGGTTTTTTTCCTATAATGAATTAAAAATTTATCTTGTTTTTAAACCTAATAATGTATCACATTTCAATAACGCATTAGAAAATTTCTCACACTTGTATAAAGTCAGATATTTATAAGTACTTAACTCTAAATGGCTACAGAGATTCAGGGCTACACAAAAATAAGTAATAAACACAACCTGGTATATGCAAACTAAGTAGATCCATATATGATTATATAAAATTTTAATCTCAAAGATTTTGTCTGGCTATGGTTTCTATTAAAAAAAATATAATAAAGGAGTAATGAAAATTCTATAACGATGATTTAAAAGAATAATAACTATACGTAGAATTGATGCCCTTATTTCAATTATATTTTTGAGCCTTACTCTAACATAGTCTTTTGAGTTTTAATTACTCCTTTGATTCAATTATTTCCATAATACTAACATAGGAACCTGTTAAAAATCCTAAGATACCGAAAGAAATTAGAAATAGATTCTTCCAGAGGACCCAGTTTAGACGGCCAAGGCCATTGGGCCTGTCCCAGAAAGCAACAACTTCAATTACAGATGGGAAAATTAGTCCTAGAAAAGAAAGGCATACGGCACCGACAAGAGAAATGAAAGGACCCAAGTTCGGAATAGCAATCGCGATACACAATGTTATTATTATAATTACAATTCTAATTGTATACTCTGCAAGATTCTTTTTGGCACCGAACCAGTGACGCACGTTCTTCCAGATAATATCCATGGGTACATAAAATTGCAGACTGTAAGTGAAGAATATTGCCACAGCTATCATAAGCTTCACGCTCTGGCCGAGACTGCAAAAAAATTAAATTTTGCATCAGGGATAATGAATTAATTATTAGAAAAGCTATTAGCGTCCTCTATTGTAAAACACACCCATGTTTAATTCAATCGAAATTCTCATCATCATCATCAGCCTGAGGCAGCCAACTGCTAGACTGCTGTTGCTGCAACTGCTCTTTTGTGGAACACTACTCATTTCTGTCAAGTATTGAACAATCTCTATTAAATCCATAATATACAATCTTATAACCAAATTATCTCTTTACTATAGTTTGCTTCTATAATCTTAAGTTTGAGCTCTATAAATAGTGAACGTACGTACTTATTGTATAAAAAATATAAATTTCTTCATACTGAGATATGTACTAGTGATATTAGAATGTATTTGGCAGACATTATCTTTATTAACACATTGTGTGTGGGTACATTAGGCAGCGGAATTGTACCGGCAGCGGACGTTTTGCGCATAAATTTAGTTATTCAGTTAAATCTCAATAGATCGAAAATTTTATCCGATCTTTATAAACTTATCTCATCAAAAACACTAGACCTAAAAAATTCTTCACCTCTAGAATTGTAATGTCTTTCCATTTGAGACTTGCAACGCGTTTTTAGTCGCTCAATATTTTGATTACAAGATCGTAAGAAAATCTACTAGTACGTGTCCGGCATACAATGTGTTAAAATATAAGTAAGTTATTGGAAACATAAATAAACGACAATACTAACATTTCATCTTCCGGTAAGTTTATTGTGATGCTCCCGGATGTTACCTCGCCGTATTTCAAGTACCCGAAAAATCCGACGAAAGCATATAGTGAAACAACGAAGAACATGCCAGTATTCAAAACTCCAGGGCATCCAATGAAGTGAGTCGGAGTCTTCATGTTATTTTCAAGAGGCATTACAACACCAATTCCTTCTAGAGCGAAGATAGCAGTCCCGAAGAATGTTGGTAAATGATTGAATCCCGCAAAAGCCTTACGTTCACTAACGCTGGGGATATCTTGAAAGAGGTAGTAGAATGTTATACCCATGCCTGTGCCCACCAAAAGGTTTGCAATCATCGAGAACGGTGCAAGGTATTTTAAATTTCTGATTAGATTCATCGCGATAAGTAAAGGAAGTAACATTGCCATATAAATTCTGACATCCATGTCGTGAGGAAACCATTCGCTTTCTTTAGCATGGTAATCTACAACTTGCTTTACGTTTTTGGCGACGAACACGATGTAAACACAGCAACAGCCAAGTAAATCTATCACCAAAAACCAATTGACGAGGGCCCTGGAAATAAAATTAGTTTTTTAGAGGTGCTTTAATAAAAGGGTAATACAACATTATGATACAATCGTATAATAGTAGTAGTCGAATGATAGCACGATTGTTAGTGTCGATATCTCGTATTACGAGTCAAAGATGTGTGAGATCGATTCCTATAGAACTAGAGTGTCTGGGGAATAAAAACCTTTATGTTCACATTTATTGAAACACGATATGATACCGACTCGCACTTGGCGAGAGAAATGCATTATGACTCCCTCCAGGTATAAGAAGGTTACCAGTGCCAGTAGTGGGAATATAAAGAAGAATGTTTACGTTATTTTATATAAATTTGTTTTATGTAGTTATTTAATTTTAATAGTTAAAAATGTAAACAAGAATACTATTTTTTTAAGTATTCATATTTTTACTGTGTTCCTACAAAACCGTAAAATGTTATTTTTTAATTACGAATTAGTACAAAAAGCTTGAAATTGGAGATCATTTTTTAATTCACCATTTATAAATTGATTTTAATATTTTAGCTATTATCATATTTATTACATAACTATATTATTTTTATTTATAATATTTTCAATAATACTTACTTTGCGAGCCTAGAAAATTTATGCATTGCAGACGGTCCAGATAGAAAAGCAGCTTCGGCTGTTTCCGCAAACCCTAAAGAAGGCTTTTGCATTCTTCTACAAAGATCGTGGGACGTCTTCACGAGAACATGGACGCAGTAAGTGCAAATGCCGCCGATCAGGAAGGTAGCCACCAGACCAAAATACAGTCCTGCATTGAGAAATGCCATAGGCATCGCCAAAATGCCACTTCCCAAAGACCCTTTTAATAGATGAATCAATGTATCCATGTCTCTGGAATATAAAGTATTTTCATATATGATTTTATTACAACTCGCATTTTGTATTACCTTTCGACTAAGTACCCAGCGTAATAAACGATATCATGCATCTACTCGTACATAAACTAGACTAATATAATAAATCTGAAAACTTAGTGGCTTCCTAAACTAATAAGAGAAATATATAACTTACGATGTCGGGTGTGCTAACTTCCTATGTTCAAATGGGTTATAATCCTCGTCTGCCTCAATGTCTCGGCCCGGTATTTCCATAAGAGGTAGTGTGGACCCAGCTTGTTGTTCCACAGGTATCTCATTTGGGTCAACTTTGTACCTGTAAAGTATTTCCCAAGCGGTATTATATTAACTGCTAAAAATATTCTCGATCTACTTTTGTAATAATGTGAATAAGTTAGAAGTGAGTGGTATAGAAGTATATTTTAACTATATCGTATCAAGCAGTACATGTAATGATCGCAGTGAGAACATATAAAGCGCCACATTTTGAAGCTTCTTGTGAATTCGAGGTGTGAATCGATGTATGCATGTACATGTCGCGTCGCGATTTCAAACTCTTTACGTTGATTCTATTCAGTGGCATGCTGTTATACAATTACAAATGATTTCAAATCAACATATGAATGTAGGACAATATAATTTCTGTTCATGTGTGTTTGAGTGAAGTGTGGTTACATTCATTATGGTCTCCAAATTAAACAACTTTTTTTTGTGTGCGTTTCACTCTGTTAAGACTCGGCATTTACAAAATAGTGGCTCAACTTTAAATTCAATACAGCTTTACGTTATAAAAAAAATAGACAATTCATAAAAGTTTTAAGGATATTGATTTAGGATTCACTGCGAAACATGATAATTGATCATTAAAGTTAGGATAAAGGAGCCATGTGTGGAGTTTGAGGTGTTTTAGATTTATTAAGGAGACATAAAGCTAAATTAAATTTATACAAACAACGATTTAGAGAGCCAATCCCGAGCCTGAACAGAGATGGCGCACGAGAGACCGCGCGACATACTAACGCTGAAACGTCTATGGCGCAGCGGCCGCTCTTACATAGGTACACATTTCTTTTAAAATATTTTCCAGTACCAAATAGAACAAATTAATTAAACAAAATTGAAACCATAAAATGGAATGATGTACCGGTGTATGAGTCCATTGCGAGATGATCAAGGTCGACGAACGACTTTAATCTCGTGGAAGCAGCACACGTCTTCCCGGATCGTCTCCGAACGGCGGCGAGCTTAATAAGCTCGTTAAAGGAGCGAGTACTTAACAGTCAAAATACAATATAAAATACCATTTTAACAAAAATCATTAATGATAACAAACAGTTTAGCAAGGCTCAAACGAACCTTTGCTTTACTGAATTTTTAATGATTATTATTTTTTTTTGATAGACTACAAATGTTCTTTTCAAAGTCCTGTTGAACAAAAATGTCAATATTATTAATGTTCCCGACTGATAGATATTCAACATATAACATGAACTTGCCAACAAAAAAATTAGCTTAAGCTGTGGTAGCATGCTTTCTTTTTATCTCAAAATCTATTTACTAAGCAAAAAACACAAAAGTTTATTGCATGTGTCTTCAAATTAAACTGAAATAGAATTAATAATAACACGAAGGCGGTCAAAGCTGACATGTTGATTATCGTCGCTATAAAACATCCTCGCCGCAGAAGTAAGGAACATTGTCACTTACTTGACCACAACGACATCTGACAAGTCATTTCTGACTCCTTTTTTCTTGGGAACATATTCGGCTATCATCGGCCGCATTTGGGGTTTCTGTAACAAAAAAAAAAAAAAAAATGCCTTCGTTATAATAATACTGACATTTTAATATCAGTATTTTTAATTTCTATAATTTTTGTCATATAAAATTTAATGGCACTGTTGTGTAGGAATCCGTTAAATAAATTATAACAAGTACTTATTTAACTTCTTTTAGGATTTCAGTAAAGCTACATCTGCCTACAAAAGATCCTGTCTCTTGTGACGGACTGTCTACCTTTAAGAACAAATAATATAACAATAAGTTTAAGATTGTTCCTTTACTATAAAACGTTCATAATTTTATTTACGATATGCAAGGAAAAGGAATTGATGTGTCGATTGTTTTCTCGTGTGTGACGTTGCGATGATGTTTTCTCGCGCGGCCTTTTCAGGGGCTTGGTTAACGCGTATTCTGTACACGTGACGAACCGAATGCTATTTCGGTGAGATATAAATAACCGACGTCCCGTGTACGATTTGCGAAACTCAGGAGTCGAACTTGTCGGTATTCACAAATATCTCGCAACACAAAATCCTTGTGTTAATTATATAACGTTGTAAAGATTTCATGATAACAAATCGGACTTATTACTTTAGGTATTTGTATTGTACCAATAAATTTACCAAAATATTTGACGCACTTTTAATCTATAATGACAAGATTTTTTATGCGATATAAACCTTATTTTTTTCTCTAAAATTTCCACTACATTTGTCCCATATTAATTTGAAAAATAAAATTATTCTGAAACAGACAAATGAAAAATTAATTTTGAAATTTTATTCTATTTCTATGACTTTTGCTAAAAAGGGATATCTTGGCAAGTCGGTAAAGATAATAAAAAAATATTATTCACTTATAAATAACTTTCTGTGGAAACTTGGTTGTTTTCGGTATGGTTGAATTAAGTAGGTACGATTTTATTGAAAACAAAATATTTTATAATACCTTGCCGAAGTTAATAAAAATAATATAAATACATTTTGTAAAAAGATGATGTAAAGATAAATATAAAGTCACAATGCCTGGGTGTTGTATAACTCACGTCACGAGCCTCTAATGGGTAATGTACTGTGTATGACGACAAAGATCACCATTGTTTGACGAGCAACTTATGCGCACTTGTATCTAAATCGTTCGCGAAGGCCATCAATGAAATTCAACTTTATTTTCGCCAACATGTGTCGACCTTACTACAGGGTCATGTTTAATTTATGGTCATAAACGAGCTTTTCATTTAGTAGGCGTTATCTTTTGATATTTATAAAACAAAGTAAAGACATATTTATTTATACTGAGCTTGTTTAAAACCATACACTAATTTTAATAATACTTTAGAGAAAATATCTGAGACGCGGATTAATTTCTATGTTACGTGGTAGTCGAAATTAAATAAAAATGATTTGAATTTACGGTGGCGGAAACGTATGCCTATTACGATGCATTTTTAAAATAATTAAAAAGCATTGCAACCATTGTTGGGTCTTCTATAGAAAATTTAAATATATAGGTCTTGTCAAAGGTTTTTAACAAGGATGACTAATGCTTCCGGCTGCCTGTTGCGTTTAATCTATCGCACTCACACAAAGAAAGCGACTGCATATCGAATAAAAGCGAGTGACCTGCGCAATGCAGTCCTACGTAAAGGAAACTAGAAAATATGTAGTCGCACTCCTTCCTTTCATAAAACTAATATGCAGGAGAGATAGAGAGAAAAGAACGGTTATTTTAAAGTTCATGCAAACTCCTAACACCTTATGCGATCCTAATGTATCTACTGCTACATTTTCCAAAAGCTTGGTACTTCTTCTATTGTTTTTCGAAATTTCCCCTTAAATAAAAGAGAGGGGCAGCCAAAATAGGGGTAGTAGTGGGAAAATGTAGAGTAGCCCCAGAAGAAGTGGTTAACTTTAGGCGCAATTTGTAGTCGTGCAGAGTATGTTTACCAGGATCGCAGCAAACGAAAGGGTCTGTTTTACCAGGTGCAAGAGCAAGCAAGGAAACTGAGGTTTGTTCTTTTTTTATTATATTTTATCTTTTGTGTACAGAAACTACGTCATAGGGTTTTAGAATATTTTTTTTTTTAATAAAACGTATATATTGCCTATTTAATAAAAGTGTTTTTTTAATGGCAAAGACATAAAGACATATTATATTATATACATAGGTTAAAACAACATAAGTTTTTTTACCACTCTACGCAATATTGAGTGGTTTTCTAATAATTAAATTTATTATCGCCACATTTTCATAATTCGAAGTGACAATAAGTAAACCTTTTAAACTTGAAAAAGTTGATCAATTCGGTCAAAAGTTCGTTCGGTTACGACATCTATCATCCATCTATCTATCTTCATTTACTTATGTCATCACTCTACAGCGCATGTCTGCTGCCATGCGCTCTGAAGCTTCGAACGATTCGATTTAGTACAAGTATTGAACTGTTAGGTTACAAAGTACCAGGCTTTCAGAAAATAAAAGAATTTTCATATGAAGAGGGTGTATATACATATGTAAAGGCGTTGCGACGTTTTCCGTAGTTATACAGCGCCCATTTCTACCGCCAAACAGTTGTGTGTAAACATTACTGTGTTCTGATTTGAGAGAACAAAATTAAACATTTTGTGTCAAGGCGATCAGCGCAATGTGGTGCAGTGCATAACATCTAAACTAACGCCACGTTATTATAGGCACTTAACATCAGGTGAACGTCCGGCTCGTCTCGTCGCTTCGTTGAATAATAAAAAAAGAGATGAAAAAAACTTGTGTCTAATTTAGAGAAATAATAACCAAGTTTCTCATAATAAATAAGAATAAAATATTACATGAATACTTTCAAATTTCAGACCCTTCAACTTAAAGTCATCGACATAACAGACTAATTTTATAGAGAGATTAACTTTTACGTAAACGCTTAAATCTAGCAGTGGATTTCTTATCATGATGATGATAATGATAATAAATAGGAAATAAACCTAATCAATACATTAAAAAGTTATACAGTAAAAAGTATATTTTTTACTGTATAACTGGAAAACTTTTTTAATAAAAACCTAAACCCGTTGTCAAATGTTTAATTTTTTTAAAATAAAAATAATATAAATTTTTTACATTGTACTATCAAATTTGAGTTAACTTAGTTGTTTGAGAGTCGAGTTTTTTGAGTTGGATTGAGGTGATTAGAGTGGATTTTAGTGGATTCTGGCTAAGTCTTTGATTTGCGCATGCCTGTAACTAGTCTTTCTATCTTACTATTTCATGTTGTCCTGGTAATCTAAATTTTGTGTATGCTATATGGTAGAGGAGGCTATAAATTTATGTTGACGTTGAGTGGATGAGATAGATAGGGGTAGTGGTGGTAAGTGTTTAGTTTATTTTAATTACTTAAATGCATCGTTTTTTTTTTCACTTTTACGAAAGAAATGAAGGTTCCTTTTACATAAGGAGCCTTATTTATCTAGAAATCATTAAAGCAAATGAGAGAAGTGCCTCATGTAAATAAATAGACCGATGAACCTGATGAAGTTCGCAGGGAAACGTTGAATACAGATATGTCAAACCGGGGATCGATTGGGAGGATGATGACCACGATGAGAGATTTAATAACAAATAGAAATAGAGGAAACTTTAAACGTCTAAACTGGGACGCAAGGTTAAAAAAAATAGCACGAAGTTAAACTGCATAGGTAGTAAGTAGTTCTCGGAAGTTTATAAACATCCTGCCATTTTGTTATTATTATTGACATTATTCAAATATATATATATTGTTATGTTTACATGATTTGGATATATTATATGATGACGAGAGTATTATAACCAACTAGTTTACTTAGTTGTGACGAATATAGCTATGACAACAGATAAAGTAGATCGCAAATGTTTGTTTAAATGAGCATCATCATCATCATAAGCGGCAATCCTGCTGTGCTTGGATATAAATAATAAAAGTCTCATTCAATGGACGTCACTAAGATGATGATGTAATTATTTCAGAGATGAGGTTTTCCTAGGTTTTTCTATAATAAATATATATATACGTTAGGTTTAAAACTCAAAGTACCAGGACGGCATAAATAGAAGAGTTCCAAAATCGTCACTAGACATGCGCAAAACACGCCACGCCTCTTAACCACCCCACAAAGACTCCTGCCCCAGGTGCACTGCACTAACTTTGAACTACTTTATATAAAAACATTTTATAACGAAAAACTTAATTCAATTTTAACAAACTGTGTTAACTTAAAAAATTCGTTCAATAATGGACTTACAATCATTAAAAAAAATAAACTATGAGTTAAAAAGTTTACTTTTTTTTCCGATTTTTATTTAAATTTGCTAATGCAACCTTAACAATACGAGACGACGATACGAATTGACGAGCGTTCGCATGATGAACTCACCATCATGTGGGACATAACTATGTCTGGACATGCTCATAGAAACCTTAAAACGTTTTTACCCGTAGTTTTAGCTCATCTATTTGCGAAGTATTAAAATGTTTTATCATCAAGCTTTTTTACAAGGAGAGAAGACGCGGAAGAAAACTTTTCACAATTTTTTAATTGTCCGTCCAATTTTACATTTTTTATAAAAAAAAAGGAAATACATTATATTAAGTATGTCCATAGATAGAGAGGAAAAAGAAGTCCCTTCAACTTGCAGCTTGCAGCTGCTAGCCTAGAGAGGAGTAGGAGTATGTTTAATAATTAATAATTAATATTATTATAATAAAATTGAAAACAAAACAACAACACCACTCTATGTCTATGAACAAAATCTATACTATCACAGAATTTCAATACTAGGGTAACATAAAATGGACGAGGCTACCGCTTTTCAAGCATGCGCAGTAAACTCATCCCTGTCCGTCCTTCCCCTTCGTTTACGTATACATTTTAGCGGCCTACCATTGGTCCTACAGTTTTGTTTGAACCAACCACTAAATTCGCGGAAAACCGTGCAATAGCGGTTTTATTACTAGGAGATCATAAAATACAACAGGTACATGAGGTTTAAAATGCCCCTACAAAATACGCTCAATAAGATGTAGCTTGACGGGCAGATATAAAGTTTTTAACCGACGATAAAGAGGTCAAACAGATGCATGTGATATTTTTCATTAATTTATAATTTATATTCACGAACATGTTTATTCAAAAGACTCAATTTCGTTGAATCAAAAGACACTGTGGCTATACGCTTGCTTAGAGCTTGTCGTGGAGTAAGGTTGGCGGTACGTTTCTTACGAATTCACCTAGTTGACTACCACCTTACATTATGTTCTGGATGTCAACAAGTGAAGGCTAAAGTATTAGAGGCGAGAACTTTAACAGCTTCTTCTTTACCTAACACTACATAATATTGAGATTTAGTTAAAAAATAAAATCTCATAGTATCAACTAAAATTTGGAAAAACAAAAAAAGCAGAAGCTGGTGATTCAACAATTGCTCGTATGTTATAAAAAAATAATGATAGAGATTTTATTCCTTTCATTTACATCTATTAAATCAGCCGATTTAAAGGAATATGTTTATTGTTGTCTTAGCTTAAATTTTACAAGTCCAGACTACTAAACTCTATCGACGAAGGCGAGCACAGATTCGGTGTCAAGATCCCTATCCTACCTTACTCTGTACCTACCCCTGTATTAGGTAGAGGTAAATATGATTCATCACATACGTTCCAACTACAATTATCATATCAGGGGATGACGTCTTTGTACGTTACTTGTTTGCCGAATATATCATCAGATATTTTAGCAGAGTTTGTTCATACATCCTAAAATTTGTTATCAGGACTACTCTTATGTGCGTTGTTAATTAGCCGACGAGCATGTATTCACCAATGAATCACCTGTTCCGTAAGCAGATAAGATTACAATGATGTATATTTTTACTAAATTTAGTTTAAAATGATAAGTAATATAAATCGTTTTATTATAAGAACGCATGTGAACCTAAAAATACATCTCAGTATAGAACGCAAATAATTGTATTATAATAAATATTTAAAAGAAAAACCTTTGTAACCAAATAACTAATGAAAAAATTCACTTTTTACTGCTTTACTATAAATTAAATATAAACCTTTTCAAATTTAACACAGTGAGAAAACAATAGCCTAGTATTGTTCTCAAACTGATTGTAATGTTTGTCATCTATCAAGCGAATAATTCTATTGAATAAGCTGCGAAACCGGATCAGACTGATTTAGCAGTTAATTTAACAATTGTCAGCTATAATGGGTAGCAGGGACGTGCTTGGTGACTGTTCAAAGTCGATGGTCACTGAGCAGTTACTGAAGCGTTAAGAAAAATCATAGTTTTTGCGGAAAAGGTACATCGAGGTCAATGAGAAAGAAAGGTTTTGTTTTTCAGTTAAACGTTTACAAGTTAATCAGTAATTTTATCTATACTAATGAAAACAAAACGTTTAAAAAATTCATTACATTTTTTTTTTCATTGGAAGTAATGAAATGGTTTTTTTTTATAAACACAGTTATCAACAAGCGAACTCAATTCAATGCGTGCAATTCGCATTTTGTACGGATTGTATGTGGTTGTTTTTTTAATTTAATGTATACCTTTGTTGTGCCGGACCGGAAAAATAAGAAATAGGAATACGATATGACATATCTTTTATTCTCTTTCATTGACACTTTCGAAAAGTTTACATAAAAGCTCTGGTTTAATATTATGTGTGTTGTATGTGATTTTTCAAACTGAAATTCTATAACTAAACGATGAGATCAGGCCCTGGTCCTGAAACACTAAACCAGTGATTTAACTAACCGAATGCTTTTTGTATTTTTATAATCAATATGAATTTTATGATAGGAGTGTAAATAAAAGAAACTTTTGCATTGGTTTTAATAAAATTTGCATAATGAAATAGATAAACATTTTTAATATCGTATCGATTGACACAGTTGGCACAGTGAACGTAAAGCGATAATATAGGTCGAACCGTTAGTTCCAATGTTAAGTGGGGATCGACTCCCGCACAAGCCAAATATTTGTTAAATCTGGGGACAAATGTTCTGATTGTAGTAGATATTTCGCCTGATGATGAAAACGTTAAAATTTTCAAAGATTTTCGTTGCTATTGCCATTATTTTACAGGTGGGAACCGAGAACGTAAACGAAGATTTTTTCAGAAAATTTCTATGATGGGCCTGGCGTTGGGTGTGATGTTTGGACGGGTTTCAAAATTCCGTACCGGACAAGTCTAAATTTATTTATGTGATGCTTGTTTGTGTATAATATTATGGGCAGCTTGTTTGCGGTGTTGTGACATGGAATGCGGTGGCGTCTCGTCTTATGGACCATCGTCCTTATTGAGGCTGCCAAGAAGTAAATATAAGTATATAGTACACATCATGTATCATTCTGGAGATAACCGTAAGACATGTGAATTTAAAAAAGAAAACAACATCGTCAATGTAGCCGTGAAACTATTTGCGTATAATTTTTTGGCACAGTTGTTTTTTACTGTGTTTACCAATAATGATTTGCAGATTATATAAAATAATACTATTTCTGTTTTGTTGTGTAAATAATACTATTTCTAAATTTTACTGATAAATATATGTATTGTTGAATTGACTTTAATGCCTTCGACTTTGGTTAAGACGAAGAACTTTTACCTAATAGTTAATGATGCGCATGACAATAAGAAAGAAAGCTAGGATATTTACACAGCATCACACTTCGATCAAGCTTTCAGAGCATGATCTTTACACTGTGTTGTACTAATATTAAAATCAATAATATTATGCTTTGATTGCTTATAGCTTAACAATCTTAAATATGAGAGACAAAAATTCGAGATTTCTAATAACTAAAACCAGTAATTTTAATAGCAATAACAAAATTATTTGTTTATTTACCATTTTAAATAAACTTAAAAGCAAAATGGTTCATGTGATAGTAATCTTGCCCGCGTTTAAGTACGTGAAAGAATATTTTTCTTTTGTGTGACAAAATATCATATAAAATTATTTACTTTAATTGCAACTGTAATATTGTATACTGGAACAGGGTCTTCAAGATAACTCTATGTAATAAACGAGAACAGATTATACAAATGTACGTTACGGTAGTTTGACTTCGCGACCTTGTCCTACAGGAAATTGATGCTAGCATTACGTGGTAATTTTCTTCAACGCCATCTCAATATTTACTGCATTCGACATTTTGCTGATCTAAATCTTACTTTTATTGCTACGTTTATTTCCAGCAAACTATTAATGTGGGTTAACTAACCTACTATTAATATTTTATCGTACATTTGTAATGTTATTGTACTTTTAAAGTGAATGCATTTCGACCTAAATTTCTATACACATCTGATGGTGTCAAATGCAATAATGTCAATAAAAAGACTAATGACTTAACTAAAAATTTCATAATAATATTTACCAAGTAACTGTCCCAAGATTTAACTGGGTTTACTAAAAACAAATTAGCTCCCATCATGCACCTAAAAAAGGTTTAAGTATTGCTCAGAGTATTGGCAAGTGTTATCATCCCATAGCGGTTGTCATCTTTATCATTTTGGATTTAGAGAACGGAAGGGAATAATTTTAAATCACACGACAAGGTAACCCTGGCAAGTAGTTGGTACTCTACGCTTCCTGATCATAGAATGAACGTAGCTGTGTACCCAAGGCTAATGTAATCAATTCCTGTGAAATATAAGTACTTATATACCCCGGGTCTATTAGTAAATAGGCATTGCGCAATATAATCAGAAGATTGCGTGTACGCTGTTTAGTATTGAAGAGAATTGAAATGATTCTGTTTTCCTCAGTGGCAAAGTTTAATTATTCAATTACTGGAAACATGAACTAATAGTCATGATGAAAGTTTCGAGTGCATCGATCATCTATTTTCAAGATTTGGTTCTTTTTCGATTATTAATTTAGAATAAAAGAAAAGCAAAGGTTGTGATCACATTAAAGACTTCAACATGGAAATATATGTTTTCGTACGTTGTAACATTAAGTTGTAACCTAAATAATGAAGAAAGAGAATTTTCATACATTTAAGTAACTAATTTCATAATTAAGACCGAATCTCACCTATTATTTAATTATAGGTACTTTTAGTTTTATTGAAACAAATTACAAAATAATTAAGTATAGTTTTGGAAAGATGAAAATATAATATTTACTATGCGTGTATTATTACGAGTATTATCTATAATACATGTATAAATATTAGTTTTTTATAACGATATATAATGATAAGCTGTATATTGAATAGTGCCGGGCTACCCAAACTTATTTTTAGTATGATGCTGACCATGCCAATATTTTGAGGCGCCCCCTCTCCTTTGTGACTTAATTTCTGGCTAATACGTTTTTTCAAATTTTGTCTTGAGTTTTTTTTGTTTAGTTTTACCTAGTAACATAAAACCATTAACGTCTATACATCGTATTTTAAAAGGCAATTGCTCCAGGGCCTATCGCCGCACAGATTGGGTAACCCGGAAATAGTGATTAATAAAATTATTAGGAATTTATTGCTGATATACAAATAAGATGACTTTTAATCTGTCTGACAGATATATTATCACCAATTAATACCAGACTCTATTTGATAATCGTAAAAGTAGTTTATTTACCAGGAAATTCAAAGAGGCGCGTTGTATTCTCGTATAATGTGTTTTGTACATATTAGGGTTTGTCTATGTGTCAATCTGTGTACCTTCTAAATGGCTAAACAGCTTTTAATTAGTTTCTTTGTTGTTTGATGAATTTGGTCATACCATAACATTCTATACTCGTATACCAATATTATTTACAACATATCTATTTATTCTATAATAGACGACATAGTATAAAGTTTTATTGTCACTTTAACGTCGATTTTGGAAAGTTATTTACAAACACGAAACATGAACAAACCGTTTCTCAGGTGACGTAAGTGTCTGAATGCTACCCCCACGGCGGCGCCAAAGTTGACAGCGAAAAGGGGTCAACCCTCGCGAAAATAATAAATCGCTACACAAATAATTTATATTGTAGAACTAGTTCTGGCAATTGAAATGAAAATTAAATATTATTTATACATTTAAATATAACCTTTAGGTTAAAAAAACAAAAGTATTATAAAAAGTTAAAATAATAGGAATAAGAGTAGTGAGTTTGAACAGAATCATTGCAGAAAATAGTTATAACGAGGTAAATTAAAATTTAACTGACTTTATTCGAATTATTAGTAAAACAAATTCACTGAAGTATATTTTTTTTAAATTCACACTATCAGGTATGCTTTACTTTATTAGATTTGTTATAGAGATTAACAATGCGACCAATTATAATTTTATGGGGAGTAACAGCCCCACGCGAAGTGCTTTAATAAAGGGAGAAATTCCCCCCCCCCGTTTTTTGACACTGTTAAACATTTTTCGTTTTTACAATAAAAGGTAAACCTGTTTATTTTATTTATACCTCTTTCGTTTAATTTATAGCAAATTAGCACAGTGAATATCAGAATTTAGTATACGTTAAAAGTTAAGCGATTAATGCATACATTTGAATAGTTTTAATTGTTTTTTACATTTAAATAAAGATATTATTATTTTTAGGCGTTTTTGCATATCCACATTGCTCTTTACGTTCAAGGGCGAGCCATGAACGCTTTATAGGTCTATTAAAAGATTTATTATCATCGACGTAAAACTTGCAGTGTCGACAATGACACCGTAATATATAATAATTGTATGATAACGTTGTATTTCTTCATAATATGCAATTTTTTTATCATATGTGTTCAGTAGGTAGAATGGTCTATAGTTGTTATAATTGAATACTATTGTTCTCTTAATATTCATAATAAATCGTAAATATATTTACGTAAACGAAACAAAATTTTTAAACTTTTGTTGTATTTAAATACAAAGAACATTTACTATTACTATTTTATGTATTAACAATAATAAACATTTATAAAGACTATATAACGGAAGAAGATATATAACAAGAATATTATGTTATAAAATTAACATTAATAATTGCTTTCCTATGTTCCATAATTATTAGGGTTGGGATTCAATTTCAGATAAATTATCAATTATATTACTTTAACCTTGGAAAAGAAGGAATCGAGCTAATATCCTTCAAAAATGACTAAAAGTGTTATCTATCCGTAGATGTGTTTTTTAGTAGATTAGACGTATTATACAATAAAAAAAAATTTAAGATTTGTCAAGGTTCTTCAAGTAAAAATCTTTATTTTTCTATATATGATGATAACATAAACTTGTCTACCTTTACTACCCTTTTACGTTAAAAGCATAGTGAGTTGTTTTCCTTATTACACAGATAAATAGCGAAACCTAATGTAGGAATTATTAGACGTGTCCTCACGAGCGTTATCTCACTTTTAAGGTACGTACACATTTGGTAAACATTTGTCTGGAGCTTATGTTAAAAAAAAACTAAGGTAAACTACGATAACAGGCCAACACAAATGTAATCAATAGATTGTCCTTACATTTGAGGATAGTTTATAACCATGATGTGAAAAATAAGCTGCGTTCCTTCGTTATTGCATGACTGATGCATACTTATTAGGTGATATCATTCAGATTATTAGATGTGCAGAAACGTCATTCGTTTCGGGTATTGTGTGGCTGCTTTGTGAAACTTTAATGTTAAATAATTTGTTTTTCCATATGTTTTGAGAATTTCTATATTTTTTTTATCATTTTGTATTAAAATCGTTGTTCTAAGAGACCATATCGTTGCCTCTGGGCTCAAAGGTCTTAAGCGTCATTAGGGCGAAAATAACTTAAATGCAGTCTTTGTTTTTTGCGCTCACGATTCTTATATTGAGAGTTGTGAAATTCACAAAATAAAGGTGAAACGCTTACTCCTTTATGTAGCTCATCTATCATACTTTTAGTATTTTTCAGTTCTTATAAAACAAAAAAAAAAATGCTCTTTAGTAACTTACGTATGAGTTCAAGAGAATTATAAGAAATTCTGCCCTATTTTATTTTTTAACAACGACAAAAAAAACCAAAATGATGTGATAGATAATTTTTTTGTTTCTATTGCGCTTTTGAGTCGAGAGGTGTAGACCCGACCCGCCGACCCACACTTGGCAAGCGTAATAAATATAAGTGTATCTCCTCGTAAGAGAAAGCCTCGAATGTCAGCAGTGGAATAATATCGCATTAAATAATACCCCGTGATTTACGATATTATGATGATTAATAAGATCAGATCATTCATATTTACATAGCATTGATTATTAGTATTTATATTTAAATACAATATGTATAGAACTGTTGAGGCTAGATTACGGTATTTAAAACAACTATTCAACTATATAGGTAAGTATTTCATTTGTGAAAACGGCGCTTGTAATATACTTACTAACTATACTTCTATACTTATCTTAGTCCTTAATAACGTATCGCTAGACTGGTACGTCTGAATATACATGAGTGTGTTTGTTGGTGTGTATAGATTTATTTGTGTGCGTGTGGTTACTTCCGCGCATAATGGTTAGAACGGGGAAACTAACATCGCGTGCTTGAAGTTCATTTACACTCGCTCTTTTTTTATTTTAAGGCTAAATCTAGCTAAAAACGCATGCAAGTCTAGACTTTCTAAGCTAATGCTAACTTCCGAATTAATTTATGTTCTAGTGTATTATATAATTGAATTTTTATGTTTAAATAGTTTATATCATAAACTATTATTTCGTGATTTTATTAAGGTCAGTAAATAACAAAATATATGTCAAGGTTTCGAATTATTATTTCGGTTATTACAATAACTTCAAAGAAAGTAAGTAACGACGGTGAAAACAATATGAAACTACGTCTTCTATTTTGTTTATACTAATACGAGAAAAAATTAGTTTTTTTTTATTTTAATTAAAAAAAAAGTTGACTGTTCTCGCTTATATTATAGTAATTTTTTTTCTTTATTTCGTAATAATAAAAAAATGTTTCCGGTGTGCGTATGTGTATATGGTAATATTTTAATGGACACCGAAAGTAAATTTAGTTTTTCTTTTTAATGTGTACAGCTAAAAATAAAACGGCGACGCGGTGGGTAGAAGGTAGCGGGTAGCGGCCACGCGATCGTCACGTGATCGCTGCGTGGTGTACCTCGTGCCCTGCGCTCACGGATTTTAATGGTTGCAATATAAAAAAAAAAAAAAACAATAAACAATGGGTTGAACTTAACTACTTCTTTCGTGAAATTTTATTTAAGAACCTAAACAATATACTCATTATTGTAATATTGATTTATTTATTTTAGTTTGTTTATTCTTTATTGTACACCAGTTACAAGATATGGAATACATTATATATATGTGTGCATAAACGTACAATGGGCGGTCTTATTGCTCAAAAAGCAATTTCTTCGAAACAACCCATTGGAAAGGAAGACGTGAACTAAAAGCAAAGATAAGATAGTAGTGCACTAAATTATTAAAAACTAAAACGCTTGGTGACAGATGCAAGCAATAGCATAATTAGACGGAATGTATAATTTAAATTTTACGATAGTAGTTACTTAAGTGTCTTTTGAAAAAAAAATAGGGATCCGCCGGTACGAATATGATTCGGTAAAGAGTATGTTATAGAGATTTATTAATTGTAAATTAAATAGCTGCTTTAAAATAGTGCTAGTAATTAATATTTTATACATTCTATCTAACATCATATTAATCTTATTAATACGCATATTATTTGGATTAATAATCAACCTCCTGGTGGTGGGTTTCTATTACTGGCGATCTTCTAGGTAACACCGTTTATTTTGGTCGCTAAACAGTATTCTGTAAACTTTACTATGTTCCGATAAAGCGGTTTAGCTAATAAAACTATAGAAGTTATTGATCTTAACATATTTTGTCTCGAGCCCAATTTCATGTAGTGTTTATCATCGTAACTGGCACCAAATTGATAGTGGTGAGCATATCATGAATCGTCGAATGTAATTTTTTTTTTTCCAATAATATTCTCTTCTAATACACGAAAATGGAAAATAATAACCTTTACGTTTTTTTTTTATTTCAGAACATATTAAGTAAAACTATTTGATACATATTTAATGAGTTCAATGGTCTGTAGCTCTTAACTCGGCGACTAAACGAACCATTAAGATTGCGAAACAGTTTTATTACTATTAAAAAAAAAACTACATTAGTACTGTAATATTGATTAAGTGTAGTTTAATACAATTATTTATTTAAGAAATATGAGTTTTTAATGTAGCTAATAGCTCGTTTCAATAACGTTGTCCTTTAAATAAATACATAAACTCTGTAATCGTTTTTATAGTCTCAAAAGGTCCTGAAAATTCCGAATGCAAATATATATCAGTCAATTAGTAATAGTTAATACTAACGCAAATATCAATATAATATCGTATCTTTCACATATTTACTTTTGACTAGTATAACTTATGAGAAATTAATTTTAAACAATTATTGTCAAGGCGCGATGTCGACATCGTACTTCGAAACGTTGAAGTTAGTTATTAAACAATGCTGGTAAAGTATCAACTACTTTAATAGCATTTTTACACAATGCATCATACGACGTTAGCTTTCCCACTGTGGTTGAACGTATTTATAAACTTAAACACAGTGAATTGAATATTGACACATGAATCGCAAACTGGTTTGAGCCGGTTCTAAGAGTGAAATAACTGACATTACGTATTCATGAAAGTTTTGTAGAGTAATATTACGTTTTTTTTTTATATCAATATTAAAAAAAATGCAATAGTAGTTCATATTAATAGAAAATGTTACATGCGTATTGTGAAACTGCAAATAACATAATGATATTAGCCTAAATAATAATACATTACCACTCCTACTCTATTACATTTCTGTATCACTCAAGGTAGACGATATGATATTTCTCCTTAATACAATGTTTGTTTATACAATAAATGATACAAAAATAAATAAAATGTTTCATCATCAACACAAAGCCCAATAAAGCATGGAAATATAATAATATATACATACACTGATAAAATTGAAGTAGTTATGTTCTATATCACTTCATTGTTAATTTTAGTATCAAACTAAAAAAATTTTTTGTATTTAAGGGTTTATGTATTTAATAAATTAATATGTGTCTGACATATTATATATTTTGGTACTCGTTTGCAACTGTATTTATGTATAATTTGCAAAAGTAACATGAATTTCTTTCCTATTGTTAATATTAACTAAGATATTTGTAAATTTGATAGTATCAAATAAAAATCACATACTTTTTATGTTTATTGAAGTACCGAATCTCAATGATTGATCAATTAAAAATATATTACTAAATCGATTAACAGTGTCTCGGTAACAATTTAAGAAATAAAAAAATATTATCGCATTATGTTTAATGTAAATGTCTCTTTAAAAATCATGTTAGAGGGAAATGTACGCAGAGCATTTATATTAGTCTATGTTTAATACAGTTATATCTTATTATTTTTATATTAATAGTGTTCATGCCAAATTGTCTAACAGAATGTTAAATGTACTGTCCATCATGAGTGCGGTAGATCTCGCTTAGTAAAATTCCTAACACATACCGTCGCCCACATACGTTGACCCTGACCGGAAAAATAGGGGTGTTATATTTTTAACGTCTTTATTATTGTCCGTCGGTAGCACTGTTTCTTTATATCATTACCAAAAAATAATTTTATTTGTTTGAATATGAATAGCTCTTTTCTAGCTTTAGTTTCTCTAAAAATTTTCAACTGCCAACGGTGTTTGGAATTTTCAATTAAATATCACTATAATAAAAATTTAATTTAGCTTTATATTTGCGACATAGTAAAAAAAATAGTAAAATTGTAACTTGATAATAATTAAGAGAAGATTAATTATATATTATATTCAAAGTAATGCCGACTAACTACTTTGGCGCTATTTATTAATAGATTTATATATTAGTATAATCTGTAATAGTAATGATAAATATGAAATTACTTCAAAATATACCTATCTTCAATTGGCACTTGATTTAAGTAATTATATAAGCGTACAATATTAATTTTTAAACAATTATAATAATTTCATTGGTTGGTGTTAACGATCAAATCTATTATATAAAATTATTTAATTTTGAAGTTATCCTTTATGGTTGGCAGTGATTAAAATTATTCTTTTTTTGCGAAAAAGTAGACTATTTTACACGAGAAAAACGAAGACCAAGACTGATTGAATAAAACCAAGACCAACCGAAAAAATAACAATTCCGTTGATATGATAAGTTAAATTTTTTATTATAACTTGAACATAAGCCTTTGTTCTGGAAACAAAATATTTAATATATTATAACACTGAATATCCAAGATCAAGACCAAAACCAAGATTGTCCAAGACTTGATCTTGTGATCTCCTAATAATTGATATTTTGTGTTACTTTAATAATTATAATACCATCAATGTACTTTCGCTCCCAGTCATCGTTAACACATTCCATTACACAATCCAATGTGATGAATGGAATGGAATAGAGCTCGTATAGGCTCTGACCTAGGAGCGGCTGGACTTTATGGCGCCTATATAAAAACTATGTCGTTTAGACCGGCCATTCTACACTTATTCTTCATAAAAATAATATTTAAATATTTTTCTAAAAATAACTATAAAATATATTTCTAAGTTAGTATTAAAACGTAATGAAAACGTAAAACGATATCTGAATGTCTTCACATTTAAATGAATCTTATTATAAATATTCAGGTTATAATATATTTATATGTATGAGCTAGGTAAAAATCTGGACACGGTTATGACTTTCCCAAGCCATCGATTAATTCTGACTAGTACATTGCTGATTAGATAACAGCAATCTGTCCTTGTTATTATGGTTTAGCCTTTCCACTATATAACCGTCATATATTGCACAAAATTAGATTTGTTAATGAATATTATGTATGAAACAAAAATTTTAAATGTTATTCTTTGTATTTTTACGTTTAGAACATTGTGATTCATTTATATTGATTTAGAATAACGGTATAAAATGCTTTGTGCCGTTACGTATCGAAGCGATTTTGCATTGCTTGTTTTTCGCATCTATTCCGCTTCTAGTACTATACTCGATCGAAATGTTCAATAAAACATAGTTCTTTTGAAGTAATAAGATATTAGTACCAAAAACAGTATTAATATGGCTGAGTTTTATGACGTCACAACATAATTTTCGTGCTGGCGCCATTAAGTCCAGCCCCTCCCAGGTCGATTTGTGGATACACATGATCATTTATTCACAACATTGTATAACGTAATAGCTTATTACATTTATAACTGTGATATGTTAGTATTGATTGCAAACGAAAATAATTTAATGACACTTTAATTATTTAAACTATATCTTATATTATAAAACTAGCTGCTCCCCGCCCGCTTTACTTGCCTTAATATAGAATTATATTTGGAAATTAAACTTGAAACTTGTCAGTAATATTCCTGCTCGTCGTCAACCCGTTACCTCTTGCTACCCTTTCCGTTATCAACACGCTCTCAACTCCCTCGCTAGAAGGAATTTTTTTAAATCCATTCATTATACATCAATTTTACCCCGAATTTTATCTCCAAGTTCAATGAGGATTGAACGTGCGCCTCCTCTATACTGCCTTTTTTTATTATAAAATTAAGCGATGAGACGAGCGGGACGTTGACCTGATGATAAATGATACCTGCCCATAACAACGTAGTTCTAGTTAAATTGTTATATACGACACTGCATTGCACTGGTCGCCTTGAAACATGAGAGTTGTCGAGTCGCCCAAGATGTCTTGTTTATAATTATTTTAATTATATAATTTTATTAGATACAGCACCTTTCAAACCGGAACACAGCAATATTTGCACAGCATAGCAGCGTATCCGCCATATGTTCGTATATCGAAATATCAACTGATACAACAACACTTCCTCTGTCCAGAAGAAAACCAGAAAAGATCGAGGCGGTCGTGTGCTGTTAGAACTAGAAAGGCTTTTTATGGTGTTAAAACCAGAATTCGTCGAAATCCTATTAGAAAGCAAAAAATATTATCGCGAGAAATGAAGATTCCCGCTAGGACTTTGTCGCGTATTATAAAACAAGACCTGAAGCTCGGTGATTATCGTCGATACACAGGACATACCCTAAATTAATCTTTACAGTTAAAGAGAGTAGATCGATAAAAAAAAACCTTCTGTCACGATACGCAGGTGAAAGGCACAGAAATATCCTCTTTACCGATGAAAAAAATTTCATTATTGAAGAACACTACAACAAACAAAATGATAAAGTGTACGCTCACAGTTCTAAAAAAGCTGCTCAAGTGGTCGGAAAGGTACATGGTCATGGTCATCATCCTGCGTCAATTATGGTTTGGTGAAGCGTGTCTTATCAAAGAGTCACAAAACTTCAGCCAAAGTGTATCAAGATGGAGTCTTGGATCATGTTGTGCAACCTCAGCAATACATTCTTTTAAAATATACCGTGGACCGTCCAGCAGTAGCTTTTCACACACCTCTCCACGCTTTTCATTCACCTGGTCACAAAGCACAAACTACCCAAGCCCGGCTTGAAACCAATGTTCCGAACTTTATAAGAGCTGAAGACTGGCCCTCACCTAGCCTAGACCTTAGACTTCAAATTATGGTCAGTTTTAGAGAACATCGCCTGCTCTTCATTGAGTCTCTTAAAAAATCTTTGGAGTAAGCAGCGACAGTGGTGGAAATTTCCATTGGAAACGGTACGTAAATCTAGAGATTCGTGGCCAAACAGATTAAAGGCCTGTATAAAAGCCAAAGGTGGCCATTTTGAATAGAATATTTAAAATTTTTTGCTAAGACTAATAAATATATAGGTATATATTTTAATAATATTACATTACTTCATTTAAAAAAAAATGCATTTTCATTTCTAAAAGAACTTATGGTCGGATTAGGTATATATAGATTATTTCCACGCCGATGACAAGGGTCTCAATATGTTTTTATTTTCTGCTTGGAATTCTTGTCTTTTATTTCAAGAATTGTGCTTATTTCGGGAATTGTTTACATTAAATCATATCATAGATATAAAATAGCGAAAAATTATTTTGCCCCTATTACTAATTTCTATTCTCATATCAATTGGATTTCGAAATCAAATTTATGCAGGTAAATCAATGACAGATAAAAACACCCATTCTGTCCATAGGTACTTCCCCGGGAATCTTTTTATACTTCATGATTTCCTTGTACAACGTTACGTAAGCTACTGTGCTTATTGTAGTTATGAACGAAGTCTCGTGGAGTTGTTTGTTATTTGCAAAATAATTGCGAAATTATTTATCTTAACGATAAAAAACATAGGTCGTCTATATCTATATAAAATAAACTAACACTATTTTAACTTCAAACGATCTTGTTATAACTTAACATGATATATCAAACTAACATTAAGAAGTACCATGTTCATTAATTATGATGATGATGATAACCTTTTTTTTTACCTATACAAAAAATTGTGACAATTTAGGACACATTCCCACAGAAAAGCTGACAATTAAAAATTGGAATACTATATAATATATTCCTAAACATTGACGCTATTAACATATAAATAGGTTATTCTTAGTATCTATGACACATAACTATTATAATAACTAACGTCGTTGATTCGTTGTAATTTCATTTTACTAGATAACATTTTTGCTGTTCGAGAAATGTCTAGTAGTTTTCCTTTAGTACTAACTACTTGTGTTTTATCGGCCTCTTGATGACAATTGGTATTAATTGAAACGAATAGTTAAAACATTCGCTTTGTAGAAGGATCGTTTCGTTCCGCTTTAGTGTATTATAAAATTCTATAAATGAAACTCCAGTGTAACTGTCAAGTTACTCATGTATTTTAAGTTATTTATTATCAAGGATCATCAACCGAGATTACAAATAAATATATCTGACATAACTCTACATATAAATGTAACATTTTCATTTCATCTCTAATGGACACAACATAAGTAATAAATTTAAGAGTTAATAAGTGAAATTAAATCTATTAAACTATACAAAAGATTAATATTGAAAATTAACAATAGAAATATCAAAGAAAAACAGTGTAACAAATCTAATAATATCAAAACATACTGACAAGACAAAAAAGATTAAATTAAACTAAGTATGTATGAAGTAAAGGAGTTTTTTAAACTAATTATATTTAGGAATACTGTAAAGAGCGTGTGCTTCTTAATAAATTAAATTAAATGTTAATTTCAATTGTTTCCATAAGTTTTCACTTTTATTCCTTGACTAGTTTTCTTAGTATTTGCAAAACCTACGCTTTTTTAAGAACATTAATTTTTGCACACTATTGATTGAAAGAAAAAAAAATTGTGGTGGTAATGTATACACTTCATTGTATAAATTGTATCTGCAACCAGTAATTTTTTGTTTTAAAACTTAAATCAACACAATAATTATACAAGCGGTTGCGATGTGTGCCCCTCATTGCTATTTCAAATGCGTCGACACAATGGATTCTAAAGCCACGTAAGTAATCCATTCACTTCATTCTTTAACCACCCACCTAGTCGCTTAAGTTCAAAATTGTCTAGAAAGTCACTGAAGTAACAGCATTTGATGAGACACAAAAAGTTGTGTAATTATAAAATAAATAAAAAAAAGTAACCGGTTAACTTTTAGTGAATAAAAATATTAACAAAAATATTGTACGTAAAGAAAAAATTGTTAAAGAAAGTTTTAAAAAAAACATTCACCTTGGTTTAGCTACCAAAATTATCTTGTTAGATTATTTATATTTAGAGGTAAGAACCTATAATGGTAAACGCTCAATTTTTTGTCAATAATGTCACCTACGCCAATTGTTACTCCGGATTCAAGGTAAAGATCTAAGTATGAATCCCACAAACATTTCAATATCCTTTCACAGTTTATTAATGAAACGAACCGTCATAGCTGAAGGTTTACAGATTCAATAATAGCATTAAAACGAAACATTATCTCAAGTATCCGTCAAAGAAAACGCGGGCTATAATTATTACTAACAGAAATTATTACCAACATTGCTTGAGAATATTTAAATAAAATACCAATATATTTTTTCAATAGTGCTAATCATTATTACCCCAAAATCAGGTGGCAAGATAAAATTTAAAATCAATGTTTTATTGCCAGCTTCTGCATTGGGTTAGTTATATTTACATAATTTATTTTGGTATCACAGTATATCATTAAAATTTTCTGTTGGAGCATATCTGCAAAGGTTTTGAGGGAGTGAATAATCCTATCTTTTTTTTATATAAAATCAATAATAGCTTCTTTTACTAGATTCTAATATTTAAATCTATTTCTTTCTGTATTCTCTATTAATATTAAAAAATCATTCTCTTATCTAAATTGTCGACTGTTTTGTCAAAAATTGCTTGTTGTATGAATGTTTCTGCTATTTAGAGGGTTATATTTCATTTTAAATTTGTGAATACAAATTCTCAGTAACTGTTTCTACTGTTTTGTAGCCTAAAAGTTTTTTCGTTGAAGTCTTTTCTTTTTAAAACCGTTTCATTTATAATAAACAGAACACATATACGGTATCGAGATATAGCTCTTATCATATAGCTCCATTATCACGTAAAAAATATTATGAAAGAATATCCATAAGTTTCGTTTTAATTTATGCACAATTCACATATATATAAGACGTTATTGCTCTAGACTCGTAAGGAGAGTCGTTTCTTTCGAAGCTGGAACATGATCAATGAACATGTTCCGCGATGAACTAATTGAAAACAAATTGAGTCCATCTAGTTCGACATGGCCGCTATAAATATAATCACTAACGTTTGGTAATTATTTTTATATATTATATTTCAGTGTGCACAATTCACACGTTTAAAATCTTTTTACATGGGGGCTTTTGGAAAGCTGAACTTGAAAAACTTGAAAAACTGCTTTTTCTTTCGCATCTGCGCGTTTGAATAAAAGTCTTTTGAGCGTTCAAGACGTCGGTGCGGATAACAGGCTGGAGCGGGAGCCGTTTGTCTGAGAATTCTTTTTGAATAAATGTGCGTGTGTGTAGACATTTTGTGGGGGGCGCCATGAGAGCAGCGTTTGTGTGCGTGTGGGTTAGTCGCGCAACGGTGGCGGGGTGACCGGGGGGAAGTGCGGGCGCGGCTGACGGGCCGACCAGTGGAAATTTCCATTGCCCAAGCGCGCGTCGACTTTACAAATTCAATGTTCAGACAGAAACCGGCGCGAGCGAAGTTATCCGCGGCCGCCACCGCGCTTGCTCCGCACTCTTCGCACCAATTCGAAGGCCGCGCGCACTGACGTCGGCGCGAGCGCAATTTCGGTTTCACGCTTCAGTTGTAAACTGTTATTTTTTTGCTTCAATTAAAATTAAAATTGGTCTCATATTGCCGTTTTTATTTAAAATTTTTTCGTCGTACATTTACATTGCTGATTTCTAAGATGTTTAAATAATTAAATTTATTCACTACTGTAATTGTGAAATACAAATAGATAAGAAAATTTTGTATATTATTACATTATAAAGCGTTGCAACAACTTTCGAGTTCTACTAAGAAGATCGCCCTATCGGGGAATAAAATAAAGAATTTACAGGATTATCATCAGCCGAAATAATCTTAATGGACATATGTTTTCGTCAAAGAACTTAACACTATCGTTTTATGATCCTCGCCTTGACGGAGACCAACCAAAAGTGTTTCTAACTTCAAACTGCCGCTATTCCATAGCGGCAAAAAAAAATTGTAGAAAAGTTTTTTTAATATTTCACTTGGGTTCCACGTAAATGTAGAAAATGCATAAAACAAGAAAAATAGGACATTTTAAGTTAATCAATACTTGTCTTAAACGTATGTTATACGAATTACATTGAACTGTAATATAAGCTTCGCTATTATCCGTAGACTTTCGCAGAAGCAATCTCACTGTAGCATGACTGGGTTACGTTACATTTTTAAATCGGACACTGAACAATGCTTCACAAAAACTGTATGCACGACAATGCAAACAAATCATTATTGCCAGGAGTGAACACAATCGGTCTTACTGCTTTATGATCTTAATAACTACTTTAGCAAGAATGTAAGATTTAAATAACAAATTTTCTTGCCAATGATCTCTGCTAATTTAACTGGTCAAGTTAACTTATTGCACGATGTTCTTCCTGTGTTATAAAGAACATCATTATACGTTATTTTCTAAAGGAGTACCAAAATTTTAACGCAAAATTTTCAATAATCTTCTTAAGTTTAAGTTTTAATGGATTCTTTAAATTTTGTACAACTGATTTCTAAATTATATTTATACCCTAAAACGCATCAAACGTAATATTTGTTAATAAGGAGAATCAATTATTTATTAATCATCACAGTTATATGTAATTTAAACCGATATGATCTTTATTTTTATAACCTGAATTGTAAGTGCAACAATGTAAGTTTGGACATTCAGCTTGAAGTTATTCTTGGACAGTAAGCCAAATAATACGAAGCAATTTTTATATTATACCAATTACACTTCGTTGTCTAAAATAACTCTAAATGTGCCGGTTTTACGACTCAAATGTTTGTCTTTAACAATTTTTATTATACAAGTTATTCAAATATTAGTATTTCGTTAATATTTATATTTGTACTTTAATCAATTCACAGTCCAGTTATTGAAGACCTTTAAGAAAGTGATTACCGAAGTTTTAAAAGAATGGAGAATACCTCAAATATTTATTCTGTAATCGTGTTTTTTTAAAAAAAGATCAACATAGCAATATTTACATAGTATCACAAATATTTTTGAAATAAGTGAAATGAATGAATTTTGAAAGTTTTTCTAATAAAAATTCCATTACAAAAGCTGAACTTCCAAAAAATTTAAATTTATTTGCTAAGATAAATAGGAATTAAGGAGGATGTGGTTTATAACACCGCTTTTCCGCTGATATCAAACGATAACGTGCTTTTTGCTGAAGTTAGTTCAAATATGCTTTATGACTCGTGTGTATTAGGAGTTTTTTTATGTAGTTATGTATATATTAACTTATTAAATCTAAATAGATTTTTTAACGTTCAAGAAATCGAGATACTATATATGGTATCAGTCAGAACATTACTGATTAATAAGTAAGATAACTTAAATTATAATGGCTTGATAATTATTAATTGGTTGATATAGTAAATATTATTAACGAAATATTGATAATTTACAAGCATGAATAGAATTTCGGTTTTGTCAAACGCTTATAAAGAATTATTTGCTTTTTTAAACTCCTAGTCTCCTGTTTTTGTTAAAGGAATATGACAGTAATTTCTATATTTCCAAATATTGTAGTCAGTTATTATTTCAATAACAAAAATGTTGTAACTATTGTAGGTGGCACTAACAGTAGACACAATTACAATTATGAAATAATTATACTCTAGACACATTTATAATTACGAAATTATGAATAAATTTTCCTGTTCATGGGCTATGCTATATAATTTAACTGACATCCATGTATTGACTCCACTTTTATATATATCCTTTAGTTATGTAAATTTAACACATTTGCTATAATATACACCAACAAAACCATCACGATCCATATATAGAACAAATCGACCAAAATGGAATGTGAACGCTTTTCAAGTGGCATCAAATACTAATATATATAATGAAGTATGCAATGTTTGGAGGATTAGTACGTGGTTTATATATATTTCTCAAGAATTACATGAACAGACGTCATGTTCTATGAAAATAATATTAAAAGTATACTGCTTGTAACATTTGTTGAGGTTTCGTTCAAAGATCGCTTCGTTTTACCACACTGTAGCAGTTTCAAAATATAAATAGCGCTGCCGAACGGCGCTTAAATTGGACGAAGCTTAAATCAGACAGTTACTATGTTCATTATATAATAATTAAATCAAAATAATAATTTTTATCACAGGTACGAAAAGTTTTATGGAACAACGGTCACCTCATGGTGGCGTTCCTTAAGAGAGGCTTGAGTGCTTCTATACTCGAACAATGGACTACCGAATTGATTTTCTATTGTTTAAAGTGTTTGCTTGTCACTTATTGTTATTAATTATATTGAAAGGGAAAGCAAAATAATCATGTTACAAATTTTATAAGTTTTTTATTGCCTGTTTTCTAAATATCATTAAAATTTTCGTGATAAAGCTGCTCTGTTAATAAATCTTTACGTTAGCTAATAAAAAATATCATAAATGTTATTGCACTTCTGCAAAATGCATTGGTTGCACGAACTTTAAACCTTTACTGAAATTGTAGCGCCGACAATTTTTTTATTAAAGATCGGATTTCAATTGCACGGTAGCAGATTTGATACGTAGGCCTAATTAGAATAATAAAATCGATCAATGAAGGCACTTGTAAATCTTCATTTTACACAAATTCTGAATATGTGCGGATTTGGCGCTTTTGTAATGCATAAATAACTTTCAGTAAGAATGAAAAACAATATATTACGAAAATTATGGTCATCAAGCTACAACAAAAGGATATGACACTGCGCCGTGCGAAACGAACGTTTACTGATAATAAATAATCGCGGCGTTATTCGTTATTTATTGTTGGAATAGTAATAATTTTTGTCTGCAAGAAATCGTACAGCTCTACGAGCAAATGTAATTTGAATTTTAATGGCAAGAAAGTGATCGTTGCGGCGCAGAATCATATAATACACAATATAAACGAACGCACAGCTTGCACAGAGGAACATTCAGAGTCGATCGTAACTACTCGTAACTGTAAATTGTAAATCACAAGTCGTGATGCAAATTCAAACCTGAAAACATTCTTTAATGCGGCGCTCAAGGAAAACTCGTGTTCCGTTTAATTACAATAACAGTGTGCTGTAATCGATATTGTTCAGTTTAAGTTGAATTTTAATGAGCCCCTCTTTATATCAAGTGAAATTAAATGTTTCATCGTGTAAATTTTCATGGAATAGTTAAAACAATATCATTTTGTTTATAATTAAAAAAAAATACTTTTCTATTGCATTAAAGGAATTTAAAACATAATAAATTTTTTTTGCTTTTTAGACAAACTTAATAATCTTTCAAATATTTATCGCATAGCACCCTAACACTGAATCATAGTTTTTACAAAAAAAAAGCGTATTTAGAAAAATCGCGTAGTTAATATTTAACAGGTAGAATAAACTTACCTTAAACACCGCCGGAGCTAATGGAATTGCTGCTTGATTGTGTAGATGTTTTTTCGACATTTTCGTTTCCTTTTCTTTTCACGTCAAATACGATGTATTTCGAAATGAAAAATCGCACTCTTCATAAGTGAAGTAGCGTTGAAATAAATGGAAAAAATCGCGACTTACAAATCGCCGACGTTTTATTTATTTTCTTAATAATAATAAAACTGTATCGGCGTGCGTTTGGCGCCTTTACAGTGAATATGTGGAAGTTTTATGAAGTTTAGAAAAGTTATGAGTTGGGGGGACGTCAGCGCCAACACGTCGTACCACTGATGCGGTTAAGTCGGCAATGAGCGAGTGGGGCGCGTTCGAGCGTGCCACATAGAGCGAGCGTCGAGAACGTCGCGCTCGCGTTCCGTCGTCACTGGGGCCGCGGGCAACTAGCCATGTTCAGGCCATGAGACAAAGCCACCGGGGGCCCGCAATGCCCAGCTACTATACCTCACCGTCGCGCTATCGTCTATATCGTCGCTTCCTTCATATATCTTACAATAAACGTAAGAATTTGCAAATGCACACCGAACCTACCAACATAACAACTCTTCATTAATAAACCCTACAAATGATGTTGCTTTAAATGTTTTCAGTTAATATTAATCTAAATATTACCAAAATTAAGGTTAGAATTATTAGTTTCCGTTGCTTTAAAGAAAAATCTATTTAATTAAGCTTACTTGTAAAAAACGGTAAATCTATTTAGATATTTCACTTTTTGGTAATAAGTTATTGAGGTTTTTGAACTGCCCATATTAAGCAAGCGCACTTGCCATGGTATTTCAAGTTATTTTATATAACTGTCTCTTAAAGTCGACCATGGTCTTTTTAAAAATAACCAAAAATTTTTTTGTTATCGTAACATTCAATTTTATACCACATGTCACAAATATTATTTACTAAAATTTTGACGTTTTATTAAACAAAACGATGTAACGAACGCGTCATTCATAAGTTACACATGATGGTAAGTGATCCGCCTGCCCATAACAATGAGGCGCTAGAAGAGTGAATACCGTTTGTGGAATTCCCAGCACTCAAGCTACCTGACCATTGTCGTCCAACACCAGACATGGCAAAAAAATATGCTCAACAATAGAGCTGTTTGTAACTATTCAAGAAATATAACTATTATTTAAATGTGCCTGCCATTTTACCCGACTGGAATTTAAGCACGTTTCCTTTTAACAGATTGCTCGTCTTTGTAAATACTTAGTGCATTACTTTTTTTGTTTTTGGAACTTTCGGTTTAAGCTTTGCGTTAAAGTTCTGTTAGGTAGCGATTATACTTTTCCACTCGGTAGTAATTAACTAAATTAAACCTTTATTTACTATGTAAATATAAAAAAGTATGCATTGCCACGAACCTATGTTTAGCTATGATATATCTTGTCTAACGCTGTTTAATCAGGAAGTTAAGATAAGAACCCCTTGTGATAAGCCTTATTTTATAGTCTTTTTAGACGTTTTTCAGTTTGTTAGTCTACACACATGAATGTAATGATGAGAAGTCTGCTATGATTGGTTGGTAAATTAAATATGTGAAGGTTTGATACATTTAGACTGTTACATTCCAGAGCCACTTGACCACTCGTATAACAGGAAACTATTTAAACCTAAATAATTATAACATATCTTTAATGAGAACATATGATTGCATTACATTCACAGATCATGAAGAAAAAGCTAGTGTCGATGTAATTATTACCAAAATATCTATTAAGTATTCACTAGGTTATCACGTACTTTAGTAGAGGGCTTACGATTCGATTAATGCGAGGAGACTAAATTGTATGGATCTAAGTTCAATAATGCGACATCTTGTGTCTTAACTAAAAGCATTATTTAGAAGTGGATGACAGAGTAACGCTCCAATCACCTTCAATGAAAATATTCACGTCGATGAAGCACAAAAAGAAAGAAACAGCACAAACTGCAGAAAGAGCAGAATCAGTCGTCCTACATATGCATGGTCACGAACGAGGTAACGTAGTGATCAATTACAGTTTCTCGAGATGAATTCTCAATTGTTAGGCGTTCCTTCAAACAAAATCATACTTTTTAATATATCATTGTATTAAAATTTGAAGATTGCTTCAACGGCTATTTTTTTCTTTCTTTTATAAATGCTCTGTTTATCTCAATACTTTCACCAATAACATTTGTTAAATTTAGTGGAATATTCCATTTACATGGACGCCATGAATATAACACTTCAATATTGAAGTTTTAGCATCGATAAATATGGTGAAACAAAAGGTATAAGAAGTCGTTAAGTATTATGACATTTCCGCAATAAACGCAATACGATCACCGATGGAATGAACGTATCAAACTCATATTTATGACAGTGTCGTACAAGCCGCATGCTTTAAGTCGTAAAGTATAATTGCTTGAGATGCCCATACAGACTTGGATGGAGTACCGTTACCTATTCAGGCAATAAGCTTCAAAACTTGTCACGTCCACAGAATAGTCTAGGACTGGTTAAATGAAAAAAGAGAAGGTAATGTAAAAAATTGCCTTAACAAAACTCTTGCCTGAATATCGTATTGATTTAGTATCATACTAATATTCAATCATATTAATGATACTAAAACTGTTTTAAATGTACGTATTATTTTCAGTGTTAGATAAACAATAAACTACACAACAATACGATAATATCTTAGACAGATCCGTTTAAGATCAACATCTCTTATTGGTAATTCATATATGAATTGATACGTTACACTATTTATGGAATCGTGCAAAATAATAGTCATGTGAAATGTTAACATAAATTTGTTAGCACTCCAGGCACGCTAATAAGCCAGTCAGCTCCGTGTTTCAGTCAACTTTGATACTAACAATGCTACAATTATTTTGAATTAATACTTTTAAAAACTGCACTTATACATCTACAAATGTTAATCGTCGCATAACAAATATTTATGATATTAAGTTCATGTTGAATTCAAAGATAGAAATCAGGTCTAACTGCTCTCGTTTGTTCCCTCATCGTAAAGTACAGTGCCATGTTGTCTATTTATTTAAGTATATTTACATAAAAAAAAATCTTTAGCTGAAAGGCGCTAATAAATATATGACAGCATAAATCATTCGATGGATTTTTGTTATTTATTGGATCTGAGGTCAAATTTAATAACTGATGTTTATCGTGTAATGACTGTTTTAATCTATTATATTATATAAATAGACTGTATCCCTTTTTCAAAACAGATCAGAGTAATGTAAATGGTGACATTGTGTCGCTGAAATTCAATGCGGTACATAACCATGCAAATTGAGACAAACACACAATTCTTTTCTTAATCTTGTTTTATTAAATTTAAATAACAAGTAGTAGTTTTATTGGTTGTAGGTCTCTGTTATTGGAGACCGTCTAGGTAGGTACTACCGCAGCGCCTACTTCTGCCGCCATATATTACTGTGCTTCGGTTTGAAAAGCGTTGTATCTACTGTAATTACAGAGGTAACCAGACTCAACATCTTATGTCTCCGACGAGACGACGACGTCGGCGACGAGTGCAGTGTGGTGCAGTATATTCATCTAAACTAACGCCACGTTCTTAAGGGCGGCCGTATCACTTACCATCAGGTGAACGTCCCACTTGTCTGGTTGCTTAATTGTATAATAAAAAAAAGATAAGTGTTGATGTTGCAATATGATATATTTAAAAACTATTCACTATGATAATGATTCTAACATAGTACATATATCTTGCGTATTACGCAGGACTTGTGTTAGTTTTCAGTACTCGTATAAGTGAAATTTTGAAATAATATGGATTACGTATATTCTGTCACGCCTGGCGTGATTTTCCTCTTCCAGCTTATCTGATGTGCTTGTCATATCATTATTACAACAAAAATAATAGCTCATATTGTATCGTGGGCGTGTTTTGCTTGTTTTATGTCTGACTAATATAGTTAATGATAGATTAATCTTTTGTAGATGTTTATTAGGTGCTCCCCCATTCTTGCCTCTATGTTTCTCGCTAAACTATTCTTCTTACATTTTTAGATCCTTTTTACACCTTTAACGTCGTTATTAAATATAATTTTGATATCACACCTACAATTCATACAACTAATTTATTTATGTAAAATATGTAATGTAACTTATACAGAAAAAAATTTAGACGCTTGCTTATGTTTATAAAAGTATCTTTAAATTAAAAAAATAATAGTGTTTTATGATAACACTTGTTATCACAGTTTTTTAATTAAACCCATTTTGCAGTACACAAATAACGAGACTAATTTTCACGTGACGGAGAAATGTATAAAAGTAATTTTTTATACTATTTTTATTGTAATTCATTTTGAAAAGTTCCGAAACTAAATCATAAGTCTAAATTTTCAACCTAACCTTTTTTGTTTGACAAAAAAATTTCCCTAAATATTCAAATTGGTACCAACAAGATATAAATTTCTTAAATTATATAACTGCCCAAAATAAATTTCGTAGAAGAGAATATTATTTTTAAATTTGTAACTTGATATCTATATACTTGAATTGATTTTGCAATCGCGCCTACATGCCAAAAATTTTGTATTGATAATAACTTATCATTCGTTCGCCTATCGTCGTATGTATAATCACAATGAGTTGTCCGCTGCTCTCAAACACACGGCCTTGGTATTATGATAGAATCAATCTTTTGACAAAACCAAAAAAAAACTGATAATGGATTATAAACGATTTACATTATTTTCTAATTCTACAACTATAAATTTTGCAGGTCTATGGTATATAAACGTCGAAAACAGCAACTGACATATTAAAACAAATGTGTATATAACAACAAATAATATATGACAATCAAACCTTTTTTAAGCTATCAGTATTGATATTCACCAGATAATTAGTAACAAATAATTAGCACAGTAAGTTTGTAACGATAACACATTAATAAAAAGTGTACCTAGGTGCATAAGTAAGCAGAATGGCTATCTTGTGGAACTTAAATGCATATGGAAATAAGTGGAATCCTTTAAGACGATACAATAGAAGACATTGTGCGGTAATGGAGAGCTGTACCGAATCTCCTATTTGTAAACAGGACACTCGCGAGCTATGTGTACGATAGTATTTATGCGAAACTTGCTTGCAGACTCGCCTGTAGACCAGAGACCGAAATAGAAGGGTAGTTTCAGCCTAATATCTAAATAGTATGACTTTATAAAGGGTTCGAAGATGATTCGGGTTGGGTTTACCAACGCCGGGTCTCTGTTCGAGAACGAGCTATTGGAAGGCTTTGAAATATAATGGCGACATACAGAAAGGTACGGTGTTGATAATTGGTTAAATCACAAAAAAAATGGCATCTAGAGATGTTATCTTAGTTCAGCAAGAAATTTTGTTTTCAGAAATAATATCTACATAATAGTAAATAGGTAGAGAATAGCGAATTCCACACACCTCAATTTTATTACAATATTGGTAGAAACACATTTGAATTGTTTAATGGTAGTTTTTAAATATCAACGTTTATATATAGAAAACAGTTTATAAGCCAATTGTCAGTTTGAACGAGGAAAAATGCAGCGGAACTTATTTTTAACAATGATTTTTGAAATATTAACTACAACAAATTAAATGAGACGATAAAAAATTGTTAAAGCGTGAAATTTTAACGGTTCATTGCTTCAGTTTTTTGGTATTCTTGGAAAATAGCTGGACGAGATATGCAGTTTTGTAGTGATTACGATTTGATTATTTACTGACAAAATTTATTTCATTCTTTGATTCAAATAATTTTTCTTTCCTAATATCTCTTTACTATAATACTATGAACCTCGACAAACCTCTTACAAGCAGCTTACTTTATATCCCCATTGCTAAGATTCGCAATGATATCTTACAAGGGCAGAGAAAACTCCGATTCTAAGCAATCAATCGGCAAGCCACCTACTGTTTAATAGTACAACATGTATGAAAGCGAATAGACTTCAAAAGTTTCAGTTCGTTAAAGTAATTACCTTTAATAACAAAATTCAGAGATATTGATATTTTACTAGAGCCAAAATTTTCCTCAGATAATGTACCTTAATTTTTCTATCTCTCTACATGAAAATAGAAAGCATAAATTGTTTAAGAGTGCTAATCACATAAATACATTGAACCAATATCTATAAAAATTTACTCAAACATGAATTTTTCATGTACTATTTTGCTACTGTATCCTGCTAAAATGCAATGTAGCAATATGTATATTGCTACATTGCATTTCAATACACTTTACACGTAATTGGTGCAACTATTATTCATGCCTACATTTTTATAAGCTAAACCACTTAGTAAATACGTTTTAAATTTAAGCTGACGTAATATAAAATATTAGTTAGTGATCACGTAATAAGAGACAATTTTTACTATTAATCTTTAGCAATATATTTTTTTTAATTATCAGCTGTTGACTAACTGAGAAAATATGACACTCATCAATTACGGGTAGTGTTTAATTAATTTTAAGTCATGACCTATCTTAAATCCCAAGGTAGACTTAAATAGAGGTCAGCTGTTTACTTGAAGATGCGGGGGCGGAACAAGCCTTGGCCTGGCTGAAAGAAGCAGTGAATGAGAGAGAATCGATGGCGACGGCGACTATCTGTCTAACAGCGGCTTTGACGTCACTGCAGGAGAAAGTATTTTCACCATGTATCAGTAGGTAAATTGTTGTTTTCTTTAACAAATATTAAACATATTTAATATTTGTATATAACAGTATACTTTTTTGTCGAGAATATACATTTTAGCACCGTTTGACTTTTCATAATAAAAATTGGTAGACTAACCATAATTATATAAAAATTAAATAGATATACACGAGGCAAAGGAAGGCATCGGCTAAATTTCATTAATTTCTTCTAAATAAAGAAAATAACTTAAATACTCTTTAAAGGAAACATTACTTCATCTGTCATAAATCAAATTCTAGAACTACGATATTTTTTGTTATGAGTTTAGATCTGTAATGACCAGAATTTTAATAAACACTTGCCTTTAATCTCTAAATAGTATACATTTCGACTTACACTGAAGTCCCATTAAAATATTTCCATATATAATTAAAGTATTTTGATTTTGTCAGACAAACACATCTCAATTTTTGTAATGTTCTTTTTAATTTTTGATAAACTTTTTAAAGAGTAAGGTAGCGTGATGTTTTGAACGTTTTAAAGATTTGTACAAAATTTCCGGAAAATTGGGTATGGACATTTCGGAGTCTCAAAAACTGTTTTCCCACAATGCCATATAGTCATTCCATATGAAATATACTCATTAAACTTATATTGCTAGATATAACTTACATTGCTGTCGCTTCTCTATTAATAATAAATCAATTTCTTAAAACAGAGTGACCTACTAATTACCGCAAGATCTGCACGAGTAAAACATCATTTCAAGTATATAATGCTTTAAAAGGGTTTTATAAGGCTTTCTTTATTATTGTATTTATAACATAAAATGTATGTATAACTCCTTGGAACAATTATCTGTAAGTTTAGACGAGTTAGTGTTTTAAAAATTTTTAAATTTTTCGTTATGAAATCAACTTTTTCAGTCTGTTACGATCAAATAGGTGCATAATTTACACCGGTATTATTAAACAACAATCTTGACTAAACAACTTTTTAACAGAAAATAATGACTAAATATTAGGTCCATACATTTGAAATTAGAGATTTGTCGTATTGACCACTTTGATCTGAAATATCTTCTCTTTGGTTAAGAATTACAAATTCAAATTTATAAATTCATTTAGCTGGTACATTATAGTTTTGAAAACAGTCATTCATTTCTTTATTTCTCATAATTTTTTTATTTGGCATCACCTATTACCGCACAATGGAAAACATGAAATATCGGTATATTTACGAGTACGAGTTCCACCATGGCACCAGTGCTGCAGAAACAGCGCGAAGGATTAAAGATGTGTACGGCGCTGATGTCGAAAAGAAAGCATGGTACGTTTTTGGTTTCAAGGTTTTCGTTCTGGAAATTTCGACCTTCAGAACCAACCCCGTGGATGGCCGGAGACCAAGGTAGAAAATGAAAAATTAAAGGCTATTGTGGAAATGAATCCATTACAAAGCACTTCAGAGATAGTTGCAGGCTTCGGGGTAAGTGACAACACTATATTAATCCACTTGAAACAAATCGGGAAAGTAAAAAAACTTGAACGATGGGTACCTCATGAATTGAGTTGATTGAATTTGCAAACACGCGTCCATTGTTGTGTTACTTTGCTCAACCGACACAATAATGAAGGGATTTTAAATCGAATCATTACTTGTGATGGAAAGTGGATACTGTACAATAATCGGAAGCGCTCGTCGCAATGGCTGAACCCTGGAGACCCAAAGCAAATCCTGCCCTAAACGAAAGTTGCCTCAGAAAAAGTTACTTGTGAGTGTTTGCTGGACTAGTGCCGGTGGCATTCACTACAGCTTTCTAAAATCTGGTCAAACGATTACGGCAGATATCTATTGTCAGCAACTTCAAACCATGAAGGAAGAACTAGCTGCTAAACAACCGAGATTGGTCAATCGCTCTAGGCCACTGCTGCTTCACGACAACGCAAGACCACACTCTGCACAACAAACCACCACTAAGTTAGATGAGCTACAATTGGAATATCTGCGACATCCACTGTACTCCCTGGACCTTGAACCCACAGATTACCATTTTTTCCGGAATTTGAAAAAGAAAAAAAAACCAACTCCGGTGCAACAGTCCAAATCGCCTTTAAAGAGTTTATTGATTCTCACCCCCGTGGTTTTTATAGTAAAGGGATCAATGAACTAATCTATGAGATGGCAAAAGTGCATAGATAACAACGGTGCATACTTTGATTAATTAAATATATTTTCCAAAAAAAAATTTGCTTAATATTCCTCCCATACAAAACGCCAATTTCATATGTAAGGACCTAATATTTGTAATGATCTTTTTGGCCAGAAATTCTAAAGAGACAATTATAATAATAATAGTTATTTTTTCAATGCCTACAGAAATATCTAGCTTTTAAAAAAACAGTGCATAACAAAATGATGTGGGCGAAGATTGTATCAAAATTAACCCTAATAACTGACTCAAAGAAAAAAACTCTTTGATTAACACTGTTATTTTCATTTGAATAAACGTAAATTAGAGACCCGCTGTGACTGACGAGACAAGATTACATTACAGTACATTACAGTAGATTACATCTGAAAAAGGGATCAAACGTTTTCAATGGGCAACCTTTAACCTCGCTTAAGGTTTTTATAAGTAATAGTAATTTTAATGTTTAAAATAAAGCGCTTTACGAGTAAATACATCGACATAATTTTAATTATAATGCCAAGTAATAATTGGAGTAGATATTTCTATACCAACGTTTTGAGAGCAGCAATATTTTAGTTTGCAATTATAGACATAATACCGAAATAATATCGTTGTATGTGGCGAAGTAATTAAAGCTTTTTGAAACCTGTTTTCCGGGAACGCGAAATAATCCTATGAGGGCGGTATGATAAACGCATTTACGAGTATTCCTATTATCATGACATTCCACACCACCACTTTTATGCTGTATCGAAACTAGTTGGTTGCAAGTTATATATATATATGAAACAAAAATATATGAAACCATGTGTCTATCGTCTGTTAGATGGAATTTCATACTAAAATCTATAAAGATCGGACGCAGACAAAAGAGGTGTATACATCTGTCCTTGATATGGAAATCTAGTGAAGAACATCAACAGTGAACCAATATATTCCAAAAACAATCAATAGCTTTTGAAAAGGTACAATTCCGTCAATCTCCATAGAGTTATCGTGATAGATTATGATCTTAACATTCTCCTTTTGAAAAAGTGCCCTGATAGGATCAAATTGATCTGTAACCGCAAAAGACTGCAATGAAAAGGTTTGAAGTTTTAGTGGAACATTTTTTTTACGTGGGGGAAATGCCTTCGCATACCTGCCCTCGCGAGAGCAAAGACAGGTTATGTCGGACTTGCACCGACTAAATTACCCACGATGTTCCACCTTATTGGTTTATGGCAGGGTCACGGGAACATTTTGGCACACCTCCGCGACCTCGCCAGCGTCGGCTGCACCATGCAGCCCCACCTCGGGAAGGAAGAACCCCTCTTTCCACTTCTGTAAGGGCACGCTGGAACATACGGCGCGCCCTCCTCTCAGCCTCTTATAGTCAGCTGGGCAACGGATGCCCCCAAATCCGTCACCCAGTGGCTATGGGAGCTAAGAGAGAAAACTCTCCAGACTCCCTGCAGCGAATCTGGTCTTGGGTTCCGCCGCCAACTGTTATACGGCCGCGGAGGATAGGGAGAGCGGCGGAACTCAATACCGATACTCCTATTCCCCCGCGGCCCCACCGCCGCCGCATGAGCGGAACGTCACCCCTTAGTCGCGGAGGATAGGGAGAACGGCAAATCGCAATACCGGTACTCCTCTCCCTCGGGGGTTGCGGAAGAACTGCTCGATGTTATCCCGTCACTCCCGTGCATTCTTTCGGAAGTGATTGGAATACCGTGTGAAGCTTTTTAGTCGGTTGGAGTCCGACATTACCCCGTTACCGGCCCTTGGTTCCGGGCTGTGGGTCCGATAGCATTTTGTTACACATGTTAATAAAAAAAAACTCCTCTCCCTACTTGTGACTCCATCTCGGCTCCAAAGGGCAGTATAAACCTACCCACTGGCACACATCCGAGGTTTTTTTTTTATTAACGTGTGTAACAAAATGCTAACGGAACGCACACCCTGTACCAATACTGGACCGGTAGCGGTAGTGTCGGACTGCAACCGACTAAAAAGCTTCACACGGTATTCTATCACCTCCGCAAATAAATGCACGAGGGTCGCGGGATAACGCGACAGTTCTTCCGCAACCCCCGTTCGGTGCCCGGATCGAACGGGCCCGCCTCGGGGAGGGATGTGAAGCATCCCTCCCAACTGACAAAATCCCTACACTACGCGGCGACGCGTCGGAATACGAGACGCGTCGCCAGATACGCCCCAGGAACCCTTTCCAAGGGGGGCGCCGGACCGACGGCCCTTGTCGGTCGCGGCGCCAGGTTCCTCTGCCTAAGGAGGCACACATCCGAGGTGAGCTCACGGAGCTGACCTGGAGCGGCTACCTCGGGCCGGTCCTATACCTCGAGCCGGCCGGGTAGGTTCCTCTTAGCTCCATCGTGGGTGACCAAGCCACGGCTACTCAGCCCCACCGCCACGACAAGGCAGGAACCTCTTCGGGGGGTTGGAGGAACATATTTTATAGTTTGTCAAATATCTTCTAATATATATAAATAATACAATAGGAAATAATGATTACCGATAAATTATGAATATATGAAAATAAATTTTATTTATAAAACATAGAGTTATTATTAATTATTAAATTATTAAAATCCATCACGATATCATAATATAGTATAGCAAAAAATATGTACATTTTTATCAGATTTGCTATGCATACCGTATATTTTTGACATAATATATATTAATCTATGACGACGTCTATCGGCTGATGATGATGATATATTAATTACGATTTTTAACAAATTACAATAGATAATGGCTTAAAAAATTAAGTTGACTCTGTATTATTGATAGAAGAAATATTTGTTAAATAAAGATTATTTAAATCAATGTTATAACAACAAAAGAAAAGTGTTGCCCATATAAAGTTAATTTTAACCGGTATTTAAAACTAATTATCGCCATATTTGAATTACTTCCGAGTTTAGGATATTAAATATTGGTTGCAATTATCTCATGTAGGATATATTTACAAAACTTTTCGCAGAAAATACATCCGCTGAATATTAAAAACAAATGTAAAATGGTCAAATATTAATTATTTTTCATAGTTGAATCTTATTTTCTTTCGTAAATCTTATATATATTTCAATATCAGAGCACAAATGTAATTTACACCATTTTTTTATTATCTGTTTCTGTAAAAATCTTTAGGATGGTAATACATAAACAAAATAGAACGCTACTAATCATTATTCAACATGGTTTATGGTTAATGGAAGCTATCTAATATTTACATTTACGTTTAGTATCCAAGCATTTCGCTTATTTATAACGATTTGAGCAAAAATTTTGTGTAATAATTTTATTTAAAATATATAATTTTAAGTATCAGTTGAATTTTTTATCAGATAATTTCACATAGGTTTTAAGTGTGTGCCTTGACTTCATTTTTATAAATAATTGCTAGGAGCAGGTGAGGTGACATGCTTGTCAATAATCAAAGAAAAGATGAATGAATGATTAAAAACTGGGATTTTGGTATTCCTCAACATTGAACGGATATTTTTTTCTTTCGGTAAATATACTACAATTTGATGTTAGCCGTTATCTACATCATCCATTATTTACTTAGATCATTATCGAATAGTATCACTTCAGATCATATCTGCTTAAAATAGATGCTTTAAAATATATTATTTATATTATGTATAATCATAATTTGTGTAAAAATTATGATACTGCATTGATATCAAAGCAACAAGATATTATTTTTTTAAAATTGCTGCTGAACCTGCCACATGACATCAATCCTTGCAAAAATTCTTAACATACATTATTGATTGCTATTTCTTTTACTATGTATTTTTGAAAAATTTGTCATTTATTTAATTTCACCAATATTCTTTTTTTATTCTATTTAATGGTTTGCGTTGTGATTTGATTTTACGAATCTGTACAATGACTTATTTCATTAATAAAAAAAAACTTACTGAGTAAAACTAATTTGTAAAATTTATATGCATCAACAGATTATTAAAAAGATATTTAGCTAATTGTAATCATGTTGTAAAATAGATACTCATCTTGTTTGACTAATTGATAATGTTGGTAATAGAGACAAGTCTTAAACAGGTATTCCACAAATAATGTTAGATATGGTATAAAGTTTAAATATGGACTTCTTTACTAAAATTTCTCATTTGTACTACAGATAATGCTAGTGTTCTTATATAACATAACCCTGAAATGCAATCTGTCTCATCCACTTTTATATTTCCTTTGTATTTTATATGTTTCTATAGTTAACAAATATTAATAAGTTAAAAATTTTCATAAACAAGAATAACAAGATCATTATATGATTTGAAGTGATCTTCTTCTACAAACAACTTCATTGGTACATAGAGGTATTAATTCTTATTCATTCATTTTCTATTTGTGTGTATTTACATAGTTTGTTAATAAAAATGTTTGTTATATTCCTATGTTTATATGGTTTTATGGTAAGCATAAACTGTGTACATTATTTATCCTTGATTCATCATTTGTCATCTATATTATCATTGATAAAATTCATATAGAAGCTTGCAACATCATCTAAGTAGAATATTACCATTGCATGTAATTAAGTTAGATATTCATGACTTTAAATTTCTATTAATAAAAGAAATTATAGCTTTGTCTTGAACTGCTTTGTGTTAATTATTAAAATCATATATTCTATAGACACATTAAACCAGAATAAAATTAAAATCTCCAAAATAATAAATTACAAAACATGGATGCACTAATGGTTAACATTGTCTCATCCAATAAAGAAAATAAAAATCTAAATTGATGATTTTTAATTTGCTTTTCTCATTGGCAATATGATTTCAGAATTTAAAATAATAATGAGGTATACAATATGAAGGAGATGGTAGGAGGTTGCTGCGTGTGCTCAGATGAGCGTGGTTGGCCAGACAACCCGCTGGTCTATTGTGATGGAAATGGCTGCACAGTTGCCGTTCATCAAGGTTCAGTTTCACAACTTTTATGCAGTAAACCAGCTGTTTTTGTGACTTTGTAATCTACCTTATTATTATTTTTTTGTAGCATGTTATGGAATAGTAACAGTACCAACGGGTCCCTGGTTTTGCAGAAAATGTGAAAGTCCTGAAACTAAAGGCAAAGTAGTAAGTATTGTTAGATAAAAAGAAAATTGTTTATTGTTATTGTATTAGCCTATATTGCGTAAGCATGATGTTATCTTTTATAGTTTAATTAAATTATTAACCTATTTGACTAAAAAACGAAACAAAGATTTTAGTAAGCAAGATTTGATATAATTATAACTAAAAATATTATTAAAGTATATTTCTTTACTTTTTGTGAATAATAACTGTAAATATTTAATTTGTTGATTTGGCTTTTTAAAGTAATAATTTTCTTGTTTTAGCGATGTGAGCTTTGTCCATCTAAGTCAGGTGCTTTAAAACGTACTGATACTGGTGGTTGGGCTCATGTGGTGTGCGCACTCTACATACCAGAAGTGAGATTTGGGAATGTTACTTCGATGGAGCCAATAGTATTAAGATTAATTCCGCCTGAAAGATACAACAAGGTAAAAATTTAAATAAACATATACCTTGCACTTCTAAAATTTTTATTTATAATATTATTTGATTTCAGACATGTTATATTTGCCAAGACTTAGGCAAATCACACAGAGCCAATGCTGGCGCTTGCATGCAGTGTAATAAATCAGGTCTGTATTTTCATATACACTAATTTATATTTAAACATAAATACTTGATAATGTTTCTACTTTTCAAATTCAAAGATTATTAAGTTCATATCATAACGTTAACAATGTAATAGAGTCACAGTTTCACATCACAAATTTATTAACAATAACTACTGTTCTATAAAAACAGGCACTACTTTATTTCCTCGTGTCTATATCCTATAAAATTATTATACATATTTTCTATATTAAAATGTTTTGAATATGAATCTTCTTATTCATTTATGAATAAGAAGATTCATATTCAAAACATTTAGGTAGATTACACAGTCAAAAATATCATATATCATTTAAAAATATTTACATGGTTTATATAAATTGTGTTAATACTTTATAATAAATATATATTTAGTACAGATACAATTATTATTCATTTATCTCCTCGACCACTTGATTGTGGCCCTTGGATTTACAAGATCACAAAAGTGCATTTTCTTTGTTTTAATGTCATAGTAATGACATTTAATTTTTATGCACAAGAATTTTTTAAAAAATACATTGCAATAATAAATATTATTTAAAATAATGAATAAATTGTCCCTCAGGGTGCAAGCAACAATTTCATGTAACATGTGCTCAGAGCCTTGGATTATTATGTGAAGAAGCAGGAAATTATTTGGACAATGTTAAATATTGCGGATACTGTCAGCATCATTATAGTAAGCTTGTAAGTCTAACAGCTTTTATGATATTACAATTATTACATTTATGTCATCCACCTATTGCTTTTGTGTTATCTATGTATTTGAAACAAACACTCGGCTTACTTTTTTTAGTTAATTACAATTTGTGTTTTCATTATTCGGTATTTTGGAACAATAACCATTTCACCTGACTATTGCTATTATTATAAAACTTGATTGAATATGACTACATAAAAAATAATGCATCAAGCACATGCTTCATCTTGTCATTAATCTACCAAGATCTTTTAAGATAATATAATAGTTTGGTGATGAATAACATTAAATACCAGAATGAAAAAAAGAAGGATCTTATGTTTCGCATTCCATTTTATCGACAAACGGGTATGTGTCATTAGATTTAGTTAAATATAAATATGTACGGAGGCACCTACGTAGTCGGTGTATTGATTGTGCAGAAAAAGGGCGGTAACGTGAAGACCATCCCTCCGTACAAGCCGGTATCGCACGATAGCCAGTCGAGCGACTCAAGTGAGAAAGAGGGCGAAGCGTCTCCCATGGCTAGTGGCAGCGGAACACCAACACACCCAGCTAAAGTTAAAGGGGTATGTTCGTACGCGAGTCCATCAATGGGGTTCACATTGGATTTTAACATAAACTTCATTACTCTGTTTTTAAGTAAATTTTTAGTTTATGTACCCATTTGATTGAAGGATATCTTATAATATATAAGATTTTAGCAGGGAGGCTTTTATTGTTTTAATGTTATTAGAATTGATTATCATTGTGTTTAAAGCAAGACAATAATGCCGCTGTCATCAAAAGAAAAACTAAACATTAAAACTGTTACTAGTAGGTGAATTTTTCAAATAAATTGAAAGTACGTTGAGATTATTACTGATCTCATAGTGTTCAACATTTTCGGTATTCTAACTGGTTTCGTTAAACTAGCCTATAGATAAAATGTAAATGCCTTTTGGATACCTCTTCTTGTATTATTTTTAATAGATTAATTTATGGGTCTAGACTTCAGAGGGATTATAACATTCATCATTAACAATGGAATACGATCATATAATTTATTATTTACAACACTTGCAACTAAAAAAAGTACAAAATAATGTATGTATGCATACATACATTAGAAGTAAGAGTTTTAGTCCTTATAAATATTACTTGTTTGCTATCTCCGTCACCCTTGTATATAAACCCATACTTATTTCCCCAACAATTGGATAATTGAATTAAACTTGGACCATTGCATTAATTCTGAAAATTGTTTGCTTAAATTTATTACTTCAAAATTTAATATTATTTTTAGTAATAATATTAATATTAACAAATGTATATTGTATTTTTGAATTTGTATTAAATATGGCACATAAGATAAAGAACTATATTATTAAATGGTCACAAGATTAATTTTTATTGTCTTTTGTTTCTTTTCAGCCGGGTCGCAAGTCTTCACACAGTAGCAGCGTGATCTCCGGTAAAAGTACACCGAATGCTTCTAAAACTCCTACAAGTTCTTCTGGGCAGCAATTAGGTAAGAGATTGAAATATATCTCATACATCATTGAATTTCAACCACATAAACTCCAACGAATATTTAAATTATGTACCACATGCTTTCGAGAGAGATGATTCGTTATCCCTCATCTGACAAAGTGCGGGATTGGTGGTTGATTGGTAATTGTGTCTAAGAATTAAATTGTTTATATTACCAATTTCCTGATCGTTATTTGTATAAGACTTTCGCAATGATTGCTTTATGCAAGTGTTTTTGTTTACCAAATTTATAATGTTTTTTCACATCGATATTAGCGGCTGAACCCGGCCAAGAAGCGACTGAATACACACCTGCCGCGCGGAAACACAAATCGGGAGATAAACGTTTGTTCGAATGTTTACGAATTTTGTGTGTGGCGTAATTAGTGTGCACATGTGTTAGTGTCAGTAGAAATTATTTTTTTCGTGTGGCAATTAGAAAAGTTTGAAATTTTCTCCTGATTTTTTAAAGTTTTTCTCATTTGATGCAGCATGCTTAAAGTTTAAGGATTTAGTTTTAGATGATTTTTAAACTTTAAAACTCGATAATTTTTTTTTATTAACGAGTATTTATTATTGACACAGCATACAGTTTGTTTTATTTATTTTAAACGAAAATTCGTAGATGTAACGTAGATAGAAATAAATCTGTTGTAATCTATATATAACCATATTATTTGGTTTCACCTAATAATTAGTAACGAATTTTTTAACTTAGATTCTTTTGACCTTGAAAATTATTAAGTAAAGCGGTTTTTCCCGTTTGTTTTGTTTTTATATTTTTCTGTAACTTAATAGTCAACAATAAATTCTCGTGTAATATAATATAATATTTCTATTGCAAGTAAAGTTGTATAGATTTACTTCGGACCTGTTTTGGACAATTGCAAGTGGCCTAATTTTTGCACGTAGCAACAGTCGTAATTTTTTTTTTTATATTTATTGTGCTTTAACATTCATATAATGTATCGTATCGGTATATTGTCATAGATAAATTCAGAAGAATAAAAAATATATATATATATATTTTAATCTGTTCCTCTGAATTAGTCTATGCGTGTGAGTAGTGTTTTTTGTATTTGGTATGGTTAGTTTGCCATGCGGTTTCCCTGATTTCTTTGACACTTTCAATATTTAAGTGCTTTCCTTTTATTTTATAGTCTTCTTGTCATCTCTAATGTTATCAAAAATACACGTATATTGATATTTGCGACGTCCAGTGTCTAGAAGATTTAATAAATTCGGCAGTCAAAGTAACAATTTATAAATTTTAATAAAAATTTTTTTGGTATATGGTGTTTTTCGCATTGAAGCACAGGCCCTGATTAGAAACTGATTAAAATCCATTATACAGGATGAATTATTAAGTTTGAGACATATTTTTTTTTAAATTAACCATTATAAAACCATTAACCACGAAGTTTGCACGAAGTAGTTGGATCCGTGTAGCCCACCAGGACCGTTCAGTGTGGATGTCTGTCGGATGATGATGATGAAGTTAAAATTGCACTTCACGAAAATTAACGTTAACGTTCCTTTCTCTCTCTCTCTTTTATATGATAATATTGTTTCTTTTTTTCATTATTTTTTATTACAGGTTTAGGTTAGATTTATTTTTATATAATTGACATTTTACATTCAATGCATTTGACATTCGCATGAAGTTGACGTTGTAATCTTAAGTTTCCTGCAAGAATGTTCGATGGGTTTGCAAACACGTACAAATAATTAGTTTGGTCTTATATCTTAGATTTTACAGTTTTGTAAACTTTATATTACAATGAATATAGTAAATAAATTACAATACAAATACAATCTTAACAATGTTGTTGGCACTTTCTGCACAACTAAAGCATGTTTTTGTTTTTCTTAAAAGATTGCTTTTGTTAATTATTATTTTTAATTCTTTACACTTTATGTATATTTTTATAATTTTATTTGTTAAATTCAGTTACAGTTAAATTGATAGTTTTAGGTATATAGCACCGTATAAAATTTGTATGGCCAGTAATTGTTACTTTATAAGCAATATAGGATTTCCCTATTTTACCCTTTAGAATAAATACATTTGTAAATATTTATTTTATTTATATTAAATTTATAATATGTTTATTTTCTGTACATGTTTTAAACAAACCGGTTTTCGCATACGAATCAACATAAATATTCCAAATATATAAAGTTAATTCATGTTTTATTACTATAATATTTATATAGTGCCTAGTGTAAATTATCAAGCATAAAGTTTCTTATTTATATACATAAAAATATATTATTTTATGTACGGTGTCTATATTGCTTTTTAGGTTTTAACAATATTATTAGATTTTTATTTAATTTATTTGCTTTTATTATGTACATATGATTTAATTCAATAGTATTAGCGTCAATAGAATAGATAAAAATATATGAATTAAAACGATATTTCGTGATTCGTTAGATAAAAAGAAATCATCGCCGTCTCGGCGTGGCTCGTCAGCAGGAGACGCCGGTGGGTCTAGCAGCAAAAGCAGTACACCGGCTCCATCACCTCAACATACTATTCCAGAGCCGCCACTACCCGTTCCTATAAAAAGTGAGAAATTTTTCAATAAAAAAAAATTATTAGAAATGGTCTTACATCAGATTTATAAATACTGTGGTTCAGAATTAAAAGTTATTTCATAAAATATGAAACTGATGATGAAGCGGTCCTCCTAATATTCCCACTATTAGTACTCATTTCTTTTGCTGGTAGTAAGTCTTTATTGCAGGACAGGTTATTTAATAATGTTAGTTCCAGATGATTAAAATCAATTAGAATTCTCAATATTTTTCTGCTTTTGTGTTGTTTACAAGTTTTGTCTATTTCTTGATAAAAATATAACACTCTTATCTAATGTTCTTTTAAAATGTGCAGCAATGAGCAATTCTTCTACCCCTGCATATAACATGCCAATCAATACGGCGAAGATACCACTCCCCGCATCATCGCCTACAACTAGTAAACCGTTGGAGCCTACCAGCATCATAAGTACTGTTACTCCGGCTACTGCCACAGTATGCTCAATTGTCGGGACTAATACAAGGTATTTTATAGTATATTTTTTCTTTAAAACTAAAACATCTTTTTACCGCACTTACTATTTAGTCTAACATACAAATTGAAATAAAAACGTATAGCTTCTACACGAAAATTCAGAAGTTCAAAGGATGTTCAAACTACTCCTTCCTGTATTCCTTTTCTAATTATTTTTAAATTTTTGCGAAACCCTCTGTAGGGTAAATTTTCTTCAACAACAATTTTTCAATATTAGATCGCTGTATTCGTGTCTAATTTAGTACCGCCTCGTTGAGCTAATAACTAATTCATTGGCTATCTTTTCGCAGCACTACAGCTACCACCGCTGTTATACCTTTACCAACGTCTAAACCGTCACCCTATCAAGAAACAGTCATAACCAACACAGAGTCGGTGGACATGAAGCAGACGAAGAAAAGGAAGGCAGTGTCTGCTGCAAATACACCAGTCGATTATGCTGCAACACCTCCACATATCATGGTAAGAGTGAAAGTGTAAACTCATAAAATAAATATAAACAAATTCAGATTAATGAAACAAGTTTAAATATGGTTCTATCCAAGAATTAAGTAATTTAAAAAGTTAGTAAAGCCTTAGAAAAATTCTGATTATTTTGTACTAAATAATGATTATCACTTTCTGATGTAAATATAATACGAAACAGGACCGCCAAGGAAATTCTTCAATTTTCAAAAGGCAAAATGAAGGTCGATTTGAATTGCTTATGTAAATTGTTTTTTTTATGGTTTACTCAGCCCGGCGATATGAATCCACAAGCTAGCGGTTCGGCATGGGATGGGACCCATTCATCAAGTGATAATCTAATGGAATCAGTGGAAAAGATAAAGAAGGTCAGTGTTGTTTTACATTTTTTTTATTTTATAACCATAGCGCTCACCTGATGTTAAGTCATAAGCCAGCCCAAAATAATAGGTCGATAATTAGGATGGCAAATCAATAGCGTCTTTAGCCCATACGGGGCCCGTGTGCAACAATTGTCTTGGCGCCCTGTAATAAGCGTCCGGCGTCATGACACAGCCGCAGGTTTATTGTAAGCGCCGAGGCGAACGCCCCCTAACACAGCTGCGCCTCTATGCTAACACAGGTAATCTATGGCAAACATTACACCACATTGTGCACATCGTCTTGAGAAACGAAATTTTAAGTCAAAACGGAACACAGTAATGCTTGGACACAACTGCTTGGCGGTAGAAATAGAGCACTGTAGTGGTATCCTCAATGGTCTCGGGCAAGAGAAACCTACCCACCATTAAAACCTGTAATTATTAGCTTAGTGAATAATTGGTCATATTTTTAAAACAAATGTATAATAAAAAAAAAATGTTTAACATATTAAAATAATTATCCCTTTCTTAATATTTTGCAAACAATATACATCTATCAACATTACCAATCGATAGAATATCGATATAATATAATACGCTATCGGTATGGAGATATTTGGAGATAGCGTACTAGTTAACTTGTGTACTTCCTATTCACTGCTATATGGTTAGCGAACAACAGAATTCAGCAAATTATTCAGTTAACATTTATTTTTATTATAGGAAATGTATATTTTAAACTACTTGTGCGTTACCCCTGCAGCCCAAAACGGAAGATTCTACAATGATGTCCCACTTCTCTAGCCTGAGCCCAGCGCCACCGCCGCCGCCGCCGCTACCCGCGCACAGCCCCGCTCCTCTGACAAGCCCACGGTAAAGTATACACTACAACCAATTATACATGTTTAGTTTAAACAACTGCAGTTTCTAATAAATTGTGATTTATATATATATCTAATAATATTGTAAATTGATAAGCCTTCTTGTGGTAGGTCTCTGTTGCCGGAATATGTTTGATGGATACCTCCGCATCGCCTAATTATACCGCTGAACAGCAATGTGAATCGTCTAAAAGGGATGTAGATATTGAAATAATTGAACGTAACGTAACGACACGGTCCAAAGGTCCATCTGTTTAAAATGTGGTAGTCTACATCATCCCAATTGGCGCCACATTGTTATGAATGATATATACTATCAGTTGAACTTCTTCGGCACAATATGTAATTTTTTGAAATAAAAAAAAAATAACAATTGATGAATAAAAAACGTCATTGATATGAAATTATTTTTCTTGAGTTTGTGTCAAGAGACAATCCACGAAAATTATAGAACCGTGGGCTTTAACACCGTATTCCGTAATTTTTTGTATACTATGCAGCAGTTATTTGGTAGTCCACTTTTTTCTATAAATATTACATTAAAATCACCTAAAATTCAATACACGACACCAGTAAGAGTACAGTATGATGATACAATGCGACAAGTTATCATATGTAAAATTTTTATTGTTAAAATAGCGTTCATAACTAACTTGTTCCTCAGACACCTTCCGAGCCCAATGCCTGGACCTAGTGGTATTAATATCGCAACCAATCTGCGATCACCCTCTCAACCACAGGTAAACCTGCAAACAAAGCTTTTTTACCGATAATTATAATTAAATATGCTTTTTTTTATTTAACAGTAATTTCACAAATATTGTTAAGAACAGCAATTTTAAGACTTCATTATAATGGTTTTGTGTATTTATATTAAAGATCGTTAATTGCTTATTTAATATTCGTATAGTTTTTAAATAATTTATTACACGCTTAAAGCAATTTGAAAATCATTTAAACTTGGCATGCCGCTTTAAACGTGCTTTGTGAATGTATGTATGTGTGTGCGTGTTTTCAATGTATGCGATTTTTACTCGAAAATATGAATTGTTATTTTTTGGCTCTATCTATTCATAGATTATTTGGATTCTATTGGTTAATAGAAGTTGTAGTTGTTTTGTCTGTAGAATGACTGCCATGTCCTTTAATATTCACAAATGTTGTTTATAGAATATAATACATTGAAAAGTATAAATAAAAGAGATCGTTCCATTCTACATTTTGGAATTATCAATATCACTCACACAATTACATCATATATATATATACATATAAACAGAACTCTTAGTGTTCCTACTACACGGACTCGAGTCTTCGCTCGCAAGAAGAAAGTATAGTGCGACTGGCAGATGTTACATATCTCGAGAATTGTTGTCTTTACCATATCTATTTTCTCACGATGTTTTCCTTCAACGGATACGTAAAGTCTATGCAGATCGAATTCATGCCTATGCGAGAGTTGCCGCGCGTGCGACCTTGCAAAGATTATCTCGGCTTCAATTATAAGTTACTAGTAATAAAATACAGCCTTTCACGTTTTTCGATATTGGTTGTTTTGTCTAAATTTTTTTTACTTATATATAGATATTCGTGCGATGTAATTTTAGTTTTTTGCGTTAAATAATTTTTGTAAATACAATACTATTCGATAGACCTTTAGATGATTTCTATTTGTTCATACACAGCGCCGCGCATGTCGCGCATGTTAAGTTTTTCTATAAATATTTTGTAACATAGCAAATTTGATTTTTTTCAGTGTTCAATATTTGCCCAGTTGCTCAGTGTATTACTTATTATAAAATACTTGTTTGGAAAACTGCTTTTAGTTGCTTTAAATGTCTGGTACTAGCAGTACAGCAATTTGATATAAGTGGAATTTCGTTAAACTTTAAAAAGTATTTGTTTGACACTAAATTAATAAAAATCTTTATTGATGTGAGCATTTTAACACAAGCGTGAGCAGCTAATAGGCGAGAGGGATTAATTGCGTGGGTGTGTGTAGGGCGGGAAGGTCGAGCGGGATGTGCCCACGTCGCTGCTCGTCTCGGTGCCCTTGCCGTCCACCAGCCATGGCCTCAACCTCACGGCACACTTGCAGGTTCATATCGCGGTCGCACACACAACTGTTAACGTCACACATAAATTACTTCTGCTCTGTATATACCATAACCACTATAAATACTTTCTTACACAAACCCAACCAAAAATACAAAATTATAAATCTTTAACTTTCTTTTGTTTTAAAATAACAATGATGAAGTTACTTCGTCATAAATTCTCATACATCTACCATAGTGTTGTATGTTATAAAGTAATTTTACGTTATATAATTTTTTACCAGAATAAGTATTTATGTATACATCTCACCATACATTTAGTAAGATTCGCATTATGTTCCATAATACTGTACGGGGTTTTTAGGCAATAACTTATTTCTACTTACTGGGGTGCATTGTTCATATTAAATCATCATAATTTGAGATTTTTCTGTTTCACTTATTGTTTGGGAAAAGTTCTTGTAAGCTACTCTATCAATGTTAAAGTTGTGTGTGCAACCAAATTAATGCTTTATATTATAAGTAACATCTACTAACGATTGCTTATGGTTGAACTACCAATATTGTTATTCATTATTTTAAATGTTATTTCACAAGAAATATTACTATATTAAATTTTGTCGCGAAAAAATTAAATATTTGGTGAATAACATCCAGGCATATAAATAAACAATTCCCATTGTTTAACCAAAAAGCATAATTTTCTTAAGAAAATGTGCATAGCTTAGCTTAGCTATATGCCATTATATAAATAACGTTATTTTTTTTTTTCAAATACTAAAATCTTAATAAACAAAGCATGTGCCTAATGTTCTAACAAAAGTAGGGATATGGTTTTGCCTGTTTGTTTAAATTGCTTAATTGTCTTATTTGCGTTCAGGTCCCACTTCCTCCAGATATGCCGGGTCCTTCTACGCTTATGTACCACCAACCCCAAAAACAAGTAAGCAATATATTAATAACATATTTACAGTAACTTGATAGGTTTTAACAATATTTTTACATGTATTACGTTAAATAATTTGCATTACTTTATATTAATAACTACGTATTTTATAAGAACAGAAAGTTTATCAGGAAATCAAAACATTTGGTAAATAATAGAAACAGACGTTCAGTTTGGCAGAAGATATAAGTTTTCTTTAGCTTGTTAAGTAAGTATAACTCTCTATTTACTTGGTTTAAAAATTTACGTTTACTACTAGCTAGTTCTTTAATTAATGAAAAGGAAGCAATAAATATATGTATAAATATCTCACGCCTGCGTGGTATTATAAATTATTATCCTTATTTACTTTGTTTTGTGGTTAATTTATATTTTTGTTTTCCCTATTTTTATATCCTATATTTTATTTAATTAATGAATAATAAATATATGTATCTTTTATACTTTAATTACCAAAAAATTATTGTAATTATTTATTAACCAATAATCATTAGTTTTGGGCTCGGCAGCGCGCTTATGATGCATCTGGTATCACAGGCGTCCATAAGTATGGTAACTGTTTACCATCGAGCGGGCCTTATGCTTGTTACCACTTAGCGATATGAAAATGTAGCATTGCAAAGTATTGTATATATACATTTGTATATTAAAGTTAGTAAGGAATACTATGTTTTATTCATTGCATTTTTTAAAAAAAAAAAGACTAACAAGTAGGCGTAATATGGATAAGTTATGTATAGCAGTATAAAAAATATGTAATTGTTAAAATTTTTAGAAATAGGGGAAGTGTGATTTTGCAATTTTGTACCTGCTCCCCATCCCTGTGGGCTACCTGCCATGCCCCGGCGCGTCTAAATATACACGTGCGCGCCATCCAGTGCGCGCCCGACGTTAGTTTGAGCAACATCTGCCACGGTGCTGTTGGAATACACAAAAACTCGGAACGAGTAACGACTTGCGAGTTCAGACCTAAAACTAACATACTCCAAAAAAAATAAACTAATGATATTTATACGTAGAAACGTTACGATCTTTTAATCGGACTAGTAGTGTAAATTGTGTAGTGTATATCCTCTAAACTCAATGTTTAAGTTATACTTGCCAGTTTTGAAAAATGGTAAGTTATCAATCTCTATATATGTATGTATATATATATATATATTACAGTTGCGTTATTATTTAATCCGCTGACATGGTTGTTAGCCGATCATATTAACATTGTCACATTCCGCACCCATTTGGCGTATTATTTATACACAAATGTTGCGCACGTGTTGTTTTAATTCAGGTCATGTTTCTTTAATATTTTAGCTTAAGTTGTTTTCTTGTAATGTTTTCAGTTCTACCAATGTATTACTAAATAAGAGTTCTATTTCTACTCAGTTACAAAACAACCTTACAAGTTGTTCTGCTGTAAAGGGTTTCATTTATTATTAGAATTATTACTTATATCGTTACTGCAAAGTTCGAGGAACAGATGTAATATTCGCGGTTACGTTTTCATACACAGAGTAAGGGGAATATGACCCCTGTTATTTCGCCCGTATTGCTACAATTTGAATAAGAATTATGCTTATCTATATACTACAAAACACGTCTAAATAAAGGATGGACATAAAATGTATTTCATGCATACAAAATTCTTTTTTTATGATTTATTACATTTTATTTCTTTCTTCATATGCTAAATATCTCTTTAGTTCCCGGCGTGATATAATTAACTTTTTACGCCATTATCAACTTATATGATACTTTGATAAATGTATTAACGTTTTTGTCTGTAATCTTGAAAATTGTGACGCATTTATGAGTGTAAAACAGTGACACATCAGATCACATCAGATTTATATATATAAATTTATTTCTTAAATTTATTAAAAAGATAGATTTTATGCAAAATAATTCAATTCATTGGTTTTAGGCAGCGATGGAGTCAAGTGTTCCTGGTCATTCCCCACACACTGTCCCGGGGCGATCATCTTGGGGAGGTCTGAGTGTCTCCTATGAGATGCAACAAGATCTAAATAAGCCTGGGTAAGAGGTTTAACTTAGTATTTTTATAGTTAGTGTTTTACAACTAACTTCTTTCCCTTTTTATTTTGTACCTATTTATTGATGTTTAACCAATGCTCAAATTATTATTGACTGTGCGATTTTTCTACCATATCTATTTTTTCTAATTGTTTTATTATTTGAATGGTTTATCTTATAATATTGTTTTTTTTTTCATGTTGCGATGAACTTATAAAATAATTATTACCTTAGGCATTACAGAAATATGCATGTGATTTATATATTCTTGTGTATTTATTATTATTCTGTATGTAATTATCTTTATCCACGAGATATTAATATTTTAAAATACATTGAATTTAAATTATTTAAAGGTATCAACGGCCGGTATAGGTGCAATGTAATTTCATGTAAACTAAGACAATGGCAAAATGCAAAACGATGAGCATTATAAGCCCTCGTCAGTTAAGCCATATTAACAATTTTTTTATACTTATATTTTATATAATTTTTATGATATGAATATTTTTAATACTTATATTGTTATGACGTTCCTTTATTCTCTTTGAACCTATACATCTACTTATTAACGTGTATTATGTACAGAACTTATATTGCCACAGCGCGAACAATTTTAAATCATTTGTTGCGTAAATATTTTGACTAGTACTATAAAAGCTTGAGAATTACTTAAACAATCGCCCCTGCAAATAGATCAAGTTTTGCGTCCACCAACTTTTCGCAACGTTTGAAACTTTAACCAAGAAAATGAACTTAAAATAGCCTTTCATTGCGAAACAGCTAGCGTCTATTTATAAAAAAAAACGGTTATTGCCTTAAACTTCTTTACGCTCATAAGATTGTTTCATTTATTATGATTTAAAGAAAAACACTGCTATGCAAAATGCTTGCGATTAATAAAATTTTATTAATCTCTTGGTTTGTGTAACAAATAATAAAATATTCTACCTGATGGTAAGTTATACATACATTAATGCCTGTATCGTACACGATTCGTCTTTAAATAGGTACATGAGTATATGGTCACTGACTTGTAATACCCAGTTTCTAGTTCCGAAGGGGCCTATTAAAAGCGTTACGATATTGCTTGGCGTGTTTTTAAATCTGATGTATTCATTTTATAGACAGATGAAGATTTAGACCACATTGAATTCTAGATTAATTTTTAATTTGTGCAGAGTTAGTGGTATAGCCGGCACGAGTAAGGATGCAGGTGGTATGGCAGGTATGCCTCAAGGCATCAGGAACAAGAAGCGAGCTGCAGTGGCCACTTCGATGGTCGCTATGGGTTCAGCACCGCCGCCATCTATAATGCGTAAGTAATATATATTATATTTTACTAAGTTTCAGATACCATTATATATATAAATAAATCAAATGTCTCCGTGAAAAAGTGTTTGGCTTCAAAATCGTTTGACGAGCTACCACCTATCACAGTATTGTTTGTTTTGGCTGATAATATATGAGAGAGTTATCTTAGCGAGCAGATTTTACCGTATACAACATTATTGTCATTGAACATTATATCAAATTGAAGTCAAGTGTTAGATCATTGTAGATAATTGATTTGATTGAGATGCTTGAGAGATTTGTCTACGTTCATGTCGTATCATTTTTTTAAATAAAGCGATGTAGTTAGAATTTTGACTCCTAGTATTACACACATAACGCTGCACAGCTGGGATATGTGATATGATTTATTTCTACATATTCAATTGCTTTGCAGAGTCAACATCTTCACAAAGTCTAGCAAACCTACGGCGTCCTCCGCAGCCTACTCCACCACCCCTGTATCAAGACATCAAGGATTCTCCACCGAGTTCTCCCGGTACAAATTTTTTTACTATTAAACCTTATTAACTTACATTATCGCAAGATTGTTTAATTAAAAAAAAAAACTCAATAAAATCTATCTTTATTTTAATATATCGCTAAAATTAATATTTACTGTTTATAAATTCTTAAATCTTCAATCTATACTCTAGATATGGAAGGAGACGTTATATTGCAATACCACTTTGTGATGATTTAAATTCAATACTGACTTAAAAGGTAATAATTAAGGTAAATTACAAAAATAAATTAACTAAAATTACAAACAATGCAGTATATTTTTATTTTTAACAGTATTGCTCGGTGTTATAGTTTATATATGACAGTGTCCCTTGTGTATTATTAACGAATAATTCTTTAAAGAAACAATATTGAATAAATCATATTAATCAGCGTGCACGTCATCTGGTTTTTACTTCTACTTCTTATTTTTTTATTCAATTCAGCGATGAGACGAGCAGGTCGTTCACCTGATGGCAAGTGATACGCCAGCCCATAACAACGTGACGCTAGTTAGAATCGACCACATTGCGCTCGCCGCCTTAATACATAGGGTGTTAAATCTGGCTACGCCAGTAATTTCCCTAGCTATAACTATCTTCAAACTGTAACACAGTATTGTTTGCACAGTACTCTTTGGCGGCAGAAATAGGAGCTGCGGTGGTACTTACCTAGACGGTCTCCGGACCTTCCACCAGTTCTGCAAATACCAGTCTGTTGCGCGCTAGGTAGACCAGCTGCGCAGCGCGCTTGATATTGTTGTCTTGTTAATTTTTACCTTAGCTTATTATAAATCTTTTTTTTAATACTAAAATCTGTCATCTCCGGCATTTAGGTAACATTTTAAAATGCTATGCAATGCGATACCATCACAGATACTGCTATATGCATTCCCTAATGCCGATGTTAAACTAATTTTATTGTATCATTGTAATTTATATACGAACTATATTTCAGGCTCTGAACGGCCCTTGAAACCCAAATTGGAGCACAAGTAAGTGGCACGCGTTTCCAACACCCGTATCGCTCTCCAACGCTCGCTTGCTGCATAATATAATTTAATTTATTTGTTTTTGTTATTTACGTTAATTTTTATTTTCTTAACATACCATATGTAGCAGCTTGCATTTGGTCAGCGTAGTGGATAAATAGCCTTGACTCTCTTCTAGTTAGGGAGAACCAAGTAATGGAAATAATATGTTTTAAAGACGTGCATACTTTGATGAAAATGAACTGAAAGCTGGAATAATTTTTATAACCAATCTTCAGTTAGAAGAAGGCACCTCGTGGTGATGTTTGTGTATTCTGTCCTTGCAATTCCATTACTGGTGTAAAAGGTGCATTTATAAACATGCTGTCATTCGATGATACTTGGCTAATTGGTCGTTACATCTTTTTGACGGTACAACAATGGTATGTCATTCATTCGTTCAATAACAAATATCGTACACAACATACAGCATATAAAGACATTAACACTTTATTAGTGGATGATATATAACGAACCTTATTTTTGAATGAAGATGGTAAGTGGAATAAACTGGTAATACATTTGTCAATGAATATGACTGGTGGTAGGTCTCTGTTGCCGGCGACCGTCCGAGTAGGTACCACCGCAGCGCCTATTGCAGCCGACAAACAGTAATGTGCAAACATTACTGTGTTCCGGTTTGAAGGGCGCTGTAGCTAGTGTAATTACTGAGGTAACGAGACTCGACCTCTTATGTCTCATGCGATGAGCGCAATGTGGTGCAATATAAATCGTCGTAACTAACGCGACGTTGTTATGAGCGAACGTATCACTTACCATCAGGTGAACGTTCCGCTCGTCACATCCCTTAATTAAATGAAAAAATCAGAATATATTTATCGATGGTTGATTAAAATTACTTTGCATCTCTGCATTTGCAGGCGCATGCACGCAGATTTCGTGTAGAGTATACATAACACACTTATGGGTGGCATGGTGATATGATGAATACAGTATACGAGATTATGCAGAGCTTACTTACCTATATGAAGCCCAACCCTGTGCATGTGCTAGCTCAAGCTACTTTTCATATCTTTAGTCTCTACTATACATTTCTTTATTTTTTATGCTATTTTACCGTTTTATATATACAAATAAAACAAAAACAAACAATGATTACATGAAAATGCACATATACTCGTAGGTACAGGCGAGCTTGTCACATTGGGTTTCCCACCAACTAACCTTAGTGAAACAGTTTACTGGTGGTAGATCTATGTTGCCGGAGATCGTCAAAGCAGGTACCACCGCAGCACCTATTTCTATCCCTAAACAGTAGTATGCAAATATTACTGTATTCCGGTTTGAAGGGCGATGTAGCTAGTAAAAATACTGGGGTAAAGAGATTCAACGCCTTATATTTTATGAACGCAACGTGGTCCAGTGAATACCATCCTAACTAGCACCACGTTAATATGTGCAGGCGTATCACTTACCATCAGGTGAACGTCCCGCTCGTCTCATCGCTTCGTAGAATAAAAAAAAGTGAAAAGGTAAGCCTAAATGGGTTGTCACAATTACCAAAATAGAAAAAATTACTATGTAAATAAATATTTGTATACTTACATTTTTAAAATATATATAAAAAATAATAATATCAATATTAAATTTATGTACATATGACAGAGTGGTGAAGAATGAATTGTGGTCCATATTGTCTGTTTATGGGGTAAACGGCACCCTGATACAAGCAATGAACTCACTTTATGAGGTTTCCAGTGATTGTGTCAAGATAAACGGGGCTTACTCAGATTGGTTTAGCATCCAGAAGGTTGTTAGGCAGGGATGTGTGGCCTCGCCGTGGCTGTTTAACCTATTTATAGACAATTGCTTGAAAGATTGAAAGATAATGAGAATCAATGGGTTGACCGTCAAACGTCTCCTATACGCTAATGATCAAGTTTTATTATCATCATCGGAGAGGGAGTTGCAAGCGATGGTAGACATGATGCATGGTGCTTTAACAAGCAAAGGAATGAAAGTGAATGTAAGCACGACGAAAGTAATGGTTTTTGAAAGAGAAGAATGTATGACAAACTGTGACATTATGATTGAGGGACAAAAAGTGGAACAAGTGAAAGAATTTGTATATCTGGGTTCACAGTTTACGAGAGATGGCAAGTGTGATGGTGATATTAAAAGAAGAGTTTTGAAAGGCAATCAAGTGAATGGGGCACTTCATAACTTTACAGAATAGCCGGAAAGTATCATAAAGAGCACGACTGGCTGTGCATAGAGGCGTGTTGATCCCCACACTGATATATGGTAGTGGATGTTGGGTATAGCAGAAGAAACATGAAAGTAGGATAATGCTGTGGAGATGAGAAGCCTGAGAAGTATAACTGGAGTGAAGCTGATGGACAAAGTGAGGAACAATGTGATAAGGGGGCGGTGTGGCGTGGTTGAAGATGTAGTGACAAAGATAAAGAAAGGGATGCTGAGATGGTTCGGCCATGTAAAAAGAATGGATGAAAAAAGATTAACGAAAGAGTTGTTACAAGGTAAGAATGATTGGAAAAATCGGTGCAGGTCGACCTAGACGAACATATTCCGATCAAATCGAAGATGTGCTAAAGAAAGGCGGGGTCAAGAGTACTCGCAACCGACGAGCATGCATGAAGACGCTCATGAAAGTGGAGGAAGCGAGAGGGGTGGTCTCTGCCTACCCCACTGGGAACGAGGCGTGATATGTATGATGTATATAACTATCGTATCTTTAATACGTGAAACGAAGGGCATTCTTTCTAATCAAATATAACCTAACCAGCACACATCTACCTCCTCCCTACTTCACTCTCATGTTTAAGTAAGCATGTTTAATTTTATGTAATCTGGTAAATTTTGTATATACACTTTCATAAGTAACTATTCATTCTTTTTTTACGGTTTGTTTGCTGTGTTTATTGGCTTTAAATAATAAATGGATCGTCCCTTTTGCAAAGCTTTATTTATATTATCACATTGTAAATGTTATTTATGCTGTTACGTTTGTTTGTTACTAAAGTATTTGTAAACCATAATAACTTAATGCTATGTGTGTTAAGTGTGTACAGCCGTATGGGCGTAAATTGCGCTGCACCTCACATGCTGGGCAACGAGTTGAACCCTGAAAGTGGTGCGGCGGCGCGGCTGCAGGAACAGCTGAGCGCGGAGCTAGCGGCTCATGCGGCCAATACCGCAGGCATGGAACCTCTGGTACCGCCGCCGCTGATAAATAGAGCAGCACCGGTATGTACTTATTCCATCTGCGCCTGTTTCTTTAACTGTAACAAATTTTTTGGATACTTGAAAGAGTCTATTAGAAAACCAGTTGTTGATACACACATCTCGTTAATATTGAGAGCAATGATTGTAGCTGTGAAAAAGTTATGATCTTTAAAATTATTTATTTGCAAAATGGATCTCAAAATTTAACAACCAATGAATGAAATTAGTTGGCTACGATAAATTTACACGGCTTCGTTTCAAGCGGTGATGATCTTAGATGGTAAATTGTGGCCCTCCCAAATACCTAGCCGGCGGGTGTGAAAAGAACCGAATCAGCCTTATTGCTAGTCAAGCCCTTAGCTACTGCGCCACGGAGGAAGATCGAGCAATAGTTGATTAAAAAAACTGATTTGATTTAATAAAAAGAAAATTAATTTATAACAGTAGAAACATTAGAGCAGTGTAAGGCGAAAAAATTACTTTTGCATAATTTATAGCTATCTGTCTTAATTATATAAGAAATGGTGTAGACTTTGGTGAATATACAGTCATTACAAATGTTTAACTACTTTTCTTGTAGGGTTGCAGTATCCCCACTGGACGCATAGCCTCGTCCAGTGCCCAGAGTCTCGATCAGTTACTTGAGAGGCAGTGGGAACAGGGTTCGCAATTCCTCATGGAACAGGCACAACATTTCGACAGTAAGATTTAATCTAAAAGTTCTTTCTTGTAACTATTATAACTATTTAATTGGCCATTACAAATAGTTATTTCTCATGATGAAGAACAGAACCTGATACAGTCCTTATATCGGATATATTCGTCGCGAGCAATAAACTCTTTATTATTTATACAATATACCTTATTATGTATTGAGAAAAAAAAATTATAAAAACAATGTAAATGTTATTATTTTTTTTACAAAGTATATTAATACACAGACACATGTAAGTTATAATATACAAGTAATTACAAAAACATATTTTTTATTACAGTTGCATCGCTGCTGTCATGTCTGCATCAATTGCGAACGGAGAACGTTCGCCTCGAGGAACATGTCGGCAGTCTGCTGCAAAGACGGGACCATTTGCTCGCGGTTAATGCCAGGCTGGCGATACCGCTCACCGCTGGTGAGTCAGATCTCGGAAAAATTATAACATTAATTTAAAGAACATTACACTTTCTAAAAATATGACAATTTGTATGCGATGATTTATTACCCCCAAAATAGCCAACATCCATTATTAATTATTTATTTATTTCTGTATCACTTTTAAATCAGCGTTTAAGAACAATTAATTCCGACAAAGTTAAAATAAAACTTAATATAGAAATATTTTTTTTTTACCTAATTTGTATTTTTAACAGTTTTGTTTTGTTACGTTTACCGCACATGAGTGCCGGAGTATTTATGGCCTTCACTATCTACGGCCACATTCAGTCAACATCATATGAAATTATAGACAGTGTGCTTTTCCCGTTAACAGTGACGGCTGGTCCTCCAGAGCCGAGTAGGTGTTCGCGCGAGAATGGATCACAGGTACGCGCCACGCCCGCTCCAATGCGCACCAATGAGACCATCACTTCGGAGCGGTCGCATCAGGTGAACTGAGACAAGATAACAAATAATATATTACATAATGTTATACCAGAGGGTTGCGAGGGTCCCGTGGAGTAGAACGATGACCCGTGAACGATAGCATGTAATATTTAAATACTTTTTTTCTTTTACCAGAGAAGTCGTATAAAAAATAACAATATTTTCACTTTTTTTGTATTATATAACTTACATTTTAAGACGAAAACTAGATGTTTTCATATTATGTAATCACAGTGCACTTATTGCGTGGAACCATTAATCAAATCGGGGTTCTTTTTTTTCTTAATTTCATTACAATGGAATAAAAAGCTAACCACACTTACAAGTTGCAAGAACTTATATACAATACATAAAATGAAGTGCTGATGGCTCAATTTGTAAATATGGCCGGTTCTGCTATATCAAGAATGCGTACGTTCGATTCCCCCTTAAATATGAGCTCTCGGAAATGAAGAAGTAATACATTGTACGGAAACAGACATATTAAAAGAGCAATAGCTATTATGATAAATAAGATTTCCTCTGAGAGTAGGTCCTATGACTCAGTAATGAAAACATTAACAGGGATTATTTATTTATTTATAAACAATAATTAATATTGCTTCTTTATCTCGTCGTGTAGCTATTAATGCGCGAGGTGCAGCAGAAGCCCAGCTGAAAGCAGGCCAGTGGCGGCGCGGCGGACGGCGGCACGTCCGCGGCCGAGCAGAGCGCGCTGAGCACACTGCAGACGTACCTACTGCTCGAGCAGCGCCGCCGGCCGGACTTCTCCATAGACTCCATACTCAACTACGACCATTAATCACTGAAAACGTAAAATTACCGTCATTCCTTCATATTGTGGTGACTACATATTAATACGTCATTGGAAAAGTATAGCTAAATCAGGTAACTTGTTTTTACTATGTTTTTATTTTAACGGTCATAAAATTTTTCGCTTATCTTGCAGTTTCTCAAAGAATAAAAAAATAATTGACGGACAAATGTAAAGTGATGAATATTTGAATAATCAACGAAAGAATCCCAAATATCAGCGTGGGTTATAATGATTTGACATTACGTACACTGTGTTGGGTACACGAACGGACGGATCCAGACCACTATGAACGTGTCGAAGTATACATGGACGCTGGTGATATAGTGAATTTAGATGTAACTGTGGTTATATGTAACCTGTGTACGCGATTCATTGATGGAATATTTTCGGCATACAGTCAAGATGTTGAAGTCGGCGACGGCTGGCTGGTCTTATTGGACTAATTAATTACTAGGATAGAATTATAAAAAACATGTGAACGGTAGTAATTAGATAATTCGGCTTCTCGTAGGAAAATTTTTAATCATCGTATAAATTATAAAGGCAAGACAAAGAGCTATGTCAGACGGGTTACACCGGAAACTGATTGAAAAACCCTTTGCAGATTCATCGTTTATTCATTGCTTAAGTCATCCTTTTCGGATGAGGATAACCTATTCGTATAAATGTGCATTAGTCTTTGAGGTAGCCGTTTTTAGATAAATGTTTAGAATGTCTACAGCGTTTAATTATTGTTTAAAGTTCGAACTAAAGTTCGCTTAAATATAATAGTAATCAAAAAGTTCTAAATGTGAATAGATGTGTGTAGTTTATAAATAATAATTGCTCTAAATTGAACGTACTCTCTGATGATGTTTTATGCTGCTGGTCATATAACTAGCGAATGCTATGAATGAATGAGGATGAGGGCTCGCGGATGTAGTGTCCGAGGTCGTATTTGACTATTAGGCGTATATTAGGCTTCATGTACTGCTTATGTAGAGACTGAATCTTCTTTCACTGGTGGTAGGTCTCTGTTGCCCGATACCGTCTAGGTAGGTACCACCACCTATTTCTGTCATCAAACAGTAGTGTACAAACATTACTTTGTTCCGGATTGAAGAGCGTCGTTGCTAGTGTAATTATTGAAGTAACGAGATTCTACGTCTAATGTCTCAAGACAACGAGCGCAATATGGTGCAGGGTATATAACCCCAACTAACGCATATTGTTATGGGCAGGCGTATCACTAATCATCAGGTGAAAATCTTGCTCGTCTCGTCACTTAATTTAAATAAAAAAAAATATAAGATGTTGAGCCTCGTCACCTCATTGATTTCACTAGCTAATGTTTGTTACATAACATTACTGTTCGGGGGGTACAATAGGCGCTGTGGTGGTACGTACGGTCTCTGACAACAGAGACCTATCATCACCAGTGAATATATGATATTGATATGCATAGTTATTCTCGTCACACCAATAGATATTAATCTTCCACAAGTTAGTGTCTATTTTAAAATAAACTAATATGTACACTTACCTTATATAATGTATGCTTTACATATATAAAGGTGGCAAATTTTCTTTTGAAAATTGAATAATTTTTTTTTTTACAAATTAAACAATTATCTTTTTTTATTATTTTCACTATCACAAAAATGATGTTATTAAATTTAATCATTTCGATGTAACTGGAATTGTTTTACATGTGTCAAATGTTAGTACAGTGTTTGTGGTTTTGTAGTGTCTTCTATTGTATATTTAATATAATGGATACTGTGTGTGTTAGATAATTGTTCTAAATGTCCTGAGTGTTGTCTGCATGTGATAATCATTTATAATAATTATTCAGTGCGGTAATGCTTCTAAAATTCTTTATAAATCGATAAGTGTTTGTCGTACGGTCTTAAAAATTAATAGAATAATTATATGTCTAAATGTTGTCGAGTTATGGGGATTGAATTATTCAATGTTTATTGTCGCAACGATTCATTTTCAAATTTTAAATTTAACTTTAATTGGTGTACAGGAAATACTTTATGGTGCTTGCGGGAACTTGATGGAATGTTGCATAACGTTTCATCTTTCTCTAAAGCCTGCGTAAAACTTTTTGAAATTTTGAATTTCAACTATTTAACAAATTTAGGTAATTAGCTAATTAAACTAGTAGTGATTTTTTGGAAACCTTGAGAAAGGTCATACGTAATAAAATATTGCGAATTCGTGTCACGTAATTTTGAAATTGTAATTGTCTAAAAATAAAATTATTAAAGTAGAAAAATTTAGGAAATTATTACAAAAAAAAAAAAAAAATGATTTACTAGAATGAAGAATTTTTGTGTTTAATATTTTAATAATTTTTATTACACCCGCAAGCTCTTCGAACTGATAGGATCGTTTGACACGGCTTATTCGTTAATTTTAGCGGTTCGATGGGAACCGACCGATCTTCGGCAAGCCGGTCAACACAGAAAATGTAAAACAGTACATTTATCTTAATAATTAATTACTAGTTAGGGATTTATGTTAATTATATTGTAGTGTATGTACCGCACCGTACAGTACGTATATTAGCGAGGAATAAACGTCTCAAGATTATATTACAAACATTTTATTATACACAGGCATGTATCAGTATGTTCATACAATTTTTTTTTTTGATGATTAATATTTCCGCTTAGATTAAACATTGTTCTGGATTAGCGGTGTTAGATGTAAATTTAAATAAGAGTAAGTATTATATTGGATTATAAACTTCAGCTTTGAAGTGATCTCGGTGTATTATAATAATAATGGTATTTTGTTTTGTTTACTTAAATATCAGTGTTTACTGTAATTCCATGAATCTAATCGATTCCTCTGCTTATGTTTCATTTACATTGCAATTGTATAATGCGATTATACATTATTATAAGCTTTACCAAGTGTTTTGGTTTAAAGCTTTCATTCAAATCCATTTGTCGATTACCAAATTATTAACTAATAAACAATAGTATAAGAATCCAAATGGTATTTTTTTTCAATGCCACGACAATCCTTTTTTTTATACGCTCGTTTCTGATTGAAATTAATTTAATGGAAAATTTGAATGGGTAATATGACGGGGTTGTGAGTTTTGATTGTAATTTTCATTATAAAATCATCATCATCATCCGAGAAACGTTCACTGCTGAACATAAGCCTCCCCCAACGATCTCCAAGTCGACCGATCTTGCGTTGGCCGCATCCCACAACCTTCACCAAATCGTCAGATCACCTAGCGGGGGGCCTACCAATACTGCGTCTTCCGGTAAGCGGTCGCCATTCGAGGACCTTGATGCCCCATCGGCTGTCGATCCTTCGAGCGATGTCTCCTGCCCATTGCGACTTGAGACTAGCAATCTTTAAAAAAAAATACAAATTAATTTAATGAATAACAATGATGCAAATTTGCAATATGACTGAAATGGTACAAGCTTAAATCGTGGTTTAGCAATTTCTTTTGCGACCGATGTGGATGGTGTGACTCCCATCAAACCGCCCCATCTTTGAATTATGTCAAGTCCCAAGTCAGTAATATTAAGGTCTCATAAATATTTTTTTTGTTTTTGTAGAGCTGGTTGTGTTCAAATCCAAGAACCAAGAAGTATTAATACATAACTTTTTACGCTCATTGGAATTATATATACAATACAAAAGAAGGCATGTATTTATTTGAAGGGCCTTATAGCTAGGTAAATTATAAAAAACTTTTATAAAAATTATAAAAAAGTCGGCCAGCACAATGTGCTGCTGTGCACATCCTCTTAATTAGCGCGAACCGTTATGGGTTGGAATATCACAATCGGGTGTGTACGTTTAGCTTCTCTAATTTCTATGTAGTGTATAAAAAAAAAAAATATTTAGGTTAAATCTGAAAAGGTGAACAAACTGATTTTAATTTTTGAATTAGTTTTATGTACCCTTGACATGAATAAAGACATATCAACTTTTATCAAGTATTATATATTATGCAAATCCAGAATTGGTAAAGTAACATGTAGCAACAAAAGATTAGACAAACGTCAATAGAAAAATTTCTCGAGTAATCATTTGCTGGTTCAGTTCTGTGGATAAGATTTCTTCGTTATCATAGCTCAAGGTCACAAGCACTGATGTCTTATAATCTTATAATTAACATCTTAACATTAAATTTTGAATTTATTTTGTATCGTTAGAAATTAAAACTAAAATTAGTTGTATTCAAAATTTTATAATATTATATAAATTTAAATGTAGCTAATAACGAAGATGTCATAAGAAATTCATCATTATTTTCTTCACAAATATATAATTTTTTTTTAAGGGTGGAATATAAAGTTCTAATAAATTTTTCATAGTTAATCACAACGTTAATTACTAGACAAAATTTTCTGCTAGTTATCTATTAGGACTGGGCATCAGATTAGAATACAAAGGTCATTAAGAAGAATAGTTCTTATGAAATACATTGTATAAATGAAAGCCATATACTTATTGGCTGTAACATTACAAAAAAAAAAACAATAAAAATTTAGACCAAAACTCTTTCTAGGATCGTTCTCTCGTGTCAGGATCGTAGTCAGTGCTAGGGTTGATATCTGGAGCCGACGATCTGCTTCCACCGGCTGCTGTCCAGCGCATCTCTTACGGCTGTATAAAATTTAAAGGATGTCTTTAACCCGATCGATCCATCTGGTTGGTGAATGACCGGATGATCTTTTGCCTTCGGTGTTCCCAACGACAATACGTAATAATGTACTTTAATACGATGATGAATTGATTGAAATAAACAATAATAAAGCCGACCTTTATGATTGTTTATTCCAATCAATAAGGCTGTCAGGGGTATCACACAAAAACTCACGGGTTCCTCTCCACTCACCTGCTCATGGGGCAAGAATGCCCCTAGCAGAGGCTAATCTACAAACGAGGCTAAACCGCATTGGACCAGCGTGCTGGGAAATAGCACTCTCAACACACCATTCTCCCATATGAACCCATACAAACGACGGCAACTAACGCCCATCGGTACCGGAGGCCATGCTGACTATATGTGGAGATCTTTGGGGGAGGCCCATGACCAACAGTGGACGTCTATGGGCTGTTAATGATGGTGATGATACCCGCCACATGATAATACCTACCACATGATGATACCCACCACATGATGATACCCACCACATGATGATACCCACCACATGATGATACCCACCACATGATGATACCTACCACATGATGATACCCACCACATGATGATACCTACCACATGATGATACCCACCACATGATGATACCCACCACATGATGATACCTACCACATGATGATACCCACCACATGATGATACCCACCACGTGATGATACCCACCACATGATGATACCCACTACATGATAATACCCACCACATGATGATACCCACCACATGATGATACCCACCACATGATGATACCCACCACATGATGATACCCACCACATGATGATACCCACCACATGATGATACCCACCACATGATGATACCCACCACATGATGATACCCACCACATGATGATACCCACCACATGATGATACCCACCACATGATGATACCCACCACATGATGATACCCACCACGTGATGATACCCACCACATGATGATACCCACTACATGATAATACCCACCACATGATGATACCCACCACATGATGATACCCACCACATAATGATACCCACCACATGATGATACCCACCACATGATGATACCCACCACATGATGATACCCACCACATGATGATACCCACCACATGATGATACCCACCACATGATGATACCCACCACATGATGATACCCACCACATGATGATACCCACCACATGATGATGCCAACCACATGATGATACCTTTGTATCGAGGATCTAGACAGCATCTAGCATCCACGTCTTTTAGCAGTAATAACGCGATCACTTTCTGTATGCCGTCCTCTTTAGTTTCTCTCATTTGGCAACGGGAATGACTCTAAACCAAAGAAACCGAAGCTCTCTTTAGTCCCCATCTACAACAGGCAAGGTTAACTTTAGTAATTTAATGACTTTAATCCTAACATGATTCAAAGAAACAAGACCTCGAATTATAATATTATTTACCCCACAAGTGTCAACAGTATCTTATTGATTATTTTATAATATTGATAACATCCCTATCTAAGCATCTTATATGTTACAAAATTTATTTGTTGATTGTTATTTTTATCATAACCACTTATTGTGTTTATTATAAAAGGTTCTGTATGTTTTAAAGATTATTTCTGCGATTAATACGTTTGTAACACCTATCATTTGATCGATTTCACTTTAAATTTATTTTTAAATCCGAACTGTTATCGGCTTTTGTTGTGTACATTTAAAAATGTCTCACTTATTCACTACACTGGTCGTATTGATTTATCCGTTTAGCAATATACATGCATGTGCTATGCTTTGTGTATATGTAGGTCTTTAGACTGCTGGGTGCCGGCTCTCGTCATAATGAAAGGGTTCGTAAAGGCAATCTGACGCTCTCCTTTGGTCCAAATCACATAAAGTATTATTGAAATTGTTGAAACGCATCAGTTTTTTTGCACACATACCCAAATTAAATTGAAGATATGTAACCCTAATCAATTCAGTATTATCAAAATAAGGACGGAGAACAATTACATTTATCGTATTTTTTAATCACTCCTCGCTAACGCACTTACCTTGTGCAAAACATTGTAATAAATTGAAATAAAAAATGTGCAACGCAATCGGAGGTATTATTACGCTCGTAATAGGAATAATATTGGTAGTGGTCAGCACAGTTATAACTTTCGTCTACATTCCCGGCGTGATTGAAAACCTGATCAAAAATGTAAGTAGCTAATAAAACTCTAAATTATCATTTATTCAAATAAAATGTAGTAGCTATTATAATCGCAGAAGCTTATGACTTGACAGCTAACATGTTCGTCTGTACCCAGACAGCATCGTTATAGACTAGACCTTCAAAATATGTACGTAGGTATGTATAAAAAGCAGTTAAATGCATGCTACAGAATTTTTCATGGCGCTTCGAAATCTCGTAAATCTTATACTTTGCAGCGGAAAAACATTTTATAGACAAAAAATATTATATAAAGTAAAAAATATTTTTAAAATGTATCTTTTATCGACAATTGATGAGCAGATAGCTGTTTTTAACAGTAGCTGAGCTATTTAAACTAGTAAAAATATTAGATATACAACCTAGTAGAAAGATTAGTATACCTTGCGAGTTATTATTTGTTATTCTTCGTTTTCGTAGGAGGTTGTGCTTCATAGTGATACGGTACAAATGAAGAGGTTTGAAGAAATCCCTTTTCCTCTTAACTTTACCATAAGATTCTTTAACATCACTAATACAGAGGATGTCCTAGCCGGTGGTGTACCAGAGGTGACAGAGGTTGGACCATATATTTACAAGTTAGTGATTTTTTTTTATTATAAATTAATGAAATTCCTATCCCCATTATATAATAGTGGAGAGAGATGGTCTCTGCCTACCCCATTGGGAACGAGGCGTGATATGTATGTATGTATGTATGCATGTATGTATGCATTATATAATATGTTATCCGCTCGTGTGGGGAGCAAAGCTACGCAAGACCTTTAGTTACAAATTACAACTCTTATCCTTTGGCCAGTTTCTCTTTTTTTTGGTTTCTTATTAATTAAAACCGAGGCAAACGGCTAACGTAGAGGAATAGGCAATTAATTGAAAGGAGTTCATAACTTGGATTGCTTATTTGAAATAGAAGCAAATAACTAGTTGCGACGTAACCTTTTTGAATTTTATTTAATGTAGTCTATAGAATGATAGTACAGATAAATTAATAAATTATTACACAATTATTTTTGCAGAGTGTATCAAAATAGAGAAGTAGAAAGTATAGAAGACGATGTGATCAGGTATCGGCGCGTGGAGCGGGTGGAATTCGATGCTGAAGGATCCTACCCTTATACAGAAAACGACACAGTAACAGTCGTCAACGTCCCGTATAACGTAAGGAAATTGCTAGCGCACTTATAATCAGTTCCTTAAGCTTTCTCATAGAAGAGATGAGATATACTAAAATAAACCTCGCATGTTCTAATATTTTGACAAAAAAATTCTGCATTTTCCGACAATCTACGTTTTGCTATCGTGTATGGTATCTATGTATGGACTACGGGAAAGTCCAGCGAGTTCTTGCGCGGGCTTCCTTATTCTTCCTCCTGCTCTTTTCCCAGCTATGTAGGGTCCCCCTATCAGCCGCCATATCTGAATTCACACTCTTCTTACACATGTCATCTTTCACACAATCCATCCACACTTTCTTCGGTCTTCCCCTGCCCTTATAACCATCCACATTCTCATCGCGCGAGCCCCCTTATATATCATAAATAATTACTATTTACTAAAGTAATAAGATATTATTAAAAATATACAAAAAATCGCTCTGATCGCGATTTTTAGCAAAATAGCTGAAAATACACTTTATACGAGAACTACTGTTTGAGTGTGGGAACGGACAGAGTCACTACACGTAATTAAGTAGCGAGTTAAGTAAACGTCTATTTCGTATTTCCAGGCGCGCATACCCGAGAGTAGTTAGACATCCAACTTATAATATTTATCGTTCGCGCAACATTTCAGTTTTCTCTACCATGCTTCGTTTTATATTACTTCGTCCCGAATAAACATTTTCGCTCTTAATGTAGAATTTATAAAATGTTATGCTTTAATAAATTTTGTGCATATTTAAAACACGGAGATAATTAAAACGTAATCCTTCTTTCAGTCTGGTCATTTGAAATGATACGTTATAATAATATAAACGTACATACTCCATGACAAAATTATGATATTATTGAATACTGTAATTATTATACATACGTAGATATTATTAGACCTTTATACAAACAGATTACTTACTATGAATTTATGAGCTATGTTATTAATTTTAACTTAAAAAGAATAAGTAAAATAGACGATTAAAAGACGTACTTTCTAGTATGTAGTTTACAGTTTAAAGTTAAATAGTATTATGGAATATAATTTGATTTTTATAATATTCATTCTATTGTATGGCATGCGAATTTTTATAACTTTGTACTTTTTTTTAATTAATAATTTTAATAGCTCGCGCCAAACTGATGTAAATATGCGTGTATCATAATATATCGATCGATTTAACTTATCCATTGCGGGTGACGGGTTAGAATATTTCCAACGTCAGTTTACTTTTGGTGTATCTGAAAGGCAGTTGTACCCTTAAAAATAATGCTATCGTCAACTATATATGCCAAGCGAGTACAGCAAGCACCCCCCATAGCAGAAGCCATTGTTCATGAACATACATCAATGTACCGAAATGATGAATGAGCTAAAACATGGAATGAAGAGGAGATTTCTTAAATAATATTAAGTCAATCCATAAACGAAAAAGTTATTTTATAGCATCTCTCTTTTTTATATGAAAAAAGAGAAAACATGTCTTTTTCGATTAAAATGCTTTTGATCGTTATTAATATTAGATTGAAAACGGGGCCGCAGTCACATTGTTCATTCAGTAAAATCTCTTTCATCGGGGATAGAATATATAGTCGCCTTCTACAAAAGTCAACGGCCTTCGAGACATATACATATAAGTAGATACCGCCCATTCACAGCACTAAACTAACCCCTTTTTTTAATGATTCCCTCTGCGTGTGGTGGGTCAGGGAATTTATTTACCACACATTTACCATCAGTCCTTTGTTTTTCCATTTTCAACTCATACTCATCATTTTTTCCATCTTATCTATCATACTCAGTTTTGCTTTCACACTTCTTTTCTATTTTTATTCTGCATCCTAATTCCTTCTTCCGTACCTCTCGCAAATGAAGACTGCCATATTATACTTATTGTTATTTATATCTCCTAAAAAGGAACCAGAAAATCATGAAAATACATTTCATTCTCGTTGCTTTCACATCCTTTGCATTTTCTATTTTTGTTTCCGGTTACAGTTTTTCCTTAATCTATTTTTGCACTGTTTGTTATCTTTTTATTGCTGTTTACTTACATTTACTATAGCTTATTCTAATGTCACATTTATTTTGTTTTTTTATTTGTATTTATTTATTACTATTACTTATTTTGGTTATTTGTATAAACCTGTGCAAATACTCGAAAAATCCCCCGTGACCCGTGAACATTTGGAACAGAATAGTGTCAAGCTCCAGCCAGCGTAGCGTTCGATGAAAAAGCCACGTTCAGAAAAAAAAAGCGTTTGCAGCATGAGCTATCGCTCGACGAATGAGACGGTGCAGTCCTCATATACCGGTCTTCTTTTGCTCGTCGGAGCCGCTTCCTTGGCCAGTTGATCCGCCTTTTCATTTCCCTCCATCCCCACGTGCGCTGTCATCCAATACAATCTGACATTCTTCCCTTTCTCTCTTGCTTCATGACGTTCCCTTTTACTCAAGATAACTTCTTACTCGTACGGGCGAATAATAGGTCTTCGGGTACGTGGGCTTTTTAGGTTTAGGCCCTAATTTCTCAATAAACAAGCTCTATGCGGACGGCAAATAGGTGGCTTAGGCCTAGTACAGGGAAATACTAATCAGTTCCGTAGCAAATTTCGTGTGCCCTCTTAACGCACTTAGGATAACCACTGAGAGGTTTTGTGGGTACAAACCTGGTATTGGAACGTTATCCACAGAAGCAGTGTACGTTTTGAAGATTTTCTCTGATAAAAAAGGTATTAGCCCCGTAGCACCAAAGCAGTGTGTGGAAGTAATCTCACTAGTTTTGGTAAAAAGCGATGAGATGTACCTCATGGGGGTTTACTGGTTTGATACCAAAGTAACTCTTTCACCGCTCTCGCAACGGTAGGCTATTCTAAGTAGGATTTGATCATGGAAAAATTACGTGCTTAATTAAGTTTTATTTAAAGTCTTAAAGACACCGTGTAAACGAAAATTAAAGGCGTAAAAATAAAACTACAACAATAATTTTAACTCTTTGATTAACAGCATTGCTATATCTCAGCTGCCAACATATGAAAGCCAGTGTTCTGGGCGAGAATGCTTCACCATCTAGGCATCATTGTCACTTAATATCATGTAAAAGTTATCCGCATTCTTTTTTGTCACCTTCTGTTTCTGTTGCGATAAACAATGGATCTGTAATTGCCTTTTTTTTATATCGCAAGCGAAGAAACTAACAGCAAGTGGTTTTTGAATGACCGCACGGGCGAATTTTATTCCGAGTGTATTATATGAGTAGTGTCGCGTCTAGCTTAACATTGACGCGTCGCTGTGATTCAACGTGACCTATTTTAAAAACGCGTACATCTATGTCAATGATGCACTGCAACATATTCGTTATAAAGTCCAGCTTCTGGCCTTTTTGTCCCGCCTCTTGTGTGTATCTGCACAATACAATGAAGACAAAAGTTTTCCGCGAACGACAACATTGATGAGCTAATTAAAGCTACGTTTTCTTTCTTATAAAAAAAAATAACTCTAATAACATATTTTTGTTATTTCACTTTCTACTATACAATGATGTAAGGCCAGCGTGTGTGTTTAATTAATGTAACAAACATAAAAAAACAATCACATAATACTATGGTGGATTGCGAACTAAAACGCATTGGATTTAATATACAATAATAGAGAACCGAGTTATTTGTGTTCATGATATTTTGGAGAGGATTAGGATTAGAATATTTGAATTAAAATCGGAGAGGACTATGCTCAGAATTTCTCTGCGCGATCGAATCAGAAATGAGGAGATCCGCAGAAGAACTAAGGTCATCGACAGAATCCAAAAGATTGCTAGTGGACATGGCACATTGCTCATAGGTCTGACGGCTGATGGTAAGATCCCCGAGTGGCGCCTGCGTACCGGCAGACGTAGTGTTGGGAGGTCTCCCACAAGGTGGATTGACGATCTGGTGAGAATCGCGGAAACCGACTAGATGCGAGCAACGCGTGACCGATCGATGTAGAGATCTTTGGGGCAGGCTTATGTCCAACAGTCGACGTCTATCGACTGATGATGATATATTTTTATTCGACGATACGACTAATTAAAATATTCTGTCGCTAGTTAGGTCGATATATACTGCACCACATTGCTCATCACTTTAAAACTTGAATTTAACTGGTTACCGCACCGTATCATGGTAATATATGCACGCTACTGTTTGTCGGCAGTAGACACTGCGATAGTTCCTACCAAGTATTTCGCGACAGAGAAGCAGTAAAAATTTAATTTTGTTTTTGATATATAATTTCCTTAATTGTTCAAATTATAGACTGCATGTGAACTCAATATAATGGGCATTAAATACTTATGGCACTCTCTTTAAACGTGACAACAACAATAACAAATTGATAACCATTGTCTCATCGTATAAACATTGTATATAATTGAACATTAATTATAACCTTTCACGTGTCAACTTGCACAAGTCCATGTATTTATAAAAATATTCAGGTATTTATAACAGAATGGTAAATAATTTTTTATCAAAAGAAATTATCAGCAATTAGCAATTCTATCTGTTTTCATATTCCCAGTGTTACATTCTCTATACGTTTTCTCTAATCTACTTCGTGGTATACTTAGCAAAAATTATCTATGCTTCTCTCCGATAACTTCTATCTTGTTGACTAATAAAAAAAGTTTTAATTTCATATAAAATTACTCAATGCAAAATAATTAGATTAATTCAAAAAATTGATACGTTAAGTAAATATTTTTTTTTTTATTTTATCATTACTGTGAAAATACAGGGGTCGTATTATAACTATGATATTGTGTTGATTGTGTCATCGATCGTCGTTTATTCAAGTTTATATTATTAACATTGATAAAAGAAATCCACAGTACACAAACGCAAGTACTATTGGTAGTGCTAGTCTCTGTGTCCGGAGACCGTCTAGATAGGTACCACCGCAGCTCCTATTTCTGCCGACAAACAAGTAATATGCAACTATTACTGTGTGTCCACACTACTGAGTCTCCAGTTTGAAAGGCGTTGTAGGTAGTGAAATTATTTAATTTTTTAAATCAATGAAGCGACGAAACAAGCGGGACGTTCACCTGATGGCAAGTGACGCGCCCACCCATAATAACATAGAGCTGGTTAAGATGTAATACACCGTACCATATTGCGCTTATCAACTTGAGACATAGGATGTTAAGTCTCATTACCCCAGTAATTTCACTAGCTACAACGCCCTTCAATCCGGAACACAATAATGTTTGCACAGTACTGTTTGGTGTCAGAAATAGTAGATGCGATGAGTACTTAACATAACTAGCCGGTCTCCGGTAACAAAGAGCTACTATTAGACAACACAAGTCTATTAACAATAATTAACATCTTATGTCTCAGAGTGACCAGCACAGTGCGGTGCTGTTTGTCATTCTGTAGTGTAACGTTGTTATGGGCAGGAGCATCATTAACCACCAGGTAAAAGTATCGCTCCTCTCGTCGCATATTTCAATAGAAAAGACAAAATCATTTCATATGAGTAACATGAGAGAATTCATAAATGTTCGTAGTGCAGTTGCTACATAGTTACTCCTCATTAAATACTTTGGCTTCGCTACGGCTTGGCGATACACAAATACACGCCGTATATACACGATTCGCATTCGTAATAAACACGATGTAACTAGCCATGCGCGCAAATAGCTCAAATGTAATCGCATATGAGGATCTGGCTGAATGTTCGTCCCGCTTTGCAAATGCATTCCTGCCGGAAATTCCTGCAACAAACTTTTTACGTACTATTCAATAGAATTGAGTGAAATGCGACTCAAACGGACTTTACACATGAACAGTTTGAAAACAGTTGTAAAGTTGCTCTGAAATTCTGAATTCACTTTAATATTAATGAACATTAAATTTATATTAGGAAATATATATTACACATACATGCAAATATAAGTCATCAGCAACGTCAGCCGGTAGACATATACAACTGGCCATAGCCTTTGCCTGACATGATCAGTGCTACGCTGAACGTTTCCAGTGGTTACCTGCGACCTTCACCAGATCATCGGTTCTCATTAAACTTCACCACGTCCGCTGTTCGAGGACTTTACAGCCCCATCGGTGACACGAGTCATGTGCCTTGCCACTTAAATCAGCAATCACTTGAACTACGTCGGTGACCTTAATTCTTTTACGAATCTCCTCATTTCAGATTGGATCGCGCAGAGAAACTTCAATCATAGTCTTCTCCGTTGCCCTTTAGGTTACGTTGAGTCTAAATATAAATCATTCCTATATTTCTTCGTAAGTAAGAAATATTTTTGAAGTATTTCTTAAAGAAAAATAAGTTATCCGCTTTCCGCAAAGACGGAACACAAAGAGAAAATTTTAGGAGTACTGCTTTGTGAAAATATAAACGGGAAACTTCCATTTTCAGTCGTATAGGAAAAGAGAGAAACTAGATTTGAAGATACTTCCCGGAATTTTTGTCTCGACTAAATATTTTCAAAGCCATGCAACTAATCTAATGTTGCGTTCCTTCCGTTTCCATCCTCCATTCGTTTTCCATCCCACCTTTACATTATTTAAATCAAATTTTGTTCGCTACATAGAATTACTGCATCTAGTTTTATATTTTCAAATACCTTTTACTTATTAAAATCTAGTAAAAGTTGACATCGTCTTCCGAATATATTGAAAGAAAACATTAAGAAAATTAAATGGGTTTTTCATTATGAAAAACCTGTTTGTTTTAATAGAATTTCCAAAGTTGATTACAAATTATTTTCCGAAAGGTTTCATCTAATGTCAACATAAAAAGTGTTTACAAACGAATAGATTTTAACGAGCACTTCTTCTGCGGTTTTGGTCTGGCAGTCACTTCTAGGACCCGTTTTTTTGTTTTACGTAGAGGAAATGCTTTCACGTACCCGCCCTCGCGGAAGCAAAGACAGATTAAGTTAGACTTGCACGGACTAAAACCCGGACGATGTTCTAAAGTTATCGCTTTACAGCGGGACCACAGGAACGCTTTTGTACAACTTCGCAACCCCACCTGCTCCGCCTGTATCGGCTGCACCGTTCACCTCCATTTCGAGGGTAGACCCCTCCTTTTAATTAAGGCGCGCCAGAATGTACAGCGCGCCCGCCTATCGGCCTCTTGTCGTCACTTAAGTAATGGATCCCTCCGAATCTATCACCCAGAGGCCATGGCAGCCAAGAGAGAAAACTCTCCTGACTTTCTGAGGCGATCTGGTGTTGGTGTCCGCCGCCAACTGTTATACAGCCGTGGAGAATAGGGAGAGGACCAAAACGTAATACTGACCCTCCTCTTCCTCCGCGACCCTAGCGCCGTCGCATCAGCGATGCGCACCGCTTAGTCGCGAAGGGTAGGGAGAGCGGCTAATTGCAACACTTCTACTCCTCTACTCCTGCGAGGGCAGAGCAAGCTTGCTCACCGGCACACATCCGAAGTGAGCTCATGGAGCTCATAAGGAGTGGCCACCTCGAGCCTGCGGGATAGGTTCTTCTTAGCTTCACCGTCGATGACTAAGTCGGCTACTGAGCCCCACCGTCTCGACAAGACGGGAACCTGTTTGGGGCGAGAACTAACCTCCTAGGTCATCAGTTCTTTTGCGTAACAAAGTTGACTTTCAAACACTATGCAAACAGAGCATAGTTGTTTCCTTTAACATTCTACTGCGAGTTTTGACGATGCCGAATATTAATGAATAGATCAAGGTTTTATAAATAAAAAGCCTTATCACAAAACGACATTCCGAATTCCGATCCCCATATCTGTATCATATTATATTCACTTTAAATTTTTTATTCATCATCAGCCGATAGACGTCCACTGCTGGACAAAGGCCTGCCTCGAAGATCTCCACATCGATCGATTCAATAATTTTTATTACTTCTTGCTAAATTAATATAAGCTTCTTTTTTATTCAACAAAGCGACGACACCAGCAATACGTTCACTTGATTCTATATGATACGCTTGCCCATAATAATGTGACGCTAGTTAGAATGATATACACTGCACTACATTGTGCTCGTCACCTTGAGACATGAGGTGTCTCGTCACCGCTGTAACTTCACTAGCTTCAGGACCCTTTGCAACTAGATGTGCCAGATACATTTAATAAAAAAAAATGTTATTTTCACTAACAATCTATCAATTACCGATTTTAATAAGGATACGAAAACTACCGCAAAACTATATATTGTTGGTGGGTCCCTGTTACCGGAGACCGTTTAGGTAGGTACCACCACCTATTTATGCCGCCAAACAACAGTATGCAGACATTATTGTTTTCTGGTTTAAAGGGCGCTCTAGCTAGTGTAATTACTGGGGTTACGAGACATCTTATCTCTCCGACGACGAGCGCAATTTGATGCAGTATATATCATCCTTACTAACGCCACAATTAATACACCCACTTACCATCAGGTGAATGTCCCGCTCGTCTGGTCGCTTAATTGAATTAAAAAAAAAGTTATTATTTAAAAAAAAAGAATTAACAAATGTACATTTCTTTTGTCAAATAACATTACTTTTATTAATCACAAAGGAGGTACAAAGCAAAACACTGGATATATTTGAAGTTATATAGTTAGAATCATCAAACACCAAACGAAACTTTGTTAATACGGAAATTTTGCTCTATAACAACTTTCCCTACTTACAGTTTGTAACTTAGACGATAGCTAACTTTGGAAACCGCGTCTATGTATCTTTGAAACATATACATGTAAATAGTAAAACTATTTTTAATTTTGAATATTCTCTACTTACAACATCGCTGGACTGTTAAACAGGCTATACGGCATTTTGGCAGCATAGTTTGCATTATGATTATATCAGCGTCCTCCCTGTCGAGTACCCCCTAAATAATATCATAATGGAGATGAAAGAGGGAGGCTGCACTCAATGGACGTAGTCTATACTAATCGGATTGGAGATAAAACCATACCTCGCTGTAGTACTAAGCTCTCACCGGATATTAAGGAGAACCGTTCGTTAGTGTTGCATAATCTAAAGCGGAAATATCATGCAGAGCATCTAGTGTCGTATAACAGGCTTTAATTGAAAATCCGTGATAAGTTTTTCAGCGTAAAACATAAAACAGGGAGTTTTATTAAACCAGAAAGTACCGAAATAGTTGGTATTATTCCTGGTCCCTCATGATCATATTATGCGAAAACGCAAAGTAGTAATAGTTTAGTTCGTACTGGTACTGACTTTGCTCCTGTGACAGCTTTACCAACTTATTAATAAAATAGATTACATACTATGATTATAACATAAGCTTCAAAAAACGTATGACTTCGTAAAAAGAGTATTTTATTATGTATTTAATTTTACTGTAATAAAATTGATAATGAAAAATAAAATGTAAAAATAAATTATTAATTAAATTAATTTAAATTTAATTTAATTTTCATCAAGAATATGAAATTTAACGATACAATTGAACTTAATTTGAATACTATTACCCTATTTAGTGATAATCTAAGTTAATTGTTAAGTAGGGAATAGTGTAAAGACGTATCAACAATATTTAAAAAAAAAAATTAATGCATAGTGTATTTATATATTACATACAAAAATACAATTTTTTATAACATGCAATATTTTTAATTTAATTCTCTATTTTTATTTTTAGTTCTCATAACGATTGACTCAATTATAAAAATATAACGCCGCGTACGTATTAAGCAAACCATTTGTAACCTAGATTTTAGGTTTAGATAAACAGCTAAATATAAAGCCGTTCATAAACTACATGTGTACATAGAAAAAGAGTTTTCTTAAAACTGTACTGTGTGTATACTTTAATACTTAATTTGAATGTAGCTAACGAGGAGTGCTCGGGCACTCGCGAATATGAGGTAGAGTAAAAATGGGATATGGCTAGTCGTAAATCATTGATAACTGATGACTGATGACAAATTAATATTCTGTTTTGTCAATGTATAGTCGATACAATTTAATTATTCCTGCAATCGGCATATCTATGTTCTGCGGTCACCAATCCGTCTGCGAACCGCAACACTACAGCTTTATATTCTATCACTAACGTCTGTAACGGAACAACATTTTAACTGCTACATTTCTAACTAAACTAACTTTAATTGCTTTGCTTCCTCTTTGTATCTCTATCAACCGAATTTACATAAACGAATGGTTTTAATTTAAAAAGCTTTTGTGTTATCGATTTTGACTATTAAGAACTAGTATACAAACTTTCTACTGTCAATTTGTCACAAGGTATTGCTAAGACCAAATTAAAGTCAATTATTAGTAAAAAAAAGTTAATTTGATTAGTGCACCCCATCCAGGAATATGTCGCCATTTATTAAGAATTATAGTTATTTATTATGTGGTATTTATTATGTAGTGGACGTCTACCGGCTGATGATATATAGTTATTTTCTTCAAGCTGTTTTATTCTAATGGATATTGATGAAAGATATGTAAAATCAATATTTTATGCCGTCATAACTTATTTAATACCAAACTTCAAATAATGCCAATCGAAAAAAATTTTCAGCTTGATGTTAAATAAGTAATTTTTTTTCTGTCTCATAATGCAATTTTATAAAACAACGTATTCAAAATTAATATATTACAATATATCTATTACAAAAAGCCTTTTAAAAGATGTAAATATTTTTTTTATTGTTGTTAAGAGTATGATTCGAAATTCACTTCCGCAACTTAAAGGTCGAGATTCATTAAGAAACGTATTATGTGGTTACGTTTTTAATTATTCATTTCATAGAAAAAAAAAACTTCTAGATAGCTGTCTAAATAAACTACTGTGAGGCAATTAAGTAAACAAATTGACTGTAAACAAAATTTATAATTATTTTATTTCACAATCACAAGATAAATAAGAAAATCTAGACGGAATAAAAATCTTTCTCTAAGAGACAACAAACGCTATCTAATTGCATCTCTACGATATTACATTTAAATTAATATATTTCATTTAAAATTAACTCTATTCAGCAACTCCCTTGAATAGCGTTCGCCTCGAGCAGCGGATAAGCAGCTTAAAAGTTTCTAAACCCATTTCTACGAAGATGCCTTTCAACTACATCCAATATTAAAGTTTCCTGTACTGTACATCAACTTTACCTATCTATGAAAAAGGTATGCATTCTGAGCGTATAGATTTCATACTTGTAGGATATCTATTCATAATGTCATCATCATCATCGTCATCATCGTCAGCCGCTAGACGGCCACTGCTGGACGTAGGCCTCCCCCAAAGATCTCCACATCGATTGATTCTGTGGTGCTCGTAAAACCGCCAGGCACTTGGAGTCGTCGTTTGTAGAGGTTCATATTGGGGGGATCTGAGCCTTTTTTAGCCCAACGCGGGTTAGTGGAAGCCAGAGCTTCGTTTATTGAATAGCAGGATACACCACGAGCAGATGAGGTTGGCTTATTTCCCTTGAATGGTTATGCGGAACCTCTTACACCCCACCAGCCACTTCAAAATATAGATACTAAACTGAATGATTGATTTACATTCATATAGTTTATGTTTAGCGATCACCTATTTATGTGTGGGTAGGAATGTTTATACTGACATTAATGTTACTATTTAATGTAAAGAAAAATTTATATACTTATTACCAAATTTAAAAGTCGGCAAAGCAGCGGCAACACGTCTGCTGTTATGACTATCATGGGCGTCAGTGATCACTTTCCACTAAGTGGATTCCACTTTCCACGATAGTTTGCCCACCCTTCCTATTAAAATAAATTACTACGTAATCATAAAGATCCGTGTATACTGGGCATTAAGTGTAAGCTCTTCAACAAAACTGCAGTGAACCAATGCAAGCGTTTTCCCGTCGCGGAAACTACTAGATAATTCAATCAGACTTCATGTCCACTCCTCGACCGGGAAATTATACCTCATAAAGGGATAATGAGCGATGCTTAACCCCAGCAAGCAACGCAAAGTATATATAAAAAAGCCTGTCGATTAAAAGTGCTCATTAAAAATATTAAAATTGCGAGAAAATGTTAAAAATTCATTCGTTCCTGCATTTACTATTTTTTTTTTTAAGTCAGATATAATTTCGGATGAAATGTTAGTTTTTTATTTAATTTTTTATATCTACAATGGGCTACGCGTGACCACAATTTCATAGTGTTAAGGAACAATGGGGTAGTTGATGGTAAAGCGAGCTCGTCGACCACCCTGGTCTTCATATGTTGACAACCGGAACATAACAATGATGTTATGAAGGCAAATACACAATAAAAAAGCTAGCCATACGAATTCCATAACACTGATATGTCCTCGGAATCTATTCATACTACTCTACGACGTACTATTCGATACCGTTAGTCTCTTCACCAAAAGCTTAGGAACGAACGATGTTTTTTTTTTTTCAATATGTTAAAAATAGTTGTATTAGTGAAAGTGTTCTAATTTTTTTCTCTAGCGTTTGTTGTTTTTTTTTTATTAATGCTATATAATATGAAGAAACGTGGCAAGAAATTTAAATTCGAATGATATCTGGTTCTGATATCGGGCTCTCTCGTGTAAATTAAATGCGATCCTCAATAGCGTTTACGAGGAAGGAAAGAGCCTTAAAAGATATTACGGACATATAAATGCACTGAAGAATAGCCTTTCATGGACGACAAAATTTTGTATTGTGCAGGTTCTAGTTTATAGAATAGTACTTATATGGTTTTTACTTTAACTTAAATCCGGCAAAATTGAATCCTGCGACGTACATTCATTTTGTCTCCATATATTGATTAAACGAACTTCTAATTCAATACTTTAATCTTTTCTATTCCACAAAGCAACTAGACTAACAGTTACCTGATTGGAAATGGTACTTCTCAGCATTACATTTTGGTGTTGGGATATTTTCACAACACCTCATTATCTTCCGCGTCTTAGGAACTACGACGTTTACATTCGTTATCCTGGTAGTTTCACTAGTTACAACACTGAAAAACCTACCTAGACGGTACCCGCCAACAAAGACCTACCACCAAACTGACACACAAACGCTGAATATAACCACGAGGGTATATTGGTACAATCTTTTAAACTTTAAAAACAATCGTTTAAGATCAATCTGAAAACAACTAGTAATTTATACATTTAATTTTTTATCTACTGTAACGAACACTTAAATTTCACACGATATTTAGAATCAAAGAGGTCGCATGCTCTCTAAGAACACTGACTATTAAATATTGTCAACAATCAGACAAGCAGATAGATTAAAAAAAAACCTCTCGCGATCAAAATGTAATAACATTAACGTTGTATCCAGCTTTCTAGGTTAGGAGACAACTATTAAATATTACTTTTGTTATCCGCTATCCAGCGGTGCATAATACGCGAAGTGCTAAAGTGCATTGAAATAATAGACATACTGTTAAATTTTATATAACGTTACGTTAGTAAAGAAAATGAAAATAAGTGTGTGAATTTATTATTCTCAGTTTTAATAGCGAAAAGTTAGTATAATATAATGCGAATGTTAATAAAAACGAGACGAGAAGACTCGCGAATATGCAAATACGTGTATTGGTGTCATAAACAAAACATGTATGCATATTCAAGTACATGTACATGTAAATGTAATAAAGATGAGTATTTGTATAGGATTCATACATTTTTTAGCTGATGCGTAATCTCCTTAAATAATCAATAACATTTCGCATACTTTTATTCAAAGTCGATAACATATATAAAAATTCAATGACATTAAAACGAAAACTTATTTCTCTCTTCAAATATATCTATTTGTTTGAATATATCTCTATATTATTATTTTCATTAGTTCATTAACTAATTTGTTTATAACATCGGAAAACTTTTATAAAACGTAGGATAAGGAAATGTGATGGTTTGTTCTATGCTGAATTTTTTCTATATATATCAAAGGTAATTTTGTTTTGTGATATGATTCGATTACTCTTCATATAGGATATATATCCTATATGAAGAGTATATGAATAAAAGAGTTTGTTTTTTTTTGTTTGTTTAGTTCATTTTGAACAGCGGATATATGTTAATTTATCAAATACTCTGTAGGCAGGCGAAATCGATTTTTTTTTTAATATGAAATTAGTAATATTTTTTACAGTAGCTTTAAAATTATTAATAATACAGTTAAAGCATTGATTGCTTTGAACTTTGAACTGTTTTTGCGGTCGTATCTCATACTAGCACGACCCCGTAACGACGCGACTCTAGCACCGCTTGGATTTTATTACTGTGAAAAGGTTAACATGTCGCTGGACAAGGAAATAACGCGATGGATGTCTAATTTATTGTTATAATCATTTACCTCAATGCTAATTTATAATAAGGCTGTAAATATCTTCATATTTCTTTTGAAATAATAAAAATGGTGAAAGAAATGTAAATATTTCGTATCGAAATAGAAATACAATATGAACTTTGCTAACATTTTTACATATAAATAAGAAAGTTTTTTCTAACATAAATTCTATTCACACTTTTAGGTTTCGTGTTTAGTTGGATGAAATAGTGTTTTTTTTTTTTATTTAGCGAACGGGCATTTCTGCGTACATGTACACAATAGAGTCACACGAATATGCGGTAGTTGTAAGCGAAAAAATATTTCATTCAAAACAAACTCTGGTGCGATGTGAACAATATCTGCTGACTCTATATCAACACCGATGAGTATAAACCAACCGGGAATATATTTTAGCATTCTTAGTGAAATATTTAGAATGAATTTCGTATTAACAATGTTGCTGAAAACTTTTACTTCAAACTTGTAAACTGTCACAAATTTTCTATTGACGTTTCTGATAAAATTAGTTTACATAACATACTTAGTATTCATGTAAAAGAGATAATAACGTTAGTTATACATAGTTTCAAATAAACTCTTCCAATGCTTGAATGGAGGTTTCAAGTTTAAAATACGAATCACTCTTAGAGATTTTTCTGAATCACTGAGCTATATTTAAAGAAGATCAATTGGAAACGGTAATATTACTTAATTAGTTCCCCTCGAAATCATCTAATGTAATGATTCAATTTAAAGAAAAAACGCCAATAGGTTTCTTTCACGTGTATTCATCAAAATGAAAATGATAAGTCACTTTCCATGTTCTCTTAATTATCTTTAAACTAAATTTGTTATCGGATTTTTATTTGCTTGTATATAAAAACCCAATACTGAACACTTAACACAGAGAATATCTAAAATTGGAGTATCGATTTTCACTACAAAATTGTGGAGAGTTTTAAGAACCGTTCGGAAAATAAAAAAAGACTAGTTGTTTTAACAGAATAGTTTTTTCATCAACATACCTGTCCGTAACAAATTTTTCATCCGAACTACGAGGTCGATACAAGAGATGGAACGATACATGTTACTGATCGGACGCAATAACAAATTGTAAATTCATTATCTTACCTTAATACATATGTCTAAAATTATTATTTACAGGCGATTCTTCAAGCAGCAGAACGCTTATTCCCCGCACTTATGAATATAATAAACGCTGTTCTGGCGGATATGTTTGGCCAATACAACTCTCCTTTCCTCGAGGTGCGAGTACGCGATTTCCTTTTTGATGGCTTAACGTTCTGTCAAGTTTCCGGCATCATAGCTAATGCGGTCTGCAATCAAGTTAGAAATATAGGTGTCAACTCGAATACATTGACTGTACAAGATGACGGATCTATCAAGTTCGCACTTCTTCTAAACGTAAGTTACAGCTGATTATTTCTCGCCTTTTCATTCAGATTCCAGATCAGGACCATTCACTAATAATGGATAAGCTAATCAATTATAAAGCGGCGACGTATTAAGAATTCGGCAAAAATTAGTGTAACATATTTTACAATGCTGCTATGCTGTTATCGCAGAGTATTTTCGATATAGAAGTGGTTAGCGAGGTAGGTTGAAAAAAAAAAATTCTGTCACCAACCATACCTCACAACTTGTGCCTCCGATATCGAATCAAGTACCTCGGGGTTATAAAGCGTTTAGCCACTGCACCACGTAGTTTAAATATATAAACTTTTTTAATAATACAAATTGTGTTAAATTTTGTAACGTTGAGGTACAAAAACCATTTCTCAATGAATCCACGAAAAAACTAGCGAGATGGCCAAATTTAAATTACATTTACATAAATATTTATAATTTAATTTCTGTATAATTTTTTTAATATCACCTAATATGTTCACGACCAAAAAAATTATGGAAATAAGAAAGAAGTACACTGGCATAGAATTTTTTTTACGAAACCCGTCGCGACCCTTAATTGTATCGATTATTTCGATTTATAAATAAGTATACTGCTAACACATATTTGTATGCACTCAATGATTAATAACTTTATTATATAATATAAGTTAAGGTTCACATTAAATTTTTCTCTTTTGAAAGGATATTAGAAATTTATTTATAGATAAGTAGTTCGTTCACTCTTTGCATCTTTAAAGTCGCAAAGGAAGGAAGTCATTGCTAATGTGGACCTCACTCTTCAATACTTCCATCATAAATTGCACAGAAGATTTTACTGTAATTTATTTGATTTAAATAAATACTACACGACTATTGAATGAAACGGAACAATTTAACGACTGAAAAGACATCATTGCAAATTTCGATAAGTTTTAACATAAATAAACCTTATATTCCATTTAAAAGAATAGCAGTAGTAAATTTTTTTGAATAAAATACTATATTTAATATTTTTTTTATAGAAAGAACAACCAAGCAGCCTTTACGAAGTTTATAGAGGAATCAATGATACTAATGACTTAGGTCGTATAATTTCGCTCAATGGTTCATCTAGCTTTGATTATTGGGTAAACGAGGAAAGAGAGGGTGAGGAGGATATACCAAGTGTTTGCAACATGATCAACGGAACAGACTCCGGTATATATAATCCGTTTATAAATAGAGAAAAATCTCTGTATGCCATCAACACAGACATATGCAGGTAAGACCCACGTTTCACGAATCATAAGCGGATTATTTGTAATATTACATTAACGTTTTCCATTCCTTTACTAACATACTTCCGTTTAGAAAAACAAAAAAAACTATCTAGAATAATTTCTTTCAGATTGTGATGATTCCAATTAATAAATATTTATTGATAATACTTTTTTCTTAGGACATGTTGTATTCAGATAACCGACAAAATATTTACATTATTATTATATAGTAGAATAAGTTATTATTTCATAATATATGTTAATATTTTAGTAAATCGTAACTTTTTTTCAGTTGTCGTTTTTTTTTCTTCTAAAAGAATTATTATTATTAAGCATGTAGTTGGCTGTAAGTGAATCTATTAAGCAATATGTTTTAGTTAAGTAGATAAAATCATTCAAGAACAAATCAAGAACCTTTATTCGCACTAGAAAAAACTATCATTGTATCGAATTAGTTTTATAATAAGAGTCAAATGCACCATACAATCTTGCAAAAATAATAATATATTACAAATTGCACATTTTACACTTTAAGCGTAATAAAATAAAAACTGTAGCTACAAATAGCAATAAATTTTCATTACAAACCTACATTATTGTACGAACTAATTAGATTCAAATGTAATATCTAGATCTATCTCCCGTAACACGGTCTTAGAGATCTGAATTCGATGTAAACCGATTATCGGGTTTCAACGTAGATAGTATATTACAAAGCTCAAAGCAACCATTACTCTGAACCATTAATGTAATCCGATTCGATCAGTTTTCATGCAAATTAATTATTCATAAACAGTAAAAGCTCTTTATTCGCATTTTCACTATTCGTGGATTATAAAAGTGCAATCCGTTTCCTATATTCGCAGCTAAAAATTTCAGGATTCCAATAAGTATCCAACCCAATATCCTTTGTAAATGCCGTCAAGTGGACTAGCAATAAAGTATATTCCGTATTCACGGTTTCTGTATTCGCGGCATATTTATAGAACATATACCCCGCCAATAAGAAGCTTTTACTGTATACATATATATATATTGTGAGGTGAGAAGCCTGAGAATTATAACTTGAGTGAAGGTGATGGACTAAATGAGGATCAGTGTGATAAGGGAGCGATGCGGCGTGATTGAAGGTGTAGTGACAAAGATAGAGAAACGGATGCTTAGATAGTGCGGCCATGTAGAAATAATGGATAAAAGAAGCTTAACGAAAGAGGTGTACAAGGTGAGAATGATTGGAAAAATCGGTGCAAGTCGACCTAGGCGAACATATTTCGATCAAATCGAAGATGTCCTAGAAAGGCCGGATCAAGAGTACTCGTAACCGACGAGCGTGCATGAAAGCGCTCATGAAAGTGGAGGAAGCGAGGGGGGTGGGCTAGGATCATAGCGAGTGGAGGGAGGTGGTGTCTGCCTACCCCACTCGGAACGAGGCGCGTAATATAAGTACATTCGTACATATATACAGGTACGTATTATAGATACAGCAAAATGTTTTGTTTATGCAAAATAACTTCCATTCATATTAACTTTTTATAGTTCATATTGACTATATATTTTTACTGTTAAAACCGTAATATTTATATTACTTTTTGTATAATTTTCTGACCTTCAACGTAAACAAATACTATTAAAAATTATTTCTAACTCGTACATAAATAATTGCCTAGAAACCGTTTCAAAGACAAAAACTGAATGTGTATATGAATGACTTCCGCCAACCTGCACCTGTGAGAAAAAACGCTAAGAGGGTTGGTTATAAACAATTAATGTGTCAGTCAAAGTTGTCTCATCGGGCGATGCTCTTTTCGAAATAAATATTTATAATGTAGACAGACGAATGAACCGCATTATTGAACATTATACTCGTTCAGTTCGTGATTCTCTGGCTGGCAAGAGGATTAAACAGTTTACTTTAGTTCGTTATCATGAATCTACACAACTATAATTGCACGTTGAAAAGCAACATGATAATTCCTCTTTTAATTCCCTCGCAACCCGATTTCCGGAATTGTAGACTAGTTATTATGTTAACAGCGAAATACATCCTATGTTATACCAAAGGAACAGTGTTCGTGTTTCGGTCAGTGTATTTAAAATAGTTTAATTGCGAATTGAAATAAGACAGAAACGTTATTTCCCTAATTGCGATACATGCTTAATATTCAAATTGTAATTATTATTCCACTAGCCTTTAAAATAACAATTTCCTGGTTACTACGATTGCGCAATTATACAGTATTTTTTTTCTAACGCATACATGTTAAACTGGTATTATCAGCCTTGAAGTCCCATACTGTTAAAGAACAGTTAGGTTATCCCCTGCCTGTAGCAGAAGGTGAATTGAAGTACGTAAAACAGTAGGAGTTAAACGCGAGGTGGTGAAATTAAAACATTGTAATAATGTAATCAAGATCTTTAAAGATATATTATGCAACTTTTTGGGACATGGTCAAATTCCAGATAATATTGGCAATTCCCCAGAAAACCAATTTTTCTCCTACATCGGACCGAAAAAAAATCATAAATTTTTAATGCTTTTGCCTGTAATTGTCGAACAGATCTGTGGAGCTTCGGTATCAGTACGATACGGATTACGAAGGTATACCAGCGGTTAGGTTCGCCGCGAACGAATGGTTTCTGGATAACGACGATGGATGCTTCTGTTTAAATATGACCAGTGGAATAAACAACGAAAACGGATGCTTACTAAGGGGCACAATGGAATTGTTTAACTGTGTTGGTAAGTAAATTTTTTCAGCAATTTTATACGCGAACTGAATCCTTAATATTTCACTACTTACACAGAATTATAAAACATACAAAACAGAACAAGAAACGGAAAACAGATTTTGGCGTAGCGTACTTACCGTGCCATACATCTTTTTCGACGTCTTTAAAAAGTGTCTTTTAGGAGAAATCCATTCTTTTTTTGTGTTTTAACATTTGATATTCTAGATTCTTAAACCATGTGATCTGGTTATGCAAAAGAGACGTTATTGGAACGTATAATTAGAGTCCGAAACCTGACACGAACGTTGCCCACAATGCGTTAAATTAGCAAATTTGTTCACTCACATTGTAACTTATCGAATCAACAATTTATAATAATACTTACAGCTACTAAAATTTTCCCTGGTGATTGAATTTTTTAGTGTTTAGAATGACCAAACGAACGTCCTGCTTGTCTCATTACTATTAATAATATATATAAGTATATAAACTTTTAAAAACGCGAAGTTTATTATCAATGGTGATATTTTGTATTATATAATTCTTCAATCGAAATTTTTGAAGTATTTCTTTCAAAGAAAGGAAAAGCTTTGATAAAGTTGATGCCTTATTACTTCTTATATTAAATGAATCCTATAAAGTAACTTCCTCGAGATACTTTTGAGAGCTAGTTTATTTACCGCATGTGAAGTAGTGGATTCTTAAATTTAAAAATTGTGAAAGAAACTTGGGAACGAGAGCGCTCTTGCGTATGCTTAATTAATCCTTTTCAATCCGTGCAGCGTTTCGAGTATTTGCGTGGTTATTATCGTCGTGTATAAACTGTATGACATTTCCCAATTGAAAATATATACCGCTCATTGAATAATATTATCGATATCTTCACAATGTTGTCACGGTTATAATGACGTAACTATCACCGATGATGGCCACGGCGGAAAGGGAAACGATGTTGCGCTTCCTAGAAGTTGTAGGTCATCATAAACTAAGGTTCTGCTTTACGAATCAATTATTTCATATGTACAATATAGAAATACTGAAGCGAATTGAGTCTTTATAGAGAACACACAGTCTGAACACACATATCCTTTTTAAATACAGTCTATGTAAGATATTTTTGCAAAGCCCTCGACATGATATACAGGAAATTACTTTTCTTTGAACGCGGCAGAATAAATTAGTTCTATCAAGAAGTTTCATTCACCGTTTTATATCTAAACTTATATTCAAAGCAAAGCAAAATTCAAATTCAAATTTTAATGTTGAGTAAATATAACATTTTTTTTTAGATTTACGTTATGTTAAATTCCACAAACGTAGCGACGCGTGTGCCTCAAGGTGAACAACTACATTTTGACTATGGCCAGGTTAGCTGCCCTTAGTGATTGCTCACGTTATTAATTAATATTTTATACATTAGTAATGTGAAGTAGTTATCGGTGATCTAAAATGCTTGGTACGTCAACTTGGAATATTTAAAATTACCGTTAAATACGGGCGCGACACAGTTAGTGCGCGGGCGCGGGCGCGCGGCGGCGGGAGGTGGAGGTAAAAAAGCGTGCGCACTGTCCTGATGCGCAAACACACGTTAAGATGTATGTCGCGGCGTTGTTGACGAGTACGCTTCTAGCGCTCGCCGGCGCGCGACTCTACGAGCGCTGCGGGCTGGCCCGCGACCTCCTCAAGCTAGGAGTACGCAAAGATCACATCGCTACTTGGGTCTGCATCGCCTATCACGAATCCCGCTTCGACACCGCTGCCCGCAATCCTTCTAGCGGAGACCACGGACTGCTGCAAATAAGCGAAATATATTGGTGCGGCGCCGGCAAAGCTTGCGGACTTCCTTGTTCTGCTTTACGCGATGACGATATATCTGACGATGTAGAATGCGCGTTGAATATATACGAAGAGCACACACGTTTGCAGGGGAATGGATTCCTTGCATGGGTGGTGTACCCACATTATTGCAAACACAACGCGAAGAAATATCTCGTCAATTGCGATTTGTCCTCGAAAGATGCGAATTATAAAATTGAACACAGGGCGCGTTCATCATTCATATACGATACATACCCGAATATAAACGTTTCATCTTCAATACCTGTGCAGACTGTGTCAAATACTCGAAGTGATAATTCAGTACCGGTGTTTCTTTCGATTGTTTCATTACTCCGTGGAAAGATTGAACAGGATTTCGAAAGAGATTACCACAAAAGACCAAGAGTAAATTGGTCACATTTCAAAATAGATAATGTTGACGATTTAAGAGTGCCGGACTTTAATCAAAATCCTAATTATGAATTTCTTGCACCATTAACCACGGAGATATCAACCACTTCAACAACAACAACAACAATAGAACCCGAAATTCAATATAAACCTGTGAAACCTTGGAGAACCATAGAGACAAATCAATTCAGACGCAGAATGATGTCTTCTAACAAAACACAAAGAGAAGAAAATAACAATAAAGCTTTAAATGAAACTTTGTTAGTTAACACAACGCCACGATCGACGACCAAACTTGTAAGTTCTAAAAATTTTAATGCTTATACCAATGTTTCTTCTACACTGGAATCAAAAGTGTTTCATAATGAACAAGTAAAACTAAGTAAACCAACTACTCTAACTGTTCCAACGCAAATGACACCGTCGGTGTTCTCATACACATCGAATTATAGTGAACAAAGTTATCTTAAGGATTCATCGCTGAAGACGCACAATAACACGAGTGAAAGAATACAAACCTTTTGGGAAAAGTATAGTCATCTGACAACTCAAACGCCAAACTTTCTTCAAAATTCTTACAGAAAACCTTTAGAAACTTTTACTATAAATCCTGCTGAAGCAGTACAATCAGTCACAGAACAAAGTACTACTAAAGAATCGCTGACTTTAGCAACCCGGTTATTTTTAAGTAAAGGTAAAATAGATTCTAACAAAAATACTCTTTTTAATTCTAATAAAATTGTAACTACATCTAAAGAAGACATAGTACATACAACTCCATATACTATTGAGCTAACTACAGAAAAACCTAAGTATACAATACGAAGAACTACAAAGACATGGACAACACATCAGCCACAATATGCTCGAACATACAGTTCAGTTACTTCAGAAAACTACAAGTATACAACAGAGAAACCACCAACGCGAAGACGTGGTAAACTTAGAACAGAAGATCGGCAAAATGTGACAAAATCAAACATATCTGTAACGACACCGAGAAACTTGCAATCTTATACAGAACCATATTCAAGTAGAGGCGTTTCAACTTCTGAAACACTTAAGCATGGACATAGTACGAATAGAACCCTACAAAGCCCGGCCTTGAATAATAAGTCTACATTTCAATCAACTCCAAAAAAAATAACGGAAAGACAAGAAGAAACTACCACCATTACGACTTCAACGCCACCAACTACGGCAAAGACGACATTATCAATATTTGATCTTTATCTAAATCCAACTAAACGACCGCAGATACCTAACTACAAATTTTTGTTCACTAATAAGAGCGCGTCAAATCTTAAAATATTTTCTGGAGGGACGACATCATCTCCCGTATAAATAGAAAACTTTAAAAAGACTGAAACAGAGAGCTGAATTCTTAATGCATTTAAAATAGTTATTATTAAACTTTTAAATGCTGCACATCATGGTATTTTCATTAATATCCGTTCAGATTAGAATACAGATAAAAAGAAAGTTGAGCTTCAATAAGTCTTATATGCGATTCCTCTCAGGCTTTCAAGAATGTAACCACAGGAAGAAACGTAATAGCGACCGTGCGGTCTTCATTAAATCTATACAATTAAATGAAAGATTAATAAAATAGTAGAGAAATTAAAAAAAATTGTGCAGAGGTAAGAAAACTGAAACTTTCTATTAATCAAGCTCTAGCTGGGCGTATAAAATAATTATCAAAGTAGAAAACCTCGCCGTAAAGTTATACATGTGAATCGACTTTTTTTTTAAGCACGTTAAACGTTAAAAGCGAATGTCACTTTTTGTTTTTTGAACATAAACACCAAATCTGCACAAATGAAAATTATATCAAATTGTGTTAATCACAAAATTTACATAAAAACAATATCATTCTAGAAAAAAAATAGTTAACCTTCATTATAATAATAAAAGGTTGGAATGTATTAAAGAGTTATAAATACATGTTTTATTTTCCTCTGACGAAAAGGTTATTTTATTTCATGTTAATTCTATTAGCCTTGCAAATTTTCCACTATTTGTTTTTTTTTAATAATCGACGACACAGTCGCAGGCTTGTCGCGGTGTACACATACATGCATATTTAACAGCACATGTCATAAGCATTGCATTGTACGCTAAGCTTTCTGATATTGATACTGAGTGCTTGCGATAACAGTTATATTGTGACTTTATTTTTAAAACATTTTCAATATTAAAATCTGTGGTCGCTGTGCCTATACCCACGCTTGTCGGCTGTTGCCTTCCTTGACATCCTCACTTTGGTACGAGAAGTACTTGACCACCTCATACTCGTCGTTCATCCCGGGCCCGCTTAGTAGACAATGCGGGCCCCTCCTTCAAAGCGCACGAACCTGAAAACCCTTTTAGTCACCTTCTACGATAGGCAAAGCTTACTCTTAATACCTCTAGACTACAGGGCAACGGTGGTGCCAACCTAGACCGGTCTCTGGCAACAGAGACCTATCACCAGTAAATTTTTGTACTTGTGATCAATAAGTTTAACTTAAAAGTTTATTTAGAAATAAATAAATATTTACAAGTAATATGCACGAAATTTGTATTTCAAAATTGTGAGCAAACACTTCATTTCAACGGATAAAACTTATCACTCAAAATTCGACACACGTACGGTTGGTATCGCTAATTTTCTAAAAAAAAAAAAATCTAACATATAGGTGTGGTATTTGGTTTGATAAATTATCTAACATAATGACCTTTGCTGTTTCAATCATACAATTTTTAAGGTTAATGATGACAATTAATATTCTGTTTGACATCTGCGATAGGTAAACGTCTAAGTTGTTGGTCAACGACATAGCATCTTGTTAAACCGGTTATCACTTCTACTGTAAAATTATTAAAACTACATAATATAACTATTAATTTTTAAGCTAAAATTAATAATATATTAAACGCGGCATTACTTACATTGGACGGCGCTTGACTTTTTCTTTTATAATCATCTATTTAATCTGATTTAGAGGTACTACTGTAGAAAAACGATTTCTAAGTATTATGAGATAAACAAGGAACACATAATAAAAATACAATCAATGAGTAAGCAAACATAATGAGCTGAATATTATCATGTTAAGAGTATTATTATCCTATAGGCAAACATAAACACCTGTGTGTGTACAACATAGAAATGTCTTCCAATGTTAACCATTCATATTTATATTTAACAGTTTAAATTAATCTCTTATCAATATTAGAAACAAATTAATGTTATATTAATAAAATAGAGTATATAATAAAATAAACTACTCTATTTTATTTTATTTATAACGGGTTCCACATAACAACTCATGAGACCTAAGCCAACCTCACCTGCTTGTGGTGCTGCTAATCAACAAACCAGGCTTTCACTCCCACCAATCCTCATTGGGCCAATACGGTGGGAAATAGCCCAAGTCCCCCCATCTTCTTCTTTGTCGTAACCTCATAACTGAAGGACGTGAGTATGGTGCGTATGATTTTATTTATATATATATAATTTGTACGTATGTGTATACTGTACCAACAACAGCATTTCTTCACTTCCTAGGTTGACTGTTAGAGAATATCGCATTAAGTCCATCTATTGTATCCTAACTTTAGGTTTTCAATAAAGTTTTTAAATAAATAAAAAAATAATGTTAGTCTTTTAAATTATCATTTTTTACAACTTTTAACAATCATGTTAAGAGAAATATCTTATTCTAAAGCATTTTATTGGAATGCGAATTGGAAAAGCTTGTTATTATTTTCATTAATACAGCTCCTTTTGTGGAACATGCGGTTTCCACTACATGTCCGCCACACGACACGTTGACAACTTTACGTTTAAATGTCCACAGTATTTTCTATTTTGAATTTTTTATACTCAACCATGATATATAATTGTTTATTATAATATAAGATATACAAAGGTACGGAATAGGTCAGACATTTTCGAAAAGATGATGAGCTTAAAAACTACAAAATCTCACCAATTATAACGCTAACGTTTAACTCTTATGTAACTTATTTATCCAAATGATTAACTACTTCAGGTTAATTATTCGCACATATTATATTTTATATTACAGAAATATATTTTTTTTAATATTTAGTTCTTCAATATATGCATAAAAAAAAAGAACAAGATTGTAATAAACCAAAAGACTTCTTAATTGTGGTATTTATGACTATTTCAGTTAACGTTAAGTAATATTTAACTGCCTTTAATTTATAACCTAACTTCTGTGCCGTCTGATTCTGATCAGATCTAATTTCATTTCACAAAACTTAATGATCTAATTTCACATTATACTAGAATATCTAGTACACAGAATCTATTGTTGCATTTAACTCGTCGGTAATTTAACCAGGAAAAGAAGCGACTTCACAGCAATATGTCAATGTTCAATAAAAGGCATAAGCAAATCATTTTTTTCTAAATAACCTGAGTTTTATTATAAGCGTTGAAATTATTGGTATGCGGACAGTTATGTATAAAACTTACCAATTTTCTAAAATTTATAAACAAAATTTATAGTGTTTACTAAAAAACTAATTATTACAATAAATGAATTTTAAAGTCAAGAATGCTTAACATCTATGTACATATAATAAAAATGGGTTTAGTTTGTTGGCTAATCACCTAAAAATTAGTAAACGTATCGACATAGGATCATAACCATCGGACACGGAATGATTTGTAGATGTTATTTATTTTTTTTAATTTCATAGATCCTTCTTCATTTTATTTCTAATTAACTTTTATAAATATTTTCGTTTTGTTTTATATATGCGGGTGCTATGGTAACAGTTGCTGTAGAAAGTCATCCAATTTTATATTACGGCTAGCGAAACGGGTGGAGGACAGCTAGTCTGTTATATGGATTTTCTTAGGACATCAAAACAAGAAGTATTTGAATACACAAACAAAACTTCAGATGTTTAGTCCAAAGGTTAAGATACCTTAGAAATGACTACGAAAAAATTTTTACGTTTTTCGTTCTTGAACTTTTCTTATTCCTGGGCTTCTTTAAAACAAAGTTTTCGTGAGAGAAAATTAAAAGTAGATTTTGGTTTAAAATTTAAAAAAAATTTGCTAAATCAAACAATTTTGTTACAAACAAAGGCTCTCTTCAGATCCTATTCCCTCCGTTACACGAAAGCTCAAGAACTGTATTTTCGTTGTCAGGTCGCTGTTGCGATTACCACAACTTAACAAATCACAATTTCAATAATTTAAAATCTAGACAATCTTTAATTAGTCAGCCATAAAAATAATATTGCATTGAGCCCATCGATAAAAATTTAGATTTTTTGTAATATTAATTTATTTAATTTATATATTTATATTAACTCCTTCCGAGGAACAATAGTAATCTTGTATACTTTTACAGTCAACTTTCCCGATTCTGTGGAAAAATAATTACTTTATTTAACTTAACAATTAACAATCAACAAAATCTACATTTCGCCGGCACTAAATTTTCCGGTTGCGTCATTAATGTACATTCGCAGGTTCAAATAGTACACGAGACCTCCACCACCATCCACCCCGCAACACCCTCCCTAGCCCTGAAAATCAATAACGCAGCCTCGTGCACTGACGTTCATATTTAAGTTTGCGCTTAAAAACTTTGAAGTACTTTTCGTCGAAATAGGTTACCTATTTACATATTAATAAAGAATTACATTTCTAATTGTAAAATTTAATATATATTTTTTTTATATAGATAAAAAAAAAAACAAAATCATAGGATAACATTTACTTATTTTAAAATCGCTTTTACTTTATCTTCAATGTCCGTTTACTTGTTTATACTTTTAATAATCATTTTCTAAGACAAATAAAATATGGGTTACCTTAACATAAAGCGTACTTTTATCTTTAGTAATTTATTAGTTTACATTATGACGATGTGAAACTTTCATATTTTCATGATGATTATTATTCACATAGTAAAGAAGTATTCTGATTAAATAATATTTTTTTCTATTATATTCACTCATACAAAGTCTAAACAACTCTGTATCAATTTATAGATTTAATTTATTTATACACGTTACTTTTACGAAAAGATTAACTGTAAAATTTTATTGTAGTCAATAATAATAACCGATCAATTACGGTTTATGTGTAGCTTAAAAAACTATGTAAAGTAGTAACAATGAGACGAGCGAAACGTTCACCTAACAATAAGTTACACGCCTGCTCATAACAATGTGGTGCTCGTTAAGTTGACAAACCATTGTGTTCCTCTCTAAAAGACGTAAGACGTTAAGTCTCGGTACCCCAGTATTTTCACTAAGTACAGCGCTATTCAAACTGGAACACAGTAATATTTGCACCGTACAATTTGACGGCAAAAATAGGAACTGCGATGGTACTTATCTAGACGGTATCCGGTAGCAGCGTACCATCAGTAAAACTAGCTTAATGATACGTGTGCTCCAATAAAAATCCGACGCTAGTTAAGATAATATACATAACACGTCGTTGTATTCGTCGCCTTAAGACACTATATGTTATATCTCATTAACCCAGTATTTTTAACTATAAAGTCCTTTCAACACAGTTTGCAATCTACTATGTTATTTGCTGGAAAAAATACGAGCTGCTGTGCTGCCTACTGTATGTGAGTGACGAGGCATGATGTGTTTTTATTGTGTTAACGAGAACTTATTCAGTTACGCGAGAGTGGAATGGACTAACGATGTTACTAGTACCCCCCACGCCCCTACCTCTCTTCGTGCAAATAAAACTGCGAGGACACTGCGATGTCCACATTCATAGCGTGCAGACAATGTAAATTTATACATATTAAAATTCACATATATATGTACATTGCAACACGATCAATAAATTAATGTCTTATCAAATAAGTTGGTCAATACTAAACACCTAGTATATGATATAAATATTTACTGATGGTTATTCTATGACCTTCTACATATATAGATACCATCGCCTACTTCTGCCGCTTCACAGATAAAATTTACTGTAGCTAGCGACAGTAAAGTAGAGATACAAAGTGTTAGTACTGATGCGTTCCTTACTTACATTCCTGTTCCTCTCGCAACGCATTGGAAGTGACCACCGAGGGCGTTTTAGTGGGTACAGACCACTTAACCTCCCCAACCTCCTTGATGACTAAAAAAGAGTACTGAAACATAAATAGCATTATAATTTGATTCGCAATTCCTTTATAAACAATAACCGCCTTCTTAAATAAATAATGTGATTCTACTTGTAAAATTACAATAATATAGTCCTTTGCTATTTACTTGTAAGATGCAAGAATTTTTACCAAAGAGATACAAACACAGTATAAAGTTCAACATAAACTTCAAAGGGCGAATTAGTAACATCAAAAGGAAAAAGTTTTTCTTTTAATTAACGCGATACTGCTACTGCTTTGGATAATTTTTTTGTAACACAAACTTCACTCGAAATGTTTTAAACACTGTACCTCATACCTACTTTATTAAAAATAAAAATAATGATAATATGCAATGGTGAAGAAAGATTAAAAGTATTTATTAGAAAGAAAGAACCTATCCCTTAAAGAAAGAACATACATCACTTACTTTATAATATTTTAATATAAATGAAAAAAAACTGCTGAGACAGCGAATTTGCATTGAAATTGCAGTTCAACACTAGTCTTCCTTTTTTTGTAGTATTTCTCTTTGATAAGCGGGACAAAGCGTTTTATAAAACTTTGTCCGTACGGCTTAGTCCCGTATTTTATTAGGATATATATATAAGTTTAATGAAAAATTCTATCCTTTTACTTACACTTATTCATTCTTAATCCTAACTACATCTACATAGGTAAAAATTGATGCTTCATTGTAGTAATAATCACAACAAAATTGTTTACAAACTTTTTAAAAGTAGAAAATTATGAGCTACCCTGTGTCTAGATTGTCGCTGAATAGTTAATAAATAAAAAGTAACCATACTCGACCTTATATAATTGAACTCAATTTGCTGGTAGGGGAAGGTGGGGGAGTGATATCCCCCTATCAACCCGTTCGGCCCCATCCGCCTAGCGACAAAACAAACTCAATGTCAAAGTTCATTCGTTGCATCGACCCATTTCAACACAACTTTCATTCGGATAGCTCTCCATATCTCCTATGTATGCCGACTTTTACATTTATTAGTACGTGGTAGATGGTTATAATAGATAGATACGAGATAATACTTCGTACGTTTATTACGACATATTAACTTATTACCACTACTTATATTGACTAGAAAAAACTAAACTTATGTAATTATTGTCTGTACTACAGTAAAAAGAAAGTTGGCATTTTTATATTTCACACTTATAAAAATACTAATATTCAATAAATAACTATATTAATGAACTTTAAAATAATTTCGATGTTTGTTTTAAACTTAATTTAAAACTTTAAAATAACACCTTTAAAAGAATAATAGACCTTCAAAACAACGTGTTCAAGGTCTGGGTAGGTACCACCGCAGCTCCTATCACAAACAGTGTACTGTGTAAACATTAATGTATTTCAACTTGAAGGGAGTTGCAGCTAGTGAAATTGTTGGAGTAACGAAACTTAACATCCTATATTTCAAGACGACGACCGCAATGTGGTGCAGTGTATACACCATTATAACTAGCGCCACTTTGTTATGGGCAGGCGTATCATATAGCATCAGGTGAACGTCGTGCTCGTCTTGTCGCTTCGTTAAATAAAAAAAACACATTCAACAAAACTTAATTAGTCGACACAACATAATATTAACGAATTCATAACCAGCAGTTATTAAAAAAAAAAGTTACATTTTAAAACTGTTATGTATTCACAATCACACGAAAATACGGTTTTTGAGTGTAGTAAAACACCGCTCGTGTATTGAAACTGGCAATCTTGAAGGTTTCAGGTTCTCTAACATAAAGTAACACTCATTCATATGTTACAGTAAAACACTGCAATAATCATTCACTGACTTAAATTTTTGGAAGACCCTTTTGATAATGCGCTTGTGATGGAAGAAATTTTATAACATCCTTTATAATGAACCTGCCAGAATATAGATAAAATATAAATAGTTCCCTTAAGTTTTTCACAACCGAGACACCTTCTCTCAGACGGAGCGAATCAAAGCCTCTATCCATCACTTTATCCAAATGAAGGTTGACGGATGACGTAGTTATGAAGAAATAGATAATAATAATAATGAACGTAATGTTATTTAAATAAAAACGACGAAACCTAAAACCGATAGATTTGTTAGGTATACTTTTGGTCGAATGTCTATCCAGCGATATGAATATCCTGTGGGACAGAAAATCAATATGTAACAGGGTAGGTATTCTGGCAGTGCGAGCATATGTCCCCGCTACCTACGCAAACTCTGTTGAGCGCAACAGGCGGGGGAGGGAGGGGGTCACATTTGCAACGTTCAAATCAGTATATAAATCCCCTTCATCCCTACCCAATGTACTCAAACCAGATAGGCTTGACCTGTGAGCGAATAATATCCTTTAAATCAAATATTACTGCACACATTGGCATAATCATACGGCAACCCTAAACACTTCCATACACATTATAAAGTTTTTAATATGATGTTAATTTTTATTCTTATCACTATTATTAAACCGAGTTGAATTATAAATTTTAGTTCACGTATACTGTATGTGGACTGCTGTGCACTTACTGGCGGTAGGTCTCTGATGCCGGAGATGATCTAGGTAGGTACCCACAGCAGTTTCCATTTCGGCAGCCAAACAGCAGTGTACAAACATTATGTTCCGATTTGAAGGGCGGCTGTAACTATTGTAATAACTGGGATAACAAAACATCTTAAGTCTTAAGGCGATGAGCACAATGTAGAGCTCTGTTTGTTATGGGTAGGTGTATCCACTAACCATCAGATTCACGTCAAGTCTTATGATAATTTTTCTCTACTTCACCTAAGGTTCACCACGACGTGGTGAGCCACTAATTCACGTATAGTCCATCTCATTGTTTCGCCGAGTAATAAAAAAATTACGTACATTACTTTTCCAGGGGAAGCTAATTAGACAACAAATCTAACGAGTTCGTGTAGTGTGAACATTGTAACTAGTGCTTCATTGTTATGAGTAGGTTTATTACACATCATGTGAATTTCCTGCTCAACTCAAGTAAATATATGGTGGAAATAATTTTCATGGATATTGAGGCAGCAAAGATAGAATATTAAGTCACACATAACTATGATAGTAAAACGAGAATATAAACTGGTATTTCATCCCACTCCACAACCTGTAGCTCAAGGATCGAACGCTTTTAATACAAGGCGAGCATTTAACCGCGCCGCCACGAGGGCACTTACATAAATATTACGACCTTCTATCATTTTTTTCTTATTTTTATTACTTATATTTTTCTTCTCTCCTTTTTAATAAAGTGCAGCAAAAATAAATTCTACGTTAATACCCTACAGAGGGACGATGCAACGTCCGAGAAATACTTACGGTTGTTTCTAACTTTCTTCGCATTTTTCAGTACGAGCCCTAATTTTTTTACTTTATATAATATAATTATAATACACTTCTTACAAAATAATTATTTTAAGTAGGGCTTTCGTTAATTGTTTGTACAACTATGATCCAGTATATCTCTAACAGACCAGTTGCAACGACCGCATCATTTATTTTGCCTTTCATCTATATTTATAAATATGTGAATGATTTTTTAGCCTGAACTCACTTTGTGATAGATCAAGATAAAAAATCAGCCAATCCAAAAACATTTATCCTCGTTTTACAATAGTAAAATAGAAGTGCTTTATTAAATATTTTGTTATTTGCGATATTATTTAGTTGTTATTGTATAGCGACTTTTGCACAAAGTTATACAATAAAAGCCGTCGTGCACGTAATGAAGCTGAAACAAATTGTTAAGTCAGGTCGGGGAGAAACTATCGCAAGTTCAGAACGTGAGATGTAAGGTGAAATCAATGTCAAACGCTCCGGGCGTAGATGTTTGGAGCCGTGGGCGGATACCTATTTTTAGCAAGGCAATCGCTGTACAGAAAAAGCAACACAACCTTTTCCGATAATTTTTTCAGAGAGTTCATGGAAATTTTCTCTCAACAGTTTTATATCGTATTGTATTTTACAGTAAAATATATTTTGTACGTAGTATCGTATATTGACGGGGGTAATATATATAATATATAGACTAGCTATTCCATACCCGCTGTACTGGTCGTAATATAAAATCAGACATTAAATTTGTTTGAAATATTCTTTGACAGTAACCACAACAGCAAATGACTTCCTATAGCAACCGCATAAATAATACGAAATGAATATGTTTATAAAACTTAATTAGAAACAAAATGATGAAGGATCTATGTAGTAAAATTTTTTTATAAATTGCCATTAACGATCTACAAATCATTCTGTGTCGAATGGTCATGTGCCGATGCCGCGTGTCTCGCGTGATTGGCGAACAAAGAGAAACACATTTCTGTTATGTATATATAGATAGATCTTGATATTAGTATTAGCGAACGTTAAAAAAAGCAAAACTAAAAACCTTTCTTTACAAATTTATCTGTGATCCTAGAAGTAAGGGAAGTAATATTGTAACAACAATATATAGTAACTACTTCATGATTCTTTTTCCTTTAATATGCTTCTTTAATACTGGAAGTCAGCCAGTCTTTGTCTTTCTTGTCTACTTCTGCAATAGGAATAAAATTTCAACTGTCTTAAAATTAACAAATCTACTTTGTTAAGGTTTTAAATTATTGTATCATCATTTATGGATGTCGTTTATACTTTTATCTATATTATTAAAAAAAAATATCTATATGTTTATAGTTGCATCCCATACGCAATTTGATACTGTGTAAACATTCTCTAGTAAACGGGGAATCGAATTTCAAGATAAAGTGACTAACATAAATTTCATTACTTCGTCGAAATTTAAAATTCATCATAATAATCAGTATATCCATCTCCAGCTGGAAATAGGCTTAATGCCTTTCGTTAAATGCGGTCCACTCCTATTCCCTTTCCCCGACGTCCGGCCGCTCTTGCGAGCTCGTCGGTCGATCGGCAGGGAGAGTCCCTCACACCCTGACCTCCCGCCCACACCCTCCAAGGTTTCCTGCGCGATCTGTCGTTACTGACGCAATAGATGTGGCTAGCAATTATATTCAGCATCATGTTGAAAATTTTATATGCTGTAAAAAGGACAAAGCGTGAAATATATTTTTGGTTAAACTAATATTACTCGTACATCATGGATTTTGTGATATTATCAATTAAACTACTTTTGTATGGATATCGTTTATTACATTTTGTATGGATATCGTTTATTACAGGAGCTCCACTAGTCATGTCATATCCACATTTCCTCTTCGCCGATCCAATCTATGCAAACGGTGTTGTAGGATTAAACCCCTCGAAGGAGAATCATGGAATTATACTTGATTTAGAACCAGTGAGTATGGGCTAAAATTATTTTAAAACAGTTCTTTTTAGTGACTAGAATCGTAATAAATCTAACAGTAGTTATTATATGTGATGCCAAAATCATCTAGAGTTTACCTGTGGTAGGTTTCTCTTGCCTGAAACTATTATGGTACAGAAGAAGACTGCTGAGCGGGATCCAGAGAAGATGATTCCGTCCGGAGACGAAGCCGTCGTGACGCTAACGTACGGCGTCACGGCGCACCGGTGGATGGTATTCCCTTACTTTGATAGGGCATTTGCGGTGTCGGCGGTCAGAATGGGGTTCTCATCACTTACAGGTTCCTGAGGAGGAAAATAGCTGGACGTGGTTTCCGGTCATTGAAGTACTCATGAGGCTGGTAGGGTCAGTATAATACAGACCCCTGGGTGGCTATCCCAGCATAGCGTTAGCAAAGCTGCAATTGTGTTTCGAACGGAGTTTCCGTGACCTTTCTAAACGCCGAAGTTGACCACCGAGAGGGTTTTAGAGGGTAAAAATCTCCACATAACTCTGACTTCCCCACCAGAAGACTATCTTTTCGAAGATTTCTCCCCGAAACCCAAAAAATAAGAAATGGTCTCTGTTGCCGGAGACCGTCTAATAGTGTGCAAACATTACTGTGTTCCCGTTTGAAGAGCGCTGTAGCTAGTGTAAATATTGGGGTAACGAGACTCAACATGTTGTCTCAGGAGAGGAGCGCAATGTGGTGCAATATAACCATTCTAACTACCGCCACGTTCTGATGGGCGGGTGTATCACTTACCATCAGGTGAACGTTCCGGTCGTCTCGTCCCTTAATTATATAAAGAAAATGTTATCTAGCTAATTGATATATCTAAATTATAATTAATAAAATTATGTTTTAATTAAGATAAAAATGTTTATCGCATATAAGTAATTAACAGATTTTTTTGTAGAATACTGGTACTGTTCTAAGCGGTGCAAAACGTGCGCAATTCAACTTGTTCTTACGTCCCATAAGATCGGTGCCTGCAACGAACAACCTTAACACTACTTTGACACCAATTGTATGGTTACAAGAGGTAAGTTAGAATAATAGTGAATTTTAATAACAACATAAAACTATTAATTTTTTTTCTTATTAATTTTTTTTAAGTTTTATTGTTCCATCGTACCTTATACATTGTAATATTACACTAACTTAAAAATACGAGGAGGGATCAAAAAGTAGTGAGAACGACATATACACTCCTTGGTAAGAAAAAAAATAATTTCCGGCATAGCTCAGATAGATGTTTGTAATATTAAAAAAGAAAAAATGTTCGATTCTCTTTTGTTTTTTTCTGTATGTAGTCATTTGTTTGCTTCGTGTCGGAACGTGTTCTCGAAAATGGAGAAAAACAAAGTGCGAGCCATTATTAAATACCTCTGTTTTAAAAAAGTTAATGACGCAAGAGATTCATTGCGATGTGGATGCAACATTAAGAGAGTATGCTCTGCCGTATTCCACTGTGGCAAGGTGAGCTTCTCAATTTCGAGTAGGGAGAATGAACACGGAAGACTAACATCGTTACGGCCGTCCTTCGACGTCAGTCATCCAAGAAAATGTTGCGAAAGTCGAGAAAATTGTATTGAGCGAACGAAGAGTTACCATCCGATACTTAATTCAAGAAACAGGTATTTCATATGGAAGTATTCAATCCATATTGAAACAATCTTGGAATATGAGAAAAGTCTGCAAGATGGGTGCCGAGAATGTTAACCGTAGGTCAGAAACAAACTCGACTTGACATTTCTAAGATATTGTTGGACAAGTTTCAAGAAGATTCTGAAAACTTTTTGTCTCATTTGGACTGGACTGGACACAATGGACTAAACATGGGTCCATTATTTTGATTCCGAGGCAAAACAGCAATCTTCGTCGACCCCGAAAAAGTTTCATGCCGTGGCATCGGCTAGCAAAGTTATAGCCTCAATATTTTAGGAGTCAGAAGGGATATTGTTGATTGATTACCTGAAGTGTGAAACCACTATTGCAGGCCAATATTATGCAGCTTTAATTCTCAAGTTGATGAATGCCATCAAAGAGAAAGGGAGAGGGAAACTTCGAAGGGGCGTGCTGTTTCATCATGACAACGCACCCGCGCACAGGTCAGTAGTTGCGATGGCTGCCATTCAACTAGCTGGCTTCGAATTGGTTGACGACCCCCCTTATTCACCAGATCTGACGCCTAGCGATTTTTATCTGTTACCTAAATTGGAAGAATACTTAAGGGGAAACAGGTACGAAGACGATAACGAGGTGATGGATGTCGTGGAGAGCTTTTTGCGGGACCAAGACAAAACTTTTTTTTTGAACGGGATTGAAACCTTGGAAAAGCGCTGGACTCGGTGTGTAGAGAAACTCGGAGACTATGTAGAAAAATAAATTATTAAGTTATCAATAGTCATTATATTTTATCTCATTCTCACTACTTTTTGATCCCCCCTAGTGGATATGTTTCTAAGTTACTCTACATTCGTCAAAGGTATCATGTCTTTCGCAAATTTGGATGTCGGGTTCGCCACAGCTAAAATTATTAAATTTGAATTTTACCTTACATTAAATTCTGAGCAATTTTGCGGTACTGTGGTATAGTAGTAAACTGACAGGAGCGTTATTCAATTACGGGAAGTATTTATAGCTATCGACTACGTGACACATCTGACTTTTTAAATTAAAATTTCTGATTATTGCCTAGTACTGAACATAAGATATGATTGTCAATAAAGATAAGTACGTAATACGTTTTTTACTAACATGAAACGTGAAAGTCTGTCACTTACACTATCACATTAAATATACGTTCCACAGTACAACATGGATATAACACCTATTATCTATATGAAGAGGAATAGAATACTACTTAAGTTTTAGAAATTAACACATATTTCATTGCTAAAATTAACACGGACCTTGTGATGATTATATAATTAATAAGAATTTGTAATTATATAATATATATCGTAGAACAAAAAAATCTGTTTATTCAGACAAATAGTAATATTGATTTTTTTCATGTTAAATGGTTATTATAAGTTTTGATTCTTCTTAGCTGTGATCACGTATTCAAATATTTACAAAGTTTTGGAACTTGGTTAGGAGAGAACATAAAATATTAAACTCACAAGAAACACAAAATATGCTTTAGAATACTGCCTTCAGCATTTTTATATCGCTGGTTTGTTTTAATATAAAAATGATTATTATCTTCGGTTAGATTATTTAAAAGGATTTTGTCTGGTTAAATTAACAACTTTTCGACCATATAAAAAAAACGATTTTAATACGCACGGAATATTCCATAACGTTTAATACGTGGTAAAATATAGCAATGTATTGTTTTTGAGAACTATAAAAATGATCTTTTTAACATAAACAATTGCTATAAAAATCTTCAAGCAATCTTTAATCAGTAGTTAATTCTTATATGACTTCGCTTGTATAGGGTGGCGTAAAAATAACCTTATAAAAAGTACCTTATTACCTGTGTTATAAGGTACTTTTTATAAGGTTATTTTTGCGCCACCCTGTACGTGTTTGGCATTTCTGTTTCAAATTTAAGTTTTATAACTTGCGGCAACCCCAGGTAGCATTAAAATTATTTAAAAACCGATCGAACAAAAACCTTTACCGTTTTTTTATTACATTTCTTGCCCTTTTAGAAACAGTAGTAAGATTTGATTTATATTTTAATTTCATAATTTATAAAATTCAGTACTGAATACAGCGCCAATAAAGACACCCGTTAGGGTGGTTATGTTCGAAAGGTTACTATAAATATTAAATTAACGTTCTTACATGACCGCTGCCGTCTGGTAGAACCAATTACGTTTTCCTATTGCTTTACAAAATTAATGGAGTCATTTTATGCAATAAATATAATATAAAAACCAGGGTTGGTATGGGTTCTAAATATTTACATCAAACAAGACTCTTGATTAATGAAAAAAAAACATTTTTTTATTTAAATTTTAATAGACACTGCAGCAGAATTCTTGTAATATTCATTAACATAAATCGGTTTTTTTATATAAACAATTAAAACAATAATTACCTGAAGATAAATTATACTTTTTATTAATAATAAATTAATAAAGGTATATGATACATTGTACTAACTCTATGACTTAGTGAGAGAACAATTTCAAGTTTCTTTAGGAAGTACTTAAATGTGTAGCTTTTTATATGGAGCAGTAATTTATTCTATATTTACTAGGCCACTCAGAAAGTTTTGCGAAAACAAGTTTTTATGTATAAGACACTGGCCACTTGTGATTATTTTGAAAACTTCGATTATTTAAAAGTAAAAATACCACTGTTCGATTTTCAAATTTCCCTCTCCAATATTTAGAGAGCCAATTCAAATTTTCTTGACTCATTAAAAAATGGATCTGGGTCGAGAACATTATCGTGCTATGATTTTTTACGATTTCAAATGTGGTTTAAAACCTGATGAGTCGTTTGATCGACTTCGAATTGCTTTTATGGATGAAGGACCTTTAAAAACAACCATCTACGGTTGGTATAGCGAGTTCAAACGCGGTCGTCTTACTTTGGGGGATGAACAAAAGAGTGGTCGTCCTACGACGGCTGTCACCGAAGAAAGTGTGCTGGCAGTAAAAATTTTAATTCAAGAAAACAGACGAATTATGTACGAAGAGATTCAGCACACTCTGCAGATTGGTTCAGAAAGTGTTCACAAGATTTCGCACGAGCACCTTCGCGTAAGAAGGATAGTTTCCCGCTGGGTGCCGCACATCCTCACCGAAGCTCGGAAGCAGATCCGTGTGGATTGGTGTCGTGATATGATACAAACATTTGATGCAGGCTCGTCATGGCGCGATTACGACATTGTAATAGGTGACGAATCCAGAATTTATCAATACGGTCCAGAATCAAAGCATCAGACGACAGTTTGGCTGTTTCAAAATGAACCAACGCCTACGAAAGTGAAGCAATCGAGGAGCACAGGAAAAATTGTGATCGTTAGTTTTTTCATTTTGACGGGGTACCTAATTTCAATTCCACTTCAAAACCAAAGCAGCATCAACGCCGAATGATACAACACAAAATGCCTGCCAAAAGTTTTATCTGCAATGAGCAACAAGCGACCGAACACCGGACTCCACGGGGTCCATCTTCACCACGACACCGCGCCCACGCACTCTGCGATCAAAACTAGGGACTTCCTGGACTCCACACCGGTCAGAGTCTTGAGGCACACTCCTTAAAGTCCTGATTTGGCTCCATGTGACTTCTTTTTATTCCCTAAAATTAAAAATCAGCTCAAAGGGATACAGTTTTCATCGCCGGAAGACGCGCTAGCAGCGTTTGAGAAGGCCGTGGAAGAGGTGTCTGCCGAGGACTGGAAAAAATGTTTTGAAAATCGGTTCAGACGCATGAAATTTTGTATAGAGGCTGGTGGAGAGTTCTTTGAAATGATTTAGTAAACATTTTTTTTCATAGAAGTTAGTTTCTCAAAACTTTCTGAGTATCCCACGTATATGCTCCTTCATATATTTACTTACCCTTAATGTAATATTGTCTATGCATCTCGTTTGTTTACACACCAATACCAGAACATAAAATCTTAAAAACAGGTACACAGACCATACTCGCACGTTAATATTTGTAGTCAAATTAATATACCGATAGTGATGAATAATGACCTTTACAAAATGCAACATTTTATTTTAAACTATAAATTAAAATTTTGCGTTTATTAATACTTTGTAGGGGATATCATATAGTTTGAAAAAGATTTAAATGTTTTTGTTGGAGCTTTTTCCAGTTTAACCTACCGTTTTCAATAATTATAGGTTATCTTAACATTTAAACTTAAAAAGAATTTAGTTTAACATTACAGAAATACTTAAAACAGTTTTACCAATTTTTTTTTTATCCATTAGTATTTGAAAAATATTTGTTTTTTAAAGGTTAATATCAATATTGAAAAATAATGTGAAAATTTTGATTGTCGAAACTAAGACATAGCGAATTTTTACAACGTAGTTTTAGTAATGTCAAATTTAGCACAGGTATATCGGGTGAGATCTGCTACTGTAGAGTAAATAATAAACTTAAAATATGATACTATCTTTAATAAAGGCTAAAATCAGATTTAAATCAAAATACAAATAATTTTAATACATTTATTTCAGACTGTTAAACATCAATATTTTTATGTTTACAGAGTATTCAATTGCCAGAAGAATTTGTGGATCAGCTAAAGAGCCAGTTACTATTGCCTCTCAATTTAGTCAGCATCCTCCTTCCTATTATAATTGCTTTGTGCTGTGTAGTCTTCGTCATTGGAGTGGCTATCATTGTTAAAACCAAGATGTGCAACAATAAGAGACTATGACTGGCTATTACATAATAGGTTTTAGTATAATATCATAGTACATGAATAAAAATTTTTTGGGTTAAGGGAATGCTTATTTTTACTTTATTTACCTTCTTAAAGCAACACACAAGCAGATCACTCTTTACCAATGTGATGCTTACTTTCTGTACTTTGACATTATTTGAAACCAATATGCAAGTATTTAAATCACAAGGAAATAATTATATTAAATCTTGAGATTGACACTGAAGAGCTGTTCTTGATTTCTTTTATGTAAACACATGCTAGAGAATTCAATAAACTTATCTATGTGCACACATTATATTTAACAAAATTTGCTTAAATTATTGCAAAATGATCACAAATAAATTGAAAGCTGATAAAGAGTTTTTTTTGTTTTCTGTATATGGACTAGATGGAAACAATAACTAGGACTTGAGATTTCAAACTGACTAAGCGAACATCTGCTGTATAAAATTAATTAACAAATCATTTGGACAATAAATCAACATTTTACCTTTATCAGCTTCTGATGGAAATAGGTAACAATTGTATTTATTATAAATAATAAAGTGGCATAAAATCATCTTGAATATAATTTTGTCTTAAAAACCTGTGTCTTATATTATGCAAGGAACATATGACATTCCAGCTTTAAGCAAACACAATATGTCTTCATAGTATCTGACATTTTATTATATATTTAGGGTAAAGGACATTAAGAACATAGACATATTAATATGATGACACATATATTTTATTAAATACCGATTGCTAAATTTTAATGAATGTTCTACTGATTGTTACACATAATCACTATATAAACTTCCCCATTTTACTGTTTAAATGCTTAGAACTGGATACATTCCAGCTTATCAATAATATATTAATAACATACATTAATATCAGAAACATACTGTCAGCGAGTGGATATTTAATTATGATATTTGTATTTAAAGTGTTTGTATAACACTGAGAAACTAGGACTAATCTAGTAAATTCCTATAAGTTAATAGTTATAAGCGGGAATTTAAATAGTTCAATGAACACATATCCACTAAAATATGAAAGATTATTAAATGAACAAGTCTAATTACTGGAACTGAACTCAAAACTTGGTACTCACAGCATGAAGGCTCATTTTAAAATTAAACTAAACATGTCATAGAAGATATACAGTATTTACAGAACTCAATTCAAATTTCACCTGGTCAAAATGTCAAAAAGGACATAGATAAAGAACTAAGATATTATGTACAACGTATTTACATGATTAACATTTATAGAGGTCTAACTTATTCGATAATATGACGCTTATCATCGTGGTTACGCTTGCGTCCCTTGGCGTGCGCCAACATCGTCACTAATTTCTTATGGCTGTCGCCGACAATCCAACCGTGTTGTGGAACGTGTTCCTGCTCTTCATCTCCTTCCGACGACCAGTAATAATCATTAGACCGCGGGCGAGGCTTGGAACCGTGAGGTCCAGCAGAACTCTTAGATGTTTTTGTTTGATTTTTCGATTTGGATACAGAAGGGATACTAGTTGAAGCGCCAGCTGAAGTACTCGGACATAAGCTGCTGACATTAATATGACTTCCTCCGGCGTTACTGTTAAGCCTGCTTCCATTGCCGTTAACACTGCTAACGTACGCTGCGTTGCGTTTAAACAGAGCCACTCTGTTTTCGACGTCTTGCCTTTTAATGGGCATTTGTTGACTTACTCGGCGATTACTATACAGCTGCCTTTCCCCTCGTTTCTTTCTCCTTTTCTTGCGGCCAACTGTTGATTCCAAAGATTCAGCACTGTTCGGTCGTGGTGGGACACTTTCAGGTTCCGATTCTGAGCTCCATGTCTCCGCCAAAATGTTTTGTTTGCCAACAGTACATTTTCTACGAGCTCTTCGTCGAGCAACTCCCCCTTCATCCGATGATGCTGCATCTGTAGTACTCATAGCACAATCTGAAATAGTACCAACATCTTCATCTATTTCTGAGACGGGAGATTCGTCTCTATACTCATTTTTTGAATATCTTTGGAAAGAGTCGTCAGAGTTCGAAGAATCTTCATTACTTTTTTTTGTAACCTGTGAAAAGTGTCTTTTCGAGGATGTACTTTTATGTATTTTAGGCGAAGAGTTTGAAGACATTTTGTATTTTTTAGAACGGTGGTGATATCCATCATCGTTTCTTTTAGATGGTATAGGTTCATAATCCTTTAATGTTGAGGTAACATGTTTGTGCGAATCATGTTTATTTAATGAAGAGTCAACAATTTCGTGAATTGTGGTATAACTATGTTTCTTAGAAGTCGATGGTTTACAATTAATTTCCAGATTTTTAGAAGAACTTTCCAGACTATCAGATGGGAATATTGCATTTCTATCATTATATCTTGAGCCATATGGTTTTTTGGAATCATATTTAGATAACTTTGAGTCATGTTTGTTAGGAAATAGAGATTCATCTTTTGTCGAATATGTTTCATATTCAGTAACATATTCATGTTTTCTATGAGATGCTGGTTTATATTTTTTGGAAGATTCGTCTTTTATTGAAGACAAAGATTCATGTTTCTTCATTGATTCTCTTTTCTTAGACAAGTCCGATTCGTATTGCAAATCAGATTCGAGATTTTTTTGGAATATAGGTTCAATTGTTGAAGACTCGTGTTTTGTAGGGGATATATAATCGGATATTTTAGGCGACGCGCAGGCATGTTTTCTTGGAATTGCGGATTCCTGTATTCCCTGAGATAATAGTTCGTCGCTTTTTGGAGACTTTTCCAGATGTCCAATAGGTAGACCTGGTTCATTTTCAAGTAAGCTATCAAATAATTGATCCAGGTTTGCTTTTGGTTTAACTTGCTCCTTATTTTTATTTACTTTCTTTTCTGTTCGCACAGCGTTATTTTTGAATATCTTTCCCATAACAGCATTTTTTTCGACAACGTCTCTGCGCTTTAAAAGCGAACTACTTCTTTTAATTTCATTTCCTACTTTTGCGCTTGATAACTCGCAAGATAACATGCTATTTTCAGTTTCATCATCACTACACACGTAATCATCATAAACAAAGTCGTCTCCGTCAGAACCACTTTCACTAGTTAAATCATTTTTTTCCACCTCTGGAACAAGTTTAGAAGTACTTGGCAAATCTTTGTTGTTTATGTTTTTAAATCTCTCCATAAGAGTTGACGGCCTAAATTCAAATAATTCAGCTTCTTCATTGTCCATAAACTCATAAACATCAAATTTTTGTGACTGTGTGCTTTTGACTATAGGATCCTCATTATTTTTACTTTTAATTTCAATATCGTCTTTCTTTTTGCGGGAATTACTAGTTTTCTTTTTCTTTGATGTATATTCAATAGGTGGAACAATTTCCGATATATTAATATCTGATGTCGGTGTAGCATCTTTTAAACCGTCAAAGCCTTTTAATGCTCCTTTAGTAGGTATTGTCCATTGATAGGACTTTTTAGCAGTTTTTTTACCCTTTTTCTTTTCTGATTTTTTTCGCCCCTTACGACTGTAACAACATCAATGTTTTAATAACACGATATAAATTCCTATTTACATAAATAATCAGTAAAAAGAAATAGTAGTCAACGTCAGGAACTATTCAGGAAAAAGAATATAAATTTCATATTAAATTTGGAAATAAATTGGTAAATAAAAGAAAAATTTTTTATTTATTTTCAAAACATAAAATATAACTATAATAATTAAGCATAAAAAGTTTAAAAAAACGTTTTTATAGTCTTTTTTTTTCAACAGAGATAACATAATTAAGGGAATACAGTAAATAATAAAAACTTTTAATTATTGTGTCAAAATAAAATTAGGTAATACCTGGTACATGGTTCTACTACAGGTTGAATTTGTTTAGCAGCTGCAGCCTGTGATCTGCATTTTCTCTTAATTTTGTCAAATTTATCTTCGAAAATATCTATTTTGTCAATATCTGGGTACATTTTTTCCTTTACCTCCGTATTCTTTTTAGATTTTGAAGGCGGTTTAGGAAGATCTAGAATTACTTGCTCCATTTCTTTTATAGAATCTTTGTTTGTATCAGCCATGCTTGATGTTGATATGTCATTTTCTTCTTTTTGGTCTGATTTATTCTCAATTATTATGTTTTGGAAATCTGTACTTGAAGTTTGTGAAAGCGCAGCCGCTTCCTTTAATCCTATTATTAAATCTTTTTCCAAGTTTCGCACTTCCTCACTTTCTAGAATATTTTTCGCAGTTATTGAATCTACATCACCATCACATTTAGTATCATTATTTTCATTCTTGTTATCTATACCAGTTATCTCAGCGTGGGATGAAACGGCATTAATGTCACTGGTTGCAGGTATTTGTTCGACATCACTAGATTTAACTGGCGTTTGTTCCGTATTACTAGATGTAATTGTGACTTGTTCACTACTACTAGAGGATATTGTCTTTGCTTCAGCACTACTGGATGTAACTGTTACTTGCTCCGTACTACTAGACATTATCGTCACTTGTTCAGTGCCATCAGAAATTATGTTAACTTGTTCATTATTATTCGCTATATCAGGCTTATGCGATTCTTTTAATAACTCACAACAGTCAATAAATAGTGCTTCATCGCGACTGAGATTTCGTCGGGATAATTGTTGATTTCTAACAGACTTATTGACATTGGCAAGAATTTCTTCTAAACTTGGTAAATCCATTTTTGTTGGTGATTTTACTGCGGTTTTCTTACGTTTTGCTTTATCTGATAAAATTTTTAAGTGATCAAGGTGCTGCTTATATGCAACAAGGTAATTTGGTTCGTCTAGAATAGACGATGTTTGAACTTTCATGTCAATTTCTGATAACCTAGCAATATGAAGTAATGTTATTTGATGTCTCAAATAGTTATCTGGCCGCCGAAAGTCTTTTTGACAAATTTTGCAATATGTGGTAAGGGGTTTTGTGCTGCGTACTTTTTTACGGCCACGTTTAGCAGATTTTTTTTTAACTGATGGAGCTGAATCCCTGGTGTTAATTTCATCTAAGTTTGATTTCGAGTTTACAATTTCTGATGTTGTGCAAGATTTTTCTCTTTCGTCGTCATTTGGTTCATCAGATTCATTAGCCATTCCATTAAAGGTTTCTGATATTTTTTTTGAAGCAATTAAGTTTGATTTCCTGGGTTTTCTCTCGGAGAAAAACCCAAAACTCTCCATAAACTGCTCAGATTTATTTGCTTCATTTACTCGCTCTCTACTGCTGCCTTCATCATTATGCGTATTTTCCTCCTTGTTTTCTGTTCGAATATGTTCGATAGCAGTTGAGGTCTCACCAGCCTTAATACGGTTATTTTTCAAGTTCTTTTTTTTTCTTTCTTCAATCAGCTTTTTCAAAGGTACATCGCTTTTCGAAGAATCATCTGAGTCACATGTATCTTCCTTATTTTTGTGTGTCTCTACAGTTTCATCGTCTCTGGTTGTCAAATCTGTATTTAAAACAAAAGTCGTTTCTGTTTTATTTTTTGGCTTATCTTTTACAAGACTTAAATCATTAAAGGTTTTATCAGATTTCAGTTGTCTTCTACCAAAAGAATCATCTCCTTCAACCATATCCTCCAAGTCAATATCGTAGGGATCATATAAAGGTTTAGTAGACTTTTCAATAACAGATTTAGATCGAGTCCGTCTTACAGGGATGTTGCGATTATAACACGTTCTATTTTTCGATTCTGAATTACTATTACTTGTTTTATTCTTTGTCCAATTTTGTACGTTACTATCGCATTTTACTTCTCCAGTTCCTGTTGGTACGAACTCATTTTTATTAGTCTGTTTAAATTTTTTATTTACAGATTTGTGATAGGCATCAGCTTCTGTAACCGTACAAGATACTTTCCGCTTTTCGGCAGAATTTGTTTTATCTAAAATAAAATCGTGGTTAGGAGTAATAACATTACATTTTTTTTCTTTATTTTCAATGTCTGACTGAGCTTGTTTTTGTGCAGGTTGTTCTTGCTCAAGATGTACAATACTGCCTTTGTCATAAATACTGTTATTAGTGTTAAGCACTACATCATTTTTATTAGAGAAGGATTCTTCGCTAAAGTTTTGGTCATTATTATTGATGGATGGTTGGTTATTTGTTATGATTTCAACATTTTTATCCTGTTCATGATCAACTGATTTGACTTTTTTAGGTTTTTGTTTTAATTGTGGAGATTTTTTCCTTTTTGAGCTTTTAGTTTGTTTTGTAGAATTAATATTATGTTGAGAAACAGATGATAAAATTTGGGGACTCAATTCAACATTATTCATAACGACAATAGGTTCTTTTGTAACCACAGAATCCAAATTCATTTTGGATAAATTTTCTCCATCCAACAATAACTTGGAAAATATGAGTTGTTTTTTTGTAAGAGGAGTTCTTATTTCAGTAGCTGCAACACTGTTCGTAACAACTGACTCTGTCATCTTTTTATCAACAAACATGGATTTACCACGTCGACTACGACGCAAAGGCGTAACGGTATTTCTTTCATTTTCTATTAGCATTTGTTGTGTCTTAGAAGTTTCTTCATGGTCTTTCATCATTTGTTTTTTAAATTTAGTTTCAGTCTTCTTCATTTTTATATCTTGATTCAAAGGAACAGCGGGAGTTGTTGTATCTTGTGGTTCAACAACTGTTTCTTTAGTTGTTAGTACGTCTATATTTTTAGAATTAATGTTGCTGACTGAATATTGCTTATAATTATGTGCAATGCAGTCTTTTGGACATATTCTATTTTTTAAGCCTTCCTCATAACCGACTTCTTTTTCTATTACACTATTTTTGTTCAAAGAAAGAAAGGATGGTTGACTAATTTGCGACAAATTATCATCATTTGTAGCATTTGTAGCAATTTCAGTATCTCCAGAAAGTCTAACTTTTTTCTTTGATTGATTTATTTCTATAGTGTTTTCCCGATGTTGATTGTAATTGTGATTAGAATGAATTATAATATTTTCTGTGTGACTATTTAATCTGGAATAAGTGTCTAATTTATCAGTTATCATGAGTGTGTTAGTCGTGAGTTCTTTACATTTCTGCATCACGTTTGTGCTCTCAGATGTAATATTTTTCACCTCATTGTTATATGCAATACTCAAATCTTCGTTATTTTTATAGTTATTAATACCGACAGGTTTGCTTGTATCACGGCTACTTCTGGTTTTCCTTGCATAATTGCTATCCACTATTTCAGTTCCAAATTCCTCTTTATTTAAATCCGCTCTATTTTCTAGATTATCGGTACTATTATCTTGAGTTAATACAGCACTTTGGAAATTCGTGTTTTCTAGGTTTTTAGCTGAATTCTTGTCTAGATTTAGTATTTCTTTATCTTTTGTTAAATCTTCTAAATCCGTCTTTTTCCCTTTTTTCGTTTTTCTATTTTCTGCCGTTACTTCTATACCTGCAAGTTGCGTATTTGTTTGACATAGATGCTTTTGTTGTACTATGACGGCTAGAGTGACGTCATCTTCAGAGTCTTCATCTTCATAATTTTCAACAGATTTTTCTTTAAATATTTTTGGCGACTCGTAGTATTCTTCAATAATTGATTGACGATTTACATTCGTCTGAATAGAACTTATAGGTAGAACAGGTTCTTCACATATATGGGAATCATTAGTATTATCAACGTTCAATACAATAACATTTGGATCTAAGGAATCAGGAAAATATTCTAAAGAATCGTTTATAAGTTTGTCGTAGCTTGTTTCTTGGGAAACATGCAAATTTTTATCAATTAAAATTGGCGTTAAAATAACGGTAGGATTAATCAAAATGCCCTCGTTTAAATTCACTTGTAAAGTATCTTTTTCGTTACATGAAATCGAGTTTTCTACTAGAGCGATATTTTGTAAATGAGATACTTGAGTATGAGAAACATGTGTAATATTTTTATTGCCCATTTCTATGCAATAAGTTTCCTCTTGCCCATCACCAATTCTAAACAAACCTAAAGTTTGTTCCCCTAAATTTATGTTAGTGTCGCCAACATTGTCTACATTATGAGCTTGTACATAACTTTCAGATGAAATTTGTTTATTTCTTTCAGAAGGTGCCTTTATACGCACTGCTCTCAAACTTGCAGTTTGTTCATTGTTACCTTTTGGTCTAGGTGGTTCAAGTAACAATTCTAAATTACGATTTTTTTCTAAACCATGATTAGCAAAGACTGAACTGTCATCTATTACTTGTATGTCATCATGAAATACTTTAATATTTTCATCGTCTGTTAAATCGATAATAGTATTTTGACAGCCTCCGTATTGATGATTTAGAACAGACATGTCCGGATTTGCATCTCCTGATATTACTGTAGCGAATTCACTTTGCGAGTAGTTAGGAACAAATTGATAACAATCGTTTATATTTGTCGGAGTTTTAAGAATTACTGACTGTGGTAAAGATTCTGATGTTATAATGGGACAAATTGAAACGGAAGCAACATCTAAATTCAAACTTTGACGACGATTAGCGTCTGCATGCGACTTTATGTAATGTGCCGATTGATTATTATTCTCATTACAATTAATTTCCGTTGTTAAAGTTTGATATTTTACTGGAGACGGCGTTCTAACAGACCTTGTAGTATTATTTCTTAAGCAAGATCTTATCTCCGCCGATGTAGTAGTAGCTGACGTAGAAACATATTGTGGTAGGACATTTAATAATTGATTTCTGTGATCAATAGGCATTGTTCCTAATATTTCTACTAATTCTTTAGGTAACATCGCAATTTTTCTAGCAGTTTCCATGTCGGGTTCTACATCACAGTAAACTGTTTCTTCTTTGGTAAGATCATAATCCTCTATGAGTACATCACTAGGTTGAGAAGATTTTTGTACTATAAAATTTTCTGTTTCAGACCTCGAGTGATTGTCAGATAATACTGAAGTTCGCCGACAATCTATACCGGCACTAAAGGTTGGATTAGGTACAATTTCGTTAAGGTTTAATGTACCAACTGTACTTTGCGCTGATGTGTAAGTAGAGGGAGTGGAAGAAAAGGTATCCACTTTTGTAATAGACACGATTTCAACATTTTCTAAACTGTAGATTGGGGTAGGAACTTCAAGTTCATCCCTTGTCAAATGTGTACATTTCATTGTAGAATAATGAGGTAAATAATCACTTTCAGAGGGTACTGCAGTGTTTAATGCAGACGTTTCTATTTCAAAACACAAATTATCTTGTGGCACAATGACTGTAAGACTTTCAACGAATGAGTCATTCACTTCATTTATATTTCTTTGGCATACTGTGGGTAAATTGTCACTGTTCATAAAGTCTTTACTTTCGTTGTTTTTGTTCAACTCTATAGGTATATCTTGAAGGTCGTCACGGATCTCTCTTTCTACTTGAAATAAATTTTTCTGTATATTCAATGAGTTATTTTCTATATTTGTTGATTGTAAAGTGTAATTAAACACATTTTCTTGCGATTGATAATTAAACTCTTCCACGGAATGTTCGAATGGAGGATCAACTGCTTCTTGTGGTAATTTATTACCTGGATCTTCAAAGGCCGCCAAATCTAGTATACTTACTTTTCTATTCAGTTTTCGGCAATTTAAGGGTAAGGGTGGCTGGGACCCACGAGAGACATCATTTATTGTCACAAAATTATCGTTCATCCCATTCATTGACAAGTCTTTCGGTAAATCTTTATTGCAATAATCGATTTCATTATTATGTTCTTGAATTGTTTCTCGTTGTTTTGTACTCCAATTTGAAAGATCTTGTATAAAATCAAACGTTCCAGATCTCTGTGGTGTTAAATCTACAGAAATAGACCTTGTCTTGTTTTTGAGCGTTAAATCGGTAGGGATATTTTCATTCATACCATCATATTCTGAAATAATATCATTTTCACCAATAGTAGATGGATCATTTGATACATCTAAAGAAAACGTTTGCGAGGAAGGCCGGGAAATTTGTCTAATGCTTAAGTCCACCACACCATCTATAGGCTCATTAACAATTATCTTCAAATTTTCTTCAAGCGATTGATCAACACATGTATGTTTATTGGATAAGTCTAAAGTTTCATAGTTATCATAATTATTTATAACAAAAGAAATATCTTGTGAATTTCTTTCTGGTAAATTTATTGTCATTTTTCTTCCAGATAAATCTAAAGGAGTAGATAATATTGATCCTACATTTGTATTTGCATGAGCGGGAGGAATTGTTGTAGAGATGTGATGAAATTCGGCTAGCGAATAATCTGGATTTATTATAAGAGACGTATCATCATTTTCTTTAACCACATCATTCAATGCAAGACATTGTTTTTCTGATTCAATTGATTCGTTCTTATGTGGTGCTCTTATTTGTGTTTGGCTAATATTTAATTCCTGAATGTTCTTTCTTCCTCTGGGTGATATTAAATCATCAGGTAATTTGGTTTTATTATTACTATTTTTATTTTCATTAGTTTCTAACGCTTGATGACAATCCTTCATAATCATCTCTTCTTGTTGCGTTGAATAGTTCACTAATATTTTTGGAGATTTACGTATGACTGTATTCCTTGGTGGCACTAATTCCGCTTGAGAAGTTTCATTATCTACTCGAAGGCTGTCGCGCCTATTTATTTTAAATTTAGGCTCATCAATGTTTTGGTTTTTGAGTGTCTCTTTATTTTTACTGACACACTCTAAGTCCTGATCATTACCACGTAAATCTGTTAACATCTCATTTTCTTTGCAAATAGCATTAGAATCAGATTGACAAGATTTTACGCTATCTTTAGCAGTAATTTCTAATTCTTTCTCCTGTATTTCCGTGCATGTTCCCACATGCGATGGCAAAGGAGGCGTGCCGACATTATTAACATTAGTGTTTATTATGTTAAATCTTTGTTCTATAACAAAAGGCTCTTGGTCTATGGGTTCATCGCTACCACATTGTACTGAAACGTGTCCAGGTAAAGGTGCATCACTATTAGGTACTAATTTATTTTTCAACATAGCTATGCAATCGTTAAGGCCTTTACGTTGTTTACTCTGTTTATTCTTACGACAATTTTGCATATTTAAGAAACTTGTTTGATTGAAATGTAAAGGTGGTTTATCAAGCTTAATGACTACTGCTTCATTTTCAAATAGTACACGACGATCTGAAGGTAAGTGTGATTGATCTACATTATTAAATTCTTGTTGGATAAGAAAGAGCCGATGAAACTGTACCGCTTTATCATGTGTTTCAGAATCAGCGGTTAAGCGTGCTATCGAATGTTTAAGTGGAACATTTTGTGTTGGTGTAATTGAATTACGAGAACTTCCATCTTGTCCGCTGCAACCCGGTTGCTGATCATCTCTGTTATTAGAACCTTCACGATTTGAATGTTGTCTAACTCTGTACGACTCGTTGTTAATGTTCACTCTATTTGGGCTGTTATCAGTAGATATTTGTTCAGGTTCATTACTTTCTGTGCATTCAGATATATTATCAGATATTTGTGCAGTGAGACTCATTTGACTAAGAGTTTTTCTTTTAGAACGATTCGTGAGAACCTTTTTATTTAAAGATTCGTTTTCGCCACTGGTTTTCTCTAACATTACTTTTGTTGGTCTTAATGGTAAATTGTCATCATCGTCATCGTCTTCATTATCAGACTCATTCTCATTGCAATTTGAAGTAGAAGATTCTGGGTGGTCGTCTGAGCTTACATTAAGTTTATTTCGTCGCTTTTTTAGTAATAATTCATTTCGTTTACGATCATTTTTGCTTCGTGGCAATGAATTCAAGGGATTAATTTTAACTCGATGTCTCTTGGCAGGCAAATCTGCTAACATTTTTCGAATAGTTTCAGCTGAAAAAAAATCAAATTGAAAGCATAGAAAATTATTTCTAATATATGAAGCATAAAATTTAAAACTTCTGTAATTAAAAACGCTTTAAAATTCAGACTGTTACTTATTTAAAAAATTGAATATCGCTTACCATCTCCTACTTCTGATTTAGTTTTTGGTCTCGGTCTCATATGAGACTTATCATTTGTATGTCCAGTTCGTATATCTTTACGCATTTTCTTACGTATTCTGTTATCTGGAAGACGCGGACGGCGTTTGCGAACACCAAATGGGCGGTAACGACATTTTCTTCGCACAGTCGGTGTGTCTCCTGCACAATCCAACATATGTTGGTGTAAATCTTCAAGAGAAACTGGTCTTTTACATTTTGTGCATTCCCTTAAACCTCTAAGAGGACGAGTCCTACTAAATGTCTGACTCGGTGGCACATACAAGTGTTTTAAAATATCAGCATTAAGAAGTGATTCTCCCACAATTTCATAATGTTGGACTTGCGCATTAGGATGTTGCGATGAAATATGTGAAGACAGAGTTCGAGAATCTCGTGTTTGTTCGCCACATGCGCAACACACATAGCAACGCGGGCGTACCCATTCACCACTCAGTACGGCAGGTTGCAAATCATATGGCTGGGTGGTCGGTGTGAGCCCTAACATTCTTGGAAAATCGGATAACTCGCCGGATGTTGGCGTATCAGTGCATTTCATATTTTGTGGTGATATTGGTTGGTTGATTTGTCTGCTTTCGAGTATTTCTTTTAGTTCTTTAGTAATTAAGTTATGTTTTTCAGTCTTATTTTCTGATAGTATGTTAATAAACTGATTTTCGTACTTTCGCCTCATACATAATTGTGTCCAAATGTCCAAGTTAGAAACATAAGTAATTATGCAATTTTTCCTGTGTAAATCATGCTCTATTAGATCACATTTAATGACATCTTTGTCATCGTCACAAGAATCCCACTTCCACTTATGCTTTGGTGCTAAAGCTCGTGGTAAATATCCATCAGAAAAAATTCGAGAATATTGTTCATTAGCCAGAAGTATCGGAAAACCTTCCGCTGTGTTAATAACAACACAACTTTTAGATTTTTTCGATTTCATAACAGAATCTGCGTATTCAGTATTGGAATTGAATGACCCGTCAAGATACTTAGACAAATTTTCTTGAACATTACTAGCGATTTTGGAGTAAAAACCAGTGTCAAAACATTTCTCAAACTTTTCTTCAACGTCATGTATAGTTTTAGGCCAATCCTTTTTAGTAGGCTCATCAGTTTTGAGCGATCTATGTACCACACCTAATCGAGATAGAATTTGGTCAGCATCGGTGTTATGGAACGAAAAATTGGATGGAATGCGCTTATTCCATTGTATATCATCTAAGACAATAGCAGCGTTTTTGTCCATTATTGCGTTATGTCCCATTCCTTTACCCGAAGGCAAAATTAAGTTTGTCGTTATATTATCTTCTATATCCGCTTCTTCGTGGACTTGTGTAGGCTTAAGTTCACACGAAATCACAATACCATTGAAACCTGAAAACTCCTTATTGTCACAATGGAAGGATTCCTTCGCGTCAGATTCGGATGACGATTTAGCTTTTTTCCCTTCTAAAGACTTCTGCCGTAATTTACTGCGATACGGGAGCTTTTGTTTTTCACAAACATTAAGTTTATGTTCCGCCAGATCGGACGTCGACAGAAATCTTGTGTGACAATCAAGGCATGCGAAATATTGATTAGGGTGACTATCCACCATGTGGCGAATAATGTTATTTGATTCAGATTCGGCATGATTACAAAATAGGCAATCAATGAAAGAGTCTTGTTTTGAAGGTGAAAGATGTATGCGGTGAACGTGCTTGGATGCAGTTTGTTTAGAAATGAATGTTTTGTCACAATAAGGACAAAGGAGTTGTGGATTTATACCATGAGACTTTTCTACGAGATTATCAATTTTGTATCTCGATTCTCTTGAAAGTGTATTGGTTCTTATAGTTTTATCCTGTATATTTTTATTTTCAATTTTCCGGGAAATTTGATTAGATTGGGAGCTTGAGTTAGATTTTCGTGGCCTCAATCTTCCATTTGAACCAGATGTAGATTCATCTTCCCCCGTATTCATGTTGTTTAGTCCTGGAGCCCTATAAAAATAATTAACGCGTGACGTTGGAATATTTGTGTGAACTTGAATATATATCAAAGAACACCGGCAACACCTAAAGTTTAAGTTTCACAATAAAAAAAAGTTAGTACAACAATAGCACTATTCAAAACCAATATCAGAAAAGAGTATTTTTATGAAAAAAAAGAATTGTGACAAATTTTTTAAAACGAAATCTATGTGAAATCAGCTTTGTTATTAATATTTCTGGATCGAAGTAACTTTATAGGAAGGCGAATCCTTATGTACTATAATTTTGACACGTGTTCACCTAACAGTTTAGATGATGATGTGTAAGATAGGATACGAAACAATAATATTGGTTCAATATACTATCTAGCCTATAATCTCAGTGAATCGAATTATATGAAAGGCCTTCTTCCTTGTGTGCATTTTGCGACTACGTCATATTACAGGATTCTGATTAATAGAATCCACAAAGAAATCCTATCCTCGACGGATCGTACCATAGTGTTTTTTCACTTATAAGCATTTTTTATAAAAATCAAAGGAAAAGCCATTTAATGAAATATCTAAGCTCCTTTCGATTTTTGTTACGTATAATAAAGTGTGTACATGCGGAAACGGAGTTGTCGCTATTTATAACATGTATAAGAATCGCTCATTGGGGAGGGCTTATATCCAGCAGTGAATTAAGAAATGCTGATGATGGTGAAGGATTGCAAGTCAAGATAATAAGTAAGCAATGTAAAGATTATAAACTTTTCTTTTAAAATTAAAAATATCTAATTGAATATAATTTAAGAGTAGTAATAAAAAAGATATCTTGCATTTCATTGTATTATAATTAATCATATCTGATTATTATTAAAATTTTATTATAATAATGTAATACCAAAATATATATTTATAATCTTATGGATTATTTATTGCCATGAAGACTTTTGCTTTCTGTTTTATGAATATTAAATTAATGTTGATATCATATTTTTACAAAATGGCAAGTAACCTGCGGTATTTTATGAAACCAATTACAAATACTTAGAAACATAACCAGGACGAAACCTTCAAACTCTTCTTTATCCTCTTCAAAAAATTGTTAAAAAAATTATACTCGTTGTGGTCTAAATCGCTAACTCATACGCTTACGAGTAAATATAATTCATCATTATTTCAATCAATTAATGTGCACTGCTGAACATAGGGTTCCTAATTTTGAATATAGTCGTTCTTGCAAGTATTAAAATGCATTATAATAAGAACAATATGCTGGTAAAGGTCAGAGGATATGCTGCTGCGTTTTTCTGAAAATGTACTTATACTAATTTTTTACGATGATACTAAGATGTTGGTAGAGGCCATAGTAGTAATTTAACGTATAAAAATAAACTATTTTCTAGGTACTCACTTAGTTAGCAGCAACAAGTCTGTTTGAGATATTTCATCGATGTAAGCGTCTGATGCAAAAGGAACCGGCACGATAATGCGCGGGATAAATTCTACATCATGCTTAGCATTTGCCGATGTCAATAAACCATCTGGTGGGTATCTGGACAAAAAAGAAATTAATGATAGTATTGATTAATTTAGAAAAACAATTAGAAAATTTCTGTTGTAAAATAACTTTTTGAATGACTTAAATTGTATGATAATTTTTTGACGGTTGCAGTGATATACGTGTGACGTTAATTTAGGACAACCATTAGTTCCATTGTTCTACTCTTTGCGTTCAATTATTGTTGTTAATAAGTTTGCATAATTTCATAACCTCAGTTAATTTGATTTTGTTGTTTTTATTAATTTACGATTACAAGAATCACACATTTTTTTATATTTTTATCTTGATCACATATATGTGATCACAAAGAAAATCCGCAAGCCAACGAAGATACTTCAATCACAAGTAAATCAATATGGTTTTTTTTTTATTCTACTAAGCGACGAGACAAGAGAAACGTTAATCTGATGGTAAATTTAACGCCTGCCCATAACAACATGGTGCTAGATAGGATGATATACACTACACCACATTGCGCTCATCGCCTTGAGACACATAAGATATTAAACCTCATTACCCCAGTAATTTCAGTACCTACAACGCCCTTCAATCCGCACCACGTTAATGTACGCACACTATTTGGCGACAAAAACAGGAGCTCCACATCAAGTTTACAAACTAATACCACAGGTATTTGCCGAAGCTAACCGCACGTCGCATTACTTCTTTTATATTATGTGATTAAAAAACTTCATGTTCATTCCCCCAAAATAATATCTATCAAAAGATTATATGGTTTTTTAGAAATACAAAATGTAAAAAAAATTAATTAATTAACAAGATAACTTAAGCAGTTACTAAACCAGCAAGGTTTTTACATCTGGTTCCTCTGGTTTTAAATGAACGAATTTTTTAAACGTAAATTAGTAATAAAAATTAAGTGGTAAAAACTGGCATGTTTCAGGAGTAAAAACTTCGTGGACATGTGACTCCTATTGATCAGCACTCGATCAATGTGGTCGATTCTTCTAAACGCTGTTTATATACATAGACCGCCAATATTAAAGGAATATTTATAATTGAATAAAAACTTTATTACGCAGGCAAATATTAAAATGTTTATAATGACATTATAACTACGCTAGCAAAACAACCTTGTCTTGGTAATCTGACCAGTTCAATTGAGCCACACGTGAACTTAAAAATGAGCAACTGTTTCGTTTTAAAAGAATGGCACAGCGAAATGCGAAACATTGAAGAAATCGTATTATATCCTGCCATTGGTATTCATTTTAAAACGGGCATCGACAAAATAATCAACTGTTATATTTAATGAGAATGTACAATAGAGCTGCAAGAATCACTAAGCTTGCAATATCTGTGAGGTTATTCTATTGCAGTTGAAATTACATGAAAATATAGTGGAACTTTAAGTTAAAGTTTCGGTGAAGAAAAACAATGAGGAAACTGAAATGTTCTGAGTTAAACCGCTTTTGTGAACTTGTGACATCTGCCAACAAATGCTCCGGCTGGCGTGGGGGATGAGAGTCACGATTCTCTTTGTGAGAGAAGGGTTTAAATTTTAGCAGTGGAAATAAAATGAACTATTTATGTGGTTATTTAACTTTTGTTAGCTGCTTCAGAGCTTAACTTCAGGCCGTACCGATTCTAAAGCTGGTTCTGCTTTTTTCCAATGATAAAGTCTGCTGGTATAACATTGCTATGTTTCAACAGTCAACATGAGAGCCAGTGTTTTGAGCGAGTACATTTTACTATTTTATGCCTCATTATCATTTAATACAATATAAAATTAAAGTCAACTAATAGACCATTGTACATTCAAAAATAATTTTATATAATTCTTTACATCTTTACCACAAATACTAAAAGATGAATTTAGAAATAAGGTATATATTTTCGCCCGAATTTGGTTTTCAAGATAAATATGTCATATAATAAAAGTAATTATGTTAACATGACGCATAGCTTACTAGGTATGAATGTGATATAAATCTTTATTTTATTTCCACCATAGGAAATAAAGTAACACGTCTCGAAAATAAGCATTTAAATAAAAATTGTTAATGAAATTAACTTAAAATTACAAACAGAATAATAAAATTATTGCTTAAAACCCTCGCTAATTATTAATAGAATCGCTGCGTAATCCATCGAACAATCCTGGTATGTTTTCCGTATTAGATTGATAAAATGAAAACTTTGATGAAATTATTGTTGTACTAAATAACTTGAATATATTGTATTAATTTTACGAATTTAAATCTAAAAGACGAACACCGCAAAAGATTAAGTTAAGTATGTACTAAGCAGATTTTTAACAAATTTTTGAGTATAATGATTGCAGGAAGTTCCTAAAACAAAAATAAATACTATAATATAAAATACGATTCGCTGTGCACAAAAATAAAAATAAATTAATAAAAATAATAAAAACTACATAATAAAAAAACAATTTATGATTAAAAAATAGATAAGCCGCAACAGCTTTAAGCTTTGCAATAATAAAGGACGCATTCACACACCAAAAAAAAAACACCTAGGGGATAAGCATAGAACGCAAAAACATTAAAAGGATCAAAGTAAATATACAATGCACGGATATAAGGAGTAAAAGGAAATTTAAAATTTTATATCGATAACTTTTCTATTTTTTATGCAACAAATTATGAACGTTTTACTCGTGTCGTCTTCTATACGAGCAAAACGTTCATCTGATGGTATACCGTAACGTTGTTGTTCCAATGTCTCAGCTATGTCTAGCTTTCTAAAGTTTTCATCATCATCATCATCATCAGCCGATAGACGTCCAAAGTTTTAATACAACAAAATTCGCTTTGGTTATAAATATTCACAGGTATTTTAAAAGAAAAAATAATTTACAGAAAATGTGGTATTATTCTAAGGTTTATGGATAACGATCATGACAAGATATCGCGATGGAGAAATAATGATTCATGGATTATTATAGTAAACAGTTTTTGTATATTAGAAATAGTACTTACATATGCCGTTGAGGGGCGGCGCAAAGCGCCCGCCCCCGGTTGAACGCAGGCCCACACGTGGCGCCTTCTCCTTGCTGTGGTCAATACGCAAATAACCACCACGGATCACTTCACAGCGGAAGTGCGTTTTCACAGCCAGCTTGACGTGGCTCGTGGGTCATAACAATCAATAACACCTGCAAAAGATGCATTTGTTATCACAAAAGCAATACGAGAGGTATGCTTAATAAATTTGTTAAAAAATTCAATTAAGATTTTTTGTTTAGACGAGCCTTTATGAAGCCTAATATTTTTTATCATATATAATAGCAAGTATATTTAAAAAAAAAAAAAAACTATTTCACATCATATTTCATTTAGTTTTGGACGTGATAAAATATGTTTAATTTTTTAGTTTCTACTATATTTATATTAATCTAAAAGAAGAAAATTTTGATATTCATAACGAGACGTTACACTTGGTAGAAACAGACACAAATAAAAGAAAAGCCGAATAAATAAGTATTATTTAGTAAAAATTGTCTAATTTATAAATGATTCCAAAATAATTAGAAAAATTTAATACATTTATTTCATTCCTATAAGGGATTTTCTAAAGTTGGTTCTAACTGATTATAATAACGCTTAAGTTACCGACTCCTACTATATGTACTAACATTTTTTAAGATTTCTACCATGGTTATTAACAAAATAAACTAGTGAAAATAAATTTTTCATATTTCTTATTTAAAAGCATGGTTAAAAAAAAATAAATGCCCGAAAATTAGAGTTTCATGTTGTAGATAAAAATATAATATTTATAGTTTATTTTGCACTAACATTTCTTATAATAAACAAACGTTGAAAAAATATAAAACACTATTAAGTAATTAGAGAAATGGAGTTATGGAAACTTTACTGGAACAACGCGATCAACCACGGCAATGGACTTATTATCACACTTAACATAGTCATTTCCATTTTTAACTTTAATTTAAAATCGACCAAACAGTTTCGAAAATTATTTAAAACAAATAGAAAGACGGATATGGAACACGTAGAAGCTTTTAAAGAATCTAACACTAGTAGAGATGTAATAAACTAAAATTAAAATATTAACTTTACCACATTTTTGTCACAAATTATTACAATAAAACTATTCACATTTTTTTAATGAAGTCCGTTCTATGTTCGAAATAAAAATTTTATAAGATTCTTTAAAAATAATACAACGATAAATGATAATATAAGAAAACTTGGCTAAATGCAAATAAACATATTTATTAGGAACTATAAATAAAATTATTCACTTTACAAAATAGTATGGAAAATGTAAAATTGATGCCGACCTTTATTGTATCTGTCGCGGTTGTACAGTAGGAGCTTTAAGCGCGCTGGAGCCAACTGCCCTCAGTGAGTAGCGATTTACGACTGAAGCTCGGGGGGGTAATGGTAATGCTAGGGCGGACGGGTGGAGCGAACCTACGTAACCTAGGTAGGTAATCTGTATTAATTCCAAAATGTTCACAGTGCTCGCAATCGAGCGACTTTTAAACCTAACTTGTAACTACTAGAGTATTTTTTTGTTCAGCAACAATACAATGCAATTTAAAAGTAGATTTTAAATAAAGTATTAACCGTGCCACATATGTAACAGTGATCGGCACGCTCGATACCAAGTTTAAATTTTTAAACTGTATCAGCAAAACCTTTTTTTTACAAAAAGTCAATTATTTGTTCATAATGAAAATGCTTTAATGAACTTGTTTAATTACGATTGATGTACAATAACTTAATAATGGTACCATACAGAGCCGCAACAATCTTCATAAGTAACATTTAGTGTCGTTAAGTAGAGGTAATACCAAAAATAATTTATATAAAGATACAAATATCGGTGTTAGTATGAATAATGAAAAATTACTTTAGATTAAATATCACGCTTATAAACGCTCTCAAAACTTAAAGATAGTAATCTTTTTGTTTTTTAAAAATTAACCCAAATAAGTTAAAAACAGGTAAAAGCGTTTAAATTCTAGTGTAACTATAATAAAGAGGAGCTTAGATCCTGTTTTAATTTTTCCTTAACCTTTTTTCATTAACCGTATTTACAAAGCAAACAGAAGTTTTGTCTAAAATGTGCGAACATTAAATTACAAATTTTCTATGTAATGTATGTAAGTTTATCAATCCGAATCATTTAAACAATTGCATATTATCATTATTATGTTATATCAGTTTCCTAAATACAGAGAATAATTTCATGTGCACCTATACGTAATAACGAAAACCACATAAACCATTCCGAATTATTGATGAGAAATTTAACAAAACATCATGTTTTTATACTTACTGCCGTTGAGAGTTATATAATGAAAATTATAAAAAAATATGAATGTAAAATAATATCAAATAAATATTAGCGTCGTTTTTATGTACCCTCAATCAAAAAATTTATTGTTTATTGTATACTTCAAAAAATATTTCAAACGATGTGGTGAGCAAGACTTTTTCAAAATTTCATCACGTTGAGCGAATCTTAATAAATGATACGATGACCACTTGCCAAGTGATTCAAAAGATGAAATCAACTAATAATCTATAAAATTATCATAAGTAGTCTTTTCTAAAGAATGAGCTTAATAAAAAGGCCGTGCTGATCTATATTTTAGTGAATAATTATTTGTAATGATATCGGAATTTATTACACTATAGATGAGCCTGAGAAAGTCTCGTCGCAGGTATTTCTTAGTGGGTCACATTGATAATAGAGTAATTTCCGATTCGTTGGATGGGCAACATCCGTAACATTACGTCTAAGGGCGTATTTCCAGTAATTATAGATCCATTTGTGGTTTCATTACTGTCGACAATAGGAATGTCATCCATGCTCATATATAGCACGTACTTCACGCTAAATCAGTAACACGATCCTCGTGAACAGGCTATATCCGATCCATTTAGAAACAGACTGACACATAAAAATTAAACATGTTTTCTGCAAAATACTTTTTAAAATTACTTTAAAATTGATAAAGAAGAGAGTGCCATTAATATTATTTATATATAGTATATTCTGAAATTTCCATTAAAATGTTATCCAAAAAATACAAAAAACAACTTTTCGAAATAAAAACGAAATTAATGTGCATGACCCTTAGAAGATAGATGTGTTGGTAAGGACACTTGCAAATTTTTTTTTAAATTTCCGCAAATTTTAGTAATAACACAATCGATCGTGTATGTCCTATGAAACGAATTAATGAAAAAGAAGAGGAAGGAAGTACAGAAGAAAGGTCATTAAAAACCGTAAAAAAATCCACCTATCTTGTAATGTAAAAACCAGCGGTCATCAAATCAACGTGATCGCGTACCCACCAAAATTCTGTCGGTAAGCAGAAAATGTTAAACACCTCAATTTTGTTTAAGAAAAACTATAGTCAATGTGTCGTTAAATGAAGACCAGGAACTTCGAGTATACCTACGAAAACAGAGCATTGTCTTAATTAAAATATTAAAAAAGAGACATTGTTGAGGTTTGAGGAAACTATTACCGCATAAGTAAGTTCCAACAAATGTAATTGTGTTCCCATAATAGTGCAGAAGCAAGCTTAGGTACATGAAGTATACTACATTAAGTATAAAAATTATCCTTCATCAATTATGGTGCGGCTTGAGGACCGTTATCAATCCTGAAGATGATGCAAACACTAACGCTGTTATATATTAAAAGACTCCCTTCTCTCTTACAAAAATAAACTTTTTATCAAATAATTTTAAAACATTGATGTTACAACACGAAAATTACCACATCATATTCTCGAAATGTCCTCTGACTTCAATAATGTAAGGAAATTTTGGAATCTATACATAGCTAGCGTGATAGATATATGGTCTTGACTCTCGTTTTCTGAATGGTGGCTATATGTCCCAATTTGCGAAAATTAGGTGGTATGTGTAAAATTAGGTGTATTATATGAAATCACGAAATGTAATATTCAAAATTTTAAACGACATAGGGCCAACTTTGTTTTTGTTGACATACGAGGGGAGGTCAAAAAGTTCGCGGAATGGAGGGATTGGTGGGGGTTGGTTTACTCGTCCAGGCAGTCACTTGTTAAGCATCTCGTTAAGAATATATATACCAAGTTTCAACCAAATCGGGTCATTAACTTTTGAGTTATCGACCTGCAAACATGTAAACAGGAAAGAAGTCAACAAGTATGAAGAAAATTGAACACTGCGCCGTTATTAAGTTGCTCACCAAGCAAGGGAAATCCGCTCAGACGATTTTTCAAAAGCTGTTAGCAGTTTACGCAGACCTGCCCCTGGTAAAACCATGGTTTACAAGTGGCGTGGTCTTTTCAAACAAGGACGAGTGTCTATTGAAGATGACCACCGCTCCGGACGTCAATTGAGACCACCACACCGGAAATCGTCGCAAAAGTAGAAAAACCTGTATTGGAAGATACCCGGCTAAAGAAGAAGAATGTCAAAATAGGCCAAATTTTAAACCTTTTTTTTTTCGATGATATAAACAAATTATTAGAGAGATTCGAAAAATGTATTAAGGTTAAGGGAGAATATATTTAAAAGGAAAAATAGTTTCATGTTTAATTTCAACACCCTTTCCTTCATTCCGCGAACTTATTGACCTTCCTTCGTACAATTAAATAAATAACAAAAGTTGTACCTCTCATTTAAAGAAGTGTTGTGACAGAACATTAACGTGTCATACAAACCGATTGATTAATAGGGACCGAGGATAATTTTTAGAGCACTAATATTTCTTTGATGACTAACTGCTAAACTACCACTTTAAACATGGAGTCATGTTTGCATATTACAACTGCATGTAGTTAATTTTGTGCCAAGAAAAAAAAAACAGTAAAGTATTCAAAGTTTAGTAAATTAACAACATTCAAAAACCAGTACTCAGCGCATTATTGCACTAATGAACTTGCAAAAAGTAATATAATACTTAAATAACATATTTTAATACTGACTACAGCTGCCTATCGAAAATGTCATACGTAGTATAAAATGTACACAACGTAGCAAGTAACTGCTAGGCAATCAATTGTCTGCCACTTTCTGTATCCGGTAATCTATTCGAGCGATTTGTCGGCGCATAGGGAACTTCCTTGCTTTATTTCTTCGCTGTTATAGTATTCGTTCATATGTTTATTTTACTTACATATTTACTTAATCATAAAGGAGTGCCTCCCGGCTATTATAACAAAAACACTGGTTACATAGTACGAAATAAAGATAACAACCATGTGCAAGTATCTACTAGTTGGTAGGTAGGTATCACAGCAGATCCTATTTATGCCCCCAAATACTATTTTGCAAACATTTCTGTGTACCGGTTTGAAGGGCGCTGTAGCTAGTGTAATTACTGGGATAATGAGACAACACCTTATCTCTAGACAACGGGCATAATGTGTTTTTTTTTACTACGAGTAAAGAGTAAGACCCCCGCCGTATTGGCAATGTGATATCGCTTAGGTGTGGAAGATAAGAACGGCGAATCATATTGCCGATACTCCTCCCCTTCTATGACTTGCAAAGGACAGGGCAAAAGTCGAGTTTCACACCATACCCCTGACCTTGCAGCCTACCAGCACACGTCTGGGATGAGCTCATTGAGCTCTCCAGGAGCGGCCTCCTCCCGCTGTCCTTATTCGTCGTGACTTCAATTAGACTCTTAGCTATCAGGCGGGAAGTAGTCTAGGGAGCGGTGCCACACCCCAGACTGGTTCCTGCTTTGTCGTGGTGGTGGAGCTCAGTAGTCGTGGCTACCTGGCCGGTTCGAGGCTACCACTCCATGTGAACTCACCTCAGATGTATATTGATAGGCTACGGGGGCACGCTTGCCACTGCCCTTCGCAGCCGTGTTGGTGTCGCGAAGGGAGATCAGTGTCGATATTGCAGTTCAAAGCTCTCTCTACCCTCCGCGAGTAAACGGTGCCTAACCACTGAAGCGTCGTCTGTGAACCGCAGGAGAAGAGGAATTCTCATTTCACCGTTCTCTATATCTTCCGAGCCGTATAACGGTTCTCAGCGCAGCCCAACACCAAGTCCTCCCCAGGGAGTCTAAAAAATTTTCGATTTTGACTCCCATGACTTCTGGGTGACGGATTCGAGAAGATCCGTCGCCCAGATGACGATAAAAGGTCGAGATCAGGACGCGCTGTATATCATTTCGGCGCGCCTCTATAGAGGTGAAAAGGAAGGAACTCTCTCCCCGAGATGTAACTACGCAGAGCAGCCGGCGCTGGCGGTGTCTCGGATGTATGCTTAAGCGTTCTCGTGACCCCGCCGTAAAGAGGCGATGGTGGAACATCGTGGGGGTTTTAGTCGGTGCAAGTCCGACAATCTCTCTGCGCCCGCGCGGGTAGGTATGCGAAAGCATTATCCCCGCATAAAACACAAAAAGAAAAGGTGGGTTAGCACCAACCTAGACGGTCTTCGGAAACAGTAGCTTACCACCACTATAATAAATATGTATAATAATTGTTGTGTATAGTGCAAACTGTTGGAGTTTGCATATAATCATATGTAAAGAAATTATATAAGCTCTTCGGTAGTTATGGCGTAGCACACGCTGTGTCAGGTGCACGTGCAAATTTCATCGCACTGTCGAATGAAAACAACGTAAACATACGAGTATAAAATGTTTTGACCACAGCGTTAGTATTGCTCTTATTATTATTCCATTTACTCGCAAGACTTGTGACCAACGTGTTTACTACGTTACATTATAAAATTCGAAGTCGAAGTTAAAACAGTTTTATTTACATGTTCTCATAATTCAACTCAATAAAGGGAACAGATTCTTCTTTGTTTATCTTTGTCAACTATCGCGTAAGGTTACACAGTGGAAACGATAGGCCACAAAAGTTCTTAACCTATATGGATAACTATACTCATGAACATCTTAAGACAAGTCTGTATAAAAGAAAATATCACGGACAATTGTGATAATTAACATGGATTTTACTTACTATTCGATTAATTTAATTTTGAAACTGATAAAGAACAAACGAATATATAACAGAAATTAAACAAATTAATTAAAACAAGGTTATCACGGCTTGAACACATTTTTATAATTAATATTTTATTAACGCTTTTCATAAATATTCAAAACTATCTACAATGATATAATCAATAATTATTATATACCGGTCTCTTCGTACTGTTTCCCTTCTACTTGATATACACTAAGCAAGTTATCACTTGAGAGCTTTCATCTCCCTCTCGTCTACCAAAGTTATCCCGTATATGCTATTCAGGGTTTAAGCCGAGTGGTCCACCGCATTAACAACCCTGTGGTATTAAATACTATTCTCGATCGAGGGCGAATCATTATCATGCTCAAAAACAATTTCCTGTGAAATGTTAATACCGTTAATAACAGCGCTACCATTTCTATCCAAAATCTAAGTTACATATCGTGGTCTCAATCTTAATAACGTGAAGTTACATACTTGTGGTGATAAAATTATCTCCCCTTACTATGGCTGACCCTCCTCCATATGCCTCTTTTTCAATAAAGTTGCATATTTCTCTACGGAGGTTTTCCAATCTTTAATCCTTATATCATCTTTAGGTAAAATCTGGACCCATGTATGAATAGACTTTGCTTTAAAGTTTCTCCCTTTTCTTAATTGTGAGCGATATTAACTAAGGTTTTTTAATGACACGAGGCTAAGGAGGGGTCCCGGCCGATTTCAGTTTCTTTATCACATATTTTGTACTTCTTGTTCAACTGTAGCTTCATTCGTAACCAGAAGAAGTTTTCTGACCACACTTGTAACGAATATCCGGTCATCCAGGGCTACTGTTATCTGTTTACATCTATGTTTAGCTAATCTTGTAAACTGTCCAGATTTACTAGTAGTGGAACTCTAGTTGCCACAGATCGTTTATGTAGGTACCACTGCAGCTCCTTTTTTGCTGTCTAACAGTAGTGTGCAATCATCACTGTGTTCCGGACTCAAGCGCGGTGTAGTGTAATTATAGAGTAATGAGAGTCAACATCTTATGTCTCAGGCGACGAGTGCAATATGGTGCAGTATATACCATTCTAACTAGCACTTCGTTGTTATGGGCGTATCACTTTCCATCAGGTGAACGTCGCGCTCATCTCGTCGCTAAGATAAAAAAAGACTTTACATCTCATGACTACTCGACGTACGACAGATTTTGATCCCCGCAGCTCTTGCACCTTTAGCTACATTGGGATCTGTATGAATCGCAGTATATTAACAGTAACAATTCACTACTAAAACGGTTATCAAAAGAAAAATTTAATAAAACTTTAATTCAGAAGTTAACCATTTTTCCGCAGTGTTAATTACATAAATTTTTTTATTAATTTGCAAATTGGAAATTTGCAAATGTTTCCTGCAGTACGCGTGATAATTACAGGGGAAGAAATTAGGCCCGTTCTTAATTTCTGTTAAAGTAAATATGATAGGAATTCTCCTAAATCACATCTATTGACACAGTTTCGCTATAACTCGATTTGTAAATTACAGAAACTTTCCTACAACACGATTTTGGTCTAACACGATAAAAAAGTGCATACACAAAACAACACCGCAAAAAGTAGGGGTCAAGTTTTTCAAATTAAAAAACAGGAAGACAGGCACATAACCACCGTGTCTTAATGGTACCATTTAAATAGAGTAGAAAAGGTTAAATAAATGAGTCATTTTGTCATCAGCGATGTAAGGGACAATGATGATATTGAAACGGGAACACAGTGCGTTGGCAATAATACACAGATGTAAAGGTGACCCTGTTTAAAGCGTTCCGTCAGTCCTTTTGAGTGGTCTGTGAGTGAATTATTTGCATCGTGCCTTCATCGCCCCGCGTTCAATTTACATATTCAGGATATTGTTTGCCAAGGCGCTGCATCGCATAGGGAATGTTTGTGAGGGCACGACTGGATGGGTTCTACGCAGTCATACGCATAAAAGCGGCTTCCATGATGACCTTCGAGATAGAGCTATCAGCATCTTCATGATGACTGATACCAGATCCGATAACCCAATAAAAAAGTTCTGAGTAATTATTATTTTAATGTAATTAGCTATCATAATGTGTGTGTATATTGAAATTAAAATAATTTATGAATTTAACTAAAATTACTATAGTGTTAAGCATTATACTGATACTAACTCTAACTAACCTAATATGCACACTCATGGTTTTAGATAAAGATTTATGCGTTTATTTGAAAATATTTGTATTTCTACAATTAAAGCAAGGTTTGTTGCCTCTAGAATATACTATTGTGGAAAGTATTTATTTTCATATCCACAGCCTGAAAACAAAAGTGCTATATAGAAGTAAGAGACTCCTGGTAAACAATCTGTGTCAAGCCATGACTTGTTAAAGTATAACTTCTGCATCTCCAAGACAATAATTTTAAAGTTCTCAGCATATCTAATAAAAATAAAAAAACATTGCCTTAATAAATCTTAAGCTGTTTAAGCAAAATTAACAAAAATGTTTGTGGTATGTTTTGTGATGGTTACTCCTTTTTTTCTAGTAGCTCTAGGTCTTATAAGACATCATTTCACAGAGATGGTGTTTTAGGAAATCATCTAGGGTATTATAACAGGGACCTGTATATAGTATTCCACTGTTGTATCTTTAACAAATTCTTGGAGCATTTTCAGTGGTGTTACTGTTTAAGAAAGCATTATTTTCAGTAAAATTATAAATAATATTAAATAAGTTTTCATTTTATATCAAGAAGTGCAACACCAATATTTTGCTATTGTTTTCAATTTCAAGATTATAAGTTTTTTGCTATCTGCAACAGAGGAGTAATGAACTGCTTCAGTAATGCATACATTACTTTATAGCCAGTACTTTACAGCCATAGCTTTACCATACATAATAGTAAAAAATGTATCTGATATTTTCAATCAATTATCTTTTCCAATCAGATATCATCTTGAAATTATTAGTGTAATTAATACTGTTTTTCTTCAACCATAGCACTGGTCTTTGTTGCTGGAGACTATCTAGGTAGGTACCATGGCAGCACCTATTTCTGCTGCCGAACAATGGTGTGCAACATTACTGTGTTCTGGTTTGAAAGCCATTGTAGCTCATGTAATACTAGGGTAATGAAAATCAACATCTTATGTCTCAGGTGACGAGAAATAATGTGGTGACCTCTGTAACTCTCTACAACAGGTAACCATCCTCCATGTCTCCTCGCTTAATTGTATAAAAAAAATCTTTTAAGTGTTATAGGCAAAACAATAAACTTTAATCTGATATTCAAACAAGTAACAGATATCAATCTACAAAGACTGTCTGACCACATAACAGCATAGTTCGATTAGGCAGCTAAGCAATAATATGCAACCATTAAACTCTTCTGTTATGAAAGTAGATGTGCAAAAATCTTGCATAAAGCATTTAATTTTTTTTCATTAAACTAAATTTTATCACTTTCATTAATTATTATGAAGTCTACTTTATGACTTTACAGCACCCATGTTTCAAATTGAGTCAATATTCTAGACAATTCCAAACTTTGTATTATATTTGATGAACAACAAATCTTTGCAAAAGAAGCCTGGTTCCAACCAATGATGATAAGCAAAGATTAAAAAAAATGCTCAACAGCAACCTTATTTCAATAGGAAAGAAAGTTGAGAATAACCACTGGTTTAGGCTCATTATTAATAAAATGAAATAAAAAATCAAGCATAACACTAGGAGTCTTCAAGACGGTGAACTTATTCCATTTGGATTGAACTACAGTAAACAATAATTATAAATAGATACTTTGTGATAATTATGATATCAGGACCTCTGCCACCCCGGTTTCTTCTTGACAATAACCAACATAATTTGTACACATGTGACAAAATCTTTAAAATTGAGTAATATTTTATCATATTTAATTAAAACTCAACAATTTTGAAAGTATTTAAAATTATATTAAATGACATTATTGTTTTATTAATGCTTACATTATTAATTATATTTTGCTATTTTACTTTTTCGGAAAGTGATAAGGCGAGAATTTTATACACCGGTCTCCATTATGCCTATGAAAAATTTTGTGTCAACTATTTGCATTAGTTTATGTCTTTTAATGCTTTTATAGACCACTATGGAAGCAAGGAGATTTTTTCTATACCACTTAGGTGGCAAACAGGCATGTGATCTGCCTGATGTTGAGCGGTAACCGCAGCCTATGCTTCTTTTTTGTCGTAACCTCATGACTGAGAGACGTGACTATGGTGCATTGCCCTGGCTACCATTTCTTTCCAGACATTTCTGTCTTGCGCCATTTGGAACAGCTAATAGAATAGCCAATTAGCCTATGCTATGATGTAGGATATAAAAAAAACATTGTAAAATGCAAATTCAAATTTTGTAAATGTTATTAAACATAATATTGTTTATACAAGAGCATGGTTTTTTCTTTAAACCCATCAACAGATTTTTAAAGTTCTACACATAATAGATACATGTAGTAACTATGTATCACAAAATAGTTTAGTTAATATAATTTTTAGGGTCTTCTCATATAGCTTTGTGACCATTTGTTTCTTTTGTATGTTTATTTGGTTACTAAAAAATACATTGTTGTATATTATTTCATATTTTCTCTTAAAAATAAATAATATATATAATTATTAATATTTTAATCAAATGTAGACATTTCCATTTAGTAACTAACCAAAATCTGATAGTTGAATAAGCACATATGGAATTTATTACATTAATTTTCTATTTAGTATAAAATGTTAAAAAGCTTATAAAGAAAGGTCTTACCATAACCAAATGTATAATAAATATTCGCACCGAATTACAAAATCACGAAAGGCACAACCTAATGCTATCAAAGTTTATCGATTTTGTCGCGATGTCGAAGATTATTCTTATTTCTTAGTAATAGTGCTCAAAAGTCCAAAAAAAGTGAAATTAGTCTAAATACATTTACCAAAATTCAACAAAACTGAAAATTAAAGGCTATACCTAGTTATATTATGTAGTTGGTACCATGCACGTAGCAGTAAAATATGGAGGATGCAAATCTGAAATTGTCTAAAAACTCGTCTAAACGAAAAATATCAATTGCTTTTTGTACCAACATTTTCTTATAACATTTTTAAGCGAAATAGGACGCTTTTTAGTGATGAACTTAATGATACTTGAAAGAAATATAGCAAATTTCTATTCGATCGACCGCCCTATGGTGATGTTGATATAGCTTTAATATATACTCACCGAACTGAAGAATAACATATTATATATAAAAAATAAAAAGTAATGAACAAAGAACTAAACTATGAAAGTTTATTATAGTTTTTTCAACGAATTTAGTTAGGTTTCACGAATTTTTCCACAAAACAATAACACTACGCGAAACCACTATCGCACCACCACTCTGAAGTTGTTGACAACCAAATCAATACCACCAACATACTATAAACTAAAATAAGTCATTTATGCATTAAATACTAGTAAACCAAATTGAAATATATAATACATACACAAAAAGTCACAAAATTTATCGATAATATTAAGATATACGCCTTTATCCGTATTATTAAATTCTCAACCGCGAGTAAGATACGCGCATGTCGCCCGAGTATTGATTTTTTAACGCAATATTAACAAAATTTGTTGACAGTCTTGCCCTTTTATGTTTTTAAGGTTTTAATGAATTGCTTAATATATTAAGTATTAAATGTAACTACTTTCTGTAAATGAAATTATTAGATTTTTCAAAACAATGTTAAGAGAAAATTATAAAAATTTAAATTAGGTAATGTAATTTAAAAACCAAAAAAATACGAAAACTTTTACATAATTATCGTCACTGTATATTTCTTAAAATATCGTATACACCTTTTAAAAGGAAGTTGAAGACAGGATAGAAAAACTATAAAATAAAATATTTAATAGGGTAACTCTAACAAATCTAATATAACTAACTATTGAAAATTCTTCTATCTCCTGGTTTCGTTAGCCCTGGAGCCAATAAGAATAAGACTAAGATAATCACTACTTGTCATAGAAAACACTTAAAAGAGTTTTCGGATCCGTTGATTTGGAACGTAGAGCAGCGAGGGTGGGAAACGGTGAGACATCTCTCGTGGGCCCGGTGGAGGTATTTACATGCAGTGAAGATGTAAATAACTGAAGGTTTAAGTCATATAGGTGTTAAAAGTAAAAATACCATATAACAATAATAGTTTCACCCTATCGAAATAGAGGAAAACAATACATTTATAGCTATAACTTTTATTCATATAAAAGTACTGCCTTTCCTAAGAAACATGTATAGAAATCTGAACATCAGAGAATAATAAACACGGAAGAAAATAACGTCTGAGGTTATTTAACATAATTTAAGCTTCATATGTAAAAGCATACACATAGAACATATATAAAATGTATTTTATTGGTGGTAGGTCTCCGTTGCCGGGGACCGTTTAGGTAGGTATTACCGCATCGCCTATTTCTGCCAGCAAACAGTAGTGTGCAAACATTACTGTATTCCGATTTGAAGAGGGCAGCAGCTAGTGTAATTACCGGAGTAATGTAATTCAGCATCTTATGCTTCAAGCGAGAAGCGCAATATGGTGCAGTGTATATTAATGTAACAAGCGCTACATTGTTATGGACAGGCATGTATTACTTGTCACCAAATGAACGTCCGACTTGTCTCGGTGCTTCTTTGAATAATAAAACAAAGTTTATGAAAAACTGATATACGATATTATAAAACGATTTTCCATGATCACGGTATTTATTTTTAGTTATATAAAGTTGATATTGTAACAAAAAAAAGACTTGATGTTATGTATACAAATAGTTTACGAATGAAGCAAAACTGATGGAATATTTATAAATATTTAAATTGATTTCATCCGTATTTTTATAAAGTGTTGTCAAAAATATAGAATATTACTATTGCTATTTTAATAATTAGCGTGAAATAACCATACAGATTCGCTGTATTATGTTAAGGAAAATTAAAAGCACGATCGTCCTTTTTATTTTATTAATTTCTATAATATTTACTTGTATATCAACATTTGTTTAGATTGGCTAATTTAATATTGATTTTAGTTCATAGCCTGGCAATCTTTTTAAAATATTTCTTCAGAATCTAAAGACTGACATTTAAAATAGAAGTCGGTCGAATAATGTTATTGGAAAATGGAGAAAATAAGTTATAGTGCTTTATGACTAATTAATTTAACGAATACTGTATGATGAAATCTATAAGAATAGTAAAGAAAACACTCGCAATGGCAATTTTATTATGTGCACTTTGGTTATTATTTATTTGGAACAATATAGGAATAATAAGGTAAATACTTCAAAATAATGGACAAAAAAAAATATAAAACTTTGTAATTATATAAATCATTTTTAGTTTAGTAACTTCCGTTTATGAATTAATAAACACTGTTAAATATAATAAACACAAATCTTTTCACACCCCTAATAGCTTTTTTAAAAATATTGAACTTCTGTTTATTTTTAATTAAAATATATATCCCTTGCATAGAACACTAATTGTTCAGTTTACTGTAACCTGAAGGAACCATATCATTAATCTTTTTTATTTTATAATTATAAAAATTGCTGTTAATTAAATATGTATTGTATTTAATAAAAATTTATGTAACTTCCATCCATTCCTTTCTTGATTAATTGATTCAAAAGAAGGCATTAATTATTAAAAAGAAAAATTGCTTTTTATTATCTAACAAAAACAGGAGTTAAGCAAAATATGATAAACGATAATATTAAAAAAACATATTATTTTTATTTATTAAACTATGTGTTAAGTTTGGACCATTTACGTTCGTCATTTTTATGTATTTGTAATTATTAAAAGTCTACTTTTCAGTCTGGACAAACCTGATTCTAAGGGCATAGTACTGCCTGTTAAAAATAAATTGTGCTATGAAAATTATGCTGACTATCGACTTCATATCTCTAATAACAGCAGCTTAAAAATGATTTACTATGTAACACCAACATATCCAAGACCTGAGCAAGTGCCCGAGTTAACAAGATTAGCCCATACTTTAATGCATGTACCTCGTATCCACTGGATTGTTGCAGATGATCAACCAATATGTTCTGAAGTAGTGTTAAATATTCTTAGGTAAAGAGCTTATTTAAATAATGAGATTGGTACAAGTAGTTATAGATGTTTTGATATTTTTCGTATAATTAATAATTTTATTATAGATTTACTTCAATGTGTTGCAGCCGTTAAAAGACCATTTCTATACATTCTTGACAATCTCTATAAATTAAAACTATTGCTCCATATACTTGGCTAGTTCTAGAATAAGTTCGACTTATTGCCTTTATTGTAAGCTCTATTTAAAAGAGTAGAGCTACTGTCACTAACATGTTCAAGAATGTTATAAAACTTTATGTATATGCAAAAGGATAGAAATAATTTGATGATATTGGTGATTCGAAACAAAACATAATGAAATTACTATTTTGCATTTATTTATGTCTGTTACAGGCGAACAAATCTTCCATTCACTCATATATCTAGTCCAAAACCATTTTTGTATAAAAGTACTAATTTTCCTCGAGGAGTATCTAATCGTCGTGCTGCACTGACATGGCTTCAAGAAAATGTTGCAGAAGGCATTTTATATTTTGGAGATGATGACAATACAGTTGACTTGGATTTATTTGACGAAATAAGAAAAACTAAGAAAGTATCTATGTTTCCTGTTGGACTTATTGGTGGATATGGAGTATCATCACCTGTCGTAAAAAATGGAAAGGTGCTTAAGTTTAATTTTTCAATTAATCCAAATTGGTAGTGACACCTTACAATATTGCTATAATAATTATTGTAATGTATATATTCATGTTATACTGGTTATGATGAAAACTGATTGAGCCATAAGTCCCACAGTGAACCTCCATTAGTTTCAGCAATAAAGATGATGAAATTTTAATGGGATAAAAGTATATATGGTAAAGCATGTATGGGATATATTGTTTGTGATTCTATAGTTAACTATATCTAATAGTTGATTTTCTTTTAATGTTTTTCAATAAATATATTGAATTTCAGGTTGCAGGATTCTTTGATTCATGGTCAGGCTCGCGAAAATTCCCAGTTGACATGGCAGGTTTTGCAGTGAATATTGAATATCTAAAACCATCTGCGAACATGCCATACATTGCTGGTCATGAAGAGGACAAGTTCTTGGTTAGTTTAGGTTTGAACATAGAAGATATTGAGCCTCTTGCTAATAACTGTACAAAGATACTTGTTTGGCATACAAAAACAGCAAAGTATAAAAAACCTACTGTGAAGGTAAATCTCACACAATTAGATAATGAGCCTAAGTTACATAACTTTGTTAACCTTGTCAAGGAAATTTCAAGGCTAGGTATGGCAAATATAGAACCTAATAACGGTACAAAACCATATATTATTAGAGATCGGAAAAAATATGAAACTGTTAGCAGTCTACAGTAACTACTTTCACGATTCATCTTAGTTAAGCTTTTCTTCATGATAATATTAAAATTTACATTAACAGAAGGAAATAGTATAAAGTGAATTTTATAAATATATAGAAAAACTCTTCTGATAAAAAAGACTGGGTTGCATTGGAATTCTATCTTCTAGAGTCTCAGTGGTGTCCTCAGTAAATAATTAGCTGACTTTTTAAAAAATGTATTTCAGCACTGCACTTAAATAGATCATAGTTCTCTATCATATAAAGATCTTAAGTCTCTTATGTTACTTTCCTAGCATTTAGGTTATGCACTGGTGCATTCTTAAGAATCACCAAAGAAATGCAATCTCTCCTTATACACTCTGAACAGGGTGATTTTCTTGGGAGGGAATCCCAACATAATCCTGACTTCCCTTAAAGCAGAATAACTTTTGAATCAATCATCCTGCTGCACCGAAAAGAAAACTATACTAGTTGTGCTGCTGAAAACCAGAGTTAACTCTATGATGTCTCCTCTGAGCTATTCAGGGATTAAAACTAAATCAAACTTGGTAGGAAGTAAGATAAAGTTTGGCCTAACAATTTTATAATCCATGTATTTTCTAAATTAATTCAAATTTATTAGATTATTTTAGTTTATGGCTTTTAATATATGGGGATTTACCATAGTTATATTTTACACTGTTAGTTATACTAATTTTATAATTATTATAATTGTGTTGTGACATCTATATATCACTATACTATACTTTTTTAAGTTTATGTGTATGGTAAAAAAAGAGTATTTTGAATATAATTTAAAAATGAATATAACCTTTATAAATGTTTAGAATTTTTAACACACAAGGAACATTTATAACGAACGAATTTTGAACAAATTAGTTTTATTCATTAACAAATATAAAGCGAACAAAAATTTCCCGTGAAATCAAACAATATCTATATTCAATGAGCAGAGCTTTCTTTATTTCTATTGTAGGATAAAATATAGAATTTTTTTTCATTCGATGTAGGGAGGAGATGAGCAAGACGTTTGCCTGATGTTAAGTAAGATGCCCATTAACAACAATCTAGCATAGTCAGGATAATATATACTACACCATGTTATACTCATCGCTCTGTGACATTAGATGTTACACATTGTTATCTCAGTAAATTCATCATAACACAATAACCCATTATAGGCTTGCTATATTTTTTAATACCAGCTATAATCTCTATATAGCTATATAGGAGAAATCCATAGATTCATTAACTCATTACGAGATCTACGAATCTATTCGACGTAAAGAATCAAAATTGGGTAGAGACATTGCTTCTGCCGTTTTGAGGCCAGCTAAAAATAGATTTTATAAAAATTTTCTCCATAGGGGGATTGGGTGTTTCAGTCAGCAAAGCGGGCAGGGAACAGCTAACATTTTATAATAGGCTTATAAAAAACTATTATTGCATAATAAAATATTGTCAATATTTTTATGCAATTATGGCTTAATTTTATTATTTTTATAAGTACAAGCATCATATTCTGTTTAGAAAAAACACATTAAGCACACTGAATAATTCTTTATGTCTTAAGTTTCCACAATAAACTAAAATAACACCGATTTACCACATGATTGCGTCCAATAAAAATTATTTCCAATAGAAATTTTACTAAAATAGGTCATAGCATAATAGGTTCATAAACTGAATGTGTTAGTAATAAATATTAGTGGCATTGGTTACTAAGACAGATGCAATTGATAACCTTAATGTAGTACACAAATATTTTTTTTTTGTGTACATATCCTCAAATTTATAAATTCAATTCTTTGTTTTGTTTGTAATACTCCATTATCTTAATTTAATTAGCCCTGTTGCACTTTTACCTTTTAGTACAGGATCACTGGTTTGTTTCCTTGACCATGTGTGGAATTTGGACGGCAAGCCCTAATATTTATTACTAACCAAGAATATATGATACACAAAGAAAACAGACTAAACAATAATAATATTCTTCTAGAGAGGTTACTCTTGATCAGACCAACATTCAAGATTTTTAAACTTTATCTCGATGAAGAGTCATGCAACTGTTAATATTGAATATTTTATTGTACAATTTGGATTATACACAAGTATATAACTTCTTTTGTCCAAAAGTGAGCGTCCATGAGTTGAAATGATGTTATAACTTCTTTGTTATTACACCCTACTATTTAGACAGGTACAATTTTTAATTATGTTTCTGTGTAGCTAATTCTCTTAAGATTATATAATTTATTTGTCAACTGTTACCTTTAACCTTGTGTATGTTCTAATATTATGTTTCAGTAAATTTAACAGTTAAAATTAGAATATATTTTAGCATTTGTAGACGTTGTTATTTACATCTCAAAAATAATAACATTACTGTTTATCTTATAAATGTTAATGACATGAATATCGACGTAAGATAAACCTTATATGGACATAGTTATCGAAAACTAGAATAGGAACACAAGTGATGAGAGTCATAATATTTTGTGCTTGTTGTCTGTTATAATTGCTTTACTGAATTGTAACTCTATATAAATTAAAAAAATTAAATATGGAAAGTATGCAACTATCTATAGTGTTAGAGATATGAGTGTATTTAAACACTAAAGCTAAATTTGTCATCTTTAAATTTACAATACTGTTTATGTTTTAATAAAATCTTTATTTGTAAGTTGAATTATACTTAAAATGTATATTTTATTTTCCAAAGACAATGAGGTTGTTATATATGTACATAACATATATATTTACATAAAGCCTATAAAGAAAATTATTTATATGTAATATGTAATTATGAATTAAAAAATACCTTTGTGTAGGTAAACACAGTTAAATTATATCGTGAATTGTTTTTGGTGGTATTTTCTATCCAAAATTTTAAATAATATTCATAAGCACAATTATTTTGATTAAACCTTGTACTTACATGTTTATTTTTAATAACTTGATTTTGATAATTTATGATGTGATTTTTATAATTGTTTTTATTCAATACAACCGTTTCGCTAGTCAGAATGTCAAACAATAAACATATGCTTAATGAATGTCTTTTTTTTTGAAGGAGTGCTAATTAAGCTTACTTCGCCTGCAGTCTACTGTTGCTTTTAACTGGCACCTGTAGGTCACAGTTAAAAGCACTACAATGAACTGGAACGCCTGTTCCTGCCGCCGAATCATAGTGTGCAAACATTACTGTGTTCCGGTTTGAAGAGCGTTTTAGCTTGTGAAATTAATTGGGGAACGAAACTTAACATCTTATCTTAATACTACAAATATAAGGTGGTGTAGAGTATATCATAACTAGCACCACATAGACAGGCGAATAACTTAATATCAGGTAAACATTCTACTCATCTCGATGTTTAAAAAGGCGAAATAAAGCGTTTATCTATAAAGTTAAATCCAATATGAGTTTATTTCAATTAAAGCATATTTGATAAATCCCTTCACTATATATCTTACTTAAAGTGTAAAACGTCGAACAACTTCCACCTGACATGTACTGTGAGCGGTTAGAATAAATGTTATTTCTACGGCATATTTTACATGGGTAGAATTTCTAAAATAAACGCAGAATTATTTTAAATATTTTATTCATCAGCATTGGGGAGTAAAAGGAGATGGGAGAGGTGAGTAAGCGAAAATCACTACATATTAACGTTAAATCTACTTGTTCCGGCTTAAAATTCAGAGATGTCGGCGGTTCCTTCTACAGTATTGACAGGGTATTACCAAGCTAATGAGGGCCATTCGCTCTGCCCGATAATGGGTTAGAAGAATCAATAACGGCTTTAAAACCTAAATAATTCTAGAAGTTGTTGAGGAGGAACCCAACGGAGACCATTCTTAATATATATGACATGAGATGTATCCATTAAATGACTAATAAGAGATGAATCTTTCGTTTTAATCTTATAATCCGTTATTGATGAATATTGACTCACTATATTGATAGTTAATTCTAAATCTAATTATAATACTATCTAATCGCATATACCTCAATATCTGTTTTGATACCGTTTTTTTAAATACCATCACATATCATTATAGTTTAAATCCAATCTGTTGAGATATACGTCTGATTATAAGTGTTCCAAATATTTTTGATAAACATCTATAAAAATAGTTCATGTAATGAACAATAATAGTATAAATAATGAAAAATAGTTCTTATTCTAGAATATAAGACATTTTGTGCGTAAAGATTGACTTACATGAAATGATTTCATCTATTATATAATCTAGAAACGACATTTATCAATAAGATAATAAACCTTATGTAGTATTCAATTCAGAATTAACTACGCAGTGGTAAATAAGTTTACAGAGAAGTATTTTTCTTTATTTGATTTCCTTTTTTTTATCACGGTGATTTACCTTACTTAGGTACTTTATTAAGGTTTGCTTTGTATGCTGGCAGTTCGATATCGTCCCAATGAAGTGTTACTTTATCAAAGAATCTGAAAAATACATTATTTCTCAGATTATTTTGATATCGTTGTAAAAGATAAAATCGAAGTGCACATTGCACTTTTAGAAATTCGAAACAACAATAAATGAAAGCGTATAAACATAAAAGTAAACTAACATAAACAAATATAAATCTAAATGTTTTAAAGAGTGTTTTCACTCTAAAGAAATATTTACATTCAACTTCGGAACCCTCTATAAATAGGTAAATAAACTAAATTTTTCATGTAAAAGCGAGCCTTTAGAAGTTTACATTATAAATTTTTGTGGGCAATACCATATCGTTATATATAATAAAATTCATAATATAAAAATTTTAATGAGTGCAGCAAACATATTCTAGAATAAAAAAATGCATTGCAAAATAGAGGTAACGACATACCTTGAAAAAATGTACGCCGTATTTTGAAGTATGGAACTCTTGGGTATGCAAGTTGTAGCTTTAGGATGTTATAGGAAAGAAAATGATGTATTTACCTGATCTGGACTTCACGTAGGACCATTTTTTCATGTTGAGAGAGACCATTTTCCATTATTTCAAGTGTGTCAACCATTTGGTTTGTATTAAAAAAACCACATACATTTACGTCGATGCCGGGCTGATTTAATGTGAACCACGTTGCGATGCGTGCCAATTCTACCTTGCGCTTCTATCCGACAAGAAATAGTGATGAATATATAACAAAACCCGAATATGAAAACTACAATATTGATTGTAAATTAAAGTTTTAGTTTACCTGGCAATATTCGGAAGCACGTCTGCAAATAGCTTTAATATCATCGCTAGCCGGGTGCCATGGCTGCGGACCTTTATTTGATAGCAGACCCATGCCAGTGGCAGCCGCATTGATTACACCCACACCTTTACTCTGGGAAAATGTATAGAAATAATATATTAGAAAAATTTAATTAAATATGTTTTCGTTCCATATTTTTACCGTAGCCATAATCTATTAAATAATTTGAAAACAGATTTTCCAATAAAATGTTTTACCAATACTAATTAAAAATATGTATAGTTCTCACTTTGAAATAACTTGTGTAATTTTGCAAGCGATTGTCAAACAGCGTTGATTTAGCATAGGAGAGTATGGATGAGATTTTGACATCAGATTCTTCGACGATTTCTTGTATTAAATCAATATCATAGTCAGCGATTCCGATATACCGGGCCTTGCCATCTCTTACTGCCTTTTCTAGTACGGGCAGTGTCTCTTTTAATACAATTGATGTATCAGGTGCGAATGTAATGTCGTGAACCTGTTAACGAACCAGTTGTTACTACACGCTGTTCAGTTAATTATAACATGGTAATATTAAGTACCTCAATCCTTTATTATAACGAATTGTGTACAAACTAGACTTTCAAGGGAAACACGTCTTAACATCTTTTGTCATTCGATAAGCATTATATGGTACAATGTGTATAATATTAATTAGCGTAACATTGTTATATGCAGGGGTACGAGTAATCGTCAGATGTGTGTCCTGCTTTTAATGTTAAAATTACGGCAAGTATTGCGTAATGAAAAATAAATACGAGACAATAACTACAAGGTTCATTGAAGTATTGTTGACCGTCAATCAGATCAATGTCAAGGTAAGTAATACATGTATCTATCAATAGGTAATTACCCAGTCGGTACGACGAGCGTTCATAACAATACTGCACTAAGCTACGAGAAATTTCTATGATCATTTTATTGACATTGAAAGTATTGCTCGTAAATATATTTCATAAAACATAACTTTCATGATGCATTTGTAACTGTCGACTATAGCAACCAGTAAAACCCCAACATATTACTACTAGGAAGCAATAAAAATAATTAACATTTTAGTACTTAACAAGCGTAAAGATGTCGCGAGATAAATTGGTTGAAATTTGCTATACCATGCAATTTAAGAAGCGTGCGATTTATTTACTCCTATAGCTCTTTCACCACTTCTTTCTACAGAATAATTATATTTAATACAGTAATGGTTATCTATTTTTATTGAATTAAAATATAGTAAATACAACTCTTGCATTTGGTTTAATAATTGAACAAATCGGACATTTCTAAAATTTTTTTATTTTTGTTATATAAATGCTAAACGGAGCTATAATGATGATATACTTTAAGATTATCTTAATAAATAGTACGTAGATACAATACCGTAATATAGTTAAAATGTTCGTTGGGTGTTGTGTTGTTTGAACGCATTATTCAAATGACAATGATGAGGTAATCTAGAATTAAAAATTTATTTTATTCTTTATCAGTAACTGATAAACTTATGTAATGCTGTAATGATGCAATAAAAAGCTACCATCTAAAAAGAGTTCAGAGTGCTAACGTAAACAGTTAACAGACTCTACATTTTTTTCTCGTAATGTACTCGTAACATTAATACATTCTGCGTCTTAACGCATAAGACTTCAAGTTTCTTACTTCGATTCATTGCATAAAATTAATTATATTTGGAAACAGAAAACAACCTTTCTGATAACTACATACAAACATACATACATACTTAATATTATATTGATTCTTCCATTCTGACCTGAATAAGATCCACGTAATCTAACCCAAGAAGGCTTAGCGTATTGTCAACGCCTGCTTCAGTCTTTTCTGCTGAAAAGTCAAACATTTTGTCTGTTTCCTTTTCATAACGACCAACTTTGCTTCCAATAAAAAATGTTGACCTTGGAACACCTGCCAGTGCCTAAAATAAAAAAAAAAAATAATTTTCTATCATATGATTCTTTTTATTGCCAAAAAATAAAACATTTAAAATAAAGCAGATAAAAACCGAAATGTGCATAGCATGTTTTTCTTTTGTGTTTGATAGAAAACTCAGTGTTCATAATAAATGGACGTTCATTGTTTTCGTGTTACAGTGGTTAAGTGTTTGCTTTATAAGACGAGGGTCCATGGTTTGATTCTAGGGTCACGTGTTATAGTTTGGTTTGTTGGTGTAAAAGAACGTGACCTTAGCATTGTAAGCCAACAAGTTTTACCGTCCACAGCACTTTAACATGATATGAAACTGAGGTCATTTGTAAATCAATTGATCATGAAAAAAGATATATTTAAAATTCTTTTACGTTTTTTAAATCTGGTAAAGAAAATTAATAATTTCAAAATATTATCTTAATTCAGTAGTCAATTTGCCATTGGATTTAATTAATCAGTTTACCTTTCCTATTGTCTTCTCGGAAATACCTTGACCATACCACGGACCTGTTTCTAGGTAGTTGATGCCACGTTTTAGTGATTCTCTAATAAGGTCAAGGCTTCTTGATTCTTCATATGTTCTAAAAACGTCAACAATTTAGTTAGTGCGCTTTTATTTATTTTTATCACCCCAAAGAAACCTCAGATTAAGTCCCTTGTAATAATCTCATCCACTATAGGTTAAGCTATCATATTAATAAGTCAAGCTAGTTGATACTATGTGTATTTGTCAAAATAATTTTTATAAAGTTAAGAGCCAAAACCTTTTTTATGATAAACTAGATATTGAAATGTATATATAGATGTTCAGGCAGAACAACAGTGAGCTTGTCGTTTAGAACGAACATGTTAAGTCTTGATTCTCCTAGTATATACTTTGCACACTTCCAGTTGTCGCTAGAAATAGATGCTACCAGTTCATATCTAGATTAGCACCGGCAACAAACATCTACAATTAGTACATAATTCTTAGAAACAAACACAGTCTCTGAACCGTTAATCTTATAAGAGCAGCCATTGTGAACTTCAATAACCGTCTTATCTATTTAATCACCAAATTGTTCTTCAAACAAGTTGTTGAGGTTTCATTTGGAATGTTGTCGATTATTATCACAAATACACATGTTACTAACAACAGTGTTAATTAATATCAACTAATAATAATTTGTTAATATCGTAGGATTCGAAATTCATCAAATCAATTCGAAAAAACATAAATATAAACTTGAGCCTGCGTTTTATGTTTAGCTTACAGAGCATGCGCGATTAGTAAGCATCTATATTTAATATCATATATCCATTGCCGATAAATCGTTGTGTTTATTAATTGATCGGTACATTTTGCTTATTACCTTACCCGTAAATATTACTGAAAGCTGCACCTCCCAAACCCACGTGGGAAACTTTCATTCCACTATTACCGAGCTCGTTGTATCTCATGATGTTTTATGCGTAGATATTCACATTAAACTACGGTTTACTACGCACGGACTCTCCGCTCGCCCACACCTCTGGCGACTGATTGAATTGGACCGTATAGGAGTGAAAAATCTCTACAACTATAGGTATAGGCTCGCGCTTATATAATACACTCGTACAAGTGCGAACGGTTGTTAATGTACATTGGTGTGATTTTGTCTTTTATTATGAAAACTTTCATTTAATACAAATAACTAACTACTAAGGCAATATAATAATATTTAGATAGGAAATGTTATTGCTTACTCTTTGTAGAATATAATATTTTATATATTGATTAATCTGCTTTATAAAATAAACATGACTATGCACCTTAAATGTATCTTTGGTTTTAACAACATCTCAAACTCTTTGATATACGCAATTTTAAGATAGAACTAGGTAATTATTTGTTATTGTTCTCAAAATCGTTTCTTTATACGATAAAGTGAAGGGACGAAGAAAATTTTTACACAAAGTTAACAGATACGCCTCTTTATAATAATGTAACGCTAGTTAAAATGATAATCGCTACACCAAATTATGCATGTCCTTTGAGACAAGATTGTTAGTATCGTTACCTTCGCAATTAAACTAGTTCTAACGCCTTTCGAAGAAAAACACAATAACATTGTCACAATAATATTTGGGGCAAAGAAATAGCCACTGTGGTGCTGCCGACCATGATCTCCAATTATTGCCAGAGACTATATTACATATTACAACAACTTAAGTCTTATGTGTAAAACCACTGGTAAAATATTTTTGGATTCTTAAATACTCCTTCGAAAAGTAATCTTAAATAACCGTGTAGTAAAGTGAAACCAAGAATTGCATTCGTTGTTCGTTGAAAAAAGTGGAAACTATGATATATATATATTGTATCTATTTAACAGCGATAATGCGACAGTTGTATATATTATACAAAAGTGATAGCACAAAAATGATCAGTGGTAATAGAAGAAATTGCAATATGATTTTAATATGAACTAAATAAAAATAGTTTCACTACACTAAAATTTAATTTATTTATGTAATTGATATTTATATCAATAAATGTATTAGAATCTACGACATTGTAGAATTTGTCAAAATTTGGGTTAAGCTCTTTCAATTTTGATAAATGTTCCAACAAGTCAGAAGATCCGGTAACCTGTATTCGCATTTGAGGACACAATTTTTTAAAACAAGGCCTCGAGTTTCTGCAATAAGAATTTAGTTGAGTTTTAAAACTTATCATTGTGTTTAATGTAGTATAATAATTAAACATGTATTGAAAAGTGAGACGTAAGATTTGTAAATACAATAACTATTTTTAACACTTCCGATAATTTAAAAATTTTAAATTTAAATTTTAAAAAATGTTATTTCAGTAACATTTATACAGTAAGGGATAATTTACGTGTAATGGTAACTTTTGTAAATCATTGATATCATATCGCTAATGAACATTTAATTAAACACCTGTAAAAATAAATAAAATGTTTTAAAAATATATAAAAACTATTATCACTAGAGATTAGTGATAAATAATTCTGCAACAATGTTTTAGGAATTATAGAAATCTAGCCTAATTCATGAACGCAGTAGTAAGCAAAATGTGTTGCCAGTCCCTGAAAAGTTTTATAAGTTATGTTCATTTGCTATTTTTTTTAACTAAAAATTCTGAATTTGTGTGTGTTATCTTTATAAAATTATATGTTCTTTCATGAACTGTTTAATTGAAAATATTTTTTATATCTACGTAATAGATTTTTATTAAGGGCGAGGATTTCTATTAACTGTCGGTAATGTCAGATTTCACATTTGTCTTGCTTGTTCACAGACGATCGTACCGCACGCTGCTGGGGTTAAAGTTAGAAAATAATATCTTGATTACGATTATAAAATTATATATTATTTTGAACGTGCTATGTTCATAAGATGTAAATCTTCTTAAAAATTTAATTGAGTTACTTTTAGAAGGTAAGAATATAAAGTCAAACAGCAATAATAGGAATTGTTTACATGTTTTCTGAAGCTTTTTCGGAAGCGAAATTTAAGTTTGTTTGTTTCTTTATTATTTTTTTTATGTTTTAAGACTTAAATTATTAAATCTGGCGTTTAGCTAGAACATAACACTTGCCTATTCCCATTTTTAAATAAGTTTCAAAATTTTAATTTATTACGCTTTCCGATAACTTTTAACTCGTGTATTGTTTTTAATTAAATTCCTTGGTGTATTTAATAAAAACTTAGAATTCCGTGATAATTATTAAAAGAGCAATTGATGCAATCAAAGAAAAACAAACATTAATTGCCATGGTTAAGAAAATATTTAATAATTATAAGTATGCAATATAATTTTACGCAGTATAATTTTAAGTTCGCAAAATATCTTAATGAAAACTATTTAGACATATCGCCATTGTTTTTCAACTTTTCTATATCATTTAATAGTAACAAGTTCATGCTTAACTTACTTAACTTGATTAAATTTTTTAAGAAATAATTATTTTCGTCAATGAAAAATACTACCCAATTTTTCTATAATAAATGTTATATTTATAAAATCTAATTATAGAAACAATTTGATTTTTTAAAATATTTTGATGCAATTGTTTTGTCTACCCCAACAAACAATTCATAATAATGAGATATAAATGTATTATTGTATTTAAAAGTATTTATATGATTTATATTTTTTATAGGATTTAACAAATGTTCTTTTGTCTTCATATATCTGAATTGAAAATTACAGACATCTCATAAAATTTAAGTAGTATAAATCTTTAAAAACATAGGTCTTTTAAAATGCCTTGAAGTCAGTTTTTGCAGTTATATCTTGCCAGTGTACCTATAATTTTTAAATTTTGTTGTAGATAACAATGAGAACCAGACTGCTTCGCTGCCGACCAATTTCAACTCGCTTTCTGGCCATCTTCCTTCTGGTTCTTGCACTAGCTCTATACTGCTACTATTACAATGCAACTCCTGCTGCATACAACAAACTAAGTAAGTATTTATATATTAGAAATTTTGCAGGAGGGGTTATTGAAAATATTTTTTAAGTTAAGATTCTGCAACTAAAATGCACACATGCACATTTACATTCATGTTTTAGTCACCTCTTCCCAACATGTTAGGATCAATCTTAAGTTTTTAATATATATATAATATATTTTATATAAAATAATATAACATCTTCCTTTCTTTTGTTTTATTAGTAGCATATGAAATTATCAATTTTTTTTCATTACAAATTATCTTATGTTAGACAACAATCAATACCCAAAACATAAAATTTTTATCGATATTTTTGAATAAGAATGGTCTACCAACCCCTATTTGACTAAAAAGTTAGACCAATATGGATTGGCGGCTAAAAACGGTGTTTAAACGCATGGGAAAATTACTTTTAAAATAATTCATTTGATATATTCATTATTCAAAAACCTAAATGATTCTTATTTAAATAATTACTTAAAAAAACAAATCTAAAAGTATTTTCCTTAGCAATTAAATAAGCGAAAATTTAGAAATATCTCGTTGTCGTTGTCTGTGTTTGAGTATCTATCCATGTACTCATAGTAAACCTTGTTAATAGTGTATAAACTTATTGAAGGTGACATAAAGTAAGTTAATTAATAGTTTACTTGAAAAATTTAAAGCGATAATTAATCGCATTACTCAATATAAATTATACCCGTTTAACTCATAGCTATTCAGTAATAAAACCGAATTAAAATTTTTTCAATACATTTCGGAGAATACATCCCCGCAAACATCATAAATTAGGTAGATATTATATAATATATTTCATCACGCGTCAATGACTTTATTGAGGAAATATGTTGAAAAAGTAAATGACTTCAAAAAATTATTTTATGGTCACTGTTCCAACAACAACTATCGAAAATGAGGAGTTAATGGGTTTCGAAGATGCATAGTTAACGAGTATGGCTAATCAGTCACTTTACCGAAACGGACATTAGCTGTACCGAAGAATCGACCTTTAAATGTTAAAAATTATTGACAAGTTAAGTACAGGTGCAGAGCTACAAAGTTGATATACGCCTACACTATTTAAGGGCAAAAAATGCATCGTCAGGTACTCATATTACAGACTAAAAACATAAACATTTTTTTATATTTTCACGCTGATTATCCTTTGAATCATTTTTATACTATTAAAAATGCGAAAATTGGTTTATAAAATGCCGCTGCAGTGATACCTGGACGGTCTCCGACTGTAGACCCCTGCCACCAGTAAAGGTTTGTATTTGTGTAGATCGAGCAGGACAATGCAGCAATTTATAGAATGTTAAAGTTACTTCTGAAACTTTTAACATATCGTTTGACATCGCTCATTTCATTTAAAATCAAGTATTTATGGTTGTACAATTAATGTTTACATCAAGTGTGTACGATACTTTAGTGTTTTAATCTATTTTACTTCAAAGATAATGGAATGAATTAAAACTCATCTTTAATATCTATTGTTAAACACGTACCGAACACGCTGTATACGAGGGGAGGTCAATAAGTTTTCGGAATGAGGGAGTTGAAATTAAACATGAAAGAATTTTTCCTTTTCAATATATTCTCCCTTAACCTTAATACATTCTTCGTATCTTCAATAGTTTTTTTATACTATCGAAAAAAAAAGATTTATCTTTGCTATCAAAATAGGCCGAAATTGCAGACTTGACTTCTTCATCGTCGCCAATTTTTATTCCACTTAGTTCCTTTTTCATTTTTGAGAATAATAATAGTCGCTGGGGGCCAAGTCTGGACTGTAAAGTGGGTGGTCTATTTTTTCAAACCTGCATCGGTGTTGTGCAAAAGGAGCACACCTTTTGACAGCTCTCCTCTTCTTTTTTTCTTGATAGCTTCTTTCAATCTGTCCAGTAAAGAAGTGTAGTACTGTCCCGTTATAGTCACACCACGATCTTTATAATCTAATACAAAATACCTTCTGTGGCTCAAAATATAGTCGCCATGATCTTTCCGGCCGATTGTGACGCTTTAAACTTCGGATGAGGTGTCCCTTTTTTATCCCACTGCATCGACTCTTGCTTCGATTCAGATTCATAGTGGTGAACCAAAGTTTCATCCCCAGTAACATTCGCTACTCTTTCCATAGAGCTCCAAAAACTGGCAAAGACCCCAATCATTTTAGTCGCTCCGCACGATAGGTAGTGGTCACTTTAGTTTTAAATAGCTTGAAACTCCAGGGCTGTAAGGCAAATGGGACCTGTCATTCTAGATCTCATTTTATCGTTTGCAAACTGAATGCTACGCAGGCTAGTTAGTGCCATGCTAGTTAGCCAAGATGCAAGAAAGGCATTTTGTTAAACGTGGCTTATCTCCTATCCAGTAAACACGCCGTCCCACCGCTCTTTATTAAAAGAAACTTTAAAAAAGCCACAATGAAAATAGTACAGTGCCCTAAGTATTTTTTAAATATAATTGATTCAGTTGTAAACGACATATAATAAAATCGTATATTTCCGGTTGATGAAAAGTATCAATTTTTTTTTAAATACAGCATTTTAAAAAAAATACATTACCTGTCTACCTTTTAGTTCAATGAAAATCTAAGCAGCATCAGAAAACGATTCAAATAATTTATCCCTTTTACAGATAAATTATTGGAATATTTAAAAATCCTTATGCGTAATATAACTATATTAAAAAATTATATATTTAACCATGAAAGACCGAAATCAGAATGTTGACATTCACCGGTGAATGTCAACAAACACCAAACATGTCGGTGAAAGATTGAATATTTCATTACATTCTCGTACATTCGGACCCTCACCGGTGTATGTCGACAATCACAGATATGCTCTGGTGGAGGTCGAAAAGAGAGGAGCCGACAAAGAGGCGACTGGCAGTAAGGTTAGGTCTTTTATTTTTTGATTTACGTGGGGGAAATGCCTGCGCAAACCCGTCCTCGTGGGGGCAAGGACAGGTTATGTCGGACTTTCATCGACTAAAACCAGCACGATGTTCCAACTCGTCGCCTGATGGTGGGGTTACGGGAACGCTTATGCATCATCCGCCACCCCGCCGGCGCTAGGCGTAAAATTTATAGCGACTGAATTACGGACAAAACAAAATAAAGTTCGGACATGTTCAACATTCACCATTAGTGCTTGGTGAATGTCGACATTCACCGGTGAAAGTTAACATTCTTCAGATTTCGGTGTTTCACCGTAATATATATAAATAAATTTTGATCAATAAATTATTAATAACTATAAATAACATATATCTAAATAATAGGCAAAATACTACTATTAGGGCTTAAAGTCCGTCTGACTCTCCTTCCATAATTAAGTCCTTTTAATATCCTTAGTGAAAGCACGTAATGCTCAAAGTCGTAATTAGATGGTTTCCAATAAATGTATAGAGTCCATAAGTCCGCAGGGACATTCCGCAAAGTAGCTGTTAAGTTCATCGGGTTACCGTTTGTACAGTATGGATACAAATGTTTTTTGACGTTATTTAACGAAAAAAAAACATCGGAGTTCCGAAACATCCCAGTATGAAATATATATAATTAAAAATTATTTTGTTATTACAATCCCTTAACGTCGGGGAATAACAGGTCGATAATGTGCAAAGGGTATTTTCAGAGAAATAAAAATAAAGGAAGTTTAAAACTCTTCACGATTTTTTATACTTTATTTTTGTTTCATAATTTCTTTATAATAACTGGAGCCTATTTTACACGATAGTGATGGATTAAGACAGTTCGTCTGAGATCGTGTAAATATAGATAAACAACAGTCCTGATCAATGGTAACCGGCGAGATTTAAAGTATAAATTTTTGAAACTTTTTGAAAACTGTAATACTTTGGAAATGGAATTGATACAGTTTTTATTCTCATTTTATAGGAATAACAGATAGACACGTTCGACCCCGATATACGAGTAGAACTATTGGTTTTCTATTGCCGTCGAAAGATTCGTAGACAATTGGCATACAATCCATTTCCAAGCTATCCGTGTGTTTGGCATCTAATCTAGACGTCTTTTTTATTTTTTTTTTGAATTTTAAATTCAATAAAACTGACCATAATTTAATGATTTTTGATAATTTATATCATCAAAAAACATCAATATATCCTCGTACAATGTACTAATGATAATTAACTCTCAATATATTGTTTGCTACTTTGTAATAGAATGCTAATAAATTGTTTGCTGTATGAGAACGTAATTCTGGTTTATGAGTACGAATTAAATTGCCTTTTAAATATAATAAATATATAAGCGCTTTGATAAGTTACAATACACTCTTCTCCCTGACAATGTTTTATTGGAAGAAGTTCTCTTGTGCTAACCTTAGGAGTTCTTCATTTTAGACTATTGATTTCCATTTCTAAACATAAATCTTCCCAAAAGTGAATTACATGTTCTATTCGCCGCCCTGTGCTGGTAAAGATCACAGCAAACGCTGCTGAAGGTATCACCTTTTACGCCACGCCAAAGGTAGATAGTCGGTGGCGATATTGTAACTACCTTGGGATTGGATTTTTCTATACATTAATATTTGCTTAATATCGCAGCAATACATAAAATTTCCATGCATAATTACATAGAATGGAAAAGTATTGTAGGTACAAGTTGATTTGAGAAGCTCTTCTTCATTGTTAGTTCAAAATTGATCACAACAATTGTTTGATTATATAATGACGTTTTAGAAGTTGAGACCTAACACCAATATGGGAGAAGGTTTCTCGACTTGCAATAATTGAAACTTTTAAATATTTAATTGGCCTGCTGGCGGCCACAATAACGACGCTCTGATAATAGGCCGAAGAAATCTATTATTTTGCGATAGGTAGTTGTAGTAATCGATATCTCGTAAAGTATCCATCACACAATTTTAACTCGTTAGCAAGGTGACATTTTGCACTATAAATAATCTTTTGCCTTTTGTTCGTTTGGTCCATTAACCCACAAGTTACAGAATGTTTCAAATGGAAGTCAACAAAGAGAACGTTCAGTACATTTTAGAGATTTTCTTGGAACAGGCGAAAATTCATGCCAAGCAGCTGAAATTGTAAGTGGTTGTGTTTATATGATACTGTAACAGTATATATGATACTGTAAAAGACAATTCCGTACATGTCTAACCATCGAAGGCTTTTTTTCAATAACGGTGAAATATTAGCGTAAATATGCAGAAAAAAGCAAAATGATTTTCGGGGATAGATTATTTTTAAGAATGTCCCTAGACTCTTAGTCTAGTCTTTGTTTCACTTGATAACTTCCATAATAAAATGGATTGAATTTTTAATTATTCTAATGATCTAAATTCTAAATCATCATCATTTCAACCGATGGACGTCCACTGCTGGACCTTGGAATTCTAAATACTCTTCTTCAATTTCTCAAAAATAGATTTTTTTTATTAATTTGTATCTTATATTGCGTTTTATCCTATTTAAGGTAAATTTTACTTATACTATACAAGGTTCACTAACCTGCATTGAAATTCAATGAAAAACAGTTCGTAGGAAATGTTTTACTGAGAATAACAAGTATCTTCGGAAGAAAATATCAGGAAGTAAACTAAAGTAGATTAATAGATCTGTATATATGAATACTAGTGGTACGTTTTTATTGCCTATGCTTGTGATTTTATATGTTCTCGTGTTTTTGTGTTTTGTATTTTGTGTTCATTTAAAGTTTTAGTTTAATTTTTTATTTTCTTTTCTTTTTTATTATACTCATATTAGCTGAGTCCGATGAAGCCGTAATGGTTGTCAATAAAACTGCGGCACAAACTTTTATCATAAAAAAATTTTGTGATTGGCATGTTTTTTATGATTTACGAATTAAGTGATTTTTAATTTTTATTTTGACATGACACATGGGACTGTTAATATTTAAAAAAGTTATTAAAACTATACAAAAAGAGATTTGTCCTGTCTTTTTTACGTCGTAACAATTTGACAGTTTGGCAGTTACAACAATATATGTTACAGACAAGTTACAGATAAGTTTATTTGATTATAAAATACTGACTACATTGTAATATTTATATAACATATTATTATTTGTAATGAGTGCGTTTACAGTGATGCTTAGAGGCCATATATGTATCTGTAATACTTGTGATGAGACGTATCAAAATCGTCTAGTTTTAATATAGGAGTTTCTATTATAAGTTTTCATTACATGAGATTATTAACTAAGCTAATATTGCTTCATAAACTTAATTTTTAATGTATGTTCGGGAGACAAGCGCTAAGTGCTTAATAAAGTTGATAAGATGGCTACTCTGATTAATTGAGCATAATTACATTTCGCTGGCGATATTTAATTATTAAGTAAATTTGCGCTTATTGTGTAAAATTCATTGCATTTAATGAAACATTTGGTATTTAATTTTTCTAAGGTGTCGCGAAATTGTTTTATGTTTCTTTTTGTATAACTAATATATTTCTTTTAATATATACCTCTGTAGCAAATGCGAAATAATTTAAAGACTTGATATTAGCTAGTACTTTCTTAAGATTGTTGCTTTTGAAATTATGTTACATTTAAAGGGCACGGACTGCGATCGTTTTAGACAAATTCAGATAAGAACAGATAAAAATAAAGACACTGTAATTTAAAGTAAATTTTAAAATTTTTACTCCTAAACTATAGAAAACGTTTAGGTTTCTGATAATAGTACGAGTGAATGCATTAATGGGCTATAAAAGTTGCTGACCATTAGTAACATCTTAGATAAAGGTCTTGTAGTTTATAACATGTAGTGCAATTTTTCAGGAACCAATAAGTCTAATGCTTGATTCACATGCTTAATTCAAATTACATTAACTGACAATGAAGCCGTAGACTGTAAAATGAGCTTGCCAAGAATACGCTCTCATATGTTGACAGCCGAAACACAGCAATGCTGTTAAGGTGGTAGATTTGAGTTACTTACATAATCGAAATCGTCGCTTTTCCATTTTTAATTCTTTTGAATTTAAATGAAATATTTACTGATTTTATAAATTCCAATTCCTCTAGTAAATGTACTAGAGAAATCTTCATACCCTATAAACAGAACTGACAAAATTCGGAACAGATCCGACCGATTGTTCGACATATTTGCGCTCGAACATACACCGTTTCGATAACCTGTTAGTCCCTGCGATTTGTTTTTTTTTTATTCTACGAAGCGACAAGACGAGCAAAACGTTCACCTGATGGTAAGTGATCCGCTTACTCATAACAATGTGGCGCTAATCAGAATATTACATATCCCACCAAATAGCCCTTGTTGCCTTCAAACATAAGATGTTAAGTCTCGTTACCGCAGTAATTACATTAGCTACAGCACTTTTCAAACCGAAACACAGTGGTGTTTGCACAATACTGTTTGGCGGCAGAAATACACGCTGCAGTGGTACCTACCGAGACGGACTCCGGCAACAGAGTCCTACCAACAGTACGTGTAATATTTAAAATCTGTCTTAGGATTATTATATATTACAGTCCGATATATAATACATATAAATACGGGTAAACACATGGCTAACAAATCGCGAAACGAAATACCATCTCTATACATCGACTGCTCCGTATATTTTTTGTTAGCGAAATAAATGTCGATGATTTTTGTTTTTTTTTTGTCCGCTTTAAACCATTGTTAAATTGTTAACAGATCGTTTGTTCATTGCCGATTTCTGTGAAATATTTTATCGGTCGTCCAATTACTAGCTCGACGAATGTACAAAACGAGCATGTAAACTTCAGTAATATTAAAAACATAAATCATTAATATTACATATTAAAGAAAACCCTGCCTATAGACTTTACTGTATACTTATAATTTAATGTATTGCTATTTATTTACAAACTATATTTCCATATTATATATTAGTAGTAGGTCTCTGTTGCCGGAGACCGTCTAGGTATAAGGTACAAACATTACTGTATTCCGGTTTGAAAGGCGTTTTGGTTAGTGAAATTAAAGGGGTAACGAGGCTTAACATATTGTCTTCAGGAGACGAACGCAATGTGGTACAGTACACTCTTACCATCAGGTGAACGTTCCGTTGGTCTCGTCACTTCGTTGATTAAAAAAAATATGTTGATATTAAGTAATAATTATTATTTTTTCCTTAAATATCATTGCTTTTTGAAATGTCGTGTATCCAACTGGGTATCCATTGGTGTTCTGTTCTGGTTTATATGGATAATTATGATCTTACTGTCCCGTGAGCTACTTCTTCGTTTACCTTAGCCAAAAGTAATGGATTAACTGCTGTTACTTATATTACCAAAGAATAAAACTCATTGTCTAATTTAGATGAACAAAACAAAGTTAGGTTTTTAACACATTTTTGTATTCTTCTAAAATTACTAACATGTTTGTGGTAATTAAGTTCGTTAATTTGGTTTTAGCTTGACATTTCATATTATAATATATATTTTTTTTGTAAAACATTAAACTGATCTAAAAAACCACGTTTTTTTAATGTATACAGCTTGACTTAAAGTAACAGCGCTTAATGAATTCAGTGATGTTTAAATCTGATATTCTCATATACCACAAACGTTAAATATAATTTAATGAAATCAGATAATAGTTATTAGAGCATTTACAAATGTTTTTTTACAGGATTTTCTGATACTTCTAGTTACTGTGCACATTAGTTACTACATATTTTAAACTATTTTTTATGTTCCTCTAAATATGTCCGAGTTTGATTATAGTTAAACTATACTGTGTGTCAGTTGCTCATTTTTCGGTTTAATTTGGGTTAATTATTAATTTCGTTTTTCACAATTTATTTTGTACTTTTGCTGTGACATTTTTCTTTTTTTCTTTAAAATTACATCATATATTCCTTACTATGCTTTTGTATTATTTATAATTTACATACTACATCGTTAATTGCTTTAGCATTCAATTAACTATCCTGACCTGTACTTAACCCGTATAAAGCGTAATCATTTTATATGACAGCCGAAATAGTCTCAGCGGAAACTAGAATAAGAGGCCACGCAAACTATATCTGCTAAAGGTTAAGGTTAAATAGGAAATATTATTGTCATTTTCAATAGTTATAAATAAAGATTCAGAAGTTTTTTTTTATGTCTATCTTAACTTTGTCCTATCTCCGAATAGGCTTGACCGATTTTTTGACCTAGTCGGCATCAAACGCAAAATTAAGGCTTTTACATAAAAAAATATAAAATAAAGCTAATACGAATTGTTTAATATCGTTGATCTCGGAATCATAAAAACGAGGACGATATAAAATTGGTACGTGTATATGATTTTTCATGAATGATATTTCCATATAATTCTCTTTGTAAGAAACTCGTAACCAAATCTCGTCATCTTACATCAATATCGTTCCAAAAATCCTTATGACGACGGTTTTTACACGTTTATATTAAAAAATGACATTAGAGAGTTTTAATAAATAAGTTTTTTTTTATATAATTTTAATAAATGCAGTTTCATAAATTTATAGCCAAAAATTGTTTACATGCAATAAATAGTTCGGTGTTACAAATCCTTTGAGAAGTAATGTTAATACGCGGCAGCCGTGAGAACACGAAGACGCTGTCGCCAGCACCATAGGGTCTTATGAAAACAGGTTTGACGAGTTCTTTGCTTTTAAATAAACGTAGCCTCTAACTCAATTACTGACGTCAACTCGCTTTGTATTGTCTGTTTTGAAGAATAACTTAAACTTATTGAATTTTAATGACGCAACGAAAAAATGCGTAGTATTTATCATGTTTTTTAGGTCTGAATAGTAACTCTAGATAAATAATGGATAATTACTGGGGTAACGAGACTCAACATCTTGTCTCAGGCGACGAGCACAGTATGGTGCAGTGTATACATTCTAACTAGCGCTACTTTGTTATGGGCGGGCGTACCACTTACTGTCACATTACCATCACCTGTCGCCTATTTGTTTACTAATAAGAATAATTTATTTTTATAGATTATAAAAATTCTTATGTATTTGCATATAATTCATTAATATAATCGCACAAACAAGTTAACCTTCAGTTAATCGTCCAGCTCGTGACGTTGCTTAATTGAATAAAAAAATTTTGTAAATTATTTAGAGACATAATTAATCGAGACATACATACAGATATAAATTTACCATGGTTAAGACAGATACTGACAATGGTTTCAAAGTTTTGTTAGGCTTGTGTTATTCAAGTTCAAATCTGACTACTGAAAGTAACAAAATAAGTATAATTAAAAAAAATATATTTTGTTTATCATATAAAATCGTTGTCGATGTGGACAATATATCGCCCTATTAATTTCACCACTTACATCTCGTAGTTTTTTCACTTCACAATCATAAATGATTGTATAGTAAAGAAAACAGTGGCATTGTTATTTGTTTAATGCAAAATAACTTTTGCGTTAAGAAATAGAGATTCGCAAATATAAATCTACACTCCATTGAGTCTATTCACATGTTAAATGTCTGTTCTAATAAGGCCTTCGTTAGGTAGAAACTGTTAGTAAAATATCAAGCTTCATTTGACGTGAAACGAAATGTGCATATAAATGGACTTTATCGAGAAGATTTTCTAATAGTCTGGAGTTGAGAGTTCTTCTTTGTTTCATTATCTAAGCGTCAAGCAATAACTGCGTATAGTTTACTATATAAAATTTTTGTCACGATTGTCACTTTATTTCGAAAAATTAATGTTTATTACATTATATTTGTGATTTTTGTTATATTGTTTTTTACTTCAGCGTTCGTTGTCTGTAGATAGAAATTTAATAAATTTTATTTAATAAAGTTTAAAGTTAATAAAGTTTAAATTTAATAAAGTTTATTAAATTTCTAATATAAAATTCATAATAGAAAGAAGCGAGCGGAAGGAAAACTGCAGCGAATGCTCTCACTATTGAAAATGCCTGGCGAGCTTAAAGCGAATTGTTGTGTGTAAGTCGCACAATGCGTAACGAAGATTAAAAAAATAACAATACATAACGTACTCATGATAAATAATTGTAAATATCGTTTTTCATGACATTACAGGCAAATGAATTGGAATGGCTTTTAAGTTTATTTGTTGATGAGAGGTTTATTCCTTTGCATGAGAATGAAACATAATTTTCTTTATATCACGAAAGGTGGCAAACAGATATGCGGCCTGTCTGATGGTAAGCATTTATCGTAGCCTGTAGACTGCCAAAGGCATCACAAACGGGTTGCCGAAACCATCTTTTATACATTTAATAAAACGTTGTTGTGTGAAAGAAACCTCTAGGGACATGAATAAAAAGGGCAAAAAGGAATTTATTTCTCATAAAAAAATATTTACTGAATTAAAACATTAGAATTTTTTTTCCTAATTATGGTTCGATCGGCAATGTCGAGCTCTTAATGAGTATTATTGTAGAATAGCAGGTTTAATTTTTACTGCATGAAGCGATAAGTGGAAAGCACACCTGATGGCAAGTGATACGTCTGTACATAACAACGTGGCGCTAGTTAGAATGATATATATTATACCACATTGCGCTCGTCGCCTTGAGATATAGGAGGTCGAGTTTCATTACCACAGCAATTACTCTACCGTAAGCAACCTTCAATCCGCAACACATGAATGTTTGCTCACTGCTGTTTGGTGGCAGAACTAGGGGACTTGCGGTGGTCCTAGATGGTCCCCGTCAATAGAAATCTACCAGCAGTAGGTTTTGGGAGGAGGGAATCTTTAAAAAGATACCCTGTCTTTTGGAAAGAAGTCATAGTTCATGTGGAGATTTTTATCCACTAAAACCCCCTTAGTTGACGTGCTCAGCGCTTGGAGTGGTCAAGGGATCTCCGTTCGGAATACAGCAGCAGACTCTCTAACGCTATGCTGAGATAGCCCGTCTATCTCAAATACTGTTTCATGCAGTCTTTAGCATCCTTGCCAGTACCATCACAATTGCCAAAGATCGTTAAGGTAGGGGAACACCATTCAATGTTAAGCTGTGACGAGGCGCGTTAGTACCATAGCGGTTTTGTCTCCAAACGGGATCTGTCCAGCCTCGTTCCCGTTCAGCTGCCCACTTTTGTTTGAAATAGCAAACATAATCCAAGCTAACAAAGCAAATATTAGCAATGAAAAACAAACATTTAAACCATTTTCATGGTACCTTATTTAATTTTTAGCCATTTTCTAATTTACAGGGTGAAAGGTAATAGGTGTAAAAGATGTGTAGGGATGTGTAAAGTATAGCTCGTATCCTATCTAACTATGTATGGAATACCCCATCCAAAAACAATGGTTCTGGAGTTATTAACTTTTTAAATATTTTTCAAAAAATTCTCAATTTTCTAGGAAAAAATTCGATGATTCTTATTTATTACTGCACAAATTTTAATGTGATAATTATTGTTTTTTTATTAAATTAATTTAATAATCATCACTTAGATTTTTAAATTAGGTTATCCGACAAGGTATAAGAAAGTACATAAATTTCTAAGATTTAAGCATTGGGAATGTGGACATGTGGCATATGTACATGAATTAGGTCTAATTATTTATTTCGGCGTTTCTCTATTCAAAACTATACCTTGTACTACATTCAATAGTATTTTCTATGTATGCATAACTTAATAGATTTATTTCATAAATGTGATAAATGTTTTTTATATGATAATGTTAAGAATAAAATGTCAGTTTGTTAGCCGTTTAATTTTTAGGGAATTTTGTGTCAAAGCAAATTTAGACTCGCAAGAAACTCTCTCACTTCATTTACTTTAGCATTTAGTCTATGTATTTAATTAATCAGTATAGATTACGAAATTTACTTTTTAAATGTTCCGGTGAATACTTGAACCTTGAAGTATATACGTTCAAAAAAAATGTCTGGAACGTACATAGTCAAAAAGTAGCATATGCTATGAGTACATGACTCAGTGAATACTAGTACAACAGCATATTTGTAATTTGTTATAGGATTTTACATATTAATAATGTGTAAAGTGTGGTGAAATTAACAAAAAAATCAGCAGTATATGTAATGTAACACTGTAGTTGGCCAATCGGCGCACAATTCACATGTTCCTTTTGAAACGTATCAAATCTCATTTGATTGCAATGTAATATACCCTTCTGTTTAAATAATATTATATATTGCAATATTATTAACGACTCTAAAAATGCAATAAGGTAAGGTAAGGGCTGCCTTTGTTTAGCGTTACCGTGAGATATAGTTTTTTGAAACTTAAGAAACAGCATAATAAATTTATTCAAACTGAAAGTAAAACTGTTTCTATGCGTCTTAACAAGGTCTTTCTATCTTACAGTTTCTCCCCGAATAAGGGCTAAAACCCAACCGCCAGTTTCTTATGAAAGGAAGTCGACCGCAACGTTAAAATTTTTCATAAGCTTGATAGAAAGGTCAAGTTAAAGTGCAGAAGTTTACGTTGTATGAATAGACCTTGGGAAAGTCGATAATTGACCGCTAGCAATTTAAAACTGATGCTGTGACAAAGGTTGTTTTGTCACCTCTTTGTAACCTAGCGCGTTTAATAACAAACCTTTGATGACACTTTTTCATTTCGGAGACCGGACACATAGAGAGACTAGAATTAACATAAAGTCGACATAAATTCAGAAAAAAAGAGATTCACTTGTTATATGCCATCATAAACTTGTAAAAATTATAGCATCCTTCTGGTGATTGGTGTTTTTGCTGGTGATAGGTTTCTGTGGCTGCAAACCAACAGAGTGTGCCATTGCAGCGCCAACTTTTATCTCCAAATGGTAGTATGCAAACATTACTATTTACCGATTTAAAAGAGTCTATAGTTAGATAAATTACTAGGGTAACGAAGCTTAACATAATACGTTATAAGATGACGAGTATAATCTGCTGTAGTATCGGTCCTTTTCTATATTGTAATATTAAGTAAACTTCCTGTTCCTCTGATCGTTCCTGCGAATAATAAGATATTTTATTAGTAACGATTCTATCGTAGATGACATTAAATAATTTATGAGTTACAACATCCTTCGAAAAAGATTTTGCTTTAAAAATATTTTACGAGTAAAATATTTATCAAAGTATTTGGAATTGCAGCGACGAGTGCTATGATTTGCTTTTGAGCACAAGTTTCATTTTATTAGAGTGGTTTCTATACTGACGAAATAAAATGCTTTGAAAGTTAAAATAAAATGTGAACCGATATTTTTGCTCTCTTCTACGGACTACAAATTTTATTTTTCAATAAATTCAAATGCTATTTTTTAATATTTTTAGTCGCTTCTCTTCTTACTACTTGTTTATAGTTGGTAAATAGTATATCTGTTTAAATCAATCTATGACCTTACATAGGTAAATTGTGTTAATATAGTACTTATCGCTATAATTATGTGCTTGTTTTACTTATTCATATCAAAAGATTTGTTACTTCGCTGCGCTTTATGCGATTATTTATTCACTTATCTCGTGATGGAATTGTGGTTTTAAATCACATCACATGTTTCAGCTAGACCGTCATAAATTGAAATCAATCGATTTTGAAGACCGTTAAGAGTTAAATATATAAGGAGGCGGAGCACGAAACCAAACTATCGTTTTCTTTTCTATATTCATCAACATTGGCTTAGTTTTAATATCATTGAGATCAACTCTAGAAATAAATTGGACATAATAATATTTAACAACTTTTTAGACTTTTTTACTATAAAGTGTAGTAAATATCGTCATATCCATTAATGCTTGGTATTCTGTGATAGAACAACAAAACCATTTGATCTGATAACAGCTAAAAGTCTCACAATTAGAACTATCAAAGCATCGCGGAATCAAAGAACGCAACAGCAGCCTCCAGCACTACGTCTTATCCCGAAACTAAACCAATAGTCAATGACTATCAGTCTATCATCAAAACTATTACGGTGTATATCGTGTTGAGTTATCTTTCTTTCCAATCCTTTCATTGTTAATTATAAACCAAACTCGGAGACAATCTCGAACACCTCTTTTTATATTTTAAAAACTGTTTTTGCTGGTTTCTGAAAATGAGATTAGTGACGGTACCGAACCAATCCTTGCATCAGAACGGATTCGCAAAAGCAAAAAAAAAGAAGCTAGGCAACTCCACTGTTCAGTTAACACCGATGATATGCAGGCAAAGGGAGGGGATTACTGAGTACCGCCTCTCTAGCTACCTAATTGAGCATAGCGTAAGTCCTTTGAAACGCTACCCTGGCACTCCTCTTTTTTTTACTTTCTTTTCAAATATGGATAGATATTTAATTAGCATGTAAAACGTTTTTGTAACAGCCAATAGAATATTATGAATGGCGTGTAAGTGATATTCAATAACCGTATTTGAAGATTAATAATTATTTCCCGTCTGAATAGAAATATATTGAGTACCCTTGCTACAGTATTTCCTTCACATGGAGGCTCAAGCTTAAGCTCAACAAATCAAACCCTCGTCTCCGACATGCAATAGCAGCAAGACCAACTTGAACTATTATCGGTTTTATAAAATTACTTATTAAAATTATTTAGTTAAAAATATATTTTAGGGAAACATTTAAGTTGTATTAATATTATTCAAATACAAAAATAATCGGGAATTTATCTTGTTCAAAGATAGTGCATCTGCAAAATTTTTACCTGAAAATATTCATAAAATATTCAAAGCAGAAGAGATACTCGATGTAGCTCATACCGTTGTATCTTCTCAACGTAGTGCCGAGTAATTTGTCTTTGAACATTAATTTTCAAAATTAGTCTTAAAATAAATTTACCGGTATATCTTGAGTACTAGACTCTTCCCTTTAAGAAGTTGAGAAAGCTGCTGGTAAGTCTCTGCTGCCGGTGATCGTCTAGGTACGTACCACCGCAGCGCCTATTATAGTGTAAATTGACATACAGTAACATTACTGATTGTTCCATTTCTTAAGGCGTTATAGCTAGTGTAATTACTGGAGAAACGAGACTTAACTTCCCTTGAGACATAATTGTCTCACGGCGACGAGCCCAATGCGGTGCAGTGCATATCATCGTTAACTAGCGCCACATTGTTATGGGCGAGCGTATCACTTACCATCAAGTAAACGTCTTACTCGTCTCGTCGCTGTATCTTATTAAAATAAAGTATTTATGGAGTAAAGTTTACACAGGCATTGGTTATATCTACTTAGATTCATAAAATACTTGTAACGGACGGAAGACCACTGTAGAGAAGTTTACTTTTGTCGATATTTCTCTTTTAAACAAAAGACCTAATAAGGCTGTTCAAATGGCCGTCCAGTAAACTGCCGCAAAATACAAGCTTTGTTGCTTACTGAGCTTCATTGTTCGTACTTAGAAACAAAGTGGACGCTATAAATATTCTTAGTTTGCATTCTACCTCATTAGTATTGTGCAGGCCGTATCTTATATGCATGAAGTTTGTTGAGGCCCTCGTCCGAAGTCCAGCGTTGGGTTAAAGTGCACGTTTGAGGAAAATTTCGTTTATGTTTCATCCGTCTTACCATAGGGGCTTAATTGTTTTTGCTCATTCGTTTAATTGTGTTTTTTATTGTAAGAGTATTTCATTTCCTGCTATTACGCACGCGAAGTTGGCGCTTGAAATCTTAAACAATAGGCAACTTATAGAAGAGTTATTATGTACTAATGTACCAAAGCTTAACTATGATTTAAGCGTAAAAATAATACACAGACGTGTGAAAATAGTAAATTTTTTATTGAAAATATGTAACGGCGTTTGTTATGTAGCACTACCCTATCAAGTACATACAAAACACACTGTATGTTCAAGAGTTTTTATCCATGGCATCCATGAGAGTTATAAATTGTCAAAGGGAACAAACATTCAAATGTCCTAATTGTTCATTTGCTGTGTTTAAATGTTGAATTACTTATTTAAGTTAGTAACAGTTTTCTTAACTAATTATCATGCTTAATTGATCAACGGTATTATGTACATGTATACATTTGTCATTCTGTATATAATCGTGTATTAGTGATATCTGTTTTCTCACTAATAAGCGTGTGGTTACTGTATTCCGGTTGGAAGGACGCTGTAGCTCATGAACGTTATTAGCTATATTATGTCTTGCTGTTTCTTAATGCCATGAAGTGGGCACGAGACTGTTTCATATCTTATATATGTTTTTAAAAGAGCGGATATGTTATCCGAAATATGAAGACTGTCATTTTATTATTTTTTTTTACTACGTTAATTAGTTGAACATATTACATGAACTGAACCATGGAATTTTAACATTGTGCAATGAGTGCATCATTTTCTTTACATCAGATTATGTAGTAAAATATCTATTGTACAGTGAGTATGATATATCGTAGTAAGCAACTATGATAGTAATCTACATAGAGTATGACTAGCGTCTACAAATACATATAGGTCATGTATACTTAAGGCTGTAAATAGCAACTATTTATTGGATGACCTGCATGCCTACAACGTATGAAAAATTATATTAATAGATTAAGTATGTTCTCTCGGTTCGGTACATCGTGTACTTATTTTTATTTTATACGTACAAATAAGTGCAGAAAACCAATTTAAAAGCAAATAATAATTATAAGTGTATTCATTTAAAATTTTATCAAACTTCAAAATGGTTTAGAAATTACTTTTGTCATTTATAAATTGGAATTTATATACGATATAGAAATTTACCTTTTTGTGAAAAGATTGTTGAACTGCGAAAGAGGAAATCCATTTCTCACCAATATCGGAAGGTGTATTCGAACGACAATACCAACGAGGCGTCTGAAAAATCAACTGTGCGAACGTATTTGCTGGAAAGAGGATATCGGTATTACTCGCTCCTTGATATGAATGAGATTTTTATGTCAAAGCTGGTGATACTTAAAGCAAAAGATCGCTTCTGATTCATATTTAAAATATTTGTAATAAATACTTCAATGCGATAGAAATGGTTTTTTTTTGAAGAGACATATAAGTTTAATAATTTACCTATGATAATTCTTTCCACTAACCGATTAACATTATCCAAATGTAAACACAGTTAAGAGGCGTAAGGTCAGGATTGGGTTATCGCAAACTCGTCTCATGGAGCACGGTTGAAGCCGTTGATAATGAAGCAACATTAATTGACCTTGATACAATTGTAGGTTATAAGTTTACAATATATCCACAAATATACTTTTGTATAAACACATTTATTGGTGGGATAGCTCGTTGTTACCGTGGACCGTCTAAGCAGTTACCATCACAGTTTCTGTTTCTACCGCTAAACAGTAGCGTGCAAACATTAATGTGTTCCGGTTTAAAAGGCGTTGTAGATATTATAGTTACTGGGGTAACGAATATCATTGGAACCACCTCGGCTCTATCGTATTGTATATCAGTTTACCTTTAAGCGCAACTATCGCAAATGGCTTTTGATGCAGCAATCACTCGACACAAAGACTTCAGGTTGATTCGTGCGTGTCCGCTGTTTGTAATTACACTGTTTCCGTAACTTAATAAATTAAACAACTGTTTATATCATTAAGCGTTCTATTGTTTTTAACAATGTCAGGCCAGGGCAGATTAACAGGAGTTGACACAAGGCGCTAATGTATTGAGCCCTGGACTTTTTGTATGACATGGTGACTTTTTCTTGTTGTTTTTATCCAAATGTACATAGGTTTAAGTTTTTCCTTTAGACAAACGAATGCCTTACTATTATTATTATTTTTCCCAAGGCGACGAGCACAATGTGCTGCAATAAATATGAGTTCCTAACTTGCACCATCTGGTTATGGGCAGGGGTACCATCAGGTGAACGTCTAGTTTATCTTGTTGCTTCGTAGAGTAAAAAAATAAGTTTGAGTACATTCGACAGTGTCACCGGTAACTAGTTAGTACATGGTATCCTAGGCTGTAATTTATAATAAGTTACCAAATAGACAAAACTCTCATTTAAGGCATATAAATAACTCGTGTCATTTCCTCTGTTTTCTACGAGTTTTAAAGTAAAAATGAACATATTTTACGTGGTTTTTCGCATGAAGAGCCTGAGTCCCAGCAGTGGGAAAATTTGATTATGAATCATTTATGTAAAATATGGCTATATAATTTTAAACTTTAAATATTTTCGTAATTTTTTATCTTTTCAAAAACACATTACATTAATACATTATGTCACAAAAATGTACACGTGCAATTTATTCTGCAATACGGAGATGAGTAGTTTTAATGTAATCCGACTCTCTCGATTTAACTGTCGCTCATAAATTGTTGGTTATTTTCACATACAAGTATAAAGTTGTCGGGCACGATATATGGAACCGAGCCTCTTAACAACATTTAGCCTCGATGAAAAGTGGAGCGATGCTCGAGGGGAGACGTAAGCGTGTTAAGGCTGAGGGAATTAGTTGTGAGCAAGGAGTTAACTTTTATCTAAGTTGCTTGATGGTGTCCATTTTGTTCACGACATATTTCTCAGTAATGGCGGTCATATTATTGCGCAATTGTGTATAAATATAAAAGAATTAGATGTTCAGTTAACTACTTATTTCGTGGTTTCGATTAACATCAAGTGTATTATAAAAATACGTATAATCTGAAATGTTATTTATTACCTAAACTATTCGTTGAAAATTGTGTTAAAGTAAAAGAAATCGTGTAAAATGAGATATTTTTTTTTCTTTAGAGTTCATGTGAAAACAATTTGTGTAAAAAAGAATTACTCGAAAACACACACTCCCTCTATCCTTTCTCAGTCATTTACTACATCAACGTGTTTTTAGGTACGTGACAAATTTCTTTTGTATAATATGTATTGAAATATTTTATTTATAAGCAAATGCTACATTTTCAATCCTATAACCATTGCAAAGCGTCAGAGATAAAAATTTGGACGTCTACTCAAAACAGAAATTGATTATTCTAATTTTGAGTGTCCAGCGATCACTTGCTATAGACATTTAGGTTTTCCCTTTTAAAGAATTTTATTCATTTTACCGTGATTTACTTATGTGACATAGCTGTGATAAATTTGTTTTTCACTGCTGTATTTTTTCAAATATACGCTTGGAAAAGTTAATGGAATCCATGAAACGTCTACTCGAGTAGAATAATACGATAAGCGTCGACACTATGCGGGCCTAGCTTTTAGTGGTTGTGGCAAATTCTATGAAAGATCACAATACTCGCCTGGAATGGCCTAAGAGGATTGAGAAATCGAGAGCACATATCCACAGGCCCATTACCTTGTTATATCAGATACATTGTATATGTACGTTCTTGTCTTATTTTATTTTGACATGATAAATCAATACGAAGTTAATTGAATTATATTTAACATTATTTGTATACCTCCTAGTTCCTTATGACTTCATTGCTGAAAGTAATATCATGAAAAATGTTCTAGTAGTTTAAATTGGTTTATAATTTTTAATAATTGGTGGATACTGTTTCTTTTCTTAATATAATTGAAAGATGTAATCTTAAGCGTCCATATGGTTTGAGCACATCCTATTTTGTTGTAACGATTAAAAATATTTTACAAAATTTGTTAATGCAAAATATTTGCGCGAGCTGTTGCTAAAACTCATTTAAATATAAATCTCTGCGGAATCGGACAAATTTATTTTGGTGAAGTTTTAAGCGAATACGGCCCAGGGCCGTTTCCCGTTTTGCTACATTGCATATTTACTGATCAAATACCGTCAGTACACAGTGCACACTGGCGAACTACGATTATATCGACACCTGGCACAGGGTAGTGTACATAAACCAACACACACGTCAAATGGCAGCGAACCGCTCCGCCATTTTATTTACTCATCAACTTATATTTACCTGAAATATTAAATTTACCAAAATAATTTTCCGCATGTTTCCAAACTTCATATCAAACCCCTATATACATATATGTTTTATTTTATGTACATAAACATTTGTTTGTAAGTTCTGCCTACCTTTAGCTTTGATTGTTTTTAAACATTTGATTTTTACCAAAAACATTTTTGTGTTAAAATTTTTACTTATACATTTACAGAAATTATATGAACTCATGCAATACCGTTTATATCAGTCCCAGCTCTAGCTCTAATACGTATTAGACGACGCAAAGCTGTATCGTACACCCCGTTCATCCAAAAGAACACCGTTCAATATTGCTTTCCTTTATGATTCTATATATTTCACATCGAAGCCCGTCTATCGAACACAACTGGTACAGCTATTAGGAATATTAGTTCGAACTTGATTTTCTTATTGAATCGTGTACTACTTAACAAATATTAAAAACAGTCTTGGCTACGATTGATCCTAGACCAAATTATCTCAAGAAAAGTTCTATGTATTTTCTGAACTGAAAACATAAATTTGTAAGCTGTATTATAATGTAATTTTTTATTCTATTAACATCAACAAATCTTTAAATACATATAAGTGTTTTTCATAAGGGCGTTGAATTTAATTAAAATATTATATTAATGAAAATATATTCTTGTACTATTATTACTTTTAATAAAAATAAGTTGAAAATAAGGAAAAGAAATACAGCTTTCTTAAGTGCGAAGACAAACAGCTTTAATATTTTCACGCCTTTGTTTACAACATGCAAAATACTAGTAACTCTAATCTGTTACTCCTTTGTTGTTTCCATTTCTCCCACATTATGTTCAACGTTTCTTCTCGTGTGCATATATTTTTAAAACGACTGTGTTCACTTTCTTAACACAAATTTATGCCTAATTCCAAAAACAAGTACTTGCAGCGATTATAGGGCGTAGTCGAACTGCATCTTATGCGTTTATTTACTCCAGGATGTTCATAAAGTCCTCAATCTCCTATCTGCAAGATTGTAATTGATGGCAGGTTCTCGGGGGAATATTCCACTAGGTTGTGTAAATATTCAGTCAAAGTTCCTGAACAAGCGGAGATGACATTCTTAAGTGATTTGTCGGGACTGCGACAGCCTCAATAGACATTGTACCTTTCTTCGGGATATGAAATATGACTTGTATAGTCGATAGTTTTTATAGTAAAAAGTATTTACATGCTTTATATTTACATGTTCAATAATATAAGAATAATAATTCGATTAATATTTTGGTCTTATTGCAACATAAAATAAAATAGGTATCACCTTTAATACATTTTTTATTATTTCGTGAACATTAAAACAAAATGTTAGGTCACGAATAGTAGACAGTATTTACCACTTAGGTGTATGCTATGATAAACCATAACATAAACTTTGTATATAGAAAAATATTAATTAAACAAGCCCAATACAAACAATATCGATTCAATATCAAAAGTCATGCTTTCGGGCTGCTTCACCCCAATCATTTGTATTATTCGATGCACCTACAGAATGTAAACAGTAGCGGAACGCTATTTGGGTACTAACATAACTGAATAGTTCCGTTGGCTACTGGTATTTACGTATTCGTGTTCAGTTTTGCGTTAATTTCGTCGTAACAAAACGTCAGTGCTAGACGTTGCTCACAGATATTCACTGCGGTAGAACCACATTGTGGTTTAGTAACTAGTTGCAGGAACCAACCAACATATCATTGTACTAGACAGGTAATATGTTGAGCGAAATGGCTCATGTCAGTTTAGATGCCTTTGTCGAAAATTGACTCGCCACGCACGTTGGTTTATTAAACTATAAGAACATTTATTACAATGTTTTTATGGATGGAAACAACATCCGCTGATTGTACTACGAGTTGTTTTTGATTGAATAAAAGCTGTACACTTTTCATCGAAACATGAATATTGTTATATTTATATTTTATAGGTCACCATTTCTGAATTCTGTACGCAAACCAATGAAATTGTAAATTCTTATTTGACGGCGGTATTTGGTTAAAGTCCAGGCATACAATATCGTCCATAAATTTATTAAAGCCTGCACCAACTAACGGTATTGTTGAATAAATATATGCCTCACATGCACGTTTTAATAGATTTTAGTATGCCTTTGAAAATTATATATTAATTATATACAACTTATATCGGACATGTAATCAAACTGTCGATCACAGACATGTGCCTTCGGAACTAATAATCTACAATTAATTCTCATTGTGTTCAATTCGAACCGGGTAATTACCTAAGTACATCAAACTTTGATAACGATTAGTGCGTCGTGTTTTTTGTTGCTACCTTGATGACAATGAATACCAAATAAAAATATAAAATTACAATCGTAAAGTAATATATTAAGTATTAGCTATATCCGCACTGCAGGCTCAGCTGCTTTGTACAAAACAGTTATAGTAAATAATTTCATTTAATTAAACAATATCTTATGTTTACAATAAATCGAAAGTAATTGTACTTTCAGTTAAAAAATGCACGTTATTTTAGAGGTGGTTATAAGCTTGAACTTTCCGAGAAGAAAAACATTTCTCCGAATGTTTTTCAACATTCAATTGAACATTCGGAGAAATGTTTTTCTTCACGGAAAAACCGATAGGTCTGAAATAATTAATAATGTTCAATGACTTTTGTCAACTCGTACTTGGCCAATGTGGAACCTTGTCTGTCTTGCAAGAAAATTCCTAGCATTAAAAACATAATACGGGTTGTTTAAGTAAGAGATATTCAGTTATTTAAATAGTACACTGTTATTTTATATAATAATGATGAATACTCTTGCTATATAGTTTTTCACTAAATTACAAAGTGAATATTTTTGACTCCACCTCGGCTGCAAAGGGCAGTATAAACCTGCCCCTGCAGCCCACCGGCACACATCCGAGGTGAGCTCACGGAGCTCACCTGGAGCAGCCACCTCAGCTCGGCTCTACGCCTCAGGCCGGCCTGATAGATACTTCTTAGCTTCACCGTGGGTGACCAAACCACGGCTACAGAGCCCCACCGCCACGACAAGGCGGGAACCTATTCAGGGGGACCGTGCCCCCTACCCTACTGGGAGTAGCTAAATTGATTTCTGTATTTGTTAAATATTTGCGAAATGGTAAACATTGACTTTATGGGCTGATGTTTTGATTCTCGCAGTAATATTAATTTTTCATTGCAACATTTCTGCTTTAAATACTGAATATTCTCATCGGGAAAGGAAATTATCGTCTGTCTATCAATCCGCACTTGAGCGGCTTGACATTACCCTCTTTCGCGAGAAGCCCCATACCGAACAGTTAGCAAATATAAGCTGTTATTTGATTTTATAATTGTCAGTAACAGAGACAACAAATAAGAATATTACTGGAAAAAAAGCCAAATAAATATCTAACCAACTCTTCAAGTTACTAATTGAAATAAAATATAATAATAGACGTCAAGATGTATCTTAGGAGATAAAAGAGTTTTGTATTTAAAGAGTTTACTATCACAATAATTTTTCTTCTTTTATTTTCGAATGCATCATTCAAGGACTGATTCGTATATTCTTGATTGTTCTATACAACAATGTACTCGTACACTTGTGCCCATTTGTATTTTACACTACAAAAGCAATTTTCACAACGTAATGAATAATATATTCACTTCGCTGGTTGTACCGTATCATAATAATTGCAGTACACATCTCATGTTTCATAGACACGTATAAATCCGTATATGTAGTTGTACGCATATGTTTCTTACGCTTTGTGTATGGCCACCCCTATTCATTGCTGTACAAGTAGTGCCGTACTCGTTATTGTTTACATTTATGAACATACACATTGTTTTCTACAGTCAAATTCAGACGTATGTAATCATAATTAACATAGACCTGACGTACCTTCTGATTACGATTATTTTACTAACTCGCTATTACGTGATCATGAAATTAACCAACGCTTGTCCAATAATTGAGACCCATCATTAATTCCGGTGGTAGGTTTCTTCTACCGATTGCCCTGTAGTCCCGGGCTCTTATGAATAGGACTATCGTAAGTTCAACCTGTTGTAGAAGGTGACGGAAACAATTTTTGAGTTCGTGACTATTGAAGGTGGAGCCCTCATTGCCCACTAAGCGAGCCCGGGGTGAACGATAAGTAGAGGTGGTCTTGTGTTTGTCGTACCAAGAAGAAGGTTACAGGCTAAGTGCTGGAGAGGTTTATGGCATTCCCCGGGACGTGCTTAAAAACAATGTAGAAAGGCACCGGTGAGTTCCGAAAGCACGACAGATGACCACCGATGGGGTTTTAGTGGGTACAAATACCAGTCCAGGTATAAATACCACATAACTCAGTCTCCTCACTCCCCCCAGAAACAAAGTATCTTTGAATATTTCCCCTCAAAATTGGTCTGTCCCACCAAAGATCGTGTAGGTCACGGTAACTCCTATTTTTGTTCCCAAACAGTAGTGAAAAAACAGTACTGGGTATCCATTTAACGGTCGTTGAAGCCAGTGAAATTGCTAAAGTGACGAGACTTAACATCATGTACTGCAGTGTTCATCATCCGAACTACCATCACATTGTTATGGGCAGACGTATCACTTACCATCGTCAAATTCTAAAAAAAGTTGTGTTATAAGAATGAAGCTTTAATGCCCGGCTGTCTTCTTCCTAAATTACGAGTATAGTGATTTAAATTTGTTATTCAGCCAAGCAATGTGTTAAAGAATATTGATGACAATGTAAGCATAGAATATATATACACATATATACATTAAATATATATATATTTAATGTCATCACAACATTATTTCGTCCTTAATTGGTATATATTTAACCCGTAGTATAAACGGAGAGAAAATTCAATATTATAATAAGTCTGTCTGCCTTTGTACATTTAATATGAATAAAGGATACCTTCTGTTTATCAATGAAATGAAAGTTATTTTAGTTATTCATTCGAAACACTGTGAAGGTTTTGCTTAAGTTGAAATCGCAGTTTAAACCTCCTTGAGACGCACTTAAATATCTTAACTACGCTAGCTACCTCAACAATGTTGTTAATTTTAATGTGATAGTATAACACACTTTTATTTATTTTGTTTATTAAAAATTTTATTGAAAACCTAAAATTAGTTTACAATAAGAGGACTTAATGTCTGGACAGACAATACAGACGTATTCTATAGCAATCAACTCAGCAAGTGGGGAGATGCTGTAATAGATAACATAAGTATTAGTTCATTTCAAGACTCGTGTCAGTTTATTTTTGTAGCAAAATAAAAGTGAAGTTTTCGTTCAGTTTTTAGTTTAGCGAGTGCCCTTTTTTGAACCAAAGTTGTTAATTATGTTTTTTAGTGTCATATTTCCACCCTACACGAGCAAGGATTTTTATTTAAAAAATGAGTTAATGTAACTATTCGCAATTCGTTATACGAAGTTTGATAACTAAATATTATACTTCACAAGTCACGTAAGTTTACAGGATAATTATCACAAGTGTAGATGAAACAAAATTACTTTAAGAATCACTTTTATTTTTATATTATTATACGATTGCAATATGTGTATATTTCTGATTTTCTTAGTGTTTATAAGATATATTTCCAGTGCAAATAGTATTGTGTTCCGGTTTGAGTTACGCTGTAGCTGGTGAAGTTATTCGGGTAACGAGACAGGGGTACATCTTGTGTCTCAAGATGTCGAGCACAACGTGGTGCAATTTATAGCAACTTAGGTAGCGTCATGTTGTTATAGGTAGGTGTATTACTTACCATCCGCTGAACGTCCCGTCCCGCTCGTCTCTTCGCTTCGAACAATAAAAAAAAATTTATAGCAACTGTGAACTGTATACGTATTTTTAATTGTATTCTTTTTGTCTATTAGTTTTAGTTGTCCCTGTTTATTTGTTAAAAATAGTTTTGGAAACCTATACGGAGTAATCAACAGAAATAAATTCTGTTTGAACGTCAATTGCGTTATATTCGATAACTGCACTTTGCGCTAACCGAACTTGACCATCTAATTTATATGGTAATTAAATTATTTTAATTTTATCGAAATTTTGACTCTTCACTTAAATGTAATTGAAGCCTGATTATGATATTCCGCTTTGAAATAAACATCATAGCGTAACAAGTCTCATATGTTATTTCCATAAACAACGTCTATTTCTATTTAATACTATCGTTGACCAGTAAATATAAATTCATCCTTTTTTACTTTTAAGAATTTCTGTCGATAAAAAGTTTTTTTCCATATTAACTACGTTTGTTTACTCTTTATTAATTTCATTAGGAATTGTAAGCATTAAGTTGTAACCGTTAACTTATATATGCCTGTATTTGGACGATATGTGCTTGATCACTATCTCCTTTGGTCGTTATTTGACAAATCCTTGTATGCTATACGCCAGAACAATATCAAATTTCTACCACAACAGTGATATAAGTTACGGCATATTGTCCTTTATTTTGACACTACCAATATGTATTAACAAATGTGTTCAAATGCTACAATTAATTACACAGAGTAAAAATGTTTTTTATATACAATGCTTTTAAAATTATTTACATTATATTTTTTTGTATAACGTTTCAAAATGGGCACTTTTAGATGAATGTCTGAGTTTAATAAGCATTGCACATTGCATTTATCTTGCATAAATAATAAAATGGTTATAATCCCATATCAAGATACTTCTTACCCAGAATAATGAATATAATCTTTGATTGCAATGATGTGCCAGGAAAAGAAGTATTTTCTTTATTGTACCATAAAATAATCTTACGTCTATGCGACTTCATGCACGACGTTATATGTAGACTTGAACATAGATAACAAAAGTTATTATATTATATCTTCACATATACTACACAATCGGTGATTTTTCCGTTGCTAATTCTTTTAAAAGTTCTAACGGAACAAAATTCCTCGTTTCAGTTGTTGAGACCCGCGTAAGTTCTACGCAATGTAAGGTACAGCGTAATAAACGGCGTACCTTGAATGCAAGCGATTTAATAACAAGCAGTATCAACTTTATTGGTGTTGTTAGTGTCAATGAGATGATGGCAGGCATTTTTATTAAATTGTCCGTGAGGCTGTTAGCTCGTTTATTTCCCGTTGTATAAACTGCATGTGGGTCCTCGTCCCCGCTGGATAATTCCTACGTCTCCTACCAGCAAATTATGTCCCTATAAAACGCCTTTGCTCTTCCTTGCACAGATGCACCGTAATAAACTGCGTATACTTCTAGAGCTTCTTTCAAAGTTATTTTATCTTTTCTTGTGCCTTGAGTCAGTTTCAGTAGGGACTATGAGAACTATGGTATGATTTTATTTATTAACCTTATGCATTCTGCTATATCGAATCAATAATTCGACATGAGTCTGAATTATTTTTGACAAACTTCAAAAATAGCGATACAATAGCGGGCACAATATTTTAACAATGAATGATTAAAAAGCTTCGCAAAAAGCGAAAGATAATGCTTCAGTTGTACAGATTTATTTGATCAGTTTTGTTAATAACTTTAAATACATTAAAATTTTAATCTAAATAATATTTATAATATCTATCTTTATAGAAGAGGTATAGAGTCGGTAGTTGTTTTATATCTAGAAGAATAAAAAACTTATTTATTACTATTTAAATATTTGTGGTAGATCTCCCTACTGCGAAGTTCCCCCTCAACGTTTATTTCTGCCGACAAACAGTAATGTATAAACATTATTGTGTCACAGTTTAAAGGATGTTTCAACTAATATAGTTGTTAAGATTAGAACGTAATAATGTAGAGCTTTACGTAACGATTCGCTATATTATCAGTCTCATATGTTACAGTGGCGTAGCATATTTTAAAATAATAAAGTTATGTAAGCAAATGTTACGTAGACCAAAATCTTTTTGAAATAATAGTTAACTGTTAAGACAAATATAAATACAAGTTGTAAAGCCTTTCAACACCCATTCTTGGGACGGCGGCAATATAAAAACGAGATAAAGTAAGACACAATCTGCTGTTTTAGATAACGAATATTTAAATTTTTGAATAGTAATTTATTTTTAAATAAAATTGTAATTTCTCTATAGAAAGAAAACGTAGAAAACCGTTTTATTTACACTTTCTATAAGCGCCCCTGTCATGAGAGATCTGAACGAAGGGCGGGCTCTGTTTGTTCACAATTCCAATGAAACCGCTTTCAGACACGATCGCGTCTTATATTTATATCACTAACGGTATTGTAATGAGGACAATAGTACGATTAAGGTTATTTTGTTTACAGTCAAAGGCAATACTGTCAATATGTATACAATTCGAGTATAATATATTATTATCTCTAAACATAATAGTGTACCAACATACACAAACGCAAAAAAAATTTTGCTTTATATCAATGTAATTTTGATGTTAATGATATTCCGAATACTTTTTTACAGTTGACATTAATACAGTACTTGTTATAACTCCCATCAGTAATCCAATCCAGTAAAAAGAGCGACGAATTTAATCAATGATGAATTCTAAAAGCATCATGCCAAATTGACATCGATATGCTTTTCGATATTACACTGAAATATTTTCAAGTTTTTTTTATTATTTATGATCTGATACTGCATGTAAATAGAAATTATTTTGTAATACATAATTACCTTGCGGTATTGCTCTATCGGGTATACGCTATACCTAATCATTATACCAAAGCAAATACAATTATTTGGAATCTAATATACTAATCAAACCCTATTAGTCCTCATCAATGTACCGTGTTTGTGTGTACGTACGCCATTATCTCCTATCTAATTTGTATTAGTTCACTTTCGTTGAGCACGCAGACCAATAATTTATCATTTATTAAAATATTATAGTAATAATAATTCATTACTATCATATTAATAACAGTAACTAACTTGGAACATGTACTTGGAGATTGAAAAAGAAAATAAATCCATCTACAGGTTATCTGCAAACCTTAACCATGACACAGATCAATACATCGATTCTTCTATGAAACTGTCAAAATATACTTACTGTTTAGCTTAGATATACGAAATGATAGACAAGAGTGCTTATCAAAGTTTATTCTTTTCAGGTAACAGTGTATTAAATACTGAAAACGATGACCGCAACCTGCTACCGCCATTTCCACAAGAGAAGCCCCGGCTGGAAAAGGTATGTTATACTATACTAAATACATATTACCATTGAAAATTCAAGTACAGACGGAGATATTGTAATTAGTGTTTTTATAGTTGTAGTCTTCTGTTTGGAAACTATAATTATATTAGGATGAGCACAAACGACCTGGTGGAGATGAGAAGTTGCGGGGAACCGTTGGATACGTGCGTTCAATCTGTTATCTGTAATATCGAATAGGTCGCGCTTGAAATCGATTTGATTGATAAGCTAGAATAATGATGACGAGTGCAAAGAAATGCCAACAAAGCGGACCGAAATTCTTGTGTTTTGGTTGATAAGTAAAAATTACCAGAGTAAATTTTATATACAAAAGTTGCCGAGTAAATTTTGTATCAACCGAAACAAACTATGTCGGCAAACTTAAACTTTTCAATGTTTCAATTGTGAATTTTCATGTGTCTGAAATGTTCTCTGTGTGCTATGATCACCACATTGTTAGCGATTGTTCTCCGTGCAAATCATATTTATGCAAAAGCAGGACAAAGCTCACTCATTAGCCACTCCCGATATCGCGCTACGTGTTTCGAAGTTAAGATGAACATGCACTATGTGCTTTGTGTTTCAATAATTTTAAGTCTACTCCTACATTACAATATATAAAGATATAATCATCTATAAACATAAAAAATGTTAAGGTATTAAAATTTTATGTATAATTAAATTGAAAATACCGATAAAAAGGATATGCTTAAAACTGCTTTGTTAATTTTATATAATATTACAAGACGATTAGTAAGTAAAGTAAGTGGTTTGGAATTTGTTAGTAATATATGGCGCTAAAACATATTTAAGTTTAAAGGGCATTGATTCAATAATTTACATAGTTAAAGGTCTTTCTAAATTCGTTTCCATGTGCATTTTGATGAATAAAAGATGAGGTCGAACGTTTTCGCACGGGCGGATGTTGTCAGAACTTAAGCATCGAAAATACTTCCCAGACCTTAAACTCTACTTTTATAGAGTTGCAGCTCTAACAGCGGCTATTTTGATATCAATTTTGGATTATTGCAAATGTCATTCGTTGTATCAGATATTTATGTCACTCAATAGTTGGACAGTTTTAACAAGCCGCTCTTCATTGAACTTATCTGGTTTTCCAGTAATATCGAAGAACTTCTACTACTTACTATCATATTTAGACCATTCTATAGATTCCAGTAATATCGTTATTTTTAAATGCAATACGGATAATAGTGACAAATGTAGTTGGTCTAATACTGTTGCTATCTATTTACCCTTTCCAATCTTTTTTTTATGTAACTTAGTAGGCAAATAGACATGCGGCGCGCTTTTAGCGGAGTGGTCACCGCAGCCTATAAAAGCCCACTACATTCGGACTATCGCTTTCGTACTGCCAATCCTATTCATTTACAAGCGCATAATTTTACATATACACCTAGCATGTCAAATTTGATATAAATTAACTGTATAATTATAAAAAAACTCATATGTTCCCTTCCGGAGAATAATAATAAATCATTTAGATTTTCTATTTTAATTTAGCACTATATTTCAGTAAAACATTTTGGGACCTATGGATAAGCAAATAACTTATCTACATTGCCTTTCAAAATAAAGATATTACTGAAATCTATAGAATGGTCTAAATATTATAATAAAATTTCTAAGTTCTTTGATATTACTGGAAAACCAGGTAAAGTCAATAGGAACGGCATGTTTCGATTGTCCAACTATTGGGTGACATATTTTTATACTTTTGTGTCTTTTTTAATTTGCTTCCTTGAAATCGACTTCAATAACTCAACTATCGTAAACACAAACATCTCTTCATCACATAAAAATATCGTGACATTTAGACATTATTTATTTGACTTGTGGATTAATAACAATACTGAAAACACTAATATCACGACTATGTATATGTATTTATAAGACATCAATCGAACAGAAATCAGTTTCGAGAATCCAATTGAAGAACCGCAGTCAAATGGAAAAACTGTTTACATTTCCGATGGCCATGATGAGTTGAAGGAGAAATCAATCATAGTCAGATATCGATAATCACTGTTCTTTGTGAGAAGCTTCCAGTATTTACACGAGACGATAATTATCCAATCCTTTTCAACTCTAAACTAAATTATATTATGAGTGTGCAAAACGGTAATAAAATCTTTAAAATACATATTAAGAAAACATGCTTATATTTTTTAATTTCATATCGTCAAAAGCAGATAATAATAGATATCGGTACCGATATTACGGATATTAGTTGTATAAAAAGTCGATGCCTGTTTCCATGATTTAACCAAAAGTGCAAATCATATTTTTAAAAGGTTTTGTTTAAGCCGTAATTTATAATTTCTTTAGATAAATAATGCAGCAACAAAAATAATAATCAATATGGATCTGATTTTGATATAAATAATTATATAATAGAGGGATCAAGTTAATCAAACTTTATTTCATTTGCGAATTGCTTACATTTTATACTACAAAGGAGCTGGCAGAAATTGCCTTCGTCACGAAGATACATAGACCGATCAGTTTACTACACACTTCTCACGCATAGTACTTAGAATTTTATTTGATACCTATTATATTTTGCTAATATCTAAGAAAATAATCCTCCCCGAAGCATACTGGTCCTTATTTCGAAATTTATAGAGATCTACAAATATAATAGCAATTGGTGAGATTACAAAGGAACAATTTTAAGAATAAAACTTAGGATTAAAATAAGCAGTGGGCGAATGTAAATACGGCAAAAGGAGTTAAAATGGCACTCGATTAGTTGTCACTTGAACCTCGGGGAACAAATTGAGTATTTTAAATAGTCTTTACAAAAAGAAAGAAAAGAAGACGTTGAGCTCTATGACGGGAATACACACCGATGCATCAAAGATGGCGAAGTTCTTTTTAAAATATTGAAAGCGACGTTATGTGCAATACAAGAAAGATATGAAAAAATTATTAATATTCTTAAAAATTAAACTATGAAAGTAAATAAACACAAAGAAAAACAAACAAAATTTCGCAGAGGACGCACCAATTAATGCAGCACATTGATTTATATCGTCTGATTAAAAGCTAAATGAATAAATAAAAATATTTTGCCTTGTCAACTGCCGCTGCCTGATCATGACGAAGTGGGTACCATAAATCTGACTTCAATCTGGTTTTTAAAAAAATATTCAATGTCTCGCGCAATGAATGATGGATATGTCTGTTGCCGGAGTCCGTCTATGTATGTAGCATCGCCACCGTCATACAGTAGTGTATAAACATTACCGTGCTGCGGTTTGAAAGGAGTTGTAGTTAGTGTAATTACTGGGGTAACAAGACTGAACATCTTATGTCCCAAGGAGACGAGCGCAAAGTGGAGTAGTGTCATCTTAACGAGCGTCACGTTGTTCTGGGCAGGCTTATTACTTACCTTCAGGTGAACATCTTCATCGTCTCGTAGCTTTGTTGAATAAAAAAAAGATATAATCATAAACACCGTTTCTTTCCTAAGACCGCTTCTTTTTTACTTACAGCATAGTTTATTACGTTTACCTAACTCTTGTCTTCTATAGAAAATTACATGATATTACATATTGTTTCCTCTGTCCACCTAGTGGGGGTCCAGCACTTTCAAGTTCCCTACGTCCATCGGTTCTAGGTGGACAAAGGACATAAAAGAACCGCTGGGAGCCACTGAATTCAAACTGCGCAAGACCGTGTTTTGTCGTACATATTACAAGAGACCTATGTCCAGCAGTGGAAGTCCATCTATTGAAATGATGATGATATATTGTGTTTGCTCTGCGTCCATTAATGGTCTCCATGACTGATTCCGATCATAGCATTGTTGACAAACCTTCATAATTTTTTCAATGCTTACTATGTTACTCTTATTGAACTTGTTTATATTGTAAACGTGATAAATAAATAAAAAAAAGCCTCTCTAATATAATCCATATTTACGACTTAATTTAAATTTGTTTGTAACATCATTAAACTATAAAAGAATTATTAATCTACTTAAGCATAATATGAGCATCAATGAATGAGGAAAACCTTGTACAAGATACTTGTTGCTTAATCTAAAATATTATTAACGAATACAATTTTTTTGTATATATATTGTAAATAACTTTATAAGTTAAAGTTGATATGTCAGGTTATTAGAAAGCTTTATAATTTATACAATTATTGCAAAATTTATTTAGTATATAATAAAGTATTGCTATCGACAAAGCCTCATGGCATACGTCCTTTTATAATTGTTGCTCCTGTTTTATTTTGAAAGGTAAAAGAAGAACAATGTCCCGTTGTAAAGGAGAGCACGACCGATATAGACACCGTCTCCATCTTCCCATCGTTTGAATTTCAGGTAAAAAAAACATTACTTTATTACTTACCTCTCGTTATATTTATTTAGCTTAAGTTATATATCAACCGTGCTAACATATCCTTAATAGCAATAACGCCTATAAAAAAGGGGAAAAGTTACTTCATATATAGGTCTTTAATTTTTTCCCTTAAAAAAACTTTATTAAGACTTGCGTCTTTATTGGTCATAAGTTTTAATATTATTTCTTATACATTTAGTGCGATATAACGATTTAGTTAAATGAGAATAACAGTATTAGTGTAAACGTTTTTTCTAACGAGAACATTAGTAATTACCTACTTGTACTACAATTCTACAAACTATCAGTATTTATATACATGGCAAAAAATGGTTATAGTTATACTCATTTACAAATTAATTTGATGGTGTAATAAAATTTATGATTAACAACAAACCTAAAGGATGTTTGTCTACTTCCTCGTTACTATGAAATCTCACCAAATACTAAGTATACCTACTCTTCATTTTGAATAATTAATTAGGAAAGGTTATACAGGTATGTATAAAGGTAATATACAGCGTTTATATTTGTGAGAGAAGTTTTAGATTATAGTGCATACTTTAAAGCGCGTGGTGCGAAAATAGAAAATTACTTAACAGATCGCCAGTTATTATATGTAAGTTTCGTTTATAGTCTCTGTTCAGGTTCTTAACAGCAAGGAACAGCAGACAACAAGGAAGCAGCCGCATGCCTCTGGAAGCATACTCAGACTGTCGTACCCATTCAATGAACCACTTCAGAGGTTGTTTGATGATATCAAAGACGCTTGTGAGATCTTGCATTTCCAAAGACTACTTTGACTATATATTATTGAAACCGAGAAATGAATTGAAAGCTACTGAGAACTAATTAGTTTATGGTTGATAGAAACCGTAAAGCACTGAAGTTTCCTGTTTAATTTCTTCATTTCTTTTTAACATTTTCATTTTCTTACGGTAATCTTGAAAGTGTAATCATACTTTCACGTGTGCGAGAGAATACATTCATCTTTAAAACCTTATAGCCATTGTTAATTAAAATTAATCGATACACTTATTTTAATAGTAGAAAAAAGATTTTTCCACGGTAGTATGTTACCAAAGGCTAATTCATGAATAATACAGACAATAATATCCGAATTATCTCGTACGGCGGGGCACAGAGCTTCATTTTCAGTAAATTATTCATAGCTTTTGGAAGAGCTGCATTGTAATCTATTGTTCAACAATTGCTGTACTTACATAAATCCTTGAAAAGGTTTTATTGTCTATTGTTCATCTACTCGATATAGGTTCTTAAATTTTCTTGCGTCGTACTTATCTTCTTACTTACGTCTAACTTATAATGAAATTAATTCTAAAATATTAAGAGATTATGATCGTTGGTCAAGGAGAACTTGCTATAGAAATACAAGGTCTAGAAATATTTTCACGACTAATTCTATATATTTTTTACGTCTTTATTGTTTCCGGATTCACTCACTTAGTTTTTCGTTAGCCGATATTTTAAAGAAACCTGTTGTTAAAGCATTTTTGAAAACCAACAAAAATCATATTCTGAATATCGTTGCGTATATTTTTTGTTGATTTTTTATGTTATGCATATGTTATTAGTCGATCGTCAAAGTTCTTTAAAACACTTTATAACCGGAAGACAGTGAATCTCGCATTTTTTGATGGACGGCAGGAAATGACTCAATGCATTTAGTTTGTTTAGTTATCGTAAAATCAACCTTCAGTTACATAATGAAGTATTATAATTTATTTATTTTTTTGGATTAGACCTGTAGTACAGTTTGAAATAAATAATTTAAAAAATGAAGTGATTTAAAAATAATTCTAGTGTCAAACAACAACCATTTCAAAGTACATACACGTCAAAATACAAGCCCGTGAACAATTTTCTAAAAGTAAAAATTTTCAAAGCGCTTTCCAATAGGAGTTTTGAAATGGCTCTGCAGCGAACAGTCTACAAAAAAATGGTGAACTAATTTCTGTTCGTGTTCACATAACTACTTTTGTAACATGTATATCGCAAAGGCTGGTAAAAAATTTAACACAAAGTTCCATTCGGTACGTTTGTGTATTTATGAAATAAAAAAACCTCCGGGCGTCTGTTCTGCTGTACACTAATTTGATATAGCTATATCAACTGTTTTTCGTGTATTTATTAGTACATTTTGTTTATCATATCGATAATACAGTTGTTGATTAATTATGTTTAAGTTAAAAAGAAAAACTTGTTACTAATATAAATGAGGATAGCCAAGGCAAAAGGTACGAGACTTATCTAAATTAAGAACTAAATACATAATCCACATAAAAATATTGAAGTGTTCGTTTTTAGTCGTAATTTTGCTGTTTTTTTTTAAAACTTACGTCCATAATTTCAAATATGTTTACTTACTTGCTTAATTTGAAAATAAGTCTTAAATTTACAAAACGAAAATATTAAAGATACGAAAACGAGGAAGATTCTTTTAATTATTGTAATACGTTACGAGATTTTGTAGTGAGATTTAACATGTTGGGGAATATTCAAATTTAAATTGAAATGTCTGTACCAAATGTTGTACTGCGATGTACTACTGAATTACAGTGCTTGTAGAATACACGGCGTACACTCACGTTTTCATAAGGCAAACGGATTGCGTTCATTTAATTTCAACAAAATTTCTCTGATTGAAAGCGACAAGCAACGAGTATGTAGTTTCTCTTAAAGCCTGCAAAGTAAATTCAGAAAACTCATTAGGAATTAAAAAGGTATTTTCAAGCACATTCTGAAGCGCAATTTGAAATTTACTAAGGTATGTTTCAACTCTTATATAAAACACACTAATAGGTATACTGTTATAAAGTTACGTCGTGTTTCTTTATATTAAAATTTATGTTTAGTTAGTTTTTCATTCAAATAATCTTATAACAAACTTTATATACATTGGCAGAATATACATTAAAATACTTTATACGATTTAACGATACAATGTTATAAAATACGAAAGAATAATAAATACTCCAGAAATCAAGATAGTTACTTGAAAAGACATTTATTACTAAGGACTTCTTTCGTTTTATACCTTTACTTTGAAAATATCAAATGGGACATTCCTTTGGGTTTCTTTCACAACTTTTCTATGGCAAGGCAGCTTTTTTATATTTTACAAAGTGGATGTAGCGATACAAGTCATGATAAATAAAGAGTTTTGGAAAATGAGAATTTAACAAGAGAGACTTTAGATAATGATTATTTTTACGACAGTGTAGAATTTCTTTGAAACCTTTTTGTTTGGTAACTGTTCATACTCTATTTAAAAATTGTTTCCTTCTTTCTCTCACTTATGTCTAATATTAACTCCTACACTTTGAATATCGAGAAAGGTATGTTACTCTATATTCTGTTCCGCTAAAGTTGTGATATGTCAAATGTGCTTCTTAAATTCAAACAGTTATAAATTGTATATTTTTCCTGTACCCATTACATGTAAATAGTTATAAATAGTCGCTGCAAATCTACTGTCACAGTCCTTTATCCGTCCGCCACTAACTGAATGAACCCGGAGGTAAAATGTAAAAACGTAAACAAATAAGTTTAAAGCTGGAAAAAAAGCAAAAAACTAAATGAAATTGAACAGGCTGATAGGCTACAGCCGATAGGATAAACCATTAACCATTCAAAAATATGATGTAACTTTATATGAATTTCACTGATGAACTCTATCAATTTTATAAATTGAATATTAAACCGAATATTCGAGCGCTCGCCCTTTAATTGTATTAAACGTATCGGATGGAAATTTGCACGTGGATTTCGCGGACTTAAAATTTTTGTTTGCATTTTAATTATGATTTTAAACATATTCACAAAATGTAACAATGGTTAAAGTATTATTGAAGCTTAACCGTAATAAATATGGTGATTTAAATATTGCGATAACAGTATCACTTACAGATTGTAACGACAAAGTAACCATGTCCGATTATCTGGAATTAGGTCTGTGATCTTCTACCTTTATCTAATCTTAAGGTGCGATTTGCTTTTATAACAGTTAAAAAAGTAAAAAAGGAAAAAAGTAACATACATTGAATAATAAGTATTTCTTTTCATTATTGCTTCTTGTTAAAAGTTGATTTTATGTCTGTACAAAGATTACTTTTCTTAGTACCTATTTTAGTTCCCAGGCTTCATAACGCTTGGCTCGGACATCACAAGCTGGCTTTGTTTGCCTAAACCTCAATATCCGGACATCGTAACCTTATAGCGAACTGTTAAAATTGTTTTCGCTTTATATTTACTTTATTGTGTACATGTACATTTTAGTAAATATTATTCAGATCATGAAAGTTAAGGTGTTGCATACGTTTTCTTTTAATAAAATATTTATGAACGTAACGTAACGTTTATTGAAAACTCTGACATAATATGAATATCTTATTCGCTATATGGATGAAGACAATGTAATCAAAGTTTCCGAAGATCGCTAATTTGCTCTACTTCCACCCACCAACGCCAAATTAGTATTGTTGATGATATAAATGTGTCTAAATATTATTATGTGTGCAGCCAAGCTGGCTCCGAACTAAGGAGTTTTGGGATAGATCTTTTGAGGAGCGATATGACAAGATCCGCAACGATACCCAACGGCCAAGGTTGAAGGTAATTAACTACAATGTTAGCTTTGTTTTGAAATAGTTACAATTTATTAATAATATTATTGATTTTAGTAGAATAAAAATTTAAGTAGATACTCAGAATCATAGGCTTCATTATTTTGTTTTATTTTTTAATTCAATTATATTAATGATGACAGCAAAACAACATTATTTGTTTCCATTATTCGAATATGGTACATGAATGAAAGTGTTATTGTAATAAAGGTAAGGTGAATTATCAAATTGACAGTTCTTAGTCATTTCTAGACACTAGTGTGTTCTATAATTAGTTACTAAATGCTAAAAAATTATAAAATAGAACAAAAATTATTTTACTCTTATTCGATGAAGAGACGAGCAAAATATTCATCTGATGCTAACCGATACGCCTGCCCATAATGTTATGGCGCTAGTTAGGTTATACACTGCATCATGTGTTGAGGTAAGACTACTGCCCTGGCAATTTCACTAGCTACAGCGCCCTTAAACTGGAACACAGTAATATTTGTACGCAACTGTTTAGCGGATGAAATAATAGCTGTGGTAGTACTTACCTGAACTGACTCCGATAACAGATAACAGCAGTAAATTATATTTTATTACAGGTATACGTAGTCCCTCATTCGCACAACGATCCTGGTTGGTTGAAAACTTTTGAGCAATATTTCGAATGGAAAACTAAAAACATTATAAACAATATTGTGCTCAAACTAAACCAACACACGAACATGACGTTCATTTGGACGGAGATATCATTCCTTAACGCTTGGTGGGAAACTTCACACCCTGTTAAACAGAAGGTAGTGTTGGTTGTGAATATTTCGCACCTAAATTCTATGGCGTACTGACATTTAAATTTATGCAAGTTTCTTTAATTAAACTTTAACATTTAACTCATTTCACAGGCTCTTAAAAAACTTATAAAGGAAGGACGTCTTGAAATTACCACCGGCGGTTGGGTTATGCCTGATGAAGCTTGCACCCATATCTATGCCCTCGTGGACCAATTCATTGAAGGTAATTTAATCCTCATTCATAGAATATACACTTGCGTGCAACTGAATCGACTCCAGCCGTGTGTTGTTATAAAAGGTGGATTTTTCAGAAAATAGCTTATCCGATTTTCTTAGTTTTATCCTGTTTTCCTCGGATCTATATCGAGAGTAAAGTCTCAACGCGGCGTTCTTGGCTCTGAGGAGTCGTCGAGGGTCAGCCGGGAGGGACCCGGGAAGTAGGAAGGTATTCGGGTACCGTACTCAAAGATTCCTCGACGGCTGTGGCGATGAGATGGGTCAACGAGTCAATCGCTAGATTTGCAGTATCGAGCAAGTCGATCGTGCTAGGGATTCCTTCTAGGTGCTGGGGTTTCACGGGCTTGAGTTTGACCGAGAGGCTCCTCTAGTTGACGATGGTTTTGGTCAGATGGACCTTACCAGCGGGCCGGCCCAGCTTCATAAGAACCGGGCGGTGATCGGATCTGAGGTCATCAATAATCTCGAACGATTGCAGGGGGATGGTAACGTTGTTGAACAACGCAATGTCCAGAGTAGATGGGTTGTGAGATGCGATAGGCGGGAATCTCGTCGGAGTTTACGGGGCTACAATGTTAAACTTGGGCTTACCCGCGAGTGTGTATAGAATTTTGTCGTTAGGGTTTGAGTTATTTGCGTCCCAGGTGTTATGCCTGCTGTTGAGATCGCCAGCGAGAATAACAAACTGGGCTAAATCGAGAAGGGTTCTTATGCCTGTTTCCCGCACCTCTTTGGTGAAGAGCAGATAGACGGATGCGATGACGATCGGTTGATGACCGGTAAGGAAGATTTTGGACGCCGAGACTTCTATGTTAGCAAGGGGCGGACTTTCTATCGTGACGGATAATGTGGTAGTTGACGATTTTTGGGTCGCGATTAAAGGGTTTGAGGAACGTTTCCTGAATGAGCATGATGTCGACGTCGTGGTTCCTGAGAAATAAACTTATATCTTCCTTTTGAGAGCAGATGCCGTCCGCTACAGTCAGAGAGCGGTGTTTCATTCTGCCCAAGATTTTGAAAAACTTTTTTGTTATTGAGGTGAACCAATGGTCTTGGACAGAGTCCTGGAAAAGTTAGGGGTAGTCCTCTTTCAGCGCGGAGAGAGTGTCGCCGTGCTCGAGGATGGGCCTGAGCCTGTCCTGCGAGTTTTACACGACTCGCAATTTTTCTCGTAAAACGAGAATGTCCTTAATGTTCACCTTCTTTATGTAGGTGATTAGATCCTGGATTTCTGAGAACGGGGGAATGTGGCTGGGAGCAGCCTGGGGTTTTGACGGCCCCGACGGGGGAGCGGCCTTGGGAGTCTCGGTGAGTTTCGGACGGGGGAGCGGTTTGCTCCACGCCGAGACCGCCGGCGAACAGGCAGGCTACGCGGGCGATGGCCCAGAGGAGTGGAGGCGGAGAGCTGTGGTGTAGTCTTTGTGGAAGCGGTGGTTAGGCGTTGGGTGCCGCCAGGGTGCCTGCGCGGGGCTTTGGAGCATCCGCTTTAGTTCGCGGGGTGCCCCTTGGCTTTGCACAAGTCGCAACTCGGGACATCCATTGCTTTCGCGGTGCGGGAGCACTCTTTTGTCCCGTGGTCCTCGGTGCATTTGACGCATCTCGGGCGGGCGTAGCAATTTCGAGTTGAGAGACGTGGCCATAATATTGGCATCGATGGCATTGGCCAATGATGCTCCTTTTGTGTGGGATCTCTACATATACGCTGGTGAGGTTGCACAGACGGTCTATGCCGGATCATTTCTTCCCCTCCGGGGAGAGTTCGAGACTCGTGAGGATGAGCGGGAGTGTGGTCTTTGTTCGCATGCTGTTCATGCGGCGAGCCTCCAGCACAGAAGTTTTGTTTTTTGAGGTCATCGATGACTTCGGAGATGTCGACTTCTAGGGGAATTCCGTGAATGAGGATGCGGAGTTGCTTCTCTTCGGGGAGAGCGAAGGTGTGGAAATCGAAGCCGGCGTTCCGCAGGTGCTTGGTAGCAGCCCGTAAGTCATCAATCGTGGCTAGGTTGATGCGAATACTCTGCGCGGTGTTCTGCGCTTTCAGGCGCTCTATTTTGTGGTCGGCAAACCACTTGAAAACCGCGTTCCACTTAGTTTTGTCCTGGAGGACAACCGGGGCAGGCCGCTTCGGGCCACGTTTCTCGGGCGGGGCCGAGGTGTTGGGAAGGTGCACGAGAACGCGACCTTTTTTGTCGGCGTGCTTGTCGGCGAGTCGCTGTTCGAGTTAGATTCGGAGGGTTTCGTAGCACGTTTGCGCTTCTTGACGACGAGGGTGAAGCCCTCGTCATCGGCACGTTTGAAGGATGAATATTCAACCTCCATATCACTGATGTTTCCTTCCGAGTCAGAGTCGGAAGAGGCTAGCAGATCGGACTTGGAAGGCCCCGTCAAGGGGGCTTTCGTCATGGGTGGTGCATGAGTCGCAGGGGTTGGGTCTGGAGAGGCCGGACTATCCGTGTCGAAATTCACGGATCGGGAAAGAAAGGTGGGAGGGCACTTTATGAATTGTTCCTAGGCTTCTGGGAACTGCTCCCGTGCAAAGCACGCGAACTGAGCGAGTAGGGCGACCATTTGTATGGATGCCATTTTGTGTTGGTGCCGCCCCGCCCTACGGCGGAGGGGTTGTGTGTTTACTTGCGTAGGGGACCTAGCCGTCGCCTAATGCGACAGAGGGCTATCCTAAACCTGATAAGAAATACGGGTCACGTGAAGCCAGATCAGGGTTTATACGTGATTTAGTCCCGCAACTCGTGGTTCCGCAACGAGCAATTTCTGCAACGCTCATGTTTGACCGTATTTATTTAAAAAGTTTTGTCATTGTGTATTTGAAAATGACCGCATTATGAAAAAAATTATCAGTCCTTCGAATACAAAAACTTTTACAAAAATCGAAAAAGCCGTTTTTCGAAAAATTTCTTTTATACCAATATACATACGGTTTGAGTCGATTCAGTTGCCCGCGAGTGTATTTAAAGAAATTTTATTTTCTAATAAATTTACTTATCAACATCGTCTTTCAATGTAAATATTTCGAAGTTAAAAACAAAAGTTTGTAGCGTAATATTTATTAGCTAGTTAGCAGTTTGATGTGCAAGCTCTCCAATTTACCTCTTCCAATTACGTTACAGTTTGCAGGTGGGCTAAAACTTTATTTGAATATCATTTTCAAGCTCATCTAACTTTGACGTGAACTAATAAAACTACAACATCAATGCATCGGACGGATTTCATAGCATAAATCTAAAAAATATTGTTATAACAATGTACGATTTAATAATATCATTGTTTTCTCTATTATTTCTAAATCATTTTTATACAACCATTGTGTCATATAAGATATGTTAAAATCCTTCCTCTTTTATTCTCACTTATGTATTTAGAGATATTGCTGGAGAAACATAAATGAACAAATCTTAATGTAAAATAAATGATCACATGCAAACACTCCAAAAAAGTAATTTTTTTTTCGGATCTTTATGTACAGCTTCTTGTAAATAATCTACTTCTACATTTCTACGAGCACAATTCAATTGTTCTACGCATGAACCTGTCCAGGGAATTAAATATTATATTTATGTTCTAGGCCACCATTGGGTGAAAACTAATCTTGGAGTGACGCCTAAAATCGGCTGGTCTATAGATCCTTTCGGACACGGCCCAACGGTACCTTATTTATTAGACAAAAGCGGGCTTGAAGGTGCAGTCATTCAACGTATTCATTATGCGTGGAAACAGTGGTTTGCCGAACGGCAGACTGAAGAATTCTATTGGATGCCGGGATGGACTACTAAGAAGCCATCTTTATTAGTACATAACCAACCTTTCGACATATACTCTATTAAAAGTACATGCGGACCCCATCCATCTATTTGTCTGAGCTACGACTTTCGCAAAATACCTGGTGAATATTCAGAGTACACCGCTAAACATGAAGATATCACTGAACACAACCTTCACAGTAAAGCCAAAACACTGATAGAAGAGTACGAACGCATCGGATCACTCACTCCTCATAATGTAGTCCTGGTGCCTCTTGGTGATGATTTTAGATACGAATTTGATGTGGAATTTGACGCCCAATATGTCAATTACATGAAAATGTTTAATTATATCAACAATCACAACGAGTTGTTCAATGCTGATGTTCAATTCGGTACACCACTTGATTATTTCAATGCAATAAAGCAGCGGCTTCAGGGTAACATACCCACATTAAAAGGTGATTTCTTCGTCTACTCGGACATATTCAGTGAGGGAAAACCTGCGTATTGGTCTGGATATTACACAACAAGGCCATACGTCAAACTCCTCGCCAGACAATTTGAACATCAGCTAAGGACCTCGGAAATTATTTTCACTCTCGTCTCTAATTATATAAAACAATCTAGTGACCCCAAACTTGCATCTTCAGAGAAAAGATTAGAGAAATATTACGAGCAATTGATTAACGCCCGTAGGAACTTAGGACTCTTCCAACACCATGACGCTATCACAGGCACTTCAAAGGCTAACGTTATGAATGATTACGGTACTAAATTGTTCTCAAGTTTGTATCACTGTATTCGTCTGCAGGAAGCAGCTCTCAGCGCTATTATACTTCCGGATGAAAAGATGCAAACTCAAAATATTTTGCAAAGTGAAGTGGAATGGGAGACTTATGGGGCTCCGGTCAGGAAACTTCAAGTGTCTTTGATTGATAGAAAGAAAGTCGTTCTCTTCAATCCTTTAGCGGAACAACGCACTGAAGTTATAACCTTAAGATCTAATACTACTAACATCCGAGTTTATGATAGCAGGACGAGGCAGCATGTGCTATACCAAATAACCCCCATCATTGATGTCCTTGACGACGGGAAACGCATGATAAGCACCCAAAACTTTGACATCCAGTTTGTTGCAACTCTTCCGGCGCTGACAACAGTTACTTTCAAATTAGAAGAACATTCGAACTCATCACAACACTGCCTTGTTTTTTGTAACAATTGTTATGATCCCGATAAACCATCTACGTTTGTTGCTAAGAAAATGATGCCCGGAGATATTCAACTTGAAAATACGGTTTTAAAGTTACTCATTAACAGAAATAGCGGATTCCTAAAACAAGTGTATAGAAAAGACGTTAAAAAAAAGAACATAGTGGAGATACAATTTGGCGCTTACCAAAGTGCTCAGAGACATTCGGGGGCCTATCTCTTTATGCCAGATTACGACGCACCAGAAAAACACGTTCTGAATCCTTATTCGAACTGGAACAGCCTTCAGGATGATAACATTATTATTGTTTCGGGCCCGGTGTCTACTAAAATCACAACACTCTACTTGCCTTTCTTAAGTCACACAGTCACAATATACAACGTTGAGGATACCGCACTACTGCACGCTATATCGATAGAAAACATCGTCGATTTTGAAAATCCACCCAAGAACAGGGAGACCGAACTCTATATGCGCATCGAAACCGACATCCAGAATGGCGAACCGCCGGAGTTCTATACGGATCAGAACGGTTTCCAATATCAGAAAAGAATCAAAATAGACAAACTGGGCATTGAAGCTAACTATTACCCAATTACAACAATGGCTTGGATCCATGATGAAGATACGCGGATTACATTAATTACAAATCATGCACAGGGTGCGTCGGCTTTTGAACCCGGCAGACTGGAAGTGATGCTTGATCGGCGAACACTTTACGACGACTTCCGTGGTATCGGCGAGGGCGTGGTCGACAATAAACCAACCATATTCCACAACTTGCTACTACTGGAGCCCACTAATTCTGAAAGGGGCAAAAGAGAAACCAGTGAGAAGTTTCAACACGTGCACGAAAGATTTTTTAGACCCAATGAAAAGTCAACCGAATATCAATTACCGTCTCAAACCGCCGATTATTTGAGTCGATGTCTTAACTACCCAGTGAATATATATTTGATTGACACTAGTGAGGTGGGGGATATAGAAGTTAAGAAGTACCAGTCATTCGTGCAAAACTTTCCTCCTGGCATTCATCTAGTCACACTGCGTACAATCACAGATAATATACTGGAACAATTCCCCAGCTCGACATGTTACATGGTGCTGCAGAGACCGGCACACAGCTGCTCCGTGGGATCCCACCCGCGAAAATCAACATCGTTTACGGTAAAGACTCATTTCAATGGAGTTCATATCAAAAACATAACTTCAGTCAGCTTAACCGGACTTAAAACTTACAAATCCCTATCAGGGCTGGAGGATATCGATTTAGAACCTGTAGAACTCAAAACGTACAAGGTCAAATTTTGAGAGCCTTAAACTTAGCCGATAGGAAAATATTAAGCTTGTATTTGATGTGTACAAGTGTTTAGTAGATATTAATGTATGTACGTGTTTTTACATATCTCCTGTTTTGAAGTACACTTTTCGCACTTGTAGGAGATACGCATTTGATGTCTATGGAAATTATTCTCAGTGCACACTTATTGACTATTTACTTGTTAAAAACATTTAATGTGTTTACACTTTCTGTGTATTACTATATTATTAGGTATTAAAAAATTAAGTCCCTGTCCCTGAACCCCACCCTCTCCTATTTTGGATTTATATAACAGTTAGATAAATCTACCTCAGGTCCAAATGTTATTAATTTTTAAATCGAAATAAATCGTTAAGATTTTATTTAAAATATATAAAATTTTTCGAGTATTTATTTAAAAAAAAAAAAACCGTTTGCAACTAGTCCCAAAATAACGGAACAATATGTAATATTAGGTGTTGCAATGTTTTTGGAAATCATTAAATAATTATGATTTAAATTATTACTAATTAAATGATGTGCAGTTGTGTATCTTGGAAATGTATTGCAAAAATAATAATAATAATAATCGCTTGCTTTGTCTTGATCGATGATGGTTTCGCTTCAGATCTCTTCTAGGTTTAATGTAGCTGTGATAAGACTCCATATCTCACGTTGTGTAGCACAATTCTTCATTAAACCATATATCCAGATAATTCCACTCACTAACCAATAGATTAATATTTCATTCGCATCTTCACGTTTTGCATCATCACAACCGCTATCACTATAAAAACATACATAAAATATTAAAAAAAAAATCTCATAGCGATTTGATGTTTTCTACGTTTGAAACTAACTTTATCGAAACTTATTTGATTATGATAGATGTAGAAGCTTAGTGATTTCTGATTATTAGAGTAAATTAAAATAGTATTCTCTAAGGTAATTTTAACATTAATGAATGTCTCAAAAGTTAATGCTAAATTAATTTGAATTTCTTTATGAATCTACAATTATGCTTTAAAGGCAGTCATGCTCATTTTGCTAATGCATAACATAACCTAGTCATTACCCTATTTTCGATATTAAATGTATATATGATGTGTTTGGTGATCTTTTTTTTATATCAGAGCAGGCTTCTTATTAAATACTATATACATTTGTAGTATATCAAACAAAAAAAAAGTCCCAGTCATATAGTTATATGATTTCTCTTACGTACTAATATATAATTTTATTTAATTATTATGATGTGCTGTAAAGTACAACAAAGTAAATTATTTTGAATTATTTATCAAATAGGTTATTTAATTAGTAGACCGTTGTGTTAGTTTTAACGAAATTTTTAATGAAATTAATAATAATCGGGAAACATTACTAAATAATTACAGTATAAATTTTTACATTAATACATTTTCATGCAACGATTTAACTCAATCTTTTTTTTTAAATGCAATTTTTTCACAAAAAAAACAAGACTAACAGGAATATAGGATCTCTTTTTAAAGTATCGTTGTAAAATTAAAACATTATAATTAATTTAAATTAAATAATAGGGAATATGGTATATGACTACAATGATGATAAAAAGAGTTTTTATTAATTTTCTGTATTAAAATTTGCTGCAGTTCGTAAAAATGGCGAACTTATATTTAATTACATTTTAATTATTATACGAGATAAAATATCAAATTAAATAATACATACATATTCCTTATTATAATTATACTTAAAAATATAGTTGATATTTGAATGTTGTACCCATTAAAAATTTCATATGCTCTATCCGCAAGCTTTTCACCAAATGACGACATATATACTCTGTTCAAATATTCACGGAGAATGGGTCGGCAATTGTAAATCAACCATCCATCCAACCGTAACTTCATGTACATTAAGTTTCAGACGCAGCCTTTACTTCCTCAAGATATTTATTTTGTATGCGTTTATTTTAGTAGCCTAAGTTACAAATATATCTTTCTTTGTTTGTTATAATTTTGAAACGGCATAATTTATTTGTACATAAAATTATCGCACTGTTGACATTTTATATTAATACTTTTTAATATTATTTGCTTCACATTATCATGTTATACTTTTGTACCAAACATATGATAAGTAGACAAGTGTACGTTACTTGTAGTTGTCTTATGATGTACTGCACACGTCAAATGGTTCATTTAACGTATACATAATTACTGCGGTGTCCTTAACATCCTTAACAACATCTATTTATAATCAGTCAAAACTTTTGCAACTAATTATTTGTAAAACATTTTCTTTCTTATTAGGCGAAGCGAAAAGCTGTTTAGTGACACGTGTACCTATAACAATGTGCACACAGTGGGCACTAGTTAAGAGTAAAGGAGTTACACGGCACCATATTAAAAGTGTTTATTTTATTTAAATTGGCTTTTGATTTAGCTTATATTATAATTTCATATGTTAATGTTAAATTTCGCGAATTGTTTCGGCGCTTGAAACAAAATTCTGTACCTTTTGTTTTTGAGACGTAGATTAAATAAATTCCAAATAAACAATTAAATGACTTTTATTTCATTTGATCCGATATAATAGTGCATTTGTAATAATTTAATGTATGCTTTAATATACTAATGCAAAGGACGGAAAATTAATTATATAAAATAGTTACTCTTTCCAGACATAGTGTGGTCAGTGTATATACTTCATATCAATATACCGCACCATCTTAGTCAAAATTTAAGCAAAAATGTGCACACAACATTGTTACAGCTCAGAGGAGTGACAGGTGGGATATATAGCATCCTGCTGCATGGAATGCTGTCTTCTGTAAAACATTTTAACAATACCATATGATTTGCAAGAAACTACCAAAATTAGTCAAATTAACTTTTTATTTCAAAAAACACCTGCCAAATATATCAATTTTATCTATATAAATTTTACTTATTAAAAAAACTGCTATTTATCAATTCTGCAATTAACAAAACTTTTAATACAATACATGGAAGATATGTTAAAAAAGATGTATTATTATTACTATTATAAAAATTCTATTTCCATTAATACAACATATATCCCCATAAAATATAATTAATCTTCTCCACAGTGATTTATTTCTTCTTTATTCTACTAGCAATCCACTCCAAGCCCAGATGCAATCTGGAAAGAAAATAATAAATTTCAAAACATATAATTTGGTATATAAACAAAATTATGGTACAACAATACTAACATCTTATATTAAACAGGTGTCTTTTTTAGACCCGAAGAACAGGCTTGACAATGAGGATGTTCACATGATGGCAACGAATACACTTGCCCACCACATTGTGCTTTTAACTTTAAGATAATATGTTAAGCATCTTTACTCCAGTAATTTCACTAGTTACACTAATTACACCTTTCAAACCAGAACATAAAAATGATTTCACATTACTATTTGGTGATAGAAACATTTGCTAGTACATAATAGTAACTTGATTTCCCTCTTATAGTTTTTTTATTCAATTATATTAAGCTGATAGATATTAATAATTTTAAGCGACAGCGAAATCTGAAGTCTAAGAATCCAAATATGTCTCGAATATTTCTCTATATAACCATTAATACAGGGCCTTAGAATATAAAAAATATGTATACATTTTAACAAAGAACAAGGCTGTAGCCATTTAACTACAAAAAATTTGCATGAAATGTTACATAACATTGGTTTTATCAGTTCACAATACATATCAGACATCTTTGACCTGCTCTGTCATTCACAGATAATGATTATAAAATTAAAATATTTAAACAGTATCTATAAAGTAATGTTTTAAAACATGCATACAAGAACACTACAAATATGTGGTTTATTAGTGGAACAAACACCAAAGTTAGATCATAAGTAATGACAATTATAATTACCTAGACTTTATGGCTTCTAATAAGTGGTGATCTTAATTTACTTCCATATACATTATTCACAAGAATTTACGTTGTATTCAATTAAGGACTGCTGGTAGAAGACCTACAACTAGTCTTTAATGTTGCTGAACATTGTCTACATAAGCTAAGCCATTGCTTCTATTTCTGTGACTAGACATTACTGTGTTCTGGTTTGACAAGTGTACTACTTTCCATCAGGTGAACATCATGCTCATAATGTTGCTTTGTTAAAATATAAAGTTTACAATTTTGCAAATAACATACTTACCCTTCTCCAGTAAGTGCACAACAAGCCTGAATGTGCCATGGATGATGCTTGATAGATGTTAAATCTAGCTGTTCAGTTATTTCAGCAGCAGTCATTGATCCTTTTAAATCCTTTAATAAATACAAAGTGCATTTAAAAATCATAATTTCTTCTAAATAAAAGTAGCTAACAATTAGTGTGAATATAAACCAAAAATAAGGTAGGTCTCCATTGCCAGACTGCCTGGGTAAGAACCGCTGCAACTCCTATTTCTTCCACCAGAGTAGTGTGCAAATATTACTGTGTTCCGGTTTGAAGGGCACTGTAGCTAGTGTAATTACAGGGTAACGAGGCTTAACATGTTATGTCACAAGGTGATGAGTGCAGTGTAGTACTGTGAATACCATTCTAGCTAGTGCCAAGTTGTAATGGGCAAGTGTATCAAATACTATCAGGTGAACACTTCATGAAATAAAAAAATCAATAAAAATAAGGTATAAAATAAGTTATTTGTATTTGGCAATATTACCTGTTTATTTGCAAAGACTAATAAGCAAGCCTTACTAAGCTCCTCATGCAGAAGCATCTGATGTAACTCATCTCTGCTTATGCTCAGACGCTGTCGATCAGTGGAATCAATTACCATTATCACAAACTAGAAAAAATACAATAATTTAGGTTACATTATAACATTTTAAACACACATATCAAGACAAGCAAGATTGGGATGTAATATGTTTGAATATGAATTTTCATTTTGAATATGTTCACTATATAGTGGTTTATTTGGTGATAGGTCTCAGACAGTTAAATGCATACATTGTTGTGTTCTAAATTGAGAAGCATCTTGGCGCTACAAGAAATAATAAAAAAAAACAATACAATATCATTATAAAGTTAATGTCAGTTGATCGGGACCATCATGAGCATCGTCATTAAATTATGTTTACAAATCATCTATATTACAAGATATATGCTAAGCGATACTTCAAATACAAAGTTAAATATATTTCGCTGAGACATTCTCAAATGCTAATCTTAACACAAATGTATGTGTAAAGTAAAAATATGTATCTAATACAAACAACATTTATATTTTAAATTTCAGCGAGCAGCATTTAAAATATCTGAAATATAAAAAAATACTGTGTTGTAATATTTGTGTTGTGGTTGCATATATTTTTTAAAAAGCTAAATATTTATTATTTTTAAGTTATTAAAGCATTTGTCATATATATTTTATCGATAAATCATATACACTATCAAACAATACAAATGAACATAACAAATACAATATGTTATTAAAAATTGTTACACCAGCTTTATGCCTAGCAGGAAATTTGTGAGACAAATTAAATTAAAAATAATTTTATTAATTTAATATTCAAAAACTTGAACAAGAATGTTATATGACTAGTTTACATACTTCACTGTTGGTGTAGTAAGTGTTCCATGCTGAACGTAAGCTTTGTTGTCCTCCAAGATCCCACATGGCAAAACGTAAATTCCGCCACACAACCTCTTCAACATTTGAACCAATTGTTGGTTGTGTATGGACAGCCTCACCTAACAGCAGCTGGTACAATATTGTAGTTTTGCCAGCATTATCCAAGCCCACCAGTACCAACTTATGTTCTGTAACACAAGGTTAGTACATTACACATTGCTAAATAGAGATTACAGATTTAAATCTTTAAGATTTAAATAATAATATAAATGGGCTATTCTTTTTGTGCAAGGTTTCTTAATAATCATAAATTATTTATAGTAACTATTGAACTTATCAGTTACAAGAAGAATCAACAATGTTATCTACTGAGATGATGGTAAAATGACGTTTTGATATCACATTCAAACAACTTATTTAATATTTAACAAAAAAATTATAAAGCTTTAATGTATTTTATGCCAAGGTCATCAGTTTCCAGTTTCATTACATTTTGTTATTATTATGATCATTAGCCGTGTACTGCAACACACTGATATATATTTATGTATAAAAATTTTTATAAATATTAAATAACACGGAAGCAAAAATATGTTATCTTAAATTTAAATATATAATTATTTTTTTAAAAAAAAAAACGTAAGTTATATTTACTGTTTAATAAAATTACAATTATTTACCTTCATCTCCAAAAAAACTCCAAATTTTCGAAATTAACAAACCCATATTGTTTAATTTTTAATGTTTAAAGTAACATGTGAAACGAAGGTGAATCTGTAGGTCTCATGATCTACTTTTTGTTACCAATAAGCATAGAGACGATTCAATGATTTATAAAGAAATCAATTTCTTGTCACGTTATTTATTACGTATAGTATAATTATTATTGAAAATTAAAACATATGTTATAGTTGTGTCTTCTTTTGTTGAAATCATTTACTTTTATTCAAAATGCACAGTGAAAATATTTCACTTGAAGCAACATATTTTAAATCGTATACATTAATTTAACAACTATATGTAAATTATGTACTTGTGATTAGAGAAACGAAAACAGAAAATTGACCCTTTCAGAACTCGGCGTGACGTGACCAGTCATTAGGCAAGTTACACACTTCCTTTATGTAAAAATTTATACCACGTCATGTAAAAGCTCACTAAACTAGAAAAATTAAACTGTTAAAAATATTTGTTAATTTATTGTATTTTTTTTATTAAACGATTTATTTTTAAAAGAAAAGTTTTCTTATAAAAATTTATTGATCCTTTGGTTGCAAAAAGACGCTTTTAATTGGTAACCCCAATGTTAATCCATCGACGTATCATTGCGAACCTATTTTTATATTATCAATAAATATTAACGTCACGTCGCATTTATTGGGAATTATCCTAGTTCTTGTTTTTTATCGACATTTCGAAGAATATTAAACTTTTTGCACTGAGTATTTATCGTCCTATATTTCTATAGAAATTTAACTATCTTTTTAGACCCAATGTAAAATTTCCTAACGCCTGCAAAAATTAATTAGCAACCATTTTGATTTGGTTGACTTCGAGTTCCAGAACGGCTGAAATAAGGAGACTAAAGAAATATTTAATTATTTCCTAAATTAATTTCAATAACATATTTGGTGACCGGGAAAGGTGACAGAAATAGAATACAATTATACAAAACAATCGGAATTTGATATAACAGCTCAACACCCGTGTCGAAGTTCAATTATAAATCAAGTAAGTAAGTCTTTTCAGGCACTTTCATTTGTTTTATGTATTGGTTTTGTTTACTATCAATTTTTACAAATAATAAGGAAATACTTATATTTATTGCGTTTAATATATTTTTTTGTCCTAATTTATTTTATTTTATAATTATCTGAAATAATATTTCAGAACAATGCCTCCTGTGAGTAAACCAAAGAAGAGCCTGAAAATGTTAATTAAAACACGAGACAGTTTTAAAATACGTATAAACATTTTTAATAATCATGTGCAATCTCTTGAAAAACCTTTAACTGAAGAAGATGCGCGAGCATTAGAAATGCGCATAAATAAAATTGAGGAAATGTATGACCAATATAATGATGTTCAACTACAATTGGAAAGTTTACTAGAAAATAAGCAAAAACAGCGCACTGAACGTTCTGATTTTGAGACGATTTATAATAAATCCTTGTCAGACGCTTTGAGTTTATTACAAGATTTTAATGATTCTCAAAATGAAAGTAACTCGGCGGTTAATAAGGACGCCTTACCTCCGCTTGTTTTGCCTAAGTTTTGTGGAAGTTTAGGCGATTGGCACGAATTTCACTTTAATTTTAGCAAATTAGTACACTGCAACAAGGAGTTTAATGATGAACACAAATTTTATTATTTAAAGTCTTGTTTGGATGGAACAGCTGCTACGGCTATAAAATCTATTCATGTATCTGGTAATAATTATGCAGTGGCATGGAAACGTTTGTGTGACACTTTTGATACCAATAGACAACCGCCTAATCAAGCAGATTTGGAACATCACGTGTCTGCTATTTATAACATTCCTTCAATCACTGAGGATTCGTCTGAGGGACTTAAACAGCTACACGATCAATTGAATGTGCATTTGCGTGCTTTAGAGTCGTTAGGCGAGATTGTGAAGCAATGGAACAGTATACTCATGCATATAATTTCTCCAAAACTTGACCAAAAAACCCTCCGCGAGTGGGAAGAGTACAAAGGTCGTATTGATCCCAACACTTCTATAACATTTGATATTTTTATGCAGTTCTTACTTCATCGTGCAAACTCTATTGACGCTGAAAATCTCCGTAAACAATCAGCTTTACAAAATAAAGAAGATACTGCTGGGCATTAAATATATTATCATAACTATTGATTCTAGCATGAAACATATTAGTCGTTCTTCAGATATTTCCCCGAAAACCTATGCTTCAATAATAAAAAATTTGCACACATTAAGTAACATATCAATTATTATTTATATCGGATAATATGCTGGGAATACTAATGTTTTTGCCAACAATCTCACGGTAGACAAAGTAAATGTGGCGGTTTATTTACATCATCATTCTCCTTATTAGTAAAGTAAGATTCTCTTATTAAAATAATAATAATCTAAAAGAAAAACTGTGAAAGTTAATTACATCTAAACTGTATATGTACGTATATTATATATTCCTCGAAATACTCGAAAAACAAACATTATGTCTCTTTTTCATGATTTTAACTTTGAAATATTGAAGTTATAGTTTATAACGAGAAGTGCGAACAATATTTTATAAAAAATATTAATTTACGGTCGACTTTTGGCGATTAGTTATTAAAAATGGGCGAAGTCAATATAGTAAGTTTTTCTTGTAATGCTATAGCTTTTAAATAAATTTTGTACTCGTAATACATATAATATGATAATAAATCTTATAAGATGTCTTAAGAACTCTATAAGAATTTTTTTTGAAATATATCAGAAATATCAAAGAAATTATGTAATGTTTGTAACTATAAAAAAATATTTTAATTTTCAAATATGAAATTTTTATTGTGGTTTTATTAAATAACAATAATGAGGAATATATAATTTTCTTAAAAAAAGGTCGTAAAAACTTGAGAGCCTAACGTAAGGGTATCCCACACATTACGCTCACTCTAGATAACTCTTCATAAATACTAATATAGGGGATATTTTAGAAAAGATGTTTAGTCTGAAAGTTGATTATTCATGAATAAAAATATGTCTGTTTAAATGTTTTAAAAATTAGAAGTATGTTTTAAAGGTATAAGGAAAAATAATATGGATACTCTTGTGGGATGATTTTCGTAGATAATGGATATTTCTTTAGTTGCCATTACTATTATATTTTTGCTTTACAAATAATTGTAGTAGTGATAATACATCTACCATACCCTTGGTACCTGATACCTACGCAGGTGTCCTAAATGTTTACCTTCTTATAACAATTTGGTGTCAAAATATAACTATCAATATTATTGTAATTGTTTTATTTACACAAGTTATAACAATGTATGTTATGAAAATGGATGATATAAAATACTTGAAAACTCCAGTCCCGGGATCAAGTTGCTAAATCATCATAATTGCTTGTAATTTGCTCCGTATCCAGAAAGCTGTGCAGCATTTCAACTTCAGTACCGTTTAATGTATTTTCATGACAATAATTTGTATATAATATCCATTATCACATACAAGTATAGAAATATAATATTCATAGCCAAGGCGGGCCTTTCTTCGTGTTCATATAAATGCAAACTGAATTATTTTATCGTAATTTTTTTAAAATTTTATGTACATTTGGAAAACTAGATTAACAGTGAATATTTATATAAAAAAAAAACAAATTATTAGCATACATTCTAGATTTCACATTATACAACACTGAATTCATAGGGCTCCGCTCTAAAAATATATTCGAACAGTAGTTAATTCCATTGGAGCTAGGATCCCCTTATCAATATTTGTAATAGGTGACCCATCATTGGTACCACACAAATTTGTCTGATAAACTGCTTTGACATTGCGAAGTATTTTATCAATAGAGAAACCATTCTCTGCACTACAATTTGGTGATTCTAAGTAGTTTAATTGACATGTAAAGCTTTGTCGGTGTAATGTTAAAAGGGCCGTGTTAACAGATAATCGTTCCGAAGTACCTTTATATAATATTAATCTAAAATTAACCACGGATATATCACAAGGAAATGGACTTTTTATCAATGGCAGGAAAGCATAATAACACAAATCAGCTTGAGATCTGTCAATGAAAAATACATCTAAGGGATAGTTGTGTGCATTAGCAAGATACAGAGCAGCTAAACTTGGTAACTGGACCGCCATTTTTCGATTGATATTGTTAAAAGATTTACTTTTTACAAAGTTTTCTAGTAATATTATATGCCTATGAAACGTGGCACTGTTGTCGGCTAGTCCTTCTCCTGTTCCGCGGCCATCATTGTAAAGTACTCTGCGGTCTAACATTACTACAATTTGCCCTTCCAATAGCGAAGTGACTCCTTGCGCGTGATCGGTTAATAGAGTCAAGCGACTTTGGTAATCTTGTATAAAAACCATACTGGTCATAGGATACATATTAGATTCGATACGTCTACTAATATTAATAAGTTTAGGAGAATATTGGAAACCATTGTTATCTATAATTAATTCTGGTGGATTCCCATTAACAATATCCGTTTGCACAGATAAAAACACCTCTAGTTCTCTATTTTTAGGCGAGGCCTCGTAATCTGTTTTGGTTTCCAAACTGATAGCCTTGGAAAGAGGACCATTCATCAAGTTAAATATTTTTACCGTACTTTGCAAAAATCTACCGAAGATAGTAGTAAGTTCAGTAGTTACCACTCCTGACATTATTAATACAATTTTTGATTGAATACCTCTTCTATAGGGCGATAAAAAGTCATGTAGAGGTTTCGATAAATTAGTGGTAAACAAAAACATCCCTGAATTTATATCTGCACTTTTAAAACCGCCGTAGTCTATCATTACGGTTTTTTTATTATTCGTGTCTTTTTCATATACAGTTTTCAACAATCCAGTTATTTCGTCAAAAATAAGACGATGTTTATAATTTTCCAGTTGAATGTCTCCTATTTCTATGGGCTGAATGTTAAACGGAAAAATCGGTCCGTTATTTGGAGTTTCGTCTATCACACACGAAACACAGTAAATCGTGGAAGCGCTGGAAGACGCATCATAAGTTTCTTTAATTTTAAAAAGTTGTAATGCCAAGGGAGGAACAACTATTGCAAATGTGATTGTAAAGAATTGTCGTGATATTTTAATGACATTTTCAGATTGATAGTTCCAGATGGGATTAATTTGTATCGTAACATCTTTTTTATTATGGTCCACTATTCTAACATTTGGATTTCGAGTGACGAATTCCACAATTTCTGTTCTCGCAGTGCTTAATGAATTAAATACATAAATTTGATCACCAGGAGTAACAGTTCTAAAAGCCGAAATAAATTCACCGTTTCTATAAACATATTTTTGGAGATATGTCACATTTCTGTCTGATTTTATACTTATCAAACTCGCGCTTACTTCTTGTATGTACCAACAATCTTTAACGGTAAGCAAAATTTTTCTGTGTACATACTTCATCACATTGGCGGTTAGTGTACCGCTAAAGACATTACGATCATGTAGACGTGCTACTGTTTCTCTTGACTTTATTAGAATGCTAAATAAATCAGAAACTTTAATTCCTCTAAATGCGTTGGAACTTACTGCAAATGAAAAGAGAATTTCCGTAGTTTTTAAAGTAGATTCCAGTCGCCGTAAAAGGATTTTAAGCATTGGTCTGGTTGTGAAATACCCTGACCAGTAAGCGGGCATACCACTACTAATATCGGCAAAATTAAGAAAGTCTCCTTTCAGTGACGGATATGATTTCTGTTTCTCGATAATCGCATTAAAATAATCTTTCGGTGTACCGAATTCAATAGTAGCTTTGTATATTTCCCGATTTGCGTTAACAAAATCAGCAATTTTTTGATAGTTATTAAATTGAAAATCGTACTCTGTTTGCACTTCATAATGATAAGGTCCCCCTATTGGGGCAATAATAATATTGTGCGACGAGGTAGTGCCTGTCTTAGAATATTGTTCCAGGAGTAGTTCGGACTTTTGTTTAACATTATAAGAATCCACGTCTTTTAGTGACTTAACAAAATTAAATTCCAAAGCGCAGACCGATTTATCCGGTCCGCAAGCTTTGAATCCTGCTGAATTAAATTGCAAATAATGAGTGAGCACTGAGCTTTTTGGAAAACGTTCTTTGCCTATTCTATTAAGAACATCATTAATGTTTGATTGAGTGAATATATCGTTATCCCAACTTTGTACCCAAATGAAATCGCTCTGTTGATATTCTGCAAGATACTGTTCCCAGGAATAATGCACGTTAGTAAAAACAAGATTATGGATTCCAGATACTGATAGTAGATAAGCCATTGTAGGACTATGTGCGACACTGTTAGTGAGCCATGCTGTTTTCGGTATATAATTGAGATGATGTTTCAACCACTGGTGACCTGAAAAAAAGTCTAAAATGTTAAATACAGTTTTAATAAGACACTTTTGAAAAAAAACCATAAAAGATTATAACCTTCCATAAGCAAGTGCAAGAGACCAAATACGTGAGTAGTAGCTTCATCGGGTTCCACCCATGATCCCGTTGTTATTTCAATGCGACCCGCCCGCATTAATCTTCGAAAAGCCTGTGTAAGTAATTTTTATTAAAATCCTCAAAACACAATCTTATTACACAAAAACGCATAAAACAATAATTTATTTTTATATTAATAATTAATTTAATTAAACTATTAAATCAAAAAAAAATTAAATCAAAATAAAAAAAAATTAAATTAAAAAAAAATATTAAATCAATAATTAATTTATTTTGTTATATATACATACCGAACGATTTTTCTGGGTTGTTGTTGTCCACCATTGACTCAAATGCGATATTTCGTTCCAAGTAAATGTTAAGTTTTTATAAAACTGCAGTTTCTTCACCAGATTTGATAAAATTTTATTAACGCTGTTGTTATGATAATGTTCAAAAGTCTGCTTCCAAATAGAATCCACGTGACTGCGTGGTACTAAAATAACCTGTTAAATATAGTAATATTTTATTATCAAAAGATACGTACATTATGTTTCCTCATTATTAAAAAATCAATTAGTTCTTTTATATTTTAATGACCTGAACATTTAATATAATTATCAAACAAAAGTGACAATTACCTTCAGTGGTGGCCATGTCGGGTTTCTCATTAAAGACTCATAACGACTGTCGAAAATTTTATTCCAAAAATGTTTTTTCGATATCCAGGGTGCCTAAAAATTTACCTCGTAATTATTTAAGTACATAACATAACCAATATTAATTATGCAAGAACCTTTACCTCGATATCGAATTCAGAAAATTTTTCCTGTGCCTCTATATCAGCTTTATATTGCTGTAAAAGAGCACAAGTATATGGATTTGCTGAAACTGTATAATTATAATACATAGGAACAATTTCAGGAGTTATTTCTTCAATTAAAAAGTCTACTTTATCCGTATCAACGTCATACTCAGGTAATTTTCTTGCGTGAAAATCGTATGGTTCAGCTGATTTATCAGTGGCCTCTGAATTATCTTTGAATATACTTTTATTTGGGGCACTGCTATTTCCAAATACTTGAATAATTTCTGTTCCTTTAAAGTTTTCTCCTCGTTCCGGTCTTTGCAATATTTGTTCTTCAACCGGAGGGAAAAACCTAGATGTTTTTGGTATTTGGTAATTACTATCCACGGTTATTGCGTCTGCATAACTGTTATTAAATATTCTGTCAAGTGAGTTATCTATGGGGAATAATCCGTTATCGGTGGGCAAGGAATTATTGTGAAATGTCTCACGAGCTAATCTTAATTCATTGGGATGTTGCATTTCCCTTCTATTTATTTTTATTTTTGAAGAAGCGCTTAAGCTCCGTAATGTGTCAACTGCAGAAAAAATTGTAGATATTTTGGGACGCTGTTTATTGTGTAACATTTTTCCTTGTGCATAACTTGGAAATAAAGCTGCGCTTTGTAGTTTCAAATGGTATGGGGATGATGACATTGAAATGTTTTTCCAGAATACTTGAGTTCCTCCGCTCTCGCTAAACGGCCTTTGTATCATTTTCGATTGGCTTCTAACAATTTTTCGCAACGCTGTAATATTTTGTTATTAAGTTACTAGTTTTAAAAAAACAAGTTTGGTAGGTAAATAGTTATTATTCGATATATTGTCCATATATATTATTACATAATTTTTATTGCTCAAAGAACTGATCGCCGATGGGGCAGTAAGATTCTCGAGCGGCGGCCGACGATCTGGTGAGAGAAGCCGTTGGATCAGTGTGGAGAACTTTGGAGGAGGCCTATGTCCAGCAGTGGACGTTTACCTGCTGATGATGATATTGCAGTTTTTTTTATTACTTTCGGTTCCTCTTCAATCACTATTAATGTTAAAATATTTACGACCTCTATAAAACATATTCATTACCAATTCCATACATGGTAACGTGTAAATAATTTAAATATCATAACTTTAATTGTTAACATTATACTAGTGCTACAAAATATAAACAGAGGGTATGGATTTGATCGAACTTTATGTTAAAATAATAATTAAGGTTTTATTCTTTGATTTACTGGTGGTAAATCTCTGTTGCCTATATAAAATTGGTTATATTGGTAGTAGGCCTCTGTCTCCAGAGACCATTTAAGTTGGTATCATCGCAACGCCTTATTCTGCCGCTAAACAGTAGTACGCAAACATTGTGTTCCGGTTTGAATGGAGCTGTAGCTAGTGTTATTACTGAGGTAACTAGCCCCAACGTCTTACGTCTCAGGTGAGGAGCGCAATGTGGTGCTGTATGGCTTGACTGGCGTATGACTAACCATCAGGTGAACGTCCAGCTCGTCTCGTCGCTTAATTTAATTAAAAAAGATAAGTATTTCTAAGTGACTGAAATAACAAATCTTATGACTATATAAGTTATTAATATGAGTGAAATACGCTGGTGCCTTAAGTGTTTTAAGTATAGTACACGCAACAAGTGAACTTACAACAGAATAATTAAATTTGTATACACTAATCAATGTAACATTCTGATCATCTAAAGAAAAATAAACAAACTTCTGACTTCCAAAAAAATTACCAAGTCTCTCATACAATGTTATGTAATCCATTGTGTGGCGACTTTATTAGACTAGACAATAATTTAAGATTTTAAGTAAAGTACTCACTTTTTTCATAGCCGGTGATATTAAAGCTTAACAACAGCAATATATAAATATTGATTTGTGCGTGAAATATGTTGGTAGAAGCCATGGCTCGAGCCGGTGGCTAACGTGCGACTGATTAAGCATCACAGCAATATAAGGATGTATAAAAAAAAATGATTGTATACAAGCAATTGTGTTTCCGTGTGTCCTGTACTGTAAAAGACAATGTTTTGATACAGAACGTGATTGTGTAAAGCCGTATTATTATTACACGAATGTTCATTGTTACGATCAATATCGTGAACTAATATTTTGTAAATATTGTTAACTTTTGGCCTTGACGTACTGAATTTCGGTTTGTTATTACTGCACTATCGTATATATTGTAAGTTGTAGCAGTATTGGCATGAATAACAGTAGTAAAAGACATGCGTGTGAACAGTTTAAACTGTTGCCGTAGAGAATGAAGCGTGCTTGACTACAACACTCTGACTCTAGTATTTTGACAGCCAGAACGTAGCAATTGTGTTATAGCTGCAGATTTGCAATAGAAACGTAGTAACTAATTAAATGTATGATCCGAAACCTATCGAAGTCTTTCACATAAACCCCCCCCCCCTCCCCCATTGAAGTGGAGTTACAATAAAATAATTATGCAGAAATTTTCTTTACAAAAACTAGAAATCCCAAAAAATACTTTTTTTTTGCAAAAAGGTACACAAATTTCATTTATGTACAAGCTTGCGGATAGCAGATTTGTGAGTCCTGGGTCTGGTAACGCTGTCGAAGTTGTCAACAAAACAAATAGCATCAATATCATAAAAAATAATATAATATACATTATAGTTATTAATTATGTTTTATGACATCAAGGTACATATTCAGAAAAGAAAATCTAGTCTTTTTATTAAAATGGGTTTAGGTTGTTGTTGTTCCCACAACCTTGTTAATGCTCTTGTTATTTATTTATAAATAACAAAACTTTAAACAGTGTTGTTATTCCGATTATAATTTAAATACAGGGTGGCGCAAAAGTAATCCTCCTATCAGAAAATGCTATAAATTTTGCCTTGATGTAAAAAAATTAAAAGACCAAATAAAATAATCCACAAGAAGAATCAGTTTTTCATTTTTTTTCTAAATTACAGCCAAAAAACATCGGAAGGTTATTTTTGCGCCACCCTGTACTTATAAACTATGTGTATATTGTAAAATCCCTGAGGTCATTGCGCATAAACCAAACAGATGCTGGACGCAGACGCCCAGCAACTTTCGGATCAATAAAGAGGCGGAAATGTATTTTCTACTGATATGGGGTTGCCCGCTCTTGGTTGTCTAAAATAATGCATTGTGGTCAGTACACACACGTACTACTAATATGATGTGATAGAAGGATATACATGCATACTTTTTTTTATAACTATTTAAGCCGTCGGATGCAGTATTTAGTTCGTAGTGCAAAATATTTCTAATCAGTGCTATGACATTTATTTAAGAAAAGTTGTATAGACATCACGGCTTTAGAAAATTACATAGTATAATTGATCTCTGTTACCAGAAATTGTTTTGTATCATCAGTCTTATTTACTGGCCATGCTTTATTAAATTTTTATAAGCGTAACAGCATTGCCATTATTTCTTGTAAAGATATTGATTAACCAACACTACCAACATTCAGTAAAAAGAGGGTGGTACAAAGTTATTGATTTGAACCTACCTCAAACACTCGCCCGGGGGAAAGCGGAGGAGGAGCATCAAACATATTCATTTAACTTTAACGTTAATAAATTAAATAAAAAATACAGTTAGAAGAAGATTTGCCTAAAATGGTAAGTCCTTGCATATAAATAAATGTGAAACGGGCTTTATATAATGTTACTATCAGTTCTATCAATAACAATCTAAGACACTTGTAATATATGTTTTGTAAATGAAATTTTAGAGATGAATTTTTGAAAATATCTTAAGAAAGAAAGCAAAAAGTTGTATTTGATTGTAATTAATATTTAATAATAACTACCAAAGGCTGAGGTGATTTATCAAAGTTGAATGATGAATAGTCTAAATATATAAAACTTTACAGCCGCAATTTGAAATAATTTAATAAATATTACCTAATTTATATTTAATTATTTTTTATTCTATTGATTAAGAAAACCCTATGAAGGCAACTAAAAAAAAAGTATTTTATACTTGTTGATTCGTTGATACGTTTAAAGGAAAAATAAATATATATGAAACCGTGGACTACAATTTTATAAAAAAGACTAAATATAATAAATTAGTTCAATAATTTTAAATATAATTATTTTTAAAAATTACAAGAATGGAGGGGAGGGGGGCGGTTAGACAAAAACTTTGTTATTTAAATAATCTTGATTTATAATTTAGTTTAAATTTTCATTATTTTATCATATTGGGTGTTTCACAATAATTACACAAAACTCACTTCTAGGAGAGCGCTAGCGATAGCGCAATGACAACTTCTGGGCTATTGGAGTGGGAATTATCTTTGTCATCTGATCAGATAATATCTCATGCCTGGTTTCATGGAGCACTTGGTCGTACAGCTGCTGAAAATTTGCTGCAACAGGATCGTGAGTTTTTAGTGAGGGAATCATCATCACAGCCCGACAACTACGTTCTTAGTTGCCGATCCAACGGGCAGCATTTGCACTTTGTGATTCAACGGGTATCTAATTATTGAATAAGAAACAATTTTATTCAATAAAGTTGCTTTTATTATACCAATGAAATTAATCTTTTTTAGATCGTGATGCATGCTGAAACAATTTACGAGAGATATCAATATCAATTTGAAGATGAAGCTTATGATACCGTAGCCGACCTCATCACTTCTTACGTAGGGTCGGGTAAGCCAATATCAGCAGCATCTGGAGCTAGAATTCAATATCCAGCTAATCGAGTCATACCGCTGACAAATAGCTTGCCCGGCGAAGATTCAAATTCTGGTACTTCTCCGGGAGAAACGTCTAACCATGGAAACCCGTACAGTGTTTACAGTAATTTGGCAAGCAAATCCGGATTGCAACTCCGTGTGACATTTAAAAAACAAAGATCCCATTCTTTGACTCCAATTGATATAGCCCATAATATAACTCAGGGTAAAAGCGCAAGTGCCGATGGTGTTATTCAAAGCCAAACAAATAAGCATCCTAAACATTTATCGAGTGATTCTAATTCTGGTTCGGTAACCTGGGATGCAAATTTGCCAACCAGCCCGCCTGCAAAGCCGGCTCGATCTGACGGACCAAAGGCTGACGATCGACGCCTTGAACTTCAAAGACTTTACCAAGTCTCTGGTTCTGACTCCGGGAATGGATCTGGTGATTCAAATCAGAGCTCTGCTCCTAATGACTCAAACAAATCTAAGAATGAGTCGGATTACAATTCGGGAACACCAGTAATGAAACAACAACTTAATTATGAAGTTACAGAAGCCAAACTTCTAGAAGCTGAAAATTTAAACTATCTGGTTGATTCAAGAATTAATTTGGAAAGCTTTCGATCACAGATAATACCCCTAAATCTAGTTAAACCGTTAGAATCGGACACATTGCATAAAATAAAATTGTTGTTGCGGACTTCTGGGCCTCGTATTTTAGCTAATCACTTAACAAAAGTGGATTTACATTTTCTGTTAGAAGATGGAATTCAAATTGAAGGCTTAGACCAAACTGCATCAGGCTTAGAACTATGCTTTTTGCCCCAAGGTCGATCGCTACGCGTGAATGTGATAGAAAGGTTTGTACGGAGTTTCATCTGAATGTTTTCGTCATATTATCATAATCGGTAATCGTAAATGTTTATTGTCATTACTTATTTCCAGAATTGAAACGATCCGGCTCTTCGTAGCTGTGACCATTTTAACCTGCCAGACTGACAAGCAAAGGGCTGACACAATTAACGATTGGATACTTATTGCAGTTGAAACAAAAACTGCTTTAGGAAATTTGTATGGATTTTCAGCTATCATGTATGGTCTTTGTATGCCGCAGGTAAGAAGAATATAAGTTTAAATTTAAAATTTTTTTAGACTTTTAATTTACCAACAAGTCGCTTTCTCTTTTTAAAGGTGCAGTGCTTAGCAAACGCTTGGAATATATTAAGGCAGGCCCATACCACGAGTGCTTATATGTTTGAAGCCAAATTGAGGCCATGTTTTAAACTTATGAATGACGGATCGAATCCTTTACCGCCTAACACTACCGCGCCAGATATTTTGCCCGCAGTTCTGTGTTGTCATATGTTTGGTAAGCATTTCAAGTAATTTAATATTCTCTTGGAAGTGATAATCGTAAGTTTAAATCTTCATTCACGGTTACTCAAACTTTAATGTTTAGTTATTTTGTTTGTGTTAACAATAAATTTTTCTTAACAGATGGAGAAGGCGGTGGCATGTTACCCTCTGAAGAGACTTTTTCGAACAGTTTAATGAATACGTTTGATTTTGATTTTGCCACTACGGCAGCACATTTGGATGCGGCGCGACACTTTGCCGAACAAGTGGGAACATTTAAAAGAAATGCCAAAACAGTTGTTCATGAAATGTTTTCTTCGGGACCATCATTGGATCCAATTTTAATTGAACTCTTCAGGACAGAATTTCATATAAAATTCCTCTGGGGTCAACGTGGTGCAACGACAAAATCAAAACAAAGATTTGCAAGGCTTACTAACATACTCAACTCGATGGCATCAAAACTAATATATCAGCCTCCAGGATCAGAAAACTATTAAATATATAATAACAATAATAATATTCATGATAATAATCTTACATTAAAAACCATATCTTCAAATCTGTGTCTTAGGATTATGGGTAACGTGCATTCTATTTAGACGTAACATTCAATGTAAAATCTTAAAAATCAATGTGGTACTTTCTATTAGAGAATTATTATAACATGAAACAAAAGGGAAATCTTTGCCTTTTCAAACGCATTGCTACTATGACATTTAGTAAGTTTGTAGTAAGTAATACATTGCTGTAAATTTTGTTAAGTATTTAGCTTCTAATGCTTTTGTGCTAAATCTTTTATTTATTTATAGACATATTTCATCATAGTAAAATAAAATTGTTAAAAATATTACATTATATGCGAATAAGTAGAATAAGAAGTTAATGATAGTTTGTATTTCTCTATATATGGCTACGGCTGTTGTGTAGTGGCTCATTTAAAAATATGTTCTAACAATCTGATTTAGGTAAAAATAATAGTCAGTTGTATTCGTATATCGACGAAGTACTTATTATAAACATCTTTTACAATAATGTACTTTTAGTATGCATGCAAAATTATAAGAATAGCATAATTTCCTGTTCTTTCACGGGATTCTAATAAATTGTTCTTCCCCAAAACTTGAATTTTTTTTATAACAAGATTATTAAAAAGAACCGCCCCATCGGTTATACCCGTTCTATTCCGTCCGGTGTACCTTGCTCCTTACCATTAAAGACTAGAAAGCTTAGCAAGGAATATCTTTTAAAAATGATGATACTGATTTTACCCATTAATGTTTATATGAATTCAAAGCACATACCAACGGATATTTAAATAATACAAAACACTATAAATATGAAATATTTATTCAAAATATGACATACAAAACTTCACACCATGTTTCCTATTGTAATTTATGATCTAACCATTACGTTAAACAAAATTAAAGGTTAATAAAAAAAAAATTAATTACGTTTTTTTAGAAAAATAACATTATCTTTACAATTTTTTTGCATTTTTTTCTTAGAACATAAAAACTGCATCACATGGAGGTAACACAGATGCTAACTTCAAAGTAAATTGATCATTAACATAGTATCTACTTCAGCCTTTTACATTATAGTAACGTTTCATTTATAGTAACTATTTATTTATAAAAATATATAGATACAATAAAAAACAAACTTATTTCATAGTACTAAGAACATACTATGTAAATAAACAAATACAAATTAATTATATATCGAAACAGAAGAAATATTTTATTATGCACTTCAAATTATTTTATATGTAGTGCAAATATATTTATATTCAGTGCGCTTAAAAAAATACATAAAAAAGATTAAAAATCTTTTTTATATTTAAAATACGTCAATTTGTTTTTGTGATATTATTTAAATTTATCACAGCATAAATGAGGAAAAAAATGGATACCTAGATGTATATGCAAAATTATTATTGATATTGCAAAAGTAAGTATTTCAAATACTTTAATCTATTCCTAAGCTACATAGAAAGAGAGTCATCGGCGAAATATAATATTAGCAGAACATATAAAATACTAAACTAATACACCTGTAAGCAAAAATCTTTAAACATGAAACTTTTTTAATAATGTTGTCAATCTTTAAAAGGATTTTATTTTATAACATGGAAAAGTATTAAAATATCATATCTAAAAGAAAAAATATAATAGTAAACATCATAACATAGAAAAACATACCACTGTAAGAATTTAAATATTGTTTCTTGTGCTCTGTAAATTAGGAGGAGGGATGAAAAAATAGTGAAAACGACATATATACTCCTTGGTTAGAAAAAAACATCCATTCTTCGAGCATTTTGCAGGAGCAAGACAAAACTTTTTTTTTTAAAGGGATCCTTGGAAAAACGCTGTACCCAGTGTGTAGAGAGACTCGGAGACTATGTAGAAAAATAAATTATTAAGATATCAATAGTCATTATATACTATCTCATTCGCACTATTTTTTGTTCCCTCCTCATATGTTTCTACGTTTACAACTCATCACTAGCTCACTTTCAGATTACCACTGTTGGTATTAGGGTAAAAATAAGATGTGTGATGTCGGTATTTGAATTGTATGTGTTATTGACAAATAATATCAACTGAGTGGGTACTTGACAATATATACACATAATATCACTTTAGAACACGGCTATGTAACTGCTCACAACACATAGTACCTACTTATGTGTCTTATCATATATTCAGTACATAACATTGACAATTATGGTTCAAGTTAGGAACAAGTTCAAGTGAGCGAAGTGTGTTAAGGAAACTGAATGGTCCCTTTATAGATAGAACTGATTGAGGCAAAACCAAAAAATGAGGCAGTGCCACTAATGTAGATATTAAAATCGTAAATATTAATAAATTCGGGCTTTATATATGAGTTTAAAACAAACAGCGGAGAAGTTCTTCTACATCTGTTAGAACAATAATTGTATACTCTTGGTCGATAGTATATCTGCTATTATAATATCCACTAAATCCGTAATGTATAAAATATAAAAAAACATTGTTAACTCTTTAAAACTTAAGTGACTTTGCGAAGAGAGCAACTGTGGCCTGTGTTTTATCTCCGTTGAATCTTCTCAACTCTACGATGGCCTAAAATCATTATGTTACAAAAATTATATTGATTATATTACAGAAAAACATTACAATACAAAAATATATTTATATTACAAACAAAGAAGAATAGACAGCATTGGTTAAAGCAGAGTCATCAAAACCAATAGCTTTAATATTATAACAGCTGCCACACCCCATTGGCTATATTCTTGCCCAAGCACACAGACATTGTTCGAGTGTTACCCTCACATTTTATGGAGTCTGGTTCATCACCATCATTTCAACCGATGGATATCCACTGCTGGACATGGATATCTCTTGAAATGTGTGTGTGGTTAGTGGTAGACTTTACGAACCCATCTGGCTAGCTACTACCCGCATGTTGTAAATCTAGTATAATATAAATCTAATGTAAGACCACATACGAGAAAGCCACAGCATTCTATTTGAGCACACTTCACCATTCTCAGCCTTGGTGTCAGTTAAAAGCATATGAATTTGAGGATAATGCAGATAAAAAAACATGCAAGATACAAATAGTAGAAATAACAGTACACCATATTTAACCTTTAATATGTAATGTGGTAATATATACAATAACATAATCTATGCATTCATGTTCTAAAAATGTTTTACATAAATGAAAAACATTTTTACAACAAATGAAAATTTGTGGTATTATGATGTTAAAACAAAAAAAAAAAATTTAAAACTTACTTGTTCCCTTGTAAAACCCAAAGTGAAAATTTCCTCCACATCAGATTCACTGAATTTATCTGTTGGTAAAATTGTTAAGCTTGGATCTCCAAAGCCTTGATTGAAAAAAAAAGAAAACTGAAATCCTCTCGATTTTATAAAGATAGTTATTTTTTAAATTGCACTTTCAGAACCGGTGGAGGTAGTGATACATCTGGAGATTTTTGGAGGAGATTATGTCCATTAGTGGACTTGTATCAGCAAATTTCATTTAATGCTTAATGTAGAGAAGAGAAATCTTACCAATTCTTTGATTACTTGGTTGGGGAGCACTAACAGGTGTTTGAGCACTTGTAGTTGGTCTCGACGACGGATCCTCAACGGTTTCAGCTAGAATAAAATAAAATATTTTAGAGGCTATTAAGCAAGGCATTCATGATATAATTAAATGTAATAAAAACTATAATCACAATATTTGCATCAGAGATCTCTACACCTTAACCCAAGCAGGTTATAATATTTATTTAATATTTTACATATAGCTTAAGTTCCCAACCTTTTATGAACTACCGCCCCTTATAGTAGTTGATTATACTTATTTTATATGCCTGTCTATTATCTGTTAAAAATCATAAATTACCCCAATGCAGTTGTTCTCTACAAACAGGTTGTTACAAGTTCCTGTATTTTTGTCAAAATACTCTTGACTGTGTAAGTCACGCATTAGCTTATCAACTTGAATTGTCTTTTTACCGACAATGCTTAACCGGAACAATTAATTGACATTAGTATGAATTGAAATATTTTAATGTTTATTTACATCCAAATAATAAACATTTTAGATGACTAGATATTATTTTTTTCATGCATGAAGAGATATTATCAAACAATATTATATTAAATTTACAATTAAAATTGTACGCCGCCACCATACCCTTGACTGTCATAACCTTCTCTGTTTGCCCTTGGGCCCACAACTGCCTCCCCGTAATGCTCTAGTACCTATTAGGGGGCGGTACCACCCTGGTTGGAAACTTATGATATAATGTTTTAACTAAAATCAGATATTCTTTGTTTCAAAAATAATGAAGAAGATCGGCAAAGATATCCTGTAGCAACTGAGTTAATGAACACTACACTGTTAACTTCTAAAGATTCAGAAATAAATGTCCATAAGATGATGTTCTATGTGGTTAAATAATGAATACTTGCTAAATAAAAAATAATTAAAAAATTAATGATTACTGTAAACATGTAATATATATACACAGGAATTTATAATAAATAAACATTACCAATTGAGGCCAGTACTTGCATCACCTAATTATAGGAAGTATGATTATTAGAACAAGTATTGATATATTATACTATAGTTACACAAAATCATTTTTAGCTTTTTATTGATTTTATCAACTTGTAGGTATATACTATAGAGGTTTTTAATTTTTTATGTTCATACCATACCATATCTTGCCTATGTTTTTGCCTTTGTTAATTATATCACAAAGGTAATAAATGATAAAGAATTTGATTGTACCATATTTTTATTATTTTAATATTATATTTTGTCACTGTCTTGGAAAATATTTGGTAGTATAAAAAATTATTTGCCCTGTATTTGTAAGCTGTAATGGTTATCCAATATTTGTACTTATTTAAACAAAGTTCTATACTTATTAAATTTGTAACATCAGTAATATAAAAGCACTAATATTCTATTTTATGAGTAAATTATTAAAGCTTTGACACAACATATAAAAAATATTAATTGAAAGGTAATTCATTAAGAAAAGTTCAAAAAGTTATGCTACTTATAATATAAATAGATTATAAGCACACTTATTTCTTTTTCCCATGCGCACCTTGTTTCGATTTCTCCAAAGCATCTTTCATTTGGCGGTCTTCGTGGAGACCATGGGGCACAGATTGATTAACAATCTCATCTTCAGAATACCCAGACAAACGAGCACATTCAGGCAATTCAGATTCGGGCAGAAAGGGTGTCTCTGTACCAGTAGTTCCAATACGCAATACATTCCGTTTTAAATCAATGTTACACTGTCAATAATCATTTATCAGTTAGTATAAAAAGCTAAGTATATACACAACACAACACTCGTAAACATTTACAGCATAAATAAAAACAATATATATTCTAGGTTATCTGCAAAATAAAAAATTACGATTGAACTTTAAACCAAATTATGTAATATAGAGCAACTGTGATAACTAAAATTAAATTATATGGCTATTAATATTTAAGCAGATATAAATATTATTATCAAGTTAAGTTTGACATTTGTTTGCCAGAGGTATGACCATGTCAAAATTAATGTATGACAAATAAAATCTTGAAAAATAAACAAAACTACTAATAATATCTCCAGGAATGAAAATCAATGATCAGAAAATTAATTGCTGAAATTCTTATTTTGCATACCTGATGTCTCTTCAACATGTCCAAGCCAAGAAGCATATCCATAGGTTGTTCTTCAAGCACTGAAAATGATGTTGTAAGAAAATCTTTCTCAATCCTCATTTGAACCATGTGAATTCTACCAATGATTCGTTGCACTCCAACACCTTTAGCTATACCTGCCCATCTATAATAATATGACATGTGACTACTTGACAATAATTACATACAAATTACTTATTTATGTGTTAAAAATGCCTAAAAGTCAAGATGCTACTATAAAAGCACCTTAGGAATATTTATTTTATAACAGCTATGCTTCACCCACCTGGTATCAACAAGTCTCATAATATTACATCTCTCTGCACAAGCTGCAGACATAATAGTAGTCTGAGCACCAGAATCAATAAATGCTTTGACAGGAAACCTGGAAATTAAGGACAATTAAGAAGTCACAACAAATAATGGGTCACATTATAATGCTTTTTTTAAAAAGTATTAAATCTGTTAATAAAATTTAAAAGTCATCATAAGAATAACTAACCCATTAACATGACAATTTATGTACAACATGACAACAGTTCCAAATGTTTCTGGATTATACTCCATAGCTGCTTCCATATTAGCTTCAATATTCTTTTGTCTAATTTCTTCAGCAATCATTCTTTGAGCTTCTGTGTCAAAAGGATCTGAATTCATCATCCTGTAATTAAAATTTATATTATTTCAATAACTTCACTACAAAACTATAATGTGTAAATTACAGAAAGTGCTTAATTTCTCTTTTTTTAGCATTTCTTAACAAAATTATCAAAACCTCAAATCTTTTATGGTATAGAACAATAAACATTATTCTAAATGTTGCAAGTCATATCATCTTAGCAAACAATAGGAACAAAAATCAAGTCTAATGTAAACTATCTTTATTTATGATTAGAGGTATGGAAAATTCCCAAAAAAAAATCACTAATTTCGCATTTATATTTTTCAAAATTTTAAAATTTCGCATAAATTTCGCATTTATACTTTCGAAACTATAAAATTTGGGTAAATTAGGTATTTATTAAACAAAAATACTTGTTTAGTAATTTTATTACTAAATATGAAAGTAAAGTTTAACAAAATACAAAATTTCAAAGTACAAGTCTTAACATTAAACAATTTTAATTAATTAAAAGATAACATTGTAGAAATTTTAACATTCGACTCCTTAAGCGTCGTTCTTCGGTCCGTTACGACGACATTGTATATGCTGAAGAAGCGTTCAGCGTCCACGCTGTTGGTTGGACTCCAAATACTCTGTAATGCTGCTTCAGCAAAGGACGGAAAGTTGCATTTGACAGCCAACAATATGTCCTTTACATTGGGGTTTTCATTTATATTAATAGACCGAAGAATTAACCTATGAAAGTGCGCATACCCATCAATTAGCTCATTTTGAGGAAGTCCTTGGAAAAAAGGAATTTTCGAAAAGCTTTCCAGCAATACGTTTATATTTAATGTGGTTGAACTTGCAGCCACAGATAGGCAAAACAATTGGCCAATGTGAAAGAAAGCCTCGTTCATCTTATTTAATTTCATGTGAAGAGAAAGTTTACTGAAACTTTTGTCGCTTGCTGATTTCAACATAGTTTTCATTGTCTCATCAATTCGTTCATAGTCCTTAAGACATAGTGACGTGTTTTCATCAAAATAACCTTGACGTTGCCATTCAAGTGATGATTTTAAATCCTCTAATTTGTTCCATAAAAGGTGGGCAATTGGATAACTTGTCCCTTCTAACTCATCAATCAATTTCATTATTTTGGGGCAGAACTCAGAGATAAAAGTTATTTGAATTTTTAGTTTTCGCTTAAAAGTTGTATCAACGTAACATTCTTTCAAAAATAGAACACTAGAATTTGGATTCTCCAGTTCATCAAAAAAGTCAAGTATGTAATCCAAATAATCATTAAGACATAAAACTGCTCTGAACCAAGAGTTCCATCTGGTGACAATAGGTGTTGGATAAAGTTTTGCTGGGAGATGAAGCACGTGTTCATTCAAGTATTTCAAGAAAGAACTTTTCAGTTTCCTTGACAGAAGGAAAGCTGACTTAACTTTTGCTACAACCATATTTATTTCCTTAAATTCGCTGACAAAAACATCACCAACAAGTTTAACTTTATGAGCCCAGCATTGGTAATGAAGAATATGTTCTCCAATTAAAATTTTCAAAAGGTCGAAACAAGCAGACATATATCGTGTGGAATCTGATACCAGGCCTTTTACCTGGGAATAATTAATCTCATAGTCTTTCAAAGTATCGATAATTGATTGAGAGCATGTTGATGCATTAGCACCTATCAAGAAAGTTAACACTTGCTAAAAAACATTCCTGAGTTACCTTGTAGTCGATAGTTCTAAAAAGGATAGCAAAAACACACCTTCCTTGCCGAAGTTTCATCTGCTATGACCACAATCGGCTTATTTTTTAATTTAAGCTTTACAGAATCTTTCTCAGATTTTCCACACAAGGGCAAAAACTTTCTCCTTAAAGTGTCAGCAACTGGAAGTACACCTGAACCCGGTACATATTTATCAAACTATTCACGCACGGCTGGGTGATCCATTTTGTGAAGTGGAATGTTGGTTTTAAGACACATATTTACCGTATTTTCCACAAAAGTTTTGTTTTCATATTTAACTCGTTTTTGTTTCTCAAACATACCAAAAATTGTGGATTGCCGTTTAATTGCTGAGGCAGATGGCATGGAAGATTTCTTTAAGTGTGTTTCAGATTTTATGTGTTTTTTCAATGTATCTTTTTTGTCACCATCCAAACGAATGTTACAATATTAGCACATCACAATATTTGTATCGGACACATACAGACCATCTTTTTTAAATTCTAGTATTCTATCTGTCAAATCTTTCTTAGGGCGTCCCATTTTAAGGGCATGAAAAAAAATATTTTTATAAAATATTTGCGTGCCTAAAGCGTTACAAATGAACACTGCTCGCATGCAACGTCCCCGACTCTAGCGATAGGCAACGAACGAGTGAGACTCGAAATCTTTCATTCTGTCGAGTCACTTCGTGTCCAAAAAGTCGCGTCGACCGTTTCGTCCGAAACGAACTTCACTCAAGTTCAATTGGCGCGAGTCGCAACTCGGGCGATACGATAATAATTAACAATCCATCTTATGTACACTACCATACATTTCGCATTTATTCGCATTTATGTGTAATTTTCGCATTTATTCGCATCTATTTCGTAAATACGAAATTTCCGTGCCTCTATTTATAACCTTTGCCAACAACTTACATTTGAAGGACATAAGGACAATAATATTATTTTATTTTAGTAATATAGTACATTGCAAAGTGTATACCTTATTCTTTGTTGTTGACGTTCTGTCCTTGCCGATATTTGTTCTCGAAGTACTGAAGCAAATGTATCTATGGATAATACACTGATAAATATTTACACAAAGTTCTTGTTGTTCGACATTATTTAAATATGATATTGAATTATTCAAAATTGTTATGATTTTCAACTAACCAAGGTTTCCACTTAATAATGCATCAGCCAACCTTGGGTTGTTTTGTTTAAGTAATGCAAGCTGGTCTGGGTTGGCTAAAAACATCTCCCTGATAAGACGGGGGTCTTCTTCAACTGGAGGACTTCGTGCAGCCATTGTACTACTTGCAGCACAAGGTGGCACTTGAATACTACTGAAGTCAAGATTAGCCAAACCTGTGGGCAATGCTGAAAATGTGTTTTGTATTAAATTTATCAAAAAAATCTAAACAAAACAAACAAATAATTTTTTGACAGCAACAAAATGTCATTTATATTTTTAATTTCATGCAATTACAATAACTTATCGGCGTATGTTATACGTAATGACGTATACCGAAAGTCAAAAAGAAACATGACATTGCATATTCGAGTGTGAAGTGAAAATAATATAAACAAAGTCACCTTGACTGGCATCATTAACGCTGAGATTAGAAGCGGACTGTAACATGTGGAGCAGAACGATGACGTCCCCATCATGTACGCCGTGGTCCCTTAGCGTCTTATTGTCATCTAAAAGCGGCTTGCCATTGAAATTCAATATGATGTCTTTCACTGAGAAACCAGACTCAATTTCACAAAAGGCTTTGAAATTCTCCAATTCCAAATCTTCCGAAACATCGAGGACGAATATTTCGTCGTTGAGAGTGGTAACAGTTACTTTCATGCTGAAATTTTGGTTTTACAATTTTTTTTTAAAGAACTGCACTTGGAAACGCTTTGTGATATTTATATTTCAGCGATGACAATCTAAAACATTTTATGCGACAAAAACGTTTGAAAATGTGTTTAGTGACAAACGCGTGAAACTTTCAGAAAGCAGTTTAGTTAATTTACTGGCTTATAGACGTGTACAAGTAATGTTAATGATAACACTCAACTACTTCGTAAACTAATGTAATCTCTTGCAAATAAGATAAAAACGAGCGTTAAAATATCACTAGTAAACTATTATTTCGAAAGTAGCAACAGCAACGCTAATCCTATGATAGTGAGAGAGAGACCAAAACTATAGACTACAAAGTGATTTCCAAGTAGCGGTGTGACATTCTCGAATAATATAGTTTACGGCAAATGTCAAATGATAGTACTATAATATAAATACTTATATTGCTACCTAATAAGTCGTTTATGTTCACACTTTTTTTATTATAGTAATAGAAATAATCACAACTTTTTGCCAGTGTAAAGAGTTACCTATTATATCTAACTTGTTTCATAAACTTTATAGTAACCAATTTTATTCAATTCATGTTGCCAATTTTAATTGCATCAAAATTTAGAATTAAACCATTTTTCATTATATCATTTTATATTCACTTCACCAATGTAATCTAATAAAAATAAATTGTTGAAATTGGCGAATTAATTGCTTACGATTAAGGTAATACTGAACAACCAAAAATTTATAACACCACATGCCAACAAAATTTTGTTAAAAGTTTTTGGTAAAAAGAAATTTTAACTAATTTGTAATGTCCATAATTGTTATTTAAAATTTTCTGTTTTATATTTTAAAATAAGAAATAATGTTCTGTGTCAAACAGTTGTCTAAATATCTTTTGGCAATGTCTTATACTTAAATATTAAAGAACCATACAAGTACAAGATTTACTTAAAAATTATCTTCAGGACTCAATTTCACGAAAATATATATGGCTTCATTGTATGTATTTAAATTGTTATCTTTTAATAGTATGTACATTTAATGGTATCGACTTGTTTTGAGTACTCCATAAAAATAAACAAAATAGAGCATAAATTATATCGCGACATTTAAAAAAGAATTTGTAAAATAGTTTTAGACAACGTTTACAAGCGAGATAATGTAACATTATCTGATATAAGTTCACCAGTTCGATTGCTTAGTAAGTTTAAAATATAAAGCTATCATGATTATATAGAAAAGTCATCAATACCTTAATAAATAAAACTGCATAATTATTTTTCAAAAATGTATTATTAGTAAACATAAACTACAAATGGTTACAAAAATATGAAAACCATGTAAAAATCGTGATAGATACGTAAAATATTTCTTAATACTTGCGTAAAAAGGAACGACAGCGAACAAAAAATTTTGATTAAGAGAAAATTCAAGGAAAACCTTTGTTGTTAATTTTATATTCAGATTGTTACGAATCATTTTGCAACAAACGTATTTTAATTTCCCCGTTAATAATTAAATTGATGTCTTTATAAAAGTGGTGAATTAATAGTATAATTTGAAATCGTAGCAATTTTCAAGTTTTATTTTGTATAAAATCACAATGTGAGATTATTACATTAATACAATGGTACGTATATAAATATTTTACGATGATGTACTTTTATTGTATAGTTATATCTTCGGCATATTATTTTTACTAATATTGCGAGAATATATTTTTGTGTATATTTAGAACAATAGTGAAAGTAATGTTTAGGTCAAACTGGTTATGCATTGAAGTAATAAGCGTAAATTTTGAAGTATCACATTTCAATGTTTTTTAGTTTACTTTGTTTGCTCATTTGTGTAATAACTTTTTTTAATTTTTGTTTGTTCGATATATTTTTTGGATACACATACACTTAATACATTTTATGTATTCTCGTCTTTTAATATACAAAATTTCGTAAATTTTAAATAGAACCCTTTTTTAATTTCTATACTGTCTAATATGCTCTAGATATAATGCTTTCATTAACTTAATGTTAAGTACAATGAAATATCATCATGTTGTAACCTTTTTTAATTTGCTTGTTTCTACATTTATGTAATTATGGTTTTCTAAAATTCTTGAATCTAGTGTTTATGAATTTTTCAAAAGGGATTAAATATATATTATATTTATTGATATATTTTTGTGGATTATATTATGTGATATAATAATTTTTACAGAATATTATGAAGTGATAAAGCAAGTTGGATTCTAAGATGTCTTCGGTTGGACAGCTTGTGCCACAGGTGACAAGAAGCCCACCTAACATGACTATTAAATATAACGGTCCCCATATTGAGGGATCATTTTGCACATCCATTGACTATAATTATGACCCAATTATTAGTGTCATTTGTGCAATGTATATTGTCTTTGGGATTGTTTACACTTTATTTGGTAAGATAATCAACAAATGGTTTAAAATCTTCATTCATTTTCAAAATATTAACAAAAATAGGTTCAATTTAATTTTAATATATAGGTGTAGTATTATGATTTTTAAATATATTCTTACATTGCATTTATGTAAATAATAGTAGAAAATAATAAAACTGATGATTTACATTTATTTCAGGTTACAGGTGCTTCAAAGCAAGTATGTTTCTAACAGGTTTTACATTTGGTTCTGCCATTGTATATCTGATTTGCTTGCAAGAGTATCTTATGCCACCATATGGAAATGTTGGTATGTGGATATATCCAGTGCATACTTAATAATTTATTAATTAGAGTATAAATTAAAATAAAACACATATTTAATGATATTTTTATAGGGGTGGCTTTATGTGCTGGATTACTCTTTGGACTCATAACAATGTTGATCCAGTACGTGGGTCTTTTTATGACAGGATTTCATACTGGACTTCTGATAGCCATTGCTGGTTTGGCAGTTTATGACCACTTCTTAGATAGCCAACTTGTTTCAGTAAGTACAATGCATTATAATCTTTACTTTTATTCAAATACATTTTTTATTATATTGAATAGCAATGTAAATAATTATTAGTAATTTTGCAAATTTTATTAACTTTAGGTTTTTTATATTTGATGGACAAATGTGACATGAAAGACATTCATCTCTTGGTAAATGATATACACACTTATAAGAAGGTGCACTAGTTAGGATGATATACACTGTACTCATCACCTTGCAACTTATGATATTTAATTTCATTAAATATGATGAAATTAATGATTTAACTTTAGTAGTATTATTTCATTTTTGATTGTGAAATTTCGACACTGTATATAAAATAGAGAGTATATAAACACTATTATCAGTACACAATGAGATAATTTCTCTTAAAAACGAATTGTTGATATGAAAAGCTTTATGGAAAACTATACATTTAATATGTATATAATATTACTACACTGTTGATGAAAATGACATGTGTGAATAATTTGTGTGAAAATAATGCCTACTGGGTTGAGTTAAGATATGCAATATACACATGTACAATAGTGGTTGGCCTTGTTTATACAATAAGTTTATCACATGATAGGGTGATGATATGCTACTGCTCAATAGACCTCGGTAGTTATATACTTTCAGATGCTATTGAATATTAATGGATCAATGGAATTTATTGAATGATAGTGTCCTGATAGTGTTATTGCATTTTCAGTTGAGTTCTGCAAGTTCAACAATTTCTCTTCATGATGTTCTTGTTTATTATTTTAATGTTTATAGATTATGCATTTTTCTTGGATTGAGCAATTGGCGAAAATTTTTCCTATATATATTTACTTTTGTCCCTAGATGATCCACTAAGTTTCAAAAAACAAATAGGCCTCTTGCAATCAGGACTAACACTGCCAGTTTTGAAAATAATTAATAAGGAAAAATATTTTATTTTACATATAGATTGTTCTTTTTTTCTAATATGTATATTGTACTTTACTTCTGTACTTTTTTATTTTTCTTTCTGTACTTTATTACAGCGAAGTTATAAACTTTACAAATATAGTAAATGCTGTGCGTGCATACAAAATTGTGTAATATGCATACTTACAACAATTTAAATATATCATTTTAATGTCGTCAAGTATTTTGTTGGATTATCTATATGTTGAATTGAAATTGTATGTTGAATGCATATCCATTTTACGGGTGGTAGGTCTCTGCTGCGGGAGATCGTCTAGTTGGATACTACCGCAACGTCTCTCGGCTGCCGAACAGTATTGTGCAAACATTACAATTTGGCGGTAAAATTACTGGGTAACGAGACTTACCACCCTATGTCTCAAGTCGACGGGCGCAATGCGGTGCAGTGTATATCATCCTAACTATCGCCACATTGCTATGGGCGGGCGTATCACTTACAGGTGAACGACTTGCTTGGTTCGTAGCTTCAAGTAATTTAAAAAAATATTATGAATATTCTGTTTTCTGAAACGCCGAGGATTTAATATTTTAAACGATTTTAGTTGATGAAAAAGACAAATTAATTTTATCTACTAACTGCCATATATTATACATATACTTAAATTTGTATTTTGAGCCAAATTAGAACAAATTAAATTGAATTTAACCAAACTAATACAAATCCATGTAAAATAGTTTTCTTGCCGTTCTAAATGTGTATAATGAAAGTAATAAGTGAAAGTGGACGCGATGTTTATATAACTTTTTTATTACCTTAAAGTAGATAATAATTAAGTTAATAATGTTTCTGTCTTTAGTTAGAGAGATGCAAAGCTGGTTATATTTATTTTTTGGAAGTTTTTTATTTTTAAGTCGTGTTTTTGTGGCAAAGCTGTAATGGGATTTATTAGTTTTAAAAAGCTAGTTCTCACTAGATCTAGATGTTGATTTATTATTTTTCTGTACACCTTTATATTACTGATCTAAAAAAACATTTTTAACGCTTTGTTTCACAAACGATATTACCTACTAACCTCTAATAGGAGTATAGTAATTTATTTAGGGGTACACTTTACCACAACGTTTTGAGTAATAATAAGGCCGAGAATGGTTAAGTGTGCTTACTTAGAATATGAAGTCGATAGCTAGCCAGGTGGGTTCACAAAAATACTGCCGCCAATGACTGCGACACCTTCGTATCACAAGACATACTTCGAAGGAATGTCTTGGAATGACATATTTTTTTTTCGTTGCTTTGCTTTGAAGTGAAGACGAAGCTTCCACCTAATCTACTCTTGCTACTTTGATTGCAGATATGTATTCATTTCTAATACGTTTCACAGAAACCATAAGTACATCTGATCAACTCGGTCATTTCCGGTACTGTACATTGATCAATGCTTATTGGTGCTTGTAACGAGGTCGCTTGCGTTTTAAATAGAGTGTGAAAATGTAGGGCAATCTAATACCGACACACTCACCCATTTTTTTATAAACTACTCGTAAACTTAGCTATTCTGATATTATTCGTTTGATTTGTTTATGAATGTCTCTTTTAAATATAACGAAGGTCAATAAAAACGAGCTGAATTTCAACATCTATTTAAGCCATTGCCACATATTGTGACCTTGTGTAATTGACGATGAATTTTTCATGATTACAGTGCTTGTTAAGTACTATATTTATTAATGATTATTTTTTGATGTAATTATTTATTTTATATAGTGAAATGCGATGTGAATGTTTCAATTATGTATCTTGCGTGAAAGCGTATTATTAAAGCGAAAAATATTATTTTATACGTGTTTAATATTAACATAGTAGTGGAAACGTAACAATGGCCTTATATCACAGACACACACCTTATAGCACTCAGATAAAAATGTTTCCAAATTTATAGGTCGTTTTAAACGTTTTTATTTACACCTGTATGGTCAATAATTCTTTAGTAATTTTTTAATTAAAGTCAATAATTTATCTTTTTATGAGTTTTTTTTTTGTTACAGTATTGGTTATGTGTGGTAGCGTTGCTGTGTTCAGGAATTTTCTTTGCAGTCATCAACTTGTATTGGAAAAAAGGTGAGATATCGATTAATAAACATAATATAAACTGATTTGTGATTTTATTAAATATATACATGCACATATATATACTTTCCTAAAGAGCCTTAATACGTTGCAATTATTAATGACCAGTATAGAAAGATTGAAAAAATGGGCATAAAAATGTTTAAAAGCTGTGATAGCTCAGTTATAAGGCGGTCGAAAGAGTTATATATTTAGAAAAGGTGAGGGTTCGATTTCCACTGAGATTGAGCGTAAGAAGAGAGATAGCAATGTCCCAAAAAAAAAATGCTTCTGTGGACATGAGCCATTAACCTACGATTAGCCGCCGACGAGTGGATAATGGCCTCGAAACTCTCCGCGAGAAACGAGAATGCTGGTTATTTAAAAACGTTAAGTTTATTTGTAATTCGTGATGTTTCTCTGGAGATCACCATAGTAAACATACATTTCATAACATACTCTAAAAATTTTCGTTTCATTATTTATTTTGTCATCATTATTATTTTCCTATTTCAGTGTTGACAATATTTGGCACAAGCGTCTATGGAGGTGCGGTGATAGCTACGACTCTTGATTATTTTTTCGAGAGAATGCTGATGCTTAAATGGGTAAATGAATTAACCAATAATTTATTAATGATCATTGTAGTAGATAGGCTGCTCCTAAAGCATAAGACCACTTTTTCTGTTATCCTTCCAATTATGTGGTTTATTTAATATTAAGAATAATACACAATTGTGAATATTAATAACGATACATCAAGAAGAATTAATGTCACTGATGTAGTCCATATTGTTGCTAAAGTTAAGTGGCAATAGGCAGGGGACACTCCTTAAAATAGTGACAGTCGATAATACGGTACGGTTTCGAATGCAGCCGCGAACTGACAAACGCTGAAGGCCCTCCACAAGGTGAATCAACGATATGATGAAGGTTGCAGAAAATTGTTGGAAGAGAACAACGCAGCCCAATGCCCAACAGTAGATGTCTATTAGTTGATGAGTGATGAATTATCATTATGGATTCTACTTTTCATTTAGATTTTCAGTTAGTTATTGTATACAGTGAGAGTAATTAATTTGCATTTTTTAGAAATAGTTTTCCTTTATTCTTGATGAATTGTAATATATTGAATAATGGTTTATTTTATGCTACAGCTATGGGAGCGTGCAAAACTCGAGCCTGTTGTACCACCGCCTTGTCGATTGTCTTGGTTGACCCTAGCGGCATGGCCGGCTGCAGCAATTGTTGGACTTACTGCTCAATGCGCGCTTACAGCTACCGGCATCTACCATGAACAAAGTGAGAACTTGTTATGAATTATTTTTATATATTCTCTGCAAACGTCCAGTAGTGTGTAGTTGGAGGGTAAAAGCTATGCACAAAACTGTTCCTCTGCTGGGACTTTAGACTCTTTGTCTGCCCCACTGACTAAGTGCTGGATTGTCACCGACGTATATCTTCGAAAGCTGTAATTCTAGGAATATGTCTCACGATGTTTTCTTTCAATAGAAGCATAATTTCAGTGGGGATCTAGCCCGCACCTTTTCGAGTCTTTGCAGATTGACTGTAATCACAAAGTGAGCTATCATCTGTTTTATTGCCATGTACCTTTCCATTTACCATGTACTACTTAACCTATTAGAATAATAGAGTTAATGACAATGTATATTATTTTTCAGGTATAAGTGCACAAAAACTCCGATTAAAAGCTCAACAAGCGCGACCGGTGACACGCGAGCAGCGCGCCGAAATGAAGCAGCGCAAATATAGATACTTGTACCAAGTGCGCACTGCACATGGTGACGTCATCTCCCAGGTAAAACAAACATTGTTTTAATTATACTTATTTGCCATTATTGAGTTATCCTGTACATCTAACCATAGATATGTATATTCTTATGAATTACAATAAAACACCAACAAATCTTACTTTTTTTATACGTCAAAATGTAATTATAGTAGTGATATGCCAACCCATAATAAAAATTATAGCGGTAGTGACAATAATAAACACTACCGAATTGTGGTCGTCGTTTTGAAACAGAAACTACGCAGTTTCCTTCCAGTAACTTCACTAGCTATAACGCTGGACAAACTGATAGAAAATGAATTAGAGTTTGAGTTTGACTTCGAGTTTGTCTTACAGTCGTACGTACAAGCGCTTCAGAAGAAAGCGCAGTGCGGCAACTGGAATGGACCCGGTAGCAGCGGCGGAGGTGGCGAATGCAGTACGCTGCAAAGCGACTCCACCCACCTCACTGTGCTTGCAGGCTCCGAGCACGCGCCGCCTACGGATTCTGATGACGAGCTCAATCAGATCCGAGCTGCACATTAAGATTTCTTGAGCGTGGTAAGCCATGGTGATTTTCTTGGCACATCTATACATTGAATTTCACCTACTAACTCAAAAATGACTGGAGTAATTTTTGAGATTTCTGGGAACCTAGAATTGAAATTGGGACCTTGTGTCTTACATGAGAAGCACTTACTCCTTGACATTTTTGCTTTATTTATTAACTAGTGTAAACACTCATAAAGTAGAGATAATCATATATTTTTATCTATAATGTGTTTTTAACATTTACCACATCTACATCTTGCCTATAGGGCCATAGCAAAGCGAATATTTAGCTCTTGCTCAATAGAGTTCTAAATAAAGCAAATAATTCACATGAATACTAAGTCATTAAAGAAGATACAGCTAAGAACACAGAGGAAGAGAAAAGTAAAGTAATAATTTTTGTTTCAGACTAATGTATGGAAACCTGGTGTGGTGAATTTTTTAGATTTCATTTCATATATCCAGTATTCTTTAATTTCTAAGATCCACTCCTGTATCAGTAGTTATAATTACTATCAACGGTGTATTCATTATTGAACTTGTATTTATTACTTTAGCTGGGGTTCAAGGCCTAGAATTATTTAACTTGACATTATTGCCAAATATGAAATAGTATTTATGTAAGTTTGTTGCGTGTTATGCATTAAGAGTGTTGTTGCATGCAAATGGGGTGGGAAAATGCACAAAAAAACAGTGGTTTTCATATAAATATCTTTATGTGGTTTTAGGTGATATTTTATATAGTGGTTTACTGCGCGATAAATTTGATCAACCGTTATATTGTAACAGAATAATGGCCACATGTTTAACTAATGTTTATTATAGTCTATTTTTTCAAGACACGTGATATAGTGTCGTACTTTTCTTATATGGAAATATCTACTGACATTAATCATGAAGTCTCCAATGAGCTCATTACTATACACTGCCATTTACATGTAGCTTTTTAAAGACGTTTTTGAAAGTTATTCTCATAGGAGTATAATTAATTGGGTCAGTATTGAAATGGTCTTGAACTCTGGAAATGTCTGTGTTTTTTTTTTAAACGTTCATCCAACTGTTTTTGCTGCTATTGATGAAACTTTTTCTCGATCGGTTTGATGTTTTTATTTTGTACTTGTGCGAAAACGTGCCACTTTAAGTAAACACATAAGGAAATAATTCAAAGGGTAACAACAATTAATAGTGGAATAAAGGTAAGCGGAGTGATTCTATTTCCCATAACCACTTCCTTTATATTCTAATTTATGGCACGTAGTTTGCTTTTATTTTACTGGGAGTAAAAAAAATTGATGGTCACAATTGATATGATGAACGGGTAAACTCTTAAAGAGCATAGTATAAGTTATTTAAGTACAGTTATTTAGAAAAGATTTAGTATACCGAAGGTCTTCGGTGAAAAGCGATTCGTTGATTTTTTTTATACACAAGTTCTATTTCAGTTAATTGTTTTAAATAGTTAATTTATATTTCCATTTACAGGAATAATGCAAAGCATTTCATTATCGTTATGTAAAAAATGTTTATTTAGGTTTTATCGATATTGTTGTTGAATCGATTGCGCTAATTATTAACAATCGAAATTATTGTTAATAATATATGTATAAGTATGACGTAATTGTAACTTAGTGGCATTCTCTACACGCACAATAACAGATAATAAAAGCATTTAATGCAGACACATTTTCACTAGTAAGCGCAATCGATTATTGTACAACAACAATACATTCTAGTGATCACTTATTATCAGGTGAACGATACATTCTATGCTTTTTGTGATATATGTTTAATTTTTTTTTATGTTTTGGCCAAAGTTTATTTTAGTTGTTACTTTGCTAAGAGACAAGCACAAAATGGATATTTCTTTTTAAGGAATATGCTTTAATTTTTGTTTGAATTTGATGTTGTAACCTGCCACCTTCAAGCAGATCACCAGTTTTTTGATACTTTTTTCATAGCACCCTTTGCATATTATGTTAATAATTTAAAATTATCAATTTTAATCTTCTATATACATAACTTATGGTAGAATTGTGATATTTGATTGATTCATAATTGAAGAGAACATCGCATATAATGAACCATTTTAGTGGAAGGAAAATACTGTAGCCAGTAAATAGGTAGGATATTTAGAGGTAAGCAATAAAACAAGGAATTAATCGGTAAAATGTCGCAATTCCAGACGTAAAGAGATTGTATATATTTTACTCTTTAAGTTAGTGGTAGATAGAGGGTGTAAATGGGCACTGCAACGGAAATCCCAAGGCCACTCCTAAAATATTGAAGGAAACTATTAAGGAAGTTTTAGTGGGTGAATGTCCCATATAACCCTGGCTTCCTCCAGAAGAAGGGTGTCATTAGAAAATTGGCCTCTCCCCTCCTCCCCAAAACGAAAGAAGGGATGTAAATGTTATCCCGTTAGGTTTCTTTAATTTTCCTAATCATTGTCCACTCGACCGCTCAATATCTAGTCTTATTCCGTATTTTGCATTATTATAACATTGTGTAAGTTCATTGAATAATACATAAGGCATTTAATGTTAGTTCGCATTATATATACATTTTGTTTGGGGTAAATTGGATTCCGTATACAGGCTGAACCTGAGCGCACAGCACAAAGTATGTTAGTATTTATTTCTTCCCTACATCATTATTTTCGCCTATTCACATCCTGTTGTACCTAGACCTGCCCCAAAGACGTCATTTTCTATACACCTCAAGCTTTGTGTTGAATGTACCATTTATTTGATTTATTTTTCTCTTGTATAATATTTGTTATATTATTAAAATTTATAGAAGCTATACTAGGCAACTATTTTCGACACTCAAATGTATGTCATGTTAAATAATATTTTCTTGTGTATTGTTTTTTTTTGTCATTATTTTGTTCACTTAATAATATTTGCATTCTATTTCTTTGTTTTAATTTCATAAACAAAATCCTCTTCATGTGATTATTTTTAATCCTGCATGTTATACAACCTACGATTCTTTCTTAATAAAAACTCGTTTACCCACTCTGTCTCTGCCGTTGTCAATAGTAATATCATTACTAGTTTTAATAGTAAACCAAGGTTAATCGGTGTAGAATACATTCTTACCAGCTGTATAACACAAGGAATAAAATACAACAGTAATTATCACATAAGTTAAAAATTGTTATATATACTCCTGAAAATATAGCTTTTGATTATACAAGTAAAGCCTTATTGTGAACGCGACAGTGAAAACAATGCCTTCTTTCTACAGCTTTACTATCTATTGGCATAATACAGATTTAAATATGAAATGTTTACGAGTTGATGGAAGATACGTAAGACGCACAAATGTTTGTTATTTATTAATAGAATTCACAACCAGGTTACGAATTTATGATCGAACCGCTAAAATACACGACAAATCTATTGCCAATTTACTCGTAAGGAATAACGTCTATTTAACTGTAAATCATTGAATTTTAACAATAAAGTTCTAAAAATTTTAATTTAATTTTGTAACATTGTTAAGTTATCGCCACATTACCAGTTTGGCACTCAATGATGCAGCCACAGTTTTAAATTCCTTTGTAAGATTGTTTAATCTAAAAATGTGCTTATGAAATCGAATGTAACAAATAATTCTAAATCCTCAAACTCGGCGAAATAAGATATCAAGATATAAAACGTTAGATTTAATTGTATAATCATAGATGATTGTTAAGAAAATTAATATACAAAGCGAATATCTTAAAAAAGAAAGTTTAAAAGTTATATAAATATTTATAAGTCGTATTTTTGTATATAAAGAATGTTGTCGAAAATTATATTCTGAAGGGATTTCAAGCAATAATAATTGGATTTGATGAACTTGCTATTTGAACAGTGCGTGAAAAAAATTCATTGTTGTCGGCATTTCACATTATCATTCACATATTTATTCGTAAATAGTTTTTCCTTTGCACTTGAATTTACTATAGTTGCATAAAACGTATTAAATTATCCTTATCGTTATCGGTACTTCTCTTTCTGTCGGTATCGGTATTCTCTACATTTCTCTAAAAAAAATTTACAAAGTTCGCTATTCATACATCATTATACTGACGGAAATAGAATACATTAGTTTACCTAGCGATTGATTGCTGTAACAAAAATTATTTTATTTATTAATAATCATAAAACTTCGCTTTAGATTGGTTATATATTCGTCCTTTCCATGAGCGGGCAATGAAAATTTACATTTTATTTAATAATTTATACTTATTTTATTATAAGGTATAAATAAGATTGATAAGAATTAATGAGAGTAATTAAAAAAGGATTAAAGTCATTCTCTATCTCGCACTGCACCGAAGAAACTTTTGAACAGAAATGTTGTTATTTAGAAAACATTGTTGTAAGTATAAATACTGTAAAAAAAAAAAACCTTTAAAATTTACTTGTAATTAAGAAAAATTTTATAGCAACGATCGTCCATTAATCCATTCATTGGTTTTTGGTGTATACTTCGGTGCCCGTTTAATTGTTATCAGGAAATACGTGAACGCGGAAGCCAGCTTAAGTTATCGAATATCGGACCGGCAATTTAAATATAAATATGTTAAGCTATCAAAGTGAGACGTTTGCTCCATTTTGAACCGAATAACCTGATGATTTCATGGGAAGGCTGAATGGTAAATAATGTAGAAGTACAGCAGGATAATGATTGTAACCGACATCTTTTCTCTTGTAACAATGATTTCTTATATAAATTTTCTGACTTAGTACATAATGTAGGATTTATTTTTATCAACATACATTTACTTATAATATATCTCAACTATCTATTCTTATTTTATCATAGTGTTGATAATCTTGCTCCTAATAAATACACCATGTTTAGTGCTAAATACTGGACCGAAGTCCTTACTTGCCAACATTGTAATCGGATTTTATTTTAATAAATTATTTGTTCTTATCATAAATATTGTTTCATTTAAATGTTATTTATGAGATTAGGGAGTTAAAAAAAAAACGCCCCGTGTAAATGCTTATAGTTTTTATTTGTTAATTACGGTACTTTGGTTTAATCTTTTAGAGTAAGTAACAATAATTTATATATTTTACCTAACAAACGTGCATTATATATAACATTAAAAATTACTATGTGACAAAAATTTACAACTGACCATCTCCTTTTATGAACTTTGTTGTTACTATTTAATGAATTCTGTATAATTAATATAACTGTGTTTAAAATTGTTTAATATTTCGCTTTATTTTAAATCGTTGCTTTAATTATGTAAACGTATAGTAATACATTTACAACGCTATAAAACAATAGTATTTCATATGACTATGTAGTGCAAAATATAATGCTAATCATAAACTTATGATCTCATAAGGACAAAAGGTAAATGAAAGTTTATTAACTTATATATCGACTGATGTTAAGCCATATAAGGGGTCAGTAAAATAACTCCATTGCCCTGATGTATATGAGATTAAATAATTGTTTTTGCCAGTTAATGTCCAATTCGTTCATACCTGATATGCTATAATAAAATGAACGGTAGCTGGAGATAGTTACTGGTAAATGTCCATTCCTATTATAAAAACTATATTTAAAACCTAACTTTTTTTCATCACATAATTTAAAACAAAATTATCTTTAACCACGAATTGAAATTTCTCTGTATACATTTTTATTAATCAACGACTGCAGAAATTTATCAAATTTATTTCACGCTTTTAAAATAAAAGCACTGTATGTTCGCAGTACACGTCGATCTGCGATTTTAATGATTGCAGCAGCTTTTTTGTTTATAATTAAAAAAAATCAAATAATATGAGCCTGAGGAGAGTGTTGATAAAAGATTATCCACAGGCAATCATTATAAAGTTGACATTGCACAACCGATCTCTATAACGCGCTTTTCATTTGGGTTTATTGAAAAGGGGCTTAGAGAGTACATATGATGAAGTTTCCGAAAAATATGAAAGTGAGAATGTCATATACAGGTAGTAATCTCCTCGACGTACGATGAAGGAAATATCCCGTAACTTCCGTTTAAGTCGCCTGTCCACCACACTTCGTCTTGTTTCTCATAAATGTTGATTATGTCACCTGTTAAAAGTGAAATTGATTATAGGTAATGCAACAAATTTTAGGTTATAAAATTTATATACAGCGTCCGGGCACAACTTACTACGCTATACAGTGACAATCATTACCATCATCACCGTTTCAGTCTATTGTTAGCTAAAGCTTCCAGCATCCAGATACATAACATCTTTCTACAATAAACTCTTTAATTTATAACTATTTACATATACACCACTGAATTTCGACAGCGCAAGGCCATGTTTTAAGTAATACATTACATAAGACATCTGTCCAGCAGAGGACGTACATCGGTTGAGATGATCTAAATATCATCAACAGCCTGCGGTGAATCTAAATGTACTAATATGTTAATGGCACTTTGTTACAAGACGATCATAATCAGATTGAGAGTAATCGTGATTGAACAAGATGATAATCAATTTAAATAAAATAAAGCCCATTCTACGATACTAAAGATGATGATTAACTATCGGACTTGAGATATACATGTACGTATTTATAAACAAATTCGCGAGAACTTTCAAATAAAAAAAAACAAACTATGTAAACTTCAAACGGTCTATGTATATAAAAAGTATTTGATTTCTAATAATCAAAGATTTTTGCAGTCTTAGGTTCAAATATAGATGTAGTATTTTTGAGTATATGCTACAATTTTATTTAATTACTAAGAAAAAGTTTTTGGATATTTGATAATTGAACTTATTCAAAGGCGATACATTTTCTTAAATATTATTCGTATATTTATTAATCATACATAAAAAAAAAATATTTTTATGGCATCACTGAACATAAATGTATGATTGAGTATAATAAAAATGTAAGTTATTTAATAATGTTATTTTACACAGTATTCAATTACAACAAAATCGATAATAATAGACAATATTAGAGTATTATGTTTTAGGAATTCGTGCAATAAAGATCGCATAGCAATTTGTGTCAGAACAATGGTCTACTTTGAAAACCGTAACACATTGTAATCAACGAAACGGTTTGAACTCACAATTCTCTTCCTGACATGCAGAGGCATTTAGATATATTGTTATTACACAATTCATTATAATCGTTTAAAAGATATTTAACGAGCGAACATATATACATGAAAGAAACAAATACGCAGCACAATCCTTATATTATTTCGTATATATATATACGTTTTCTAGTAGGTCATATATGATAGGCTCGCCCATAACGTGGCGCTAGCCAAGGTTGCATCACATTGTACTCATCGCCTGGAGACAACATGTTGTCTCGTTATTCTAGTAATTTCACTTTAAACTGGAACACAGTAAATGTTTGCGCACTACTGTTTGGCGGAAATAGGCCTTGTGCCGGTTCTTATCGGTAACAGGTAACAGAGACTTATGAAAAGTAGGCTGTACTACAGCTGTTTTATTATACTTATGTATGTTCAGCATTTTAGTAAGTAGGTATGTGTTTCTGAACATGTAATTTTAATAAAGCAGAAGTATATAAATGTAATTTCTTTATTGTAACATAACGCAAGCAGTCAGTTACCTGGTGATAAAGTCAGTTCATCATCCAGCCTCGCCTCATACGAATATAATGCTCGACATCTGCCTATAAACTTTGGTGACGGTTTAACATTATTTTGATTTTCTCCAATTTCAGTCAAATCGTTCGAGCTATTGCTCTGAGATGAAAATTCATCTGTAAATATACATTGGTAGATAAAAATTATAAAAATGTTTACAAGTTAATGCAATTTAATAATCAAAAGTAATATGAAAATAGACGAGAATAATTCTTTTGTAATTGGTACAAATGGAAATTGTTTGAAACCGAATCGAAAAAAATAGATGGTCTCTCTATTGTATATTAATTTATTTATTTTTAAATAATCATTAAACAATCAATATCGATTCGTAACGAATGTTTTTGACAAAACTTTAGAAAGCAAAAGTACCAATCGGTCATTTATATGTGTAATTTGAAGATGCTTCAACGTCTATATAATAACTACATCTCTTTACCAAAATCACTGTCGTGTTGATTGGACAGGCCATCACCAGCGCCGCGTTCACTCCAATCCAGTGGGCTCTCGGGCGGCGGCAGTGTTTGTGCATCGGGAGGTTTTACCGGTAATGCAGGTAGTTCAGGGCTCTTGTTCTCCGTATTTTTCCTGAACGATAAATGCTCTATCCGCAGTTTACTCGACGCTCGACTCATAATAGAATCACGCCTTTCTCTCTCCTCACCGCCATTGACACTCTTTGTCAATGCCGTGTAGTTCGGTTGCAGGTTCTTATTTACTTCGTTCTGATAGTCTTCTTGAAGCCATGGCGGTACCTGAGAAATTAAAAAAAAATGTACACTCCGTCATAAAAGTTATTTCTATACAAAAAATTAAATAGTACGAACATTCTAAAATATTTACATACCATCAACTACGATATTAATTAAATTTACCTTTAAAATACTCTGTTGTAGTCCCTGCTTGTCTCTGATTACTTGTATATGAGTTGCGAGTGGGTGTTGCACTGGAGACCGGCTCTCGAGTTCACTTAAACTTGCGGATATCTTATAGCGAACTGCCTCTAAGTATGTAAGCATGGATCTCATCTGAAAATCAAAAACGTTAAGATAACATTCACTTGGATAAACTAAGATTTGAAAAAGTGAACATAGACATTTTAAGATGAAGATCTGATCTTACGTGAAAAAGTTTATCGGTTACGTTTTGTTGCGAATCTTCATCGCCGAATGTCGGCGTTTGTTTTATAGCCATTGATAGCTTCTCCAAACCCTGTTTGGATTTCCTTTCTCTGTCTATATCTTGTTTCACTAGCTGAAGTATCTTTAACAAAGCCTGCAATTGTGTTTATTACGTGCATAAGTTAATGTAACAACAAATATCGTTGTGTAATGTGTAAACTGATAATTTCCGTTTTCAACGACTTTGTAAAAAGTTGACTAAGTACGCCATTCGTTCATGTTATACATATTTCGACTTTGCAGATATTGTGAAATAAAATATTAAAAGGAAACGACCTATCTAATATTACATTTGTCGTGTTGAAACATTTCTCGTCAAATTCCTATGTAAATGAAGAATCAATATAATAATGTTAAAAAATTATGGATGTTAACAAGTATTTATAAGCCACGTGAAATAATCATAGATCTCTTTAAACCTTTTAATCTAAGGAGAGCTAGGTAATTCATGATATAGTTCTAGATTTAATGTAATAATTCACATTTATAATGTTGCTTCAAGTGATGTTTAGTTTTTTTCTATAATACACATGATGTGTTATTCATTAGAACGCACTTGCTTACGACGTTCCTTGTTCATCGCCAGCGTTGTGTGTTCGCAGTAAAAGTCGGGTAAAAGTTGTTCACTAGCGCCAGCCGGCGATGTTCTCACACCACGCACCACTCTCATATCTACATTAGCGTTTGCTTTTTTTATAGGGCTCACTAACGCGTTCGTCGCCTGTAGACAAAGTTATAACCGTCCTTATTTCATATTAAATCATTTACAAATCAAGATATACGAGATAAGCTGGAAGATAACTACAGCGCCGTTCAAACCGGTACACATTGCGCTGTTGAAAGAATTATTTAGCTGTACTCCTAAAATCTTAATATTGAATAAATATTGTGTACTTAAACACAAAAGTTGTGTTATAACCGAGACGATAATTTGGCAGCATTTTATATTTATCTTTGCAGCTTTCATTTTGAATGTATGAAGCGAGTATAAAACAACAACCTCCAGCTAAATAACAATCGGGTTTCCTCTGTGCTCCGTACTATGTCATAATAGATTCTATTAATCTGTAATCAAATTAAGATAAAGAATATTGTGATTTCAAAAACCCACCTCGGCTAGTTGTGGCGGAACTGCCGATGTCAATCTTAAATAGCAATCGGCGGAGGTTTTTAGTTGTGCGAGTCTCTCTTCCTCGAGAGATTCTAACATACCGGCGCCTTTTACAACACTCGTTTCCCATTCTAACCTGTAAAATGGTGACTTGTTAATGTCCACAGTCAGACGTACCAATGAATCTATAATCGGTATGTCTTAATATGTAATGTCATCTACAACAATCTAACAACTCATACCTCGACCGTTCAGCTTGGACACAGACGTTGTAGTACTCCACTTCAGTCTTTTTAACTGCGTCTTCAGTCTTCTTCTTCTTAACTTGGAGTTTAGCAGCGTCCCGCTCGCTGGTGTTGTGCGTCAAACGTTCCGCTCGCGCCGCACTTAGTATCGAGTGCGGGATGTGGCCAACACTTGAGCTGCGCGATATGCGGCTGGAACAAACGGATTTCCCCTATTGATTTGACCTCGGAGCCCCCTATGAATCGCAGAGCTAACGCATAGCAACATTCGCATTCAATCGCAACGCAAAATAGGAGCAACCTTCTATAGCATGCTGACACACACAGAAACAGTCAAGTTTACATATTTACATTCAATAAACGTTATCGTAACTTATCAGACCTAATATCCAGAACGGCATCTTGAAGTTTCTCGTTCTCCCTCGCCGCAGTGTGTGATTGCTTTTTAGACTTCGCTTCAGCTGTCCTCCAATCTGCAAGGGTCCTAGTTGTTTTGTCTACGGTCCCCTCGATCTTTAATAGTAATTTAATTAATGTAATTCATTATTATGTAACAAATGATATAGCATATATGTAATATAGTCACCTTCTTCCTTAATTTTAGTTGATTTTCAATAATATGTTTAATCGGTTTTACTAACTCTTCTGATAAAGCGTTGGAGTAGTTTCTGTAAAATCATGTTAGTTATATAAATTATTGCCTGGCAAAGTATCATCAAGATATAAACAGTTAATTACATTACCTGTGAATTTCCGATTTTTTCTCCATTTCAAGAGCGACATGTTTCCATGCATCTGTACATGAACCAATGCTCTCTTTGCATGCTTTACTTAACTTAGTGCCAAGCTTCGCGAGACATTTCGAGTAATAATTTTCTGCTTCAACCCTGTTAGAAAATATTACAATTATTTTAAAAGCAAACAGTGAAGCTGTATAGTATAAAGATTTCGAGACGATGATGCTGATTTATTATAATATTAATTGGTTGTACAAGAAATTAACATATCTTTTTTTAAGATTTGTTATACAACATTAACGGTTCCAGTTCCCAAGTTGAGCGATGCATCATTATATGAAAATAAACTATCGTATGATCATCTTCGTGAAGGCGAACTGTTGAGTCATAAACAATAAGGCATTGTTTTATCGCTTCGGTGATGGAAAGTAAACGTTACAAAGAAATGCTGATAAGATTGCTTATCTATTTCGGTACACTTGTCGCTACAGAAACTATTTTCATGGAAGAAATGTTAAGTCAAACCGAGTGAATCGTTGCACTGTTAATGCTTTGCACTTTAAATTAAAGAAAGAAACTATTTATATCCACGACTGATTTTTTTATATATCATAAACTATTAATATAACAAATTTCGTTTTTTTATTATTAAATGAAGCGACGAGATAGGCAAGAAGTTCACATGATGGTAAGTGATGCGTCTGTTAATAACAACGTGGCGCTAGTTAAGATATACGCTCCGAACTACTCTAAGACACACTGCACCTCATTGTGCTTATCGTCTTGTATCATAACATTTTCAGTCTTGTTACCCAAGTAATTACACTAGCTACAGCGCCCTTTAAACCGGATTGTAATAATGTTTATACACTATTATGTGGCGGCTGCGACAGGCGCTGCGGTGGTACCTACACAGACGGTCTCCGGCAACAGAGACCTACCACCAGAGCACCAGAGGCCTATCACCAATTTAAGTTTACGTTAATTTTATAGGAATAATTCTGTAATTAACTAGTTGATAAAAAAACTTTTTAATTACTTTATTTATAGTGTCTTACCTTTCTTGAAGTATTGTTGCCAGTTCCTTGCTAAAGTCGCTGCCCTGTTTCACATAACGACGGAGTTCATCAAAACCATTTTGTGCCTGAAACAAAGTTTTTCTATAATATTCGTAAAATTCGTGGAATGGTATAAAGATTATTTCTGTATACCATTCCACGAATAACATACTTTTTTTTTATTAAATTAAGCGACAAAGTTAACAGGACGTTCAACTGATGGTAAACGATACGCGAATGAGGCGTTAGTTAGAATGATATACACTAGACCACAATTTGTAATTGTTGTAGTTTTTTATTCATAATATGAATAAATGGTTGCGGGTTCCGTAGATATAAAATAGTTAAGATATTATTTTAAATTATTCTTATTAGTATTGCAATCTGATTGCGAAGCGTTTTTTACAGACTGTTTAGACATCAGGTATTGTGTTTATATGCTTGCTTGCTACCTTGTGGCAACACTTGATATTTCGTGATTATAACACGCATGTCGACCGATTTAGACTTTATGTAATCACGAGACGTGATCTTTTATTCTATAAGCAACTGCTGATTTTATGTTCTACACCAGGAAGAGCGTTTCGCTGCTAAGTGTGCGTTAAATATATAAAGCGAGTTTGTAAAAGTTTTTTTAAAATATATACGAGTATTAATTAAAACGCAAGGAGCGGTCATGGTGCGTTGACTACAAAAAGGAAAGTGTTTTTACGTAATAGCCGAAGTTATACCAACTAAAGTATACTAAGCAGAAATAATAGTTTGAATATGGCGAACAACTTACAAGCCATTGTGGCGTTAACCTTAAATCTAACAAATCAACTTGTGGTAGGACTGACGGCTGGTCTCCCTAGAATGTTCTTATGGTTAGTGATGATCTTTTAGTTCCATCCCTTATACGTCTATTAAAATGTTGAAAATTTTTCTCTATTCCATGTACCCCGGTCTCCAGTTATTTTTATGATATAGACGTTTTAATGCAATAATATGCAACTCTTAATCCAATAACCAATTTTTGCCGGATATCTATGCTTAAATTCAGTACTATACTGATTATGATTTTGTACATCAAACGAAATCACAAAAAAGTGAGAGTTTCTTAATTCGACATATTAATGAATAATAGTAACAAACGTAAAAATAACTTATTATTAAAGATTCCATCCAGCATTATTTCTAGTTAAGTGTATTGTGTTGCGTGTAGTTAATTGTCTGTATTGAACTTCTATTTATAAAACGAAATTTCCTTTTTGTTTATTGAAATTTATCAGAAGAAATATGGTATAAATGTTTTCAGCAGATGGATTATATGCTGATTACCGCGATTTTATTTGAAAACCTCTAAGAATACCTTATTGGATGAACATGATAACGTACGTAATTATCTTTGAACTTTTTACATACATCCAAATTATTAGTAGATAAAATAATATTTAATAATATTTTTATGGAGATAATAAAAAAGATACTTTTCTGTCTGTTTAATACTAAATTAAAACGTTGCAAATGTGTTTTTCGGATAATTATTTAGAAGGTTACGTTAAGGTTGGTTGAAAGGTTAGTTGGTTAAACTTATAATTATATATACACGAGAACTAAGTACAAAATTGTTACATTGATGTTACGAACATAAATTTTATTATAATTGATTATATATGTACGTATAGATACCGGTTAAATTAGGTGACCAAGTTTAATCGGTATTATACTTCGACAAAATATTCTCAATACTTATTACAATTTTGTGCTTTGTTCTATTAACACATTTTTTACGTGGTCGTGATCTTTTATTGAACTAACTACTATTATTGTTGTCTATTTTCCTAAGTAGATATTAATACTTTAATTGGTAGCAGGTTTCCGTTATCGGGGACCGTCTAGGTATTGTCGCGCCGTTTATTTCTGCCTCCAAACAGTAGATTGTAAACACTACTTTGTTCCGGTTTAAATAGCGATGAAGATATTGAAAATACTAGGGAAGCGAAGCTTAATATCTGATGTCACTATGTTGTGTGTGTTTAATCTTAGCTAGCACCGCATTGTTGTGAGCAGACCTGTCACTTACCATCAGGTACACGTCCCGCCCGTCTCGTCACTTCGACAATCAGAATACATCAAAATAGATATAAGAAATCATATATTCTCCAATAAATTGTGTACGATCGTTATGAATGTACAACGATAGTTGACAAATCTAACTTTATCTGCTGGTCACGCACCACAACGGTATACGTTAATAGATTAAATGATACCTTCAACTCATATGGTTACAACTCAACACACCGTAGCTTTCTTTACTACGTAACTTTCACCGCGTTAAAAATTGAATCAAACTCTTTTGAACATAGAGTCAAGATTTTATTAATATTTATCAATAGTTGTGATTCGATTTCAAAAAGGCATGCGCAAAAATTGAGTTGAAGGTCACATATTTCCGCCCTCTCCGGAAGTACACGTTACCATATCCGGACGAAAGTTATTTGGATCGAAATTAAGAAATATAGCTTACGAGCGCCTAATACTTACGAATAAATGTACACAGTTTTTCCGAAGCTATACTTTAATAAATAAATAACAAATAAAGCAGATACCTAACACTTATAAATGCAGCTTCTTGTTTATATTATTTTTTTAACGTTACACTTAAAACCTAATATAACTAATTATCGCCATTTCACTCGTTAAAACAATCTTCAGTTAATGATGGTTGTGTAACAGATTCGAGGCTCTATAATTATATCGAGCAAAATATTATAAAGTGATTAGCTTAGAATAACTTTTAGTTTATATGTTACTATGTTTAAAGTTATTAGAAGTGATAGCCTAACATTGAATATTTATATCCTTAACACGAATTAAGAATTTTAGTGTTTATCAAACAGAAAGTTTTACTTATTATCAATACAACCTGATAATTTGTACAATACAATAGAAGAAAGTTAGATCGCGGAAGGATGTTTTTCAACTGTTGAAGACGTAATAAGTAGTTTGCTGATGTAGTTTAAAATGATATACTGAAACGATATATGTCCATGCAACATGTTACAACAACAAAAACTAGTAATTATTTATTTATAAGGTAACGCCGATAAAGTATGTACAAATACTCGTCAATCACGTATTTAATTCAGAAGCACGTTAAGATACTGCGATTGGAAGATTTCTCTTGAATACACTTTTTGTCTTTGCTTTAAATGAACTGCATTATAACTTCTATTCCATATACGAGAGTATCCAAAGTATTTCCTCACGGAAAAGTATACGCTCCATGTAATATATTAATGTTATTGGTTGGATAGAAATGTTTGCTTTTCATACAAAGGCCACGGTAAAAAGGCAAGAAGCCGACTTTTTGTTGAACGCGCATTATACTGATTTTATCACTGATTATTGTATTGGGTGTTTAATAAGTCTTTGCTGAATATACAAGTCTATTGGATATCTTTAACAGAATATTTTGTGATAATATATAATCACCACGAGGCTATCGTCGCAGTCGCGTCGTCCTATCAATTACGAAACCGTTGCTTTCACCATTTTTTAGAGAATCTAGTAAAATATTGCCTCAATTAAGAGAGCTGGAGCACTTTCACTCTTACAACATCGTGATGATGTTGTGAACAATGATAAATTTAATTGTGCTCTTACTTGACATTTAAAATGACACATCATATAATACGAGAAGTTTTGCAACTGTATCTAAGGTGCTAAAGATGTATATACTTATATATTTTACGGTATTTATAATTTATAATAGGATTTTGAATCGTTTTTCTGTTAGATTCTCATTTTAGATACAATACTTTGAGAGTGGCGAAGGTCTCAAAGGTAATGATAATATTTTTTTTTGTATCTTATATACTCACTTGTATATAAAGAGAGAAAATGTTTAGAAAACTCACCCAATAGTTATCTTTAAAAACTTGGTTATTCGATGAGCGTAAATGAATCATATCTTCTAGTGTGCTTTGCCATCGGTCCATGCCAGCCACTATCTTGGTGGAGACGTTTTCCCGATTCATGGCATCTGTTGAACCATCTTTGTCCCTTCTATGGGAAGTTGTGGCATTACCGATATTGCTGGATTCTCTACTGCTGCCGCTGAACGATCTGCAATAAAATGAATACAAAAGATTACGCATAAATATATTATTTAGTTCGTCAATATTACGTCGTATAGCAAATGAAAAGTGTTCTGATGAAGTAAGTTAGGATTAGTCATTCTTCCGTTTTGGATGCGTTAACTATTTCTTAGTCACCGAAGGAGTTTTATTGTAACTGTATATGAAATTAGAACATTCAAACAGCGCGGAAACGACTCTGGACTTTAGTTCGGATGATGTTATCATAAGTGATAATGATCATGTAAAATGATGGTAGTTTATCACTTCGTAATGTTTTCGTTTGCTCTCATGCTGTGATATAATGTAATACTTATTTAAACAAATGAACGATAAAACATCAGGATACCTGCTTCATGGGAAATAATAAGCCTGAACATTATAATGAGTTGTTAGTTAGAAGATTTATACAACAACGGATTGCGTTGGCCGCCTAGGTGTTTATGTCTCAATCAAATCAGAACAGTTATATTTGTGTGCTGTTGCGTGGCAACTGCCACAGGCAGTATGTGTATATCTTTTAAATGACTTCCAGAATATTCTCCGTTATTTAGTGCTATTGGTCTTTTGTCTAACTTATATAGCTCATCGGATTCTGGTTAAGGGGACCTAGAATTTGCAGCGGTAAAGATTTATCCACATATAATATAAATAAGTTATACATAGTAACTATTTACATATATAGTATAAATAGGTAAGTTTCCATTGTTGGAAGCTGCTTGTTAGCTAGTAATATCAAGTTAAATCTATTGTATCAAAAGCAGTTCTTCGACTTAAAAGAGTAAATCTGGCGGTTATTTACTTATATTAACTAGTAAAGTAACAAGCCTGATAACAATTACATAAAGTAGATATTGACATTTAGTATAATGTTGAAACACCTCACAGTCGAAGATTTGCATGGCCAAGCCGGCTGGCCGTTACATAACCGATTCCGAAGACTGACACTATGCTTGAGAATTGTTATTTATTAGTTAACAGTTTCATTTGGTTGAGTTTATACACTAGGCACTAGTGCTTCGTCTACGATCCCACCCGATGGTAAGCGGCGATGTGTTCTTTGATAATGAGTAGTTTATTAATTCTTAGTTTCCCATAACATATCTAGACAGAAATAGATTATTCCGATTGTTCGCATTATGAAATACGAAGCGAAATGCTTGGTCATAATTCATGGATATCAACAACGAAGAGATGAATGTCTGCCGTTAGTCTGTACGTTTCATGGTAAAGAGACGATTCTGGTGTTAAGTCATAAAATCCTTGGACACAACGAGAAGATAAGAGAGAGAGAGTGACACAAGAGACCTTACATATTGGAATATCCAGGCTATTCTGTTTAGAATTCACCGACTGTCTTCTTTGTGCGCCTCTCCACTGTTTCAATTTACATTATACAAAACTTTTTCATATAGTTTTTATAGGTTATCAGGTTTAGGTTAATTTTATAAAATTCCATCGTTTTATAGTGCAGTTAAGGCTAATTTCGAGTGTCTTAATACTTTCATTTGCATAATGCGAGTATGCGACCTTGCTTTAAGGTCATGATAAACGAATACACATGAACGAAGAGTACAGATATCTTTCACAGTTCTTCTTTCCAGTGACATATAACTACGTATTATCTAATAAATTAATACTTAAATTATATGTTGTTAACGTTTTTTGTACATAAGTGATCGTCAAGCAAGTAACACATTTAAAAATTTGTTGTTTAATTATACGTTGTGAGAAACTTAGTCCTTTTCCTCTACGACTGTTGTAGTTTGACGAAAAAAAGCAATGATTACAACAGTCCTTAACAACATTCTTCTGTTTAGTACTACTATATGAACTATGCTTTTTTTGGACCAAGGTGAAGAGAATGGAGAAGTAATGGATTCACAGTTGCAAGATACCTTTTGCTTATCATAGGTATAATGTTTTTTTAAGACATTATTGCTTGAGTTTATCAGTTCCAGATCAACTTTTACTTTGTGAAGATGTATGACTGGGAATGGTGAACGGTTCATCAAACGATGCTCTAGTCAAACCTGTTCTATCCCATAATGTCAACATGCGCTATTTAAAATTATTTCTAAGGCAACAAGCTCCGAGGAAAGTTTTCAATCTCTTCACTTAAAGAATACTTATAATTGGAAATTAAAACTTTACCGTGAATTAATTACAGAAAATCATCAAGGATTTATGCTAACTTATTTTGTATTCAATAATCTAGAATGTACCCTGAAACCTATAAAGTGGTAAACTTTCTAATCCTTTTTATTTATTAGGTTAGTGACATCGGTTTATGTTAAACTTTATTTAATTACTAATACAGTTACATCTTTATTAAAATTAGGTCAAGTGAGTTTGTTAGTGAGAAGTTTTTCTTTTCCGAGATTGTAAAGGAGGGTACTACCAACTTTTTAGTTCTACTATACCCTTAAAATGTACTTATATTATATTTCGGTTTGAAGCGCGTTCTAATTAGCAAATCACTGGTATAAACATTACTACAGTCACTAACTGTTGATAAAATTTGTACCTACTATCTGCATAATTATACAGCATCAAGACTTCGGCATTACATATTGTTAAGCACTCCTAAGAGAAAAAATCCAAAAAAATAAAGAAAAAATCTACATTGCGAACATATCAACGCTTGTTTCCCAGAGACAGTTGTCTCTTGAACAAGATAGAGACAGGTATCTATACTTATATAGGGTGGCGCAAAAGTAATCCTCCTATCAGAAAATGCTATAAATTTTGCCTTAATGTAAAAAAATTAAAAGACCAAATAAAAATAATCCACAAGAAGAATCAAAGTTTTTCATTTTTTTTTTAAATTACAGCCAAAAAACATCGGAAGGTTATTTTTGCGCCACGTATACAAGGTATAAGAGATTTCCATCTAGGTAGACATTCATCACGATACCTCTGGGACCATAAGACCTAGATTTGAAATTTGGTAGGAATATTACTTTTATCGAGTACAAGTCAGCTAAGAGCGCATATTACAAAATTCTTACCCCAAAGAGATTAGCGGGGGTGTTACGGCCCGCAGAGCTAGCGGGGAACAGCTAATAATATAAAAAAATCAAGCATGTTTTAGTTTTTCATAGAACATTTATAACAGCAAATTTTTTGAATGGAATATTAAATTAAATTAATATTTTCAATGAAGTGAAAAAGAATTTGAATTGAAATGTGTACCAGCGAAATAATATTGAGAACTGTGTCGCAATCCAATCAATGTTCGGCCAAGCATAAAATCTAAGTTATCATCTAACAAAATTCGTTCATTTTAGAAAACTTACAAGTTCCCCAAATACAATCTATAGTCAGAAACTTAGAAAGTCGCCATTGTGATCTGTATCGTATAACATTTCAGAGAATAACGTATAAAAAACTTTATAGTCACAATAAATTTTTTATTCTTACTTATAAGTATTATATTTTTTATTCTACGAAGCGACAGAATATAGTGTTTTATATTGTGGTAGGTCTCTGTTGGCGGAGATCGTCTGGATATGTACCACTGCATTTAGCCCTGTAGTCTCGGGCTAGTAAGAATAGGACTAAGGTAAGCCCTGCCTGTCTTAGAAGGCGACTGAAAGAGTCTAGGAGTTTCGCGGGCCTAAAGGGTGGGGGCCCTTATCGCGCAACAAGCGAACCTGTGTGGAACAGCTCAGAGACCTGTTCTAAGAAAGTGTAGAGAGACACCGGTGCGTTTTATAAGAGATCCCGGAGCCTATCCGAATGCACTGATGCAGAGCACCGAGGGGGTTTTAGTGAGTTAAAATCTCACATAACTATGACTTCTCCCCAAAAGCAGGGTATCTTTCAAAGATATCCCCCCGAATCCAAAAAAAAAAAGGTACAATCGCAGTGCCTATGCCAATAATATAATAATATGCCAAACAGTAGTGTGCAAACATTACTGTGTTCCGGTTTGAAAGGTGTTGTAGGTAGTGAAATTATTGGGGTAACGAGACTTAACATCTTTTGTCTGAAGGCTATAATAAGCATAATTCGGTGATGTGTATACCATCCTAACAAGCGCTATGTTTTTATGGGCAGGCGTATCACTTACCATGAGATAAAGTTCTTGCCGTCCAGTCACTTCCTTGAATTAAAAAAACAAACGTAATTAATGTAAAACAATATATATAAAGAAAAGTCAATAACGGAATGTATTACATACATATATAGTTTAAGTGTAATATGTTTATTATGAATAAAAAACATCGACAATTTGAAGGGAATTGCCATGTTAAGAGTGATATTAAAAAGAAAGGTAACTGTAACAATTTGTTATATTTATGTTAACTTGTTACCGTTATTACTTACGTATAAACATATTTATACATTCCTAAGTTTTTAATTACTAATATTTCCCTTGTTTTGTTATATTGTTTTGTATAAACGGACGGTGACAATTACATCGTACACAATGTATTACGACTCATTGACGCAATTTACCTAGTTGCGAATCGTGTTATTAAAACTATGCTATGCTATTTGTACTATTTTGTACTATTTAACTTTTTTTATGTAAAAGGACGTTTCCCTGATGGTAAATTGTCCTACTCACAATATTATATAATGCGGTTTAGTAAAGACGTTGCCGTGGCTACATGTTTTCTACATCCGCAGATATAGAGACATGGTAACTCTCATAAGTTCATTTCGTTGACTTCAAACCATAACAAAGCTATGTTCACACATAAATAGATTTTATTCTGGTATCTAACTTGATGTCCAATAAGAGAGACTTATCACGAGCTTTTCATTTGCTGTAATAAAAACTGTTATTCATTTCTAATATAGGTATATAATATCTTTACATATGTATGTCAATTGTGTAAATAAAGTATTGAATGGTGTTTTATAAATTTTCAACCGCATACCCATACACAATTTACAATCCAAAATAAAAACGGTTTCTTTCAAGATAACAGTACTTTTAAGCTGCTAATTTGAAGAAATAAAGTAAACGATCGTTTAAAAGCCGATAGCAGTCGAAGGATTATGACATCTGTGTAACCAACACCGGTTGGTCTGTAGATCGATTTCATAAGCTGTGCGAGAAATGTGAGCAGGGTTCACCGTGCCTTGGCCATTGCGTAGTCGGCCGAATTGTCTTTGCCAATCAAACTCATATCTATTTATACAAACATATTAACCGGAAGCGGTTTCCAAGCATAAACGAGACAGTGTTTGATTAAATTTCAATTTAGAAAAGCATAATCGAATTTATTTTTGTCGGTACACTCACAAAGGTTTAAAATAGTCCTTATAATCACTTTACCCGTTATCACCAGTAGTGAATTCGTTTACTTTCGTGCTCTTTAAGTCAATCTGCAGCTAATTAATTATAATTTGTAGTTTTTATAACGTTTAATGAAAAAACAAAAATATTCTATTGAATATATGTATATTTTTCCGTAAATCGCATAAGAAAGTAAATACTAAATGTAACTGAAAAGTAACATATTATGCGAAAGATTTTTGATTTGTGATTTTCGAAAATTTTCGTGTAATTATTATAACTTGTAAAGGTTTAACAAGTTTATAAAAAAAATAACAAAGTATTGAAATTGAACGTTCCTATAAAGAGCGAATGTAAAATTCAATATAATTATTTGACAAAGTAACCTTGCTGAAATAATTAAAATAATGCCAACATTTACAAAACTTCGTCACTTCCTTCCTTTTATTGAATGCGTTGTCAGGAAGTTATTTGTCGGTATCTTTTCAACGGAGTTAAGAGGCGAACAACAAAAGGTTTAAATTTCGTGTTAATGGATATTTTTAAAAAAGTTGATCAGTAAATTATACATTATTTCTCTTATAAAATAAAGTTTACGTATGATTAGTCAGAGGTCGGTCAATATACGTAGTTAAAATATCAAAACTTTAATGACTATTTATAACTTAAACATTTTTAATAAAAACTTAGGATACCATGAATCAATAGCAAACTAGAATCGGGGTTAGACATTATAGTCAGAATATTTTAAACATTTATATTAGACTAATAATAATACAATAGACAAGATATATTTTAGGATCACAACATTACTGTGATGAAGTTGGTATTAATGTAGAACAGTAATGGATTTAAATTGGAAATACTAATAAGTAACTAATATTCATCATTACTAACGCGACACATACATAGCTACAGGGAAATCAGTAACGAGGATCGGGTTTCGAATGACAATCGATTCGAAGTAACGAAAGTGTTGCAGATTGATGCCTCCGTTGATCGATTCGGCCACTTTCACTAACGACCAGCTCGCCATGACGTCGCCTTCGTCTTTGCCAACATCAAAGATCACCGCATGCAATATGTTAAGTTGGGAATATTACTTAACGATTCTCTCGTAGAAAATTAACTTCAGATTTTCATATAACATCAAAATATTCCTTTCAAACAAATTATGAATATTTATGTTTCTAAATCATGACAATATATTTTTTTACATTTAACTCCTATGTATGTTGTTAAAAATTATAAATGTAATACTTTATCCAGTTAAATTTCTGGACATAAAAATCGCATGTCCTATTATGTGTATTAACTACGTTTTTTTTTTAGGATAATATAAAATTACTTAACATCAGAAATTTCATCAATATGATTTTAACAGAACTGCTATTTTAAAGAACTGCTTTTCTTATATTACTTATAAAGAATGTTATCTACGTTGAATAACATCAACTACGTTGCTTTGCAGATATGTACTTAAATGGTTAATCATTATTAGACGCTACAAATGGCATATATTTTTTTTTAAAAGTATTATTAAAATTTACTTACATAACGATTTTAATATATTTTAATCGCGACCAAAATGTTACGCTACATATACATAGATTACACTAAGCAAAACAAATATACGCGATGAAAATAATTCCTCTATTTAAAATATGAATTACTTTAAACGTTGAAAATAATTATCGTAGGAAATACTTAAAATTGCCTAGTTAGTTTTAAATACCGCAGTAATTAATGTTTAACAGTGCAATTTAATTTTAACGATCATGGTCAATTATTACGAAACAACAAAACAGTGATGCAACAAATTAGAAGTTAAATTACCACCTTTACTTATAAAGTCTTCGCACTTAAGGGGCACGATATAAATATCTTAAATTATCTTTTAAAGTAATGATTACTAACTCATAATCAGAAAATGTGTTATACAGCTATTTATTACGCTATGTTTTACAAAAAAACAATAACAATTCACTCTTCACGTACCTGATATATTGTTATGAGATAATTGTAACACAACGCAATAGTCATTCACACACAGTTCAGCCACTTTCGACTGTATAAGTTCTTTACACAAAGATTTTTATATTTTTAGCTTTTATACATAAAGGTACGAAATTTTTATTAACTCAAACACTTTTATAATGTTTCGAGGCTTCTCCTACTGAATTAAAATTATATTTCCAAATGACGTCTATACAAAAATTATTCCTTTGACTAATGAGTGTTACTTGAAATATGGATAGAAAAAAAAGGTATACAAAGTTACTTATTTATTGTGTACTGATTTAAAAAAAACAACAGGACCCGACCGCTTATAGTGTGTCATAACCATGGCTGCTTACACACACAAAGCCCAAATTGTACTTGTCCACACATAGTCAACACCAATAGCCCAAATGTATGTGGGACTCATAGTTGATGCACGGTTTTGTTGGAGATTGCATAAAGTTCATGTATGTACTAAATTAAGATCGATATTATGTAAGCTTGCAATTCTTAAATACAAGATACCGTTTAAAATCTTCAGGTTGCTGTACTTTTCCCTGGCTGATAAGGTTATTGGCTACGGGTTGGACAGCTCCGGTAGAACATATAAATCATATATTAACGAGATATATAGACTGCAAGTAAGGATACTTAGAACTATTGTGCCCTTTAAAGTTAAAAACAAATATAAAAACGATAATGAAGGTCTATTTAAGTATTAACCAAATCAAATTATTAATAGTTAATAAGTATACTTGCTTAGAAACGCTCACAGAGTACAAACATCCATCAAATTTGAGAGGGCTCGAAGCAAAGAAAAATTTGTGGTCCCGAAATACAACAATGAGTATGGTACCAGAATTTTTTATTATATTGTACCCAATCGTAGCTTACCAGCAGATATCCAAGATATCATTGTGTCGTCAGGATCACACCGAGCAAGGTTAAAAAGATGGCTCATTGCAAACCAGCCCGGATGTAACTTGCGTTGCAGCTAAGCTACGACGACTGTATTATCCAGATAAACCTTACTGGTTTTCTGGTAATAATTGTGTATTTATTTGTGTCGAAGAATAAATGAAAAAAAAAATTAAAATAGGGGATATTGTGTATTTCCATTTAGAGATTGTAAACAATAGATAAAAACCAATAATACTTGAAATTTGTAAAATTATATTTAAGTCGTGTCATATACAATGGCCGGCACGAGTTCGTATGTATTTTCCTTTAAAGCAAATATCTCGATTATTCCATCAATTTCCTTTTGTGTTTCTGCTACAAGATCATTTAATTTTTTTCATCATTTAACATATTTTAAATTCTATCATCTTAAGAGTTAAATAATGTAACCAAACAACATTAGTGGTACATTAGTCATATAGATACGGTATCATCACTAGGCTACAATAGAATTGCGGTATTGAAACATTCGTAGCGAAATCCTGCTGTGTCACTGCAATTGTCTTTCATTTAAACTAAAACGATTATTGCAAGGTTAAGCCTTATCACTTAAATATAAGTTACTCGCTGTTTAAATAGTACGTCAATAAGTAAAGCGAAATTCTAAAACACATTGGGATTATCGATCAACTATTTGGCATTGTTTCTTTTTTTTTGAAAATCCTAACTGCTATAAAGTGTGTCATGTCACCAAGGTGTGTCATTTATTATAAAATATTGATGGTTTCTTTGCGTATATATATTATAACAAAAGATTTCTACTTGTATGCCTCGGTTGCCGGAGACCGTCTAAGTAGGTATCGCCGCAGCTCCTATTTCTATCGGCAAACAGTAGTGCGCTAACATTACTGCGTTCCGGTTTGAAAGGCGTTGTAGCGAACGAAGTTGCTGAGGTAATGAGATTCAACATCTTGTGACTCTAAGGAAACACAGTATGCTATTGTGTATATAATTTTAACTAGCGCCACGCCATCGAAGTTTTGATGGTAAGTTATACGTCTTCCTATAAACATATAGGAAGACGTATCACTTACCATCAAAACTTCGATGGCGTCGTCGTTTCGAGAAATAAAAAATATTGCCGTTTTGTTTATAAAAATATTGAATGTTTGAAATTAAAAAAAAAAAAACAATGTATAAGATAATTAAACTTATTTCGATATGTACGCATAAAGAAAACAACATTCGTTTCGATTGAGTAACATTGCAAATAAGGATTGCGTGGGATTTTTTCGCAAGTTTATGAGCACTTATAACTATTATTAAAAAAAAAAATGTACAATATTACCTGTTCTTGGGTGCTTTGCTTTACTTTTAAAAATTTTGTGAAAATGGGAACGGTGCAATATAAGAAACTGTAGGTCGTAAACTGTTGTAACATTCGATTGGGTGTGTATAAAAAGGGTTGAATTAAATATAAATAAATAATTTTGAACATAGTGGTTATTACACATGCTTAACTAAGTCAAAAATATAATCGGTTAAAAGAACAATTATTGTTGTTTAAAATTAAGTTTTGAAACCAAATTTTTGAATTACTTAAGTATATTACATTTACAACCCTCCTTTCGATATGCTTAACATTCTGAAATTTGACGGCAATAGGATATTTAATCAAATAACTATAAAGTCTTAACTCCTTATAGTTAAATGGTAAATGATATATACATATATATATATGTAAAATATAATAGTATGGTTACTGAATATAGAATTTTTGCATTATAGATGTTTTTACTAGAATATTTTCCCCTAACGAGACGTATATCATCCATTTAACTGTATATAGGAAGTATTTACTGTATTGCGGTAAACGGTCGCGCATTGAAGCGTGGTAGTCCGGTATCAAAAGCAGTTTTATATTGTCTATTATAAAAAACAAAATGTATGGAATAGTCCCAAATAGAGTATTATCTATAAAATATTCCTTTCAATTTACTACTAATGGATTGAAACGTTTATTCTCTTAGAGCTATATATTTTATATATATAACTGTTCCTCACCTGCTTTGTTAGACGTAACATCTCCGCAATTCTATTTAGGGAAGGAATTTTGTCCGTCAGTCCATCTGTCTGTTCCTAGCTGACTGAGTATACAGCGGAAGGATTATTTCTACCAAATTTCAAGTCCCCAGGCCTTTGGTTCCAGAGGTATCGTAACGAGTCTTTAACTAGGTGGAAATCTTTTATTACAGAAAATCAATGGGAAAACATGTTCACCTTTTGTATATATTAGAATATATAAGCTTGTTATACGTATAATATATATTTTTTTACAAACTTCTTTAAAAAAAATTAAGAACAGTCAGTCGGTATGGAGATCTTTGAGGGTAATCTGTCTTCTAGTGGACACCTATCGGTTTATTAATAATGACGAATGATGACGACATAACTCACTGACTATGATGACATCTCGTGTAAATAACCAATTTCTCCGTCTCCGCCTATGTATCCTATTTGGTGTTGGGGTGGTTGCAGCATTTAGGTAAGTGATGAAATATTAGAAATAGTCTAATGTTTTGATTTTAGCAGCAGTTAAATTTCGTACGATATTTACTGCTTAATTTTATAATTAAAAATCTCAAAAAAAACAAATATTTTTTGATTCCTTTGCTAGAAGTATGTGTTAGTCGAATCAAACGATTTATTGGATCACAAATAGGGGTCTACGATTTAAAGCTGCTGTAACAGCACAGTACCAATCATTGTTGAGATCCTTAAGGTCTGCATACATATTTTTTATTAAAAAGTGTCAGCCCAACTGACTATCATTTATTGGACACCCTAGTCGTTCCGCTTGCAATGCTTCTCCGTCTCTCTATAAATCTCTAAGTTCAACCGAACATTTATCTATAACGAACTTCATCTATATAATTATGAAAAAGTCAGTGTCATTATTGTATTATCCGGATCCAAAATAACAATTTTCGTGTATTTTTCCTAGATGAGTATCAATATATATATACATATGTTTTACCTTATTGTAATCGAAATATAGCACAGTAATCGCTCTTTAACAATTATACATAACGCATATTTTTTTCATAAGAATTGAAGAGACGAAGGACGAGGAATTTTCTTATTTAGAACCACTCGTTATTTCACAGATGATAAATGATATTGATATAGTAATTAAGAACAAAATCGTTAAACTAGATGTTTACAATTGTTATACTAGATGATTACAATTAACTTAGAATAAAATCTTTGAATTATGGAAACGTTATTAAGCTAGGTAAATTGAAGTTCATCATAATCAGATGATAGACATATGTGTCGTACATAATACTCTGTCAAAGATATTCACGCTGATGGATCCTACTGTGCCCATAACCAGCGGTTTTCCATGACCTTCTCCAGTTCGTCGTTTTACATTCTGGAGAGCCTTTTGCGTTAGCCTACATGCGGCTCCCGCTCTAAGAACTGACAACCCCATCAGTCAGATACATACTCCATAATAAATATTATCTACCATATTAAATCAGTAGATTTATCGAGATAGATTACCGAATTACCGAAAAGTTATTTCTCAAACAAACAAACTCATTGGCTTCCATTTATTTTTTCTCCACCAATAACGAGGGCATAAATATCCCTCGGCAGAATAACACGAAATATAGTTAAATGCTATTTAATCAATCTATATGCATAGGTCGAAGACCCGTTTTAAATATTTCACTCATTACAAAATCTTTCGGTTGTGTAACATACTTGTATTAATGAAAATACCACATGAATTCTTGATTAACATATGCTTTGTATGTTTACGAAGCGACCCGTATAATATTTTTTTTCATTAACAAAATATTATTTGTACTTTCGTTTGTAATTTACCTATAAGACCGGCACGCAATGTATTCAAAACAAATTGAATAATAGTAGCGTAGACAAAGTACAATGGTAACTGTAATGTTGCAAGTAGTAAACATTGTGGTAGCGGTACCATTCGTCGCTTCCTAATTTATTTTCCACTTCATCATTCTACAGTCCTATATAATTAATATTATGATAATATTAACTGGTTATATAATTATGAATGATAAATTGGTCTGTATATCGTTCTAACTATACCTACTGAAATTTACCTTTCTGTAAAGGAAAACACAGTGAGGACACCGATGTTACAAGATCCAACAGTTTTCGTGGATCCGCAATCTCTAACCCGCGCTGGATCAGCTTGGTAGATACTTTGATTGTCTCCTTGTAAGAGATGGTCTGTGTCTCAGCAATGAGACCATAAAGAGGACTATTTATGTTATGTATGACATAACAGTCCTTTGTATAGTCTAGTAATTTTAAGAATTATTTATCAAATTATTATCCAGTATATATATATATATAGAGTGGCGCAAAAATAACCTTATAAAAAGTACCTTATAACACAGGTAATAAGGTATTTTTTATAAGGTTATTTTTGCGCCACCCTATATAAGTATACTTTATATTTTTTTTTCGCTGTGTACATTTATAAATTCAAAGATTTTTAAAATTCTGTTGTCAACTATAATATTGTGAAAGTAAATATTATAAGCAAAAAATTTAAAAGCGTATATAACTAACCTTTTACACTATTACATATACATATTATGCCGATTATTATAGAATAATGAATAAATATAACGTATTTTGTATAACTACCCCTTTTTTATTGACTAGATTATAATTGTGTTAGTTTTTTAAAAGCGTTAAATCAATGTCTCCGGTTTTATATGTAGTTTTTAAAATAATGTAAATGTGAATGCGGTGAATACATTAGCTCGTGTAAAAATAGGTGATGTGGTACTCCCGCAGCCGCACCAGTTTTAGCTTGAATAATTATAGCAAACGGTGTGGTGTTTAGTCTAAATTAGCTTCTCTGTGGGAAACGACACTAAAAGGATTGTGTTTATTATAAAATGTATTACTGTCTAATGTTATTAACATAGTTTACTCTTATAATATTTGTTTATTAACATTTAAACAATAAAGCATTAGTGTAAGCTTACTGACGTTAAAAGATAATAAGATATTTCAGACGTTTTTAAAGCAAACAAGTGCGTCATTAAAAACCAGACTTGATCATGGACATTTTTATACTTTACCGAAAACAATAAATAAAAACAATAAAGAAAACATTAAAACCTGCTCTCAAGATGTCCGTGATATTCTCTTGTAACTAAATACACATGTGCTTAACACACCCGACGTCTACAAAGGCAGAAAGGGGTTTTTTTTTTAATTCCATTATTCTCAATACTTAGTGCACTTTAAAGTCTTAATATCGATTTGTCTACACAGGACAAAAATACTTAGTTGACTTATGTTCAAAGCTACCAGTTGTTTAAAAAATGAATTTACGTTTAAGCAATCTTTCCTCTGTGAAATATTTATTAGTATAATGAAGTTATTAATTTTTCAAATGTAGTAAAGTCCTGTATTGACACCCCTTCTCTACGGGAGCATCGGAAGTAATGTCGAATTCTTACCAGCTTTAACACAACGAAACTTCTTGATGTTTTTAGCCGGCACTACAGGAATGCTGCCGGAAGCTATGATATACTTACGTATCTGATAGTTTTTGTATCTGAGTATTCTTTCCGGACTATGACGCTTTTGTAGGCCAGTGATACCCACGTCACTTTCCTATGTTTACGTTTTTTTATAATTCCATTAATTTCGGATGCATCAAAAAATATACAAAACAGAAACATTGTTTATTAACCTTGCTCTATAAAGGTAATATAGTGTCAAAAATAGCAATCTACAAGAGTATTACGTCAGAAAGTCATTATTACAAATAAGTTCATGAATATTAGCGAGAAATTAAATATGAGGTAACTTAACTGGTTTGATTTGCCTTCAATTGTCTTCTTACTCGAAATAACAACCGTTGAAATATTAAGGCTTCTGACCAGTTACCATTTATGTAATATTACAAGCTCCTACTAGCAGTTTTTTTATATAGATTTTACATTGATATATAAAATCACAGCTCACCTTAGTGTATACAAAACATGTTTCTCTTTTATAGCTTAGACCTTGCCGCAGGAAAAAAAGTCCGAACTAAATTATTTTGATTTTTGTTTAATTGGCTGATTTCATGTTTAAAATTTATGTTTTTCAATAAAAATAAAAAAAAATGAACAAAGGTAATATTTGTAAAGACTGAACAAATAATAAGGCTTATTAGTCTCCAAGCTTAATATCTTAAATCGGAAACGGTTACCAGTACTACGAGCATACGGCTAATAATATGTTAAATGAAAGCTTCTAAATATTACAGAGCAACAGAACTATTAGAATTGTATAACCACACAAAAATAAAGGAACATTTTATATTTGAATAGAACATTGTCCAGACATTATACAAGTGAATTCGGAACCATTTATATTTACTCAATTAAATATATAATAGTGTTTTGTGAAATGAGTTAAAAGTTTGTACCAAAAAGAGCTGTTCGCGGTCACAGGCGAAGAGATTAGAACAATTCTCTGAAGTTTTATTTTGGTTGCCACTCAAGGGCGTCTGCTCGACATATGTTTGGTATCATTAATCGACTCGCCAAGCACTTAAACCGTTTCATATGTTAAAATCCGCTCGGCCCGTAGACCTTCGGTTTCGAGCAAGTAGAAAACTTAAAGTTAAAGACCGCTTTAACCGCATACGCACATATTCTTTGGTGAAGTGGCCTCAAAAAAAAAACATTGTAGATAGTTTCTAATCATTTCCATTTTTTTTATATTTCCCATTTCAACATATCTTTAACTTATAATAGTCATGTTCTTTGCGACGATAAATTTTTATCGTTATATGAAAGTTTATTACGAAATAAAAAAAAATGTAATTTTTAACTTACATTATTACAACACGAAATGATTATCGGATTGACAAAATTATTGGTAATTTCGTTAATAAAACTATGATTATCTCAATCGGAAAAAATATCTGTATATTAGAAATTATGTAGCAATTATATATGCCGATGGATTTTAAGCACTTTGGTACAACCAGCTTAACACTTAACTGCATATTCGTCATTAAAATATTTTTAATTAGAACAGTCCGTTTGTTTGCATCATAAAAGAGAGATATTTTGTGCGTTCGCTTAAATATATAATATATATATTACAATGTACTATCCAATATTATCAACATGATTAGTAGGACAATTAGTGCATACAAATATTGGAGTAAGAATTTTTAGTATATGTAATCAGTATACATATAAAATAAGTTTATTTTGATTAACTTTTAACGGGGTCATAAATACTCTGTAGACAAATATGTAATCTAGTTGACGATTTTGAGAATAATCTAATAAAATATTATACGCGGTAGTATGCGAAGAGAAGATAAACGAAAGAGATATACAAGGTAACAATGATTGGAAAAATCGGTGTAGGTCGACAGGATCAAATCGAAGATGTCCTAAATAAAGGACGGGTCAAGAGTACTCGCAACCGACGAGCATGCATGAAGACGCTGATGAAAGTGGAGGAAGCGAGAGAGCTGTGCCAGGATCGTAGCAAGTGGAGAGAGGTTGTCTCTGCCTACACCACTGGGAACGAGGCATGATATATATGTATGTATGTAGTATGCAGTATGCGGAGCTGACTGGTTTCGTGAATAATTATTATTTAATATTGATACGATAGCAAGCTATTTTAACATTAATCAGGCTTAATTATAATAATAAAAAAAATCATTTCTGCCGCCAGACAATAGTGCATAAAATATACTGTTCTTCGGTTCAAAGACATTTAAACTTCTCCACACCAATAGGTCGCTTGTGTTGTCTTCAGAGCTAAGTTGGCAAGAGACCTCACTGTCTTCCGTTATTGTTAGATAAATAACGATATTAGTTTGTTTAAATATTTAACTAGATTATTATAGTATTAAAATAATTATTACTAAACATAGTCAGTATAACGTCATGTGCAACAGAAACCGATAACCGGTGATTGTTGAAAGATTATTGTGCAATAGAGCGTTGTCGCCAAATAAACTCGATGGCCACCAAATTAAGCAAGATCAAAGTTAATTACAAGAACATTACACAAGTCCCTTTCGTTCCAGCTCATTTACTAGAGCACAAAATACTTTCGTTTATAAAATAAATAGTTTTTAACTATACCGTAAGCAATAATTATTAAACGGAGGATTATTATTTTATACTAGCGACAAGGCAAATCTAATCATTGTCGCTCTTTATTATCATCAGCCACTTTTAATGTTCCCACTGCTGTGTTTCAAGGTTTACACTCACAAGGAGTTGGCTATGTTGGTCTTTAAACAGGAACTTAAAGAAATTGATTACCCAAAATCAATTAATATATGGAGTTTTTGGCTGTAATTTAAAAAAAAATATGAAAAACTTTGATTCTTCTTGTGGATTATTTTTATTTAGTCTTTTAATTTTTTTACATCAAGGCAAAATTTATAGCATTTTCCGATAGGAGGATTACTTTTGCGCCACCCTATTGTTGACATCCTCCATCTAATGTGATCCAAGTGTCGTCAGCAAATATTCTAGTTCTCATTATTTATTTACGTAATTTTTTTTTATACAAAATGCGACGAGACTAGCGAGACGTTCACCTGATGGTAAGCGATACGTTTGCCCGCAACAACGTGGCATTAGGATATACACTTCACCAAGTTTATCTCTTCGCCTTGATCTATTAATGTTAAGTCTCTTTACCATAGTAATTTTACTAGATATAATGGCCTTCAAACCGGAACACAGTAATGTTTGCACACCACTGCTTGACAGCAGAAATAGGAGCTGCGGTGGTATCTGCCTAGACGATCTATATAATAGTATATATCTTTCGTAGAAAAATGAAAGTTCGTCCGAATAGTTCATAAAAAAAGAAGAAATAATGATATTATACAAATATAATGATGATCACTCAAACGAATACCATTAATGTATGTATGCTTTATGTATATAATATATGCATGTTTCTTCTTAAATTAAAGATATAATAAATGACTAAAAATTACTAATAAATACGTATGTTTCCTGGTACTGTGTGCTTAGAGCCGTGAGTCACATCATCTGACAGTGTCCACTAGATAAACTGTGGCTGCTAATCAATGCAAGCGTATACTTAGCGACGAGCGAGTTAAACGGAACTTGTTGCTTTACAACAAAAGGTAATCTTGCGCTACTTTGTACGTATTGTAGTGGAGACTAATTAAATTCAAATTTTAACTAGTTTAACAGCAAGTGTTTACTCGTACAACGTGAAGTTGGCCATTGACGCTGGAACAATTCTGAAGTAATACACTGTATTAAACAAAATAATTGAGCGTCATTTGAAAGATGCATATTTTTAAATGGGAACATATAGTTTAAATATGAACAATCAACATTTAATTCACGTTTTGAAAACATTGGTTTTTCCTTTCAGTTTTAATTGTCACGTCCGTGGACCCGCAACATGGTGGCCGTTGTAACCTTGCGCCCGTTTCATTTGTCGTTTGTGGGCAAGTAACATAATTTTACAATGTAGCTCTATTCATCTTTTGACACGGACCTACTGAAAGCAAGATCAAGGGACTGAAGGTGTCATAACATTTGGCGAGAATATTTATTTCCACGGGTACAACCTTAACCTCATTAATGATTTGGTGTCGGTAACTGCAAACATTTAAAATATATGATACTGCACAACGGTGCTGTGATGAATACTTTACTTAATAATCCTTTACCTGTTTAACCTTTTCATTATTTAACAATGATCACTTAACAGGTAAAACTAAACATCTTTTAACCTTTTACCTTTAATTGTAGATAATTAATGTCATTCTAAACCGAAAAACTATACCGATGCTTATTAAAAATCTACGATTCGTCAACAAACTCCCAGATTCTAACTTATAACTATGTTTTTTAATAGCATAAAACTAGACAAAATTTAATTTTGAAATTTTGTTTTACTTAATAACTTAATTAATTGTCTGTTTCGGCCTTATAGCAGTTTATTGACATTAACCATTTAAGTTGTTATGATATAAAGGATCTGTTTATTAAAACCGTACGGTACATATGACTAAACAATATTTAAAATTATTTTTCCTAGCTTAATCAAGCTCCACCACTCCTTTCGTTTAGAACCTACCGTACTGGTTAAATAGTGTTTATATATTGAACCAAAGTGTACATCGTAACGTAATTCACAAAGATTAGTCAGATATTTACAAAAGTAAATAAAATCTTTAAGCAATATTTTAATTGAAATAACGAAAGTGTATCAAATAAAATCGTTAGCAATATAACGCTATCTGAATATTATCACAAGGTTATATACAAAGCCTCTTAATGCCGGGTCTCGTATATATCTGATAAGGGAACCAAAAATTACAACCGACAGGCTCCACTAACTGATGGAACGGATAAGAGACATCACACGTCTTTAATAATTAAGTTTCGTACCGGCCCATAAATATACATCTAATAATGATGTGCGAAAAAGTTTGACCTTCCTCTCTCTGTCGATTCGCAAGAAAACGTGTTGTTGCAAACCGTCTCGCGTGGTATAAAATGTACAAAAAATTGTAGTAAGTATTAAGTAGAGTAACGTAAGATGTTAAAACTGAAGTAACGCTAATATATTAACATTTTCAAACGGACCGAGTCCACTTTCACTGGAACCGCCCAGCTGTCTCATTGTCTCTGAATCGGCTCGCGAACATCTACGTTGAGGGGAAAGTATTTTAATGTATAGTTTAATTGGACACCTCTCTACACTTGCCAATTATTTGTTATTACAAACTATTTCCGCGGCGCGAGCTATGCTCTTGTCATGCAAATTCGCAAGCGTTACGTGAAATAGAATTATTTGAGACAACCATGCATGCAATATTTTTAGTGTTACGCAAGCCGTTTTATACACAATTTTTTTTTTGACTATGCGAATGAGCACAGACAGACAGCGTTTATATAAATCACGTCATGAACGTATGTGCGAATGTACAGGTATCTTTTTGCTTCTAACCACCTGTCAATTGATCTCGAGTCTACGGCGCGTCACGAGCGTCCTTTATTCTCAGTTCGGAGTTAATGATTCCTCGTTTCACAATGATGATGCCAAGTACTGTGACAAAAGTATTTCTTAAAACGCACCGCCGCTTATACTTCACGACAATTGACTTCAATAGAAAGGTCGCTCTTATTAAATTAGCGATATTATCCTAATGTGGAATATTGACCGAGGAAGCAACCAACACACGAGTACAATTTCAAGTTTAGTTATTTACATATATTTAATAATTTATAACAGTTTCACGTCTTTAAAAAAAAATATTCAATTATTCATAAAAATAGATCGTTAGTTCTCAACATCATAGCAATTTATTAACATATTATACAATTTCAAACATCTTGTAACTATGAATAGTCAATAAACAATTATGTTTGAAAAATTCGATAACGTTTATTAATTATATGAAAGTTATAAAGTAACTACATGTTGAAGACAATATAAAAAAGTAATAATTTTGTTTATTGTTAGCAGGAATAAAGTTTAGAAATAAAACATTAGGAAGATTTAACAATTAAAATAGCACGATAGATGAAAAATTATGCAACATAGTTGAGAGTGGTGAGAAATTGTGCATGATCTTGAAAGATCTTAAAAGATACCACCGACCAATAATTGAATGATTAAATCGAAGAAATTGAGAGTGTTATTCAAAATAAAACGAGAGCACCGAGAGATATCGTGCCTGGACTCGTTCACTCATTACTAAACCCTGATCGGTTACAATGTAACTGTTGTGGCTAGTTGACGGATAGCCGATGCTGTGTGGACGCTAATACCGTGATCGGGGTCAGTGGAGCCCGGTTTGTGCACGGAGTCAACATCGTCTCAACTTGAACAAATTATAGTGTAATTACTCCAAATGCCACAGCGTGATGGCTCAAGTAAATACTTAGTAATATTTCACTGAAACGTTACAAACGACACGATGACCCATGGATAGCCCTATTGCAAATTTGGATTGGAATGTATTCATTTTTTAAATGATATATAAATAAAATTTAAATTTTTTATAATAATAGCTACATTGATTAATATATAATATTAAAAAGATTATACTAACAAAAAAAATTATACCTTAACATTTTTTTTTCTATGATTTTATCCTAAAGCACGCATTTACTTAACTATCTTATTAAAATTTCAATAAAAATAAGTAAATATTATATTACATTATTTTTATAATGTAAATGTTTCTAAGTTCTTAAGTGATTTACTTGCGGTGGCTTTTAGTAATACCACATGAATTTCGTTTATATAGTAGAGGACAATGAACATAAAAAATTATTGCCTTTATTGCGAACAAATTTCTTATTCATTATGCTTATGTAAAAAAAACAATAGCACTATAGTATTTGTTATCTTACCCATAGTATAAATTTATAACAAAAATACGATACGCATTCTTAAAATTTTTGAGCCCTTAATTCTTTTTGAATAAGGTAATCAATGTTAAGTGATTCATTAATGATATAAAACAATAGTTTTTTTTAAAAAATATTTATGACTTAACTCGTACTAACGAAAACAACATTTACCGAAGAAACGCTTCAATACCAACATACTTCGTCTATATTTCTCAAACTAGTACTAAAGATGTTGTTCCAACATAATTTTAAGTTAATTATCTGCTGTTTTCGATAAACTTATTGTATATTGAATAAAATGTTAAATAGTTTCGCAAATATTAAATTTTCACACGGGACAGGTAACCTACTTGTTAATAGTACATCTCAGTTGTTTATATTTATACTAGGTATGACTAGTCGGTCTCTCAATTCGCAGGAAGAGAGCGAGGCGTCAAAGGAGGATGGTTTACGCCTTCCAATTTCCGTAAAAGAGGCATAGGTAGCGGATTCGGGGATAATCCGTCAACAAATACAAAAGGCCTCGAGGTGGTGCATGCGATACTTCCGCCTAACACTTTTAAAGGGGATGGAGAGCAGTAGCTCTATCCCGTGAGGTGATCTCATCAAGGCCCGTCACTGTCGGAATAACGGTTGTGTGCGAAAGCATTCCCGTGGTTCCGGCCAATATGCTGACTGTGAAACCGTGGGGTTTTAGACGGTAAGAGTTCGGCATAACTGTTCTGTTGCCCCAACAGCAGAAGGGTATCCAACGCAGTATTTATTTCCTCACGGAAAAAAAAGTATGACTACTGGATAAAATTTTAAAAATTTCGCGAGAGATATCATAGCTATCAGATAATTACCTAGGATATAAAAATTGTTCTTAATAAAATGAAAACTTGTTATAAATTTGATAATGTGATGTTCATTAAAAACTATTTTGAAAAATTCGCAGCCGATTCATATGATTCAAACGGGAATCTGTCGTGAATCGAAACGTTTCCATTATTCTGAATGCTAAATAATGAGTGTTTTGCGTAACCGGCAACACAACGTTTCCTGACTCCAACAATAGCTGCTCTAGACAATGCAGCGCCCAGAGATTCAGGCAACAGCGGGTCTCCGCAGCCTTGGTCCGTCGATCGCATCTTTGTACCGTCCACTCCGCTACTAATATACGTCATTGTAATACTTTTCGTGATAAATGTAAAAACAAATAATCCTTTCTTATTCTAATTTGAATATTTGAAAACAACGCAGGATGCATCCTGAACAGAGGAAACGATAATCTGCGCTTTTCAGCGGAAATCAATTGGTGACGTGTAGCAATTGATCGGGCAATGAAGTGTTTTTGTTTTTAGACAAACAAATGTCTAAAAGTCAGCTACCACAGGCTGATAATGAGTATGAAGGTGTGAACCTAAATTAGCGCACGGGTATGATCATACATTGATTCAATAAATGTATAGGAACTGATGTACCGAAGACCTGCTAATTATATTTGATGTAATCAAATTTGTTATTGTTTTCACGTTTTTTTAAATGAAAAGTTTAACACCTTACAAGGTGATACTAGTTAAGGTGTATGTTTGCTACAGCCCTTAAAGAATGGAAGCTGAATTTCATTGGTTCAATACTTTTAGTATGTGCAATGCCGTAAGGCAATGGCATGAATATGACATGCCTAAATGGATTTCCAATAGGAATGCTTTTTATCAAACAGGAAGCGTTCGCTAGGAGATTAGCATTTTTAGTGGTTTTTATAAGATTCTAATAACTGCGCAAAAATTAATTAAATGAAACTACGCAACATAATTATAGTAGATAATGAATGTTTATGTTAACTTTTCCATGTACTATTTACCTATAATCTTCTCTGGTGTACTGTGTCAGAATGTCTATTCGCTGTAAACTGCATACACCTTTTCTCTTTACATTTCTTCATGCTTCAATTCTTTTCGGTTATGTTGTAAATACTCAAATCTATTTGTCTATACAATTTCAAAATAAAATGACTAGTCGTTATAACGACAAATTAATAAATATTTGATGACCGTACAAATGGAAATAATATTATTATATGCAAATTCGCAAAGTAATATGGTGTCCAGCTATAATAAATCAGTCTTACAACCATACTTAGTGTTTTTAAGAAAATTTTAGACAAAATCCAAAGACTGGCAAAGAACACTAAACTTTCAGAATAAATTTTAATATTAAAATTAAAAAGAAATATCTTTCAATATCAAATATGTTTTTTCTACTATGGGCTGATACATAACCTTAATTCCACGTGGTGTAAGTAACAATGAGGCCATGGATAGTGAAGCAAGAAGAAATATACAATAGCTTTCATATGCTGATTAACCGGACTGCGGCAATGCTGTTAGGATGGTAAATTTACAAATTAGAAGGTTTAAGCTTGTCAGGCGAGCTTATAGGAAACCCTACGTTCATTGATGGTTCTCCAAAACATGTAGCCCCGAATCGAATCAAGGATTCCCTTGCAATACATGTAATTTTTCAGAGTACCAATTAAAGGTGGTAGTATTATTTTTTTTATTCCAGTTATGAACCGAACTATCGACAACGCCGGTAAATACAGTCAATAAGGGATTTTTCCTTCTACATACACATTATTTTACTATTCCATAACCTTCCTTCTATTGTATTCTTTATTTATGAATGATTTTCATGTACATACCTCTAGCAGATAAACATGAATACGTCCAACTTTCTTTGTCTTATATTCTGAATAAGTAAATCGGAATCATTCAGAGACAAAAATTACTTCATACATTGTTTTGAAGCGATTTCACATATGAAGTTCATTGTATTATGACAAAGTACTATTGTACAATATATACGATAAGGATACATTATTACTTTATCGTATACGATGGTCATATACCGCTGTTCTTTTGTGTATAATATATACAAAATATTTTCTCATAAAATATCATTACTTAATATTCAAATGGAGTTAGTTAACAGTGAGGTCATTGAAATTTGTTCAAGTGCCCTTTCCTATTCTTTCTACATTTCGTTCACCGAAGAAAAGTAGGCGCGACTAATTTTAGTCAACGTTGAATATTGTTTAATTTGTACATAATTATTTACTGAATAATAAGTACTTTGTACTAATACTAAACAAAAACCGATGTATAGTTTGTAAACACTTACGAAAACGGTTTCTTTTAACAATAGAAATATCTAAAGTGGAATTTTTAAATTATTTTGTTGTCAGTTTAGATACAATGAATTAAATGTGGATCATCTTAGTACATCGTCTATATGAAGCTCGAAGTAACGTTATTTCGTAAAGTATGTGCGAAGTTCTCGTAATCTAATTTTATTTTTAGGCCACGTGTGAGGATCTCCGCTGGGTTGCAAAACTAATGGAAATAATTGATTTATACGGATTTTTTTTATACTAAAGTATGAAAGCTCATTATCTTGTTAAAGAAAAATCATTATAAATCATTATGTTTCATTAATTTAACTAATTAAATCTATTTTGAAATGAATAATCTCTTTATCGTGCAGAAATAAACTTTTGCTTTAGTATTTTTATACATATAGATAACATCTGAAAGGGTTTATCTGACTTAAATTATTCTTAAAAATATATTCGCCCAGTTATTCCGATCGATAATGAGTAATAACGCCTAGCTCTGTGACTGTTGTTACTTATTTCCTTATACTAAGGTCACAGACGCGATTAAATTACAGAAATTAATTAAAAAAAAAAAGTATTACCTACTTACGTTCCAACGCGTATCCGTATCGATTTTCTTAAAGTACTTAATACTCAACCAAATTAAATGTCTGTCACCTTGACTATTGACTATACGTAGACGGCTATCTTTGTATATGTTTATAGAACTTGTATTTTGTTCTGATTGCTAAAGATATAGTAGAGCTCTAGGAAAGGATCTATAAGTTGTACTCGAAAATAACGCAGAGCCCCAAATACATTAAACTATTACAAGAGAAACAACTCGGTTTGAAATTATTAAAGTGAATAATTTTATAATAGTCCCAAAGATACATTTTATTATATATATATATATATATATATATATTTAAAAACTTCACAATATATTATACACGTAGGAGGTAATATCTATGTGTATTTACTACCAACGTATACTTTAGCGAGTTGAACTATTATAGTAGAAAAAATTAACATATAAATAAATCATATTAATACGATAAAAGAAAACACATAATATATATAATAATTATTATAGCGTAGATGGATGTCTATCGGCTGATGATGACGATAATGATCATAGTAGACGTACTTAAAAATAGTTCACAAACTATATATAATGATAGAGCTAAATGTTACATACATTTTTTTCATAAACAACTATATGGAATTTTTAAGTGTTCCCGTATCGGTTTCTTTAAATTGATGCTATGATTGAGTATTTAAAATTCTTTCGGGCTTGGAGTACCAAATACCAGATACCACTTAGATTAAACTAAATATAATAAAGATACAAATCTGATATATATATTTGTATGCACTACTATAAGTTATTTTCGCATTGATATGTTCAAACGTGCTTATACCTCAATTAATACTTGTTGATAGGCAACATAACGACCTTTAAGGTGATTACACATTGGAGCGAGTTGCGCAATTTATTTAATTTATTTAAGGCATTTTTATAGCTACATCTAAATAAGGCAATGTTGCCCACGCGACGCCGTCCACGTTTTCTTTGAGAGCATAAATTTCATCACCAATAAACCAATAATTATATATTTACGATAATTTTTATTAAATTGTTATCAATTTTGAAATATATTAACCAGTTGACATTTTCTCTTTACATCACTGATGGTCATCACCACACCATGTTCTGATTCTTACAAAATATAACATCACCTGAGACTCCCTCTAAGTTAATAATGAAACATAATTTTAATGAATGTTTAGTATGATTTAATAATAAATATAAAACCAATTACCTTTTCAAAATCTTCGCCATTATTCACTGTTCATTTAACAATAACATAATACTTTTTTTTTTGTGTAACAAAATCAGCGAGGCCCACACAACCTCTTCGACTGCTGCATTATCTGCAAAGAGGTCGTTATCAATGACAGATCGGGTTTTCTTAACTTTATCATTCGCCTAATCTAAGAACAACACGTCAATCAGGCAGACACGACACTTATCTTCTCACATAGACATATTCATCTTTCACTATACTATCACGTGGGAATGCTTTTTTTTTTTCAATTAAGCGACGAGACGAACGGAACGTTCACCTTATGGTAAGTGATACGCCCGCTCATAGCGTGGCGATGATATATACTGCAGCACATTGCGCTAGTCGCTTGAGACGTAATATGTTGAGTCTAGTTACCCCAGTAATTACACTAGCTACAGCGCCCTTTAAACTGGGACATAGTAGTGTTTGCATAGTACTGTTCGGCTGCAGAAATAGGGGCTGCGGTGGTACCTCCCTTTACGGTCACCGGCAACAGAAAGTTACCACCACAGTAGCCTAACATAAAAATTGACGTAAGTAATTATTAAAAAAAAAAAGTTTCGATATAAACGGCATGAAACAATGTTTTAGCGTTTTGTCGTACTGACCACTTTGATCTGCAATATCTCCTCTTTGGTTAAGAATTCCAAATTCAAATTTATAAATTCATTTAGCTGGTACATTCGAGTTTTGAAAATAGTCATTCATTTGTTTTTTCCTCATTATTTTTTTCTTTAGCGTGGCTTATTACTACATGATGGAAAACATGAAGTATCGTTATATTTACGAGTACGAGTTCTACCGTGGCACCAGTGCTGCAGAAACAGCTCAAAGGATTAATGATGTGTACGGCGCTGGTGTCGCATAAGAAAGCACGGTACGTTTTTGGTTTCAACGATTTCTTTCTGGAAATTTCGACCTTCAGAACCAACCCCGTGGATAGCCGGAGACCAAAGTGGAAAATGAAGAATTAAAGGCTCTTATGGAAGCAGATACATGACAAAGCACTTCAGAGATAGCTGCAGCCTTCGGGGTAAGTGACAAAACTGTATTAATCCAATCGAAGCAAATCGGGAAAGTAAAAAAAAAATGAACGATGGGTACCTCATGAATTGAGTGAATCGAATTTGCAAACACGCGTCGACAGCTGTGTGACTTTGCTCAACCGACACAATAATGAAGGGATTTTAAATCGAATCATTATTTATAATGAAAAGTGGATACTGTACGATAATCGAAAGCGCTCGTCGCAATGGCTGAACCCTGGAGACCCAGCCAAATCCAGCCCTAAACGAAAATTGACACCGAAAAAGTTACTTGTAAGTGTTCGATGGACTAGCGCCGGTGTCGTTCGCTACAGCTTTCTAAAATCTGGCCAAACGATTACGGCAGATATCTATTGTCAGCAACTGCAAACCATGAAGGAAGAACTAGCTACTAAACAACCGAGATTGGTCAATCGCTCTACGCCACTGCTGCTTCACGACAACGCAAGACCACACACTGTACAACAAACAACCACTTAGTCAGATGAGCTACAATTAGAATGTCTGCGATATCCACCGTAATTCCCGGACCTTACCCCAACAGATTACCATTTTTTCCGGAATTTAGACAACTTCTTACAGGGAAAAATATTCAACTCCGATGCGGCAGTCCAAGCCCCTTTCAAAGAGTTTATTAATTCTCGCTCCCATGGTTTTTTTTAGTAAAGCGATCAATGAAAGGGACCTTTGAGATGTAAAAAGTGCATGGATAACAACGGTGCATACTTTGATTAATTAAATATATTTTACAAAAAATTTACTTTATATTCCTCCCGTACAAAACGGCAATTTCATATGTAAGGACCTAATATTACGTTAAAGGAAATAGTTGCGTGTTTAATTAAGTATTTCCCTTAAATTTATATATAACTTAAAAACTATTATAAATAAGTATGAAATGCAAACTATTCATAATAATAATATTTAAAGGGGAAAACTTTGTGGTTATTTTTAAAGTTTATTACACCTATAAGTTTATCTCATCAATATAAGCAAATCCATATATATAATGAAATTGGGTTTTCTTTGTTCACCAATCACGTGAAAAATAGTGAACGTATCGACATGGGAACATGACCATTCGACGCGGAATGATTTGTAGATGGTTATAGACCATTTATTTTTGGAATTTCATATATCCTTCATAATTTAATCCAATTAAGTTTTAGAAACATTTTCATTTCGTTTTATTTATGCGTTTGCTATGATGACAGTTGCAATAGAAAGTCACGGTTGTGGTTACTCTCAAGGGATATTTGAGTAAAATTTTATATTACGACTAGCAAAGCGAAAACTATATTTTACGAAATGTATAGTATTTCTTTAATTATTTTATTACACCGAAATATGGATTGCTTTGCAGCTGCCATCACTAACATTTTTCTTTATCCGACGAAATGACTACACGATCGAGGCGTTCACCTAAAAGTAATACGCCTGCTTATAACAACGTAGTGCCAGTTAGAATGATATACAAAGCACCTCATTGTGCTTGTCGCTTTGAGATATAAGGTCTAAATCTCCATACCTTAGTAATTTCACTAGCTATAGCTCTCTTCAAATCGAAACAGTAATGTATCCACATTGCTATAGCAGCTGAAATAAGGCTTGCGTTGATACCTATCTAGACGGTCTCCAGCAACAAAGACTTATCACCAATCCTTAAAATTTAGTTATATTGAATTATCAAAGCTCATACGGGAGGTAATAATCCTGTTGACAGGCGCAGTATGTATTTAAAGGTCACAAGGAAATCTCCAAATCACTTCCTGTATTTGTTCCCTTTAAGACCCCTTTTACGACACGCCAAAGGAATGGTAACGGTAAATAATTGCAATACGTGTTATAAATACATTAAACCAAAATAAAATGTTGTTTACTATCATACATCATTGGTATCTGTAAATATAAACATGAATAGAATTGACTGCATTACACATTTCGATCTCATAGCGATTTCGTGTACTTTATTCGAGTTATTTGGAGATATTAAGGAATCTTTCCACCCCCGATGATAACTTTTGTAATGTTTTAAAAGTAAATTAACGTCCCTCTCCTCGTTGTTTTTCAAATGAAACAGAAACGTAGACTTTACACATTGGAAAATTTCCATACCATATGATCAAGCAAATTAGAGTATTTAAACGATTGCTGTGAGTTGCAAAATAATAAACTAAACAGAATGATCGTACATTGTACCTGTATTATTGTACCTGTGTGTTTTGCAACCAGTTTACATGTACAGGTTTTTTTTTATTTTATTTGTCTTTGTAACACTATGTAGGTAAAGATACCATCATTTCTAAAATTATCATTTTAATAGTTATGCTTATTTAATTAATTAGTTGAGGGTAATAGTCACTAAAACTATTGGAAAAAAAAATTCTAGGGTTTACTAATTGTCAATTCATGAATTTTATACAGTGTGGCGCAAAAGTAATCCTCCTATCAGAAAATGCTATAAATTTTGCGATGGGCTCAAATGACAATCAACTGTGGCGGTGGCCATTTACATGATATCATATTCTCGACTTGATGTAAAAAAATTAAAAGACCAAATAAAAATAATCCACAAGAAGAATCAAAGTTTTTCATTTTTTTTTTAAATTACAGCCAAAAACATCGGAAGGTTATTTTTGCGCCACCTTGTACAACTGCAGTATCAAACACCAAGACCGATTGATTTTATAAAGCAAACTGTTCGCTATGTCAGTAATGTCAGAAGTTAACATTTTTTTAAATGTAATTCATTAAGTCTATTATTGCTTCATAATTACTCATTACTATGGTTTTCCTTAAAGACGACTATCATCAAACCGTCGTTATCCAAAATAAAAAGCGTTTCAATGACAGTGCCCATGCAGCACTGAATTGCCTACGAATTTGTGGTTCAAGACAAAAGATATAATTATAAATATAAATATAGGAGATAAATATGAAAAAACGGACACATCCAACTATGTATTAATTTATAGTAAATAGATATAAACGTTTGAATAGGTTAGTTTCGTGGGTTATAAGATTGTTGTGCATTAAAGTTTGCCTAATGATTTATTAACTATTAATCAACTAATAATAGTTGTACTGTCCGTTGCAAAACCATGAAGTCTATAAAGACATGTGGTGCAATAATATAATATAAAAATATTGTTAACAAGGTTATTCTGTGTATAATTTTAATAGTGACATTTCTATTAATTTATAATTTGCAAAAAAAAAAAACTTAATTCACACTGAAATTTAATAATAAATCATATTAACGCCGTTGTGGAAAATACATATATATTGTATGTCATTTGTGCACAACAGATACAAATTAAATGCATTTATGTAGTACTTGCGTTACATAGTTTTAAAGCCTATTTGCACTTTATTATTAAAATCGAACACTAAATAAGTATTTAATTTCTTATAGGTAGTGCCTTTTTATTATGATATTCAGTAAGCTGTCCAATTAAACCAAAGCCTTCACAACTAAATTTATTCAACTGTTTTATATTAATTATTTATTGTATTGTCTAAATGTAGGTTGCGAAGGGCGGACTTAAAGCCTAAGTAGCATTCTCTCACAGAAAACCTTTCCCGTGGTAAAAATTTGGGAGATGATAATACTCATATATAATAATCGAGGAACATTGATGAGAATTGTTTTAAAAGTAACTGTTTGTTTTCGGTCTATTGTCAGCAACGTTACAAATTCAATATGACATAACTAAAACGAATTATAAACTGTAGAAACGTTGTCTATCACTCGATGAAAATAAATTTGAGAAGGAACTCACCGAAGTATTAAAACGTTAAACTATTGCTCCTTGTTGATCATTTAACCAAAGTTTCACGCACTATCTTATTATTACACTCAGTTTTCTCGAAATGAAAAGTAATAAATGAACGTGTGTGATAAAAGCGAGTATAGTATATAAATTTTCACAAACGTAACGATACAAACACGAGCACGAACGGTGTGCAACTAAACGACTCGAGTGAACGTCACAGCGGTTGATCCTCCGTTCCCCCACCTCGCATCAGCACAACAGTCCCTCCCTCAGTCAATCGTAAATTTTCGTATTATTAAGACGTTTTGTTATTTTTAATCGACGGCTAAAAAAAGAGGTTCTCGACACAAGGCGTATTTTTTGTTATGTATGACTACCACGAATATCTCCTTACAGAATTGTTTTGATAATTGTTTTTTTGTTTCAATTAGTATACCTCGAGCCGATGTTGGCCCCATAAAAAATCCAAAACCTTACTAGCAAAAAAAAAAGCTCAACCGTAATACAGCAAACGTGGATTCGGTCAATATCCGTTTGAATGTATATTTTTTTACAGTAATTATGTCCAAAGCTAAGGGTTGTTTCTGTTTATCGTCGGATTAACACTTAGTAAAATCTCTTTATGACATTATTATATTAATCAGTAGCACTTTCTTGATATTTGAGATATTATTCAGAAGACTAAATTGTTTAATATTTTTTTTTGACGTGAAGGGCAAAATATTCACCTGATAGTAAAAGATACACAGATAGATATTGTAAAAGATACGTGGCGCTAGTTAGGACGATATACACTGCACCACACTGCACCACACTGTGCCCATCGCTTTAAGTCATAAGATCTTAAAATTCCGTTACTCCAATATTTTCACTAGCTACAGCGCCCTTCGAACCAGAACACATTAATGATTACACACTGTTGATTAGGGGCAAAAATAAGAACTGCAGCGGTAACCTAAACGGTTCCCGGCAATAGAGACGTACCACCAGTAAAAAGAAATTGAGTGATTATTTTTATACTTTAATTACTGAGTGATTAGTATTATGTATTTATATGATGCCAAACAAAATTCAATATCGATAAAGAGATGAAAATCACAAGCAAGTCATAAATATTTGTTTTCAAACACAAGAGATAGCAAAAGTCAAAGTTGTTATCTTAGAGGCATTTGTATCTATAAGCTATTGGACAATTTTATTAGAAGGTTACAAAGAAACAAAACTAATAACATTATTGTTTGCCTCTGCTGCGCATGTGAGTAATTGGCAATTTAACAGCGTTTTAGTATGAATGTGAAACCAAAACTGTTTACATAACACCGTTTAATGAAACTTTTTACAGAAAAACAAATATAATTATTAATTTTCTCTTATGTCAATGTTAATAAATCAGAATGACGCGCTTATAAGTTATTGATATTTATTTTGTGTTCGTTATCATTATTTTATTCACTAAAGTTATTATTTTAGTCTTTGTAGCTTAAATCACAATATTCACTGACATTGTAATGGATAGCAAACATTCTTTCAACGTTTCATCAAAAACCGAAATCGAAACGTCGAAATCTAGTCGTAGTTATCGGAAAGAGACAGATGTAAATAGTAATTCATCGCGAAGTAACTCTCATTATTATAAAAGAGATATAAGAACGGACGAGTTCAAGAGATTAAATAGCCTCGAAATAATAAAGATGAAAAAAAAATTGCTGAGCGTGTCGTCTTCTACATCTACGGAAACGTTTCAGTGTTTGCATGGAGTTGAAGGAAAGAAATATACAGAAGAGGAAATATTGAACAGATTTCTGATTAAGAAAATTGATCCAATTATAGTTGGTAATAATATATATATATATATATATATTGTAAATTCTCTCAAGAATCAGAATGTTTTAATATTGCTTACCTCTTTAATTATTAAATAATACGAAAATGTTTAAATCTACAAATCAAAGAAAGCTCGGGCAAATAATAGTTAGACAATAAGACGTTAACAAATAAATATAAATGTAAATGGTTGACATAAATATAATGAAATGAACATTAAACTTTCCCTCACCTACATAACCTTTAAATCTATTGTCGTATAGTATGAGTTATGATTTCTCGTGTGCTACTGCATTGACCTGTAAACCTGGTCCATTGTTTTTCGATCACATAGTCGCAGACATTTCAAATAACTAGTTTTTTTTTATAAACAATGGTGTGGACGAATACAGTAGAAATAAATAACTGTTTTCTTTAAGTAATGCAAGCATCAGAGTAAAAACCAGATTTTTTTAAAAAAGAATGTATCATTCAGAATAAGTTGTAGTTAATTTTAATAGAACTGTTAATACGTTTCAGATAAAGATTGGATTGATCCTTGCCCGCTCACTGTTGGATGGGATATTGTCGAAACTTTAGTATTCATGATGCAAGATCCAATAGCTAGCCAACAAGTCGATCGGTTACAGTCCTGTTTAAGGGATTTTGCGGAAATCGCTAAATTTGGCTTTGTATCCTTTAATATTGCATAATCTACTACAGAAGTGAAGGGTAGTCAATAACAAATTTCACACGAAGTAGCGCTGGAGTGTTCATTGTTTATGTCTGCTCTTAAGTTCCCATGATTTAAATAGTAGTTATAACAAATCATTGGGAGAAAGTATATAACACAGTGTATAACATTACAATCAACGTCTTTACTTTCAAACAACATTAAGCTTAATATTCGTTATATATAATAAATATTTATAATTAATTAACAATTTGTAAATTGTCTTTTACATAGTCACAGTATAGCTAGTAAGATAACTATAGTATTCGGTTTGTATTATGAATGATTGAAGCTCAAATAGCATACAGAAAATTCACGTGTTGGATAATGTTTGTGTCATTATGGACTATCTATGCGAAAACTTCTCTCGCAACGAATATTCATTAAGAGATGAATTTATTATCTTATTACAAAAAATGAATAAGCCTATATTATTAAACTTAGCATCAGATGTTGTCACTTATTTTGAAACGTTGACTAACTACCTTAATTTTATGGGTGCGTTTTTTACAGATTCATATACAACATGAGCGATTATTATATATTAGAGCAGATATTTTTTTTTCGTAAGCACATTCGTTTGGCTTATTTATGGAGCGATATCGTCTTCGCGATTTTATTATAGTCAAAGGGGCCAACGGCGATGGTAATCGGGGGAGTTTTACTCCTATTTTAGTGATGCTAATAGTATAGAGTAAGAGCGTGTACGACACGTTTGAAGGCCCAGAACGCTTGGTACTCTGTCCTACTTATGAATAATCTAGAACGATCTAAATTCGATTTTAACTTTCTATTGTGACTTGTTATTATACATTACGTTTTGAAAAATGTTATACAGTATTCAATCTATGCTTTACATTTAATGTAATAGGCTGAAGTTTAAAAGAACCTAAGAAAACTATGCAACTAATTTGCATACAATATATCATCACTACATTAAGAAATGGATATGTTTATTTTAAAAAGTAATGACTGTGGTAATAGTTTGTTTAATATTATTTTATTACTTATATATAAGCAAGCAGTCACCGCTGTGGTACCTTATTTTGTATTTAAAGTGTTAGTAATACTTGTTCACGGACTATTCGAAAGTCCGCCATGTTCGCATTATTGCTTACCTAATAGTAATTTTGTTGCTGAAGACTAGACCAATACGGTTACCAGAAGATCCTATTTATACCAACGGAAACATAATTTTAACAAAACCTATATGACATTTTAATAAATATGAAATTTTTTTAATTACTTTAAAATTTAAAATATTTTCAGGGTATTTCTTAATGCGTTTAGAAGATGATGATAACTTTGATATAATTTCTGAAGCGTTGATTTGGCACCTGTCGGCTCCTGACAATTGCAGAGATCAGGGCGTCCTCCGCTTGAGCCACACGCTAGCTGCTGCCACCAACTTATGTGAAATTGTTGTCAGAATGTTGTCTTTGGCCACCACGTATCGTTTTTATACGTTTCTGAAAATCGCCTTTTTACTAGCGTGCGATAATGTTGAAAATTGTAATAACCTTTTTGATATTTAAACAATTTGACCTACTTTTGATAGATTGGTCATTAATTGGAATAAACAAGTTTTGTTTATAAAAAGAATTTTTAACATCACTTCTTTTAATAACACCATTTATACGTTAATATTATATTTATAGTAAAATGTGATGACCAGAAAATGAGGATAACTTACTAAGTCAAAACTATTGTCAAGAATTTCGTGTACTGTTCATATTATTGAAGTAAATTTATAACACTTGAGATAATTTAACGATCCTTTTTTTATTTTAGGTGTACACATGCTAAAAGATAATATCATCGAAAACATATTCTGCCGTTTTAATCCCTATTTTCCTGATCGGGCTTTGCCGATATTTGATATCAACCCATTGGATCTACAAGACATTAATGTGAAACTAGGTAGCGTACTAATAATATGAATATTTATTTCCGTTATTTCCATATTAATACGTATTTTAATAGAGGATACTGAACTTCATAATTAATCAAAAAAATTATAATGTCGCAGTTACACTCATGAAAATCCGCACTTTTCTTAATTTTACCCGCGAAATAAATAATAAAAGCAACATTTATGGGATATAACATTTAGTAATTTAAATGTATGTTAAGTATGACACCGAAATATGTTTTTGAATAAATACTATTTGCTATATTTAGTAAAAGTAGAATTTGTTTAATATTTTAATATGAAAGTAATGACAAATTATATATTGTTATAAAGGCGCAAGCAGCATAAACATGTCTACAACGCTCTCTCTTCTTTTGGTATTATTGAAAACAGTTAAACAAATTGCAGAAGAAGATCCAAAATTTTGTTTAACCCTATCATGTCCTAACTCCTACAGTCAAAGGTGATCTATAAAATTATAACATCAACTACAGCTTTACATCATACAATCATTTTACATAATGGTCAAGAGATAATTTCTGTTCTCTTCATTTAATAAAAAGAAATGTATTTGCTAGAGTTTGATGATAAAACAATTTACTCAACGGGTCATGTCAGTTATATTGTAAATTTGCCGTAATAACAGTATTCTTGTTTCCACTAACAATTGAGATCCCGGTGCGCTATAGTTCACTTCAGCATCTTTTTCCTTTCTAACATCATATGAAATTGCGATTAATAAGGGTCCATAAAAATATAATGAACTGAATAATACGATCTCGTTGATAAATGACCAAGGATATTTTTTTTTAACAGATGTTTCGCTTGGGTATATCGATATGAATGTCGGGCAAGGGATCACCGGCATGAGAGAATAACCCTCACGATCATCGTGTCGTGTCTTCTTCATTGCTTCGGATCCCGGTTAACTACCTTGTGTAATCTATTAATGTCGGGTATGTTACGAGATAATATACAAATCAATTAAAATAATTAATTTTGAAACAATGATGCAACAGTTTTCTTTCCTTTAACGCTCAATACAACTTATTTAAGACAAAATAGAAACTTAATATCTAAGTATCGATGTGTATATTTACTTTACTTGATCGGTAATGTGTTTGGGATCATATTGTTTAATCTCTTCGTACGATATACTGAGACTATCTGCATTAGTTTAAACGTAATTTTTTAACTGTTCGTAAGAATTTATCTAAATTCATTTTAGGCGTCACTTTACTATATTCTTTCTTTTTAACTAAATAACGATTTTTATTTAATAAGTTATCTAACTATCAGATATTTTAACGCTGTCGGTTCGGACGGAAGTACCCGTAAGGAAAAACTGGACAGGATCCGTTAACTTCAACACGAGCCCCTCTGACGTGCGATTTAAACAAGTTTTATTACATCTAAGCGTTCAGTTTTTTAAAACTTTCCCTTATAATAAATTTGTAAGTAATGGCATGGTGAGACATGCCTTTCTTGATAATAAAATATCCACTGTAGTCTATTCTGTACTGTAATTTATTCTATCGCTTGTAGATGATGGAATCACAACATTGGCTTCTTGGATTAATGTACTTACTAGATCCTCTGCTTTGCAAGCTCAAGCGTCATTGGTCACCACCGCTATTTGATGACTTAAGAGATACTGCTTTTAAAGTTCTAATTTGTACTCTGCCGATAGCATCATTACAACTCGTCCAAGATTATGGTTTAATGAGAAGGTAACATCGAGCAATATTGTTTAAAATAAGTTTAGATTCCAACGTGCAGCCTTATACAAACTTTATTGTATAAGTGGATCTGAACTTCTTTTTATTATTTTGATCAACTTTATTTATCGCATACTGTTACACTTCTACTCAAAAATAAGCAGCAATTTAATTAATAAAATTATATATTAATTACTTTTATATCTGTAGATTAATGTGGTATATAGAATGGTATTCCGTGAATCCATATGAATTATCCGTACTATATTGGTGCCTCAGAGTACTGCAGGTCACGATAAGTGAAAAAAAAAGTAAAACACGTGCTCATATGCTGAAAGATTTGTTCGACAGTCACGGTATTATTATAATTATTCGTAAGTATATTTCAAATGTTCAATTTATAATGTATATATATATGTGTATAGAAAATATCCAGAGATTTATGGACACATCACGAGATTTCTGTACTATTACACGTAAACATTCAAAATTTTGTAGAGATATAGCTTCTACTATTTAGAGGTCAGCTAAGAATGGATTTTACAAAATTCCTTCCCCAAGTGGTGGGGTGTTACGGTTACCAAAATGGGCGGGAACAGCTAGTGATGTAGATTAGAGATAGGTAAGAATATTTACATCGCAACCAAGCAACTTTACTAGGAAAAACTTTAGGAAAATTGAGCAGCTTGTTTCCGTATTATTACTTAATATATACATAGTTTTCAGTAATTTACTTTGACGTATACTTACTTCGAGACTTATATCGATTTCGAAAAATCCCATTAATATCAATTATCATTGTTCAACTGAAGAAGTGAGGATAATACTGGGAGTTACATTTAAAGGTTAATTACATTCCAATACAAAAAAAAAATCATGTAGGTCTATGCCATAATCTACTTGATCAGAAAACTCCTCCGGTTGAGAAGAGCCAAGTTATTATCGCAATATGCCTAAGGTTGCTGACCAGCTCAATTGTGATTAATTCGCGTATAAGTTGCTGTGTTTACCCGGATATAAAATGGCCTTCGTCTGTTCAGACACTATCGACAAGGATGTTGAACGTCGTACTGTTTTCTTTACAGAAACACCAGCTTATCTGTGACAGGTGATATAATTTTATATTACGTAGTTCTTTAATGAATAAATATGATCAATATTTTTATGTCTTCCGATATAAAATGAAGTATCTTCTTACTGATAAATGAGTTTTCGGTTTTCGCTAATCGCAACAAGAATCTTAACGGCATTCAACTTTTAAATGCGATAAAACTTACCAATTTATTTTTTTTATTATGTCGAGTGAGAATTAAGATGAAGAATATAAACTGAATAGTTTTGAGGGAGCCAGAAAATAGATGAGATGTTCAGGCTGCACATTAACAATATAGGAGTGAAAATTACTCCATCACGTTTTACTCGGGAATCCGTCTTATAAAAAAACTGTTTAGTCGCCTGCAGTAAACATACCTTTTTTGGTGTTAGAAGTATCACTATTAAAAAAACGATAATTTACATAAATTCCTAGATGGATGATATCATTACTGAACTTTATATGGGAGACGATTATTTGGAACGATTCATACAGGGCAAAATTTGTCAATGATGACGGTGTTTTTAAACTTCTCGACGTAATTTCTGTAAGTTCTATATCAATTTACTCTAATTTTGACTGTTGTTATTACTTCGATTAAACACATTTATAAGCTGGTTCTTGAGATTGTACAATAATTTCTGTTCCAAGTCCTAGACTAAAGCAAATCTTACAAAAACTGATTAGCAAATGCTCTGTTTATTACATTAACGGCGTTTTCATTAGTATTAAAGTTTTATGATATAACTGAATGCGGGCCTCTAGTCTCAACAAGTACTCCTTTATTATTTAATTATAAAGATAGAAATTGGATGATTGCCATTTCCGCATTTGTCCACTTAATTGAATGGGAATCGCTTTTCGCATTAATATATATATAATGTACTGTAATGCTGCTGATATGGTCTATATTTGTATCATTAATATTAAATGAATAATTTTATTCGAACAGTTAACTCGGCCCGCAGTTCAATGTCTCGCACTCGCACTTCTATGCGACGTTGCGCGAGCAGGCGAAGCTGTTGGGCAGATGGTCACATGGAGAGCCAGCTCTACGGCTTCGGAGATTGTATGGTCAATTATGATTAATAGATAGTTCTACATTCTCCGCATACAGTAAAAACAATTTTTTTTTTTTTAATGAAACATTTACATGATGATAAGTGATTTATCCAGTGAACCACCCAGTCGGAAAACCTCGGTGATCGTCACAATTGCAATTTATTAGGTTAGAAATTTCATTGCAGTTAAATTACTGAAATAATCATAGTATAGAGCATATGATGATTTTGAAAGTAATTAATAATAAAAACAAAGATTCAAACATTATACACACTCATATACACATATTACCATACAAACATTTCTATAACAGACTAAAATCTATGTCTGTAAGGTAATTTTGTGTATTTTGTTACTAAAACTTCTAGGTCCCAAATTTAGTTAGAAGAGGAGCTACAATTGCCAATTTACTGGCAGCAATTTTCCGAGATGAATGTCATGCAGCCAAAGTCAAACTAAACGAGTATGGTATTTTACAAAGTGCGTTTTTCTCTCGTTGTTTACATTTTTTAATAATTGATAAATCCTGTAGCCGCTTTATTGCAAACTACAATTTTTTCCTATTACGAAAACAACCTTTTAAAATATACGAATATGTTAATAAACTATAAAACGGTTTATTTATATATTTTTTTAATTTCATTCTTGACATGCTTAGCTTAACATAGCTTAATCATTAATTATATGCGATTGCAGATTTAGATTGTCCTATAATGTCCCCGGATGTATTACAACAAATATGCTGTCTTTACGAAGAACAATATTTCTGTAAAAAATCATTAAAATGCTTGCCGGCTGCAGATTTGGCTGGATCTCGGATGCCAAAGGTTTCAATTTTAATTTTAAATATATTTAATAGCATTTCAGAGATACAATAGCTTGAATTTCCATAAAAATAATTACAGAAGCATGAGATTAATATACGTATGTATGAGACTTTATCATTAATTTGCGTAACATCATCTAGACATTTTTCATGCTTCAGGTGTGTAAAAACCTTCGTAATGAAATGTCGATATGTAAAATTTTAATAAAATTACAAAAATCTTACATCTTATCATTTTATATTATAGTCAAAGCATAAATCAAATGACAAGATTTTTATTTAGGAGCAAGTCTATACGTATGAATTAATTAACAATTAATAATCTTCCAAGGAAAGCAGTACATATATATTTTTTATAAATTTTAGGTCTACGCTCTTCTTCACATGCTTTCGAAAGATTTGGCCTTTAAAGTATCACTAGCTGACGAAGCGTATAACTTATACAAGAATATTAAGTTACCGCCGCAAGATGAGGTATTCAATGTAGTTATTAAATCTTGGTGATGGACAATATATTTAGTAAATAAAGATTACTACTCTGGGTAATATTTATGACAACTTACAACGATAACTTATTTTTTAAAATAACTATATTTAAAGGATTGTTTTCTGGGTTTTTTACATGTTTCATATAGATATTATCACTTCATGAGTGGAAGAGAAATTTCTATAGCCTACTACTAGTACTGTTTAACGGTTTTTATAGTAATACAAAAGCTTATACCAGATGTATATTAATTAACCATTCTTTTGACAAATTTATTATGATTTATCGACTTGGTTCTTCTTAAATATTGCACATCATCGGAACATGACGACATGATTATTTATTAACATTTATCTAATATTTTAATGTACAATAGTATGTGTTTCAATGGTCATTATTTGTTTGATTAGTGCTCGTACGTATATCGTTATAGTGAATTTAATATGAAAATCTCTTCCAGACAATCCTCGTTCTATCTTCGCACTATTTAACATTAAAATTAAACGAAACCTGGGTTGAAACGAAGACATTATGCCCCGATCTGTTGCCACAGGGCGTCGAAACTCTTGACGAATATTCTGAGATAGCTAAGTAAGTTTATAATATTAGGACAATAAATATTAGGACATTCTTAAATTTAAGTTATGGATATAAGATGATGTGTACACGAATTTGTTTTAATATTAGTTTTGTCCTGAATCAACTAAGCAATCTGTATTACATATATCGGCAGTACCGATGGTGACCGCTACAATTCTTTCCTTTTTTTATTTCAGAGGATGGGCAAAAGAAATTAAGCTTATACAGGAAGATATTATGGAACAAAGCCAAAAAGAGGTTAAATATACATATATATATATATATACACATATAACTAAATTCCAACTGAAGCATCAGTAAAACACTGTTTTATTGATAGGTCTAATTGCTCATCGTAACGAAATTAACATTTATGTATCTAGGTGACGAGGAAAGCGTGACATTTACTTAGGTGAAGTGACGCTTGTCGCGTCATTTAGTTGAATTAAAAAATACATAAAAATAATTGATACTCTTCGTATTGCAGGAACAGGGAGTTGAATGTTCTTTTTACGAGTTTCTCAGTAGGGTTAGGCTTAACATAGCGCTTGACGGGTTGCGGGAGGTGCGCTGCATGGCGCGCTCGTGCGATCGCTTTCAGATATCGCATGCGCTGCTGCACGATGCGGTGATAGCGCAAAAACGTAGATGCGACCTATCAGGCAGCCTACAGGAACCGATAAAGAAGACGTATACATCTCCTTTAGATGCACAGGTAATAACTCAAGCAGAGAGAGCAAGAGACACAGGTACGAGGTCTCTATAACTGGAGACCGTCTAGGTAGGCGCAACGTGGCTTCTGTTTCTGCCGTCAAACAGTTGTGTGCAAACATTAATGTTCGGATATGAAGGGCGTTGTTATTAGTAAATTACTGGAGAACGAAACTTAACATCTTGTCTCTAAGCGATAAAGACAATGTGGTACCCATTATGCATCATTCTAACGGCACGTAGTCACCATTAGGTCAATGTCTAACTCGTCTCGTCGCCTCGTCGGAAAAAAAACAGTCATTAGCATAATAAACTGGAAATTAATAAGAGTGTGAAAGATGAATAGAGAAATGATAAAAGGCAATAGGAAGAATTAAAGTAGAAAATAAGAAAAGATATAATAAAGACTTGTTCCAACAAGCAAAGGGATGAAGTTTAAAAAAATATATATTGCAAGTAGTTGTCATCATATTCATAAGCTGAACACAGAGCTTACCCAAAGACTATTGATCCTGCGATATTAGTATTAGTATTTCGTTGCTTAACGCCCGTTTCGCCAACTTACACAAAGCACACGGTCACCATTTGAGAATTTTATTATCATCCTAATGCACTTCATCCTTTAATTTCAGGAACCTTTGGGCTTTGTTGCATTTATATATTTACCTATTTTTTACTACAATTTATTTATGATAGACCTAAATATATAAAGAGTTAAGAGCACAGTTGTATGTATGAAGAGAGATTAACCATTTTTTTTAAAACACAAATCTTACAAGTTGGTCGTGATAAGATAACAGACAAGCAAATTATCGAACCCGGGATCTGGTGATTTAGGTGGTTGGTTGCTTGTGATACGCGTTTCCGTTGATATGTGTGTCGACCCTCAGTTACTTCCTGATTATTACGCACTATAGCATAACGTTACTGTCCTTAGTACCATTCAATATGGTTACGAATTAATAAACATTACGTATCGATTACATACGTAAAGTATACTATTACTATTGATTATACTATTAACGTATCGAATTTATAATTATTTGTATATTAAGCGGAAAAAACTTTACTTTAATGTCATGCGTAAACAAAATAAAAATGTTGAGTATTTCATTAATGTAAATTCAAATAATTGGGTGATTATTATTGCAGAATGTAATTGGACAGCACGTAAAAGTTACCAGCATCGAGCCAAAAAAGATCGCAACCGAAACTGTGCAGTCGTGTTCTTGTCAAATGACTGACAAGTGTAATGAATGATCTCTAAACGGAAATATATATATGACCTTAAATCAGATTTATATTTTTCATAGTCATTTATATCATAATCACGAAAACTATTAGGGTGACATTAATAGGCATTGGATGGAGCTACATTTTAACTTCAGATTTTTATAAGTAGAATGTTTTATTATATTAAAATCTATTTCTACAAAATGGATATGGTAATAGTATTAAAAAACAAGATAACTTTTAACCCAATCTTTATTAGGAAATTACTTAACTGTATACAAGTAATACATTAAAACAAATATTTGATGATTACCGCCACAGTACTTAACGGAAACATTAAAAGGGGGTTCGGACATACAGCTTCCTATAGAAATACACAAAGTTGTTGACATGCAAAAAACCATACACACAAAGTTCTACTCTTTGCTATCAGTCAATTACACTTGAATATAATAAGCATAAATGTATAGGTACAACAGTATACGTAGTCATTTGTTTAGTACTGCTCATTAAAAATAAACACTCTAAATTGTAATAGTAAAGTTACCCCTTTGAAGATTTATAAGAACGCTTCCTCTATGTCTATTTTTTTACTCAAGACGATACATGAAAAATAAATATATGTGATTCTGTTAAAATATTGCAAACATAAACCATTTCAATATTGCCCATTTAAAAAAAACAATTCTTAACTGATGGAAATGGTTTTGTTGATGATGTAAAAACAGAACGCAATTCAGAAATAGTATTTTATTAGACAGCTACATTAAAACAGTTCGTCCCATGCGAGACATCTTTTCTTGACAACCAAACAAAACGTCTGTTCTATGTATTTGCCATGTCTCATAGACCAGCTACTCGCCAGCAGTACAGATGATCCAATGTCAACGAATGCAGGTAAATGATTTATTAGAGTAAAAGAAAAAGTAATATTAGACATAGCCAAACTTCTATGAAGATTATAAATAGATTAAGATAAAGGCTTCCTAACCAAGGGTAGGATATTTATTAGGCAAGGCACAAGAGGCACCTTTGTGTCAACAACGTTGACATCTCTAGGGGATAACAGCTTTAAAAAGGCGAGAAAACCTTAATTTGAAAAATTTACTTTGTGATAAACACAAGTTAAAAACCACTCATCTAATCGTCAACCGTAATCAATAACCACTTTTGACTAGCAACATTATCAATATTAGTCTTTAAACTCCACAAAAAAACTATTTATAACAGTCAACGTTACTAAACTCTTATTAATTACCTATTAAATGTTATTTGTATTTCAGTGAGCGTAAATTTATAATAATTATAATGTATTTTTATACTCAACTTTGTTTTAACCTTATTAACATTCAAAGAACAAACTTAATACTAATAATTCAACCCTCGACTCAAGTTCCCGGTCGCATCTATCCTTACCACGATTGCGGTAATGGTGTGGGGGAAGTAACGAATGCTAAAAATCATCGGGACAGGACCGGATACCGAACCTGGCAACGTATATTGAGCGAATTCTGCGGCTAGACACGAGTTCGCATGAACTGGAAGTGGAGCTGGAGTACATACGATGGCACTCAGCCCCACTGAGTGAAGTCCATAGAGAAAGGAAGGATAATCTTATCTTGCAATCAGGTCATTTGCTCTACTTCCGAGAGGAAGATCGCCTTTCTCAAGGTAAGGTAGATGTATTCCTCTTTAACGAATCTTTCACAGAAGACATTATTAAAATCTCTAGTGTCGGCACGGGCATCTTGTTATCAAGTTATCTGAGAAATATTTTCTTAAGCTGATACAAATTTATGCGTCGACGCACTCGGACGATAGTCAAAGTTAAGTGCGACGAAATAACCAGGCATCATCTACACAGCACCACTAAGGCTAAAGCTATATTGTCATGGAGAATTTGATGCCACGGTGAGTGAGTACGCGTCCAGGTATTGAGTGGATTACGGGTATAAGAGCAGGAATCATAATAGACAAGTGCTTGTTACCTTCCTTGAAAAAGAGAGGCTACATCTGATGAATTCATTCTTTCAAAAGTCCCAAAGAAAGTGGACTTGGAGAAGCCCTGGCAATGTGACTAAAAATGAGATCGATTTCATCATGACGGACTAAAAGGTCAGTGATGTCACTGTGATCAATAGGTTTAATACTGGCAGCGATCATCGACGTGTCTGTGGCACTCTGAATATACACTTTAAGTTTGAAAGAGTTCGATTGGTGAAATCAAGGCTCCGTCCAAACCTGCTCCACGCTAAAGAGAATCCCAACGCATTCAACTGAAATACAAAAATTGGTTCTACGCCCTGAACTCTACTTTAGACATGGAGGAGAACCTCGACCACATAGTTAGCATTTTACGATAGGAGGGTACTAGGCTCCCTCCGAACAAATTCCCGCCTGGCCCAGAAGATTATAGGGTTCGAGAGGAGGACGCACTATGTTCCGGTGCTGCATAGTGCAGCCGACGCTGGCGGGGTCACGGAGGTGTGCTCGAAGTGACGCTCAAAACTGATGATGGTAAAACACTTACATCCAGGTTTAGAGTTCTCTCTGAGATAAGGAATTACTATGACAAACTGTATGCCTCTCAGAATCCACAATCTGACCCGGCACGAGAAAACTAAAGCTAAATTGTCACACCATTTAAACTTTGTTACTTTATTTATAGAAATGAAAAAGAACCTTATAAATTGCATTCTGGAACAACAATTAAACTCGAAATAAAATTATAGAGAATGCTAAAAATAAATATTACACACAAAAGATTAATAAGAACAAATCAAATACGAAAAACCCGATTACACCAACCCCAAAGCTTATAGACCATTAGGTCTGCTGCCAGTATTGGGCAAGATCTTCGAGAAAATGACAGTAGCAAGGTTAAAACGGTACATAATACCGAGGATAAGTAATCGCCAGTTCGGATTCATGCCCCAGAAGAGCACCAATGACGCCCTCTGTAAACTAGTACAACATATCAGGGGCTAGCCACAGGTCAAGAAGCAAATTACCCTAGTGTCGTTGGTTGTAGAGGGAGCCTTTTACAGTCAGGCTGGCTGAAGAAAAGTGTCCCGTAAATATAAGGAGGCTAATAGATAGGTACTTGACTTGCAGAAAAGTCACAGTAAGGTTTGCTGGGGAGGAATGCACTTGCAATACCACGAAAGGTTGCGTGCAAGGGTCAATTAGCGGTCCTCTTCTTTGGAATCTTCTTTTAAACCCGCTACTTGAAGAACTCACCGCGAGAGGGGACTATTGTCAAGCATTAGGGGATGACATGACGCGCTAATGCTACCCTCGACTATGTTAGACAGTGGGGTGTCCAAAACAAGTTGAGGTTCGCACCGCACAAGACATGTGCAATGGTCATTACGAACAAACTCAAGTACGACACCTCGCGGCTGAGCATGGCAGGGCCCTGCATTAGTATGTCCAGGAAAGTCAAGATTTTGGGGCTAACTATTGATGATCGCCTAACGTTTAATAGCCACGTGACGAATCAGTGCAAAAAGGCATTGGAGTTGTATGGGCAAATCGATTGAGTGGCCAAGATCTCGTGGGGTCTTGGCTCTGAAATCATTCGATCCATCTATATAGCTGCGGTGGAGTCGATTGTGCTATACGTGGCTGCGGCATGGGCACCAGCAGGCAAGAAACTAGGGATTCAGAGGCATCTCAGTATCGTATAGAGAGGATTTGCGATAAAACTTTGCAGATCGTACCGCACCGTCTCTCTACATTCGGCCCTGTCGTTGTCGGGGATACTGTCTCTGGATCTGAGAATTCAGGAGGTGTACAACCTATATAAGACTAGGAGAGTGTTGTCCCAGACACTTCTAAGCGATAGGGAAGTAGTATTAAGAATTAATAGTAATAAAATTTATACGTGTGCGTGAAAACGTTCGTGCAAAGTAGAGAGTGTTGATCGAATGTAAAATAATGTTTGTGGGTACATACAGTAGTACACTGTACAAGTACAGCGTGTAGTAATTGTACAAATATAAAAACACATATTACGACAATATTACTGCAAACAGACGATTAAATTTTTGGATTATCAAATAAAACTAATTGGCACACCTTTGTAACATGGTAAAACTAAACGCTATTTCCGAAGAAACGCTAAGGCACTAGGAGATGGCTATAAGAAGAATATATTACGTTTTAACTATTATAGATGATCACACTTGCTACATATAGGACAAAACATACAAAAACTACATTCATGATTGTTCTATATAAGACAAGTATTTATATACACAATAACTACAATTGCAAACAGCAAACCGTTACAAAATCGATCTATTTGACAAAGAAAAATCGTTGAAATTTGGTCACTAAAAATAATATACATGGAACACAAACAAAAAAAAAAGTCTTGGCCTCAATTAATGATACATACCCAATACAAACGCTATGTGAATCTATATTATAGTAAAAAATATACTAATAAAATAGAGCAGGAGTCGGCAACCTTTTTCAACTGCGGGTCGAAATAATGTATTATAGAAACATTTGGATAAATCATATTTTCTATGTAATTAATATTTATAATATTGTCGAAGCTAAAGTGGCCCATTTTTAATCAACAAGTGGTAAATAGGTGATCCACGTGTCGTATGTTGTCGACCCCTTCCACATCCCTACTTATCGTATAGAGGTTTAGAAATTTCTTATTTACATTTGCAAAGCAGTCTCATTCGCTTTCATTATAAAACATGTTGCTACATAATTTATTATTAAGGAAAATGGATAAATGTTTTAAATGTCACATTCATATATCAGGGTCATAAAATATCAGGAAATTGGGATTGAAAAAGTCGTTATTCTATGTAGCAATTTAACTAATAAACTTTTTCAGGACATATGTTAGTGTCTGTCCATGATCCCACATGATTGCCATCATGATGTGCTGATATCTTATGTGGCGATAAATTGCAATAGCATTGTCGTAACAACAGACTATTCACTCTTTTTAAGCCATTCATCTTTAACTTACAGTTTCATTAAAATTGAAGTACTTATAAATAAAAGTAATTAAAGATTAAAAATTCCGTCTCTCAACATATTCCAACCGTCAGTAGTGACACAGAAGTAAAGGGTAATCTCTCAGACCACTTGCCACAGCAAACAACGGTGAGCAATGCTACTCCAGAAATACTACTGCTTTCATCCCTTTCTGAATTATATAAGTAAGGAAGCGGAAGTAAGAGACTGCTTTTAAAGGAACAGCAACATGTTTACTTCGGGAATCGAGCAACCTGAAAGCTGATGAGCTGGTATTATAGAAGCGCTAGACAGGCTTTATCAATTAACTAAAGCAGCAGAACAGAAAAAGACACCGGAAGTATCGAGGCTTGAACAGATCTTTACTGTAAAGACGGATACACTTCCGCAACTAGAGATGATGAGAAACTCATACAAAAAATGTACGAACATGGCGTAGCAATGTCAGAATGCAAATAGCGTGCCATCGTTCTTTCTGAATAAATTAAGCATATAGCCTCTTGATGGACATATGCTGAAATCACAAAAATGTTAAAGACTGTGGCGGAACTTAAAAACATGTTACGTCACACCATAAAGATACCAGACAAGAGCTTATCGCAAAAATATAGGGTACTGCGCAAAATATAGTGCTATACGCGTAGATAGATTGCGCAACACCATAGACCAGAAGGCTATTATAGACTGCCACAACAAAGAGATGCTAAAGATAAGCAAAGCCATCAGTGGGCAAAATCTCAAGGTTAAAGAGCGATAAATAGAGACCCCTTGATTATAATAAAAGACGGCCTGACCTTACATACAAATGAAGAACTTATTAAAGCCATGAAAAGTCAGAATCGACACCTCTTTGCAGACGTTAAACAAGAGGAAACAAAAGTCGCGATTAAATCTATATTTAATGGTGTAGTTGTGTAATTAAATCTATATTTGGGTCTATACCCAAAGTAAGAAATTCATATACCCTACACGTTGTTATACACGTATGTCTCACTACGGCAAGCATATGACTTGACAAGGAGTACTTGCAAACTAAAAAAAAAAATTGAAAAAGAAGCCAAAACTGCACAAATTGAGACTTGGAAAAGCTCCTGTTGCAAACAAGACAGGGAAGGCGTGTGGGAGGATATTTATATTCATTGCCAGAACTGGCAAACGACATGAGGGTTTACCGATGGAGATATAAGGTAGAACACTAGACTTTGAAGAATCAGTGAAAATGCTCACAGATGCCCCTTATCCGGATGACTTAGTAGATGTTGACATTCCAGAACAACGGAGCATCAGGGAACGGGTTGACTGTTTAAATAGTCAAATGTTAGAAGAACACTAAGATCTTCCATTCACTATAGAGAAACTACGAAACGTTGAGAATTTTAATCCAAGGAAGGCTTCCGGTGCTGACGGAGCTACCGCAGATATCTGCTGGCGTGCCACAGCAAATGATCTAGAATTTTTTGTATTGCTTGATAACCAATGCCTACAATTCGAACACTTTCCGACTATATGGAAAAAGGCGAGGGTAGTGATCTTACGAAAAGCTGGAAAGGATAACTGAGATGGGATAGATTCTAGAAACGCTAATCGTAGGCAGACTTAAATGGCACTTTTTCTCAAAGATTCGCATTCGCCACGGATTCATGCTCCAAAGAAGTACTGAAGACTATATCCAGTGAATCATATTCGACAATAAGTTGAATCGAAGAAGATTGTCGTAATGATATCGCTGGACATAGAAGGAGCCACAATCCATAGTGATTCGCAGTGAGAGTTCGTTTAGTGGAGGAAAATTGCCTTATAACATAAGAATGCCAAACAGCTACTTACGTGACAAAAAGGTTACTGTTAAATATAATGGTAAAACCTGTGCCAAAAATACTACCAAAAGGTGTGTGCAGGGATTTATTGACGGTCCAATCCTTTGGAACTTACTATTAGACCCATTTTCAAAAGAACTAGAACAATGAAACGACTAGTGTCAAGCTTTCGCAGATCATGTCGTTTTACTCTTTGATGGCGACACGCTATTAAGGTGTATGCACCCTAGGAGAAAAATAAAAGTAGACAAGTTACTCACACAAGTGCTCACAGGTCATGGCAGGTTATACGAGTACTTGTTTCGCTACAAGTGCAAGGATAATCCAGCATGTCTTTTCGATCTAATGCAAAAATAATCAATCATACATCTGATTGTGGAATGCCCAGTGTTTGGACAGAAGAGCATAAAATTAGAAAGAGTTAGCTCTCTAAACAGACATAAGTAAACTGAGGTGACTAATCGGCAATAAGTAAATCAGAAATAAATTTTTAGAATTTTGTAAATATGTTGCTGCAAATAGGAATAAGTAAATAGAAACAAAAGGGCTCTTTGACTAATCCCGTATTGTATACGCAGTTAATTATGACGTATAATAAATGTTATATTCATTTATGTATATATGAATTCTGACCTGTGTCAGAAGATATGAGAAAAAGAAAAAAATAAAAGTACTTCATAAATTATAAATAACAGGAAAATGAAATTCTATTCAAAAACCAAAGAGATTGGAGAGAGTAAAGGTGTGAATTTTAATCTCATATTATTCCATTCATACTACACAAGTATAAACTATGAAAATTAGTAGATTGTTAGCTAATAGACCACATAACAGACATAATAATATAATATTACACTATAAAGATTTTTGTTGTGAAAAGTACGAATCAAATTTTACTCAATGTAAACTAAATATTTTACAAACAAGTAGCAATAGTTGAATATTTTTAAGCACTACATAATACACTCTGTTAAATTAACAATACTAAATTCATGCTTATATATGTATATATATGAATACATGAACATATATTTGATAATAAAAATTAATTATCACTTTTGTTCGTTTCTAATATATTATAATTTGTGGGATGCACAAAAATATGAATGTGGTAAATAAGAACAGTGAATAAACAGCCTTCGAATATTCCCATGAGTCGGACCTCACTTATGTAGAGAGATTAAGTATCCAACACACTGGCCAAGTGGATTCTGTTCTATTTCTTTGAAAATGTAACTCAATTACATACACAAAGTTGTTACAGACACCCACACTTAATTACCATCATCCACTTATAAGCATTTTTCATCCACTTCAGAAGTCCATATATATGAATACATATACGGAACTCTTCCCAAAAGGATATTCTACCTGTTTAGAAATCAGTACCAATATAGCTCAAGTAATTTATCAATAACTTTAACCAAAGATAAATGCTTGAAGGACATAAAGATGACTCCAAATAATAGTAAATCATTATATACTAGATATTTATATAACACTATATTAATTATAACAATGTTTTACAACCAAACATGATAGAATATCAAATATACTATTAAATACACACATTATATAAATATACAACAATAAAATTTACCATTTAAATGAGGGACTAGTGTTTCGCTTTGCTAGTGTAAATATTTCATAACTTGTGATGTAACATGTAATATTCTATGCATGTGATTAATTTATTAATTTTAGGACTTACCTAAAATTGAATGTTCATATGTCATGTATCGTGTGGAGGGGTTAAATTGTAAATAATGTAATTATGAATGATCAGAGACATTCTCTGAATTATTAAACATTGATGCAACCATGCTGTCAAATTCGGGTACCGCTTCTTCAAACACTTTTAACTGCTGTGCAAGAGACTCCGAGTCAGTTGCCACAGAAGGATCCATAATCTCTGTCCAATCATCAGTAGCGGATTTAGCGTGCAGACATTCTTGATAGAAATTTGCTAACTCAGCAATTGGACTGCCATCAGCGAACGGGAAATCCTGATAATGAATTACAAACATATTTGTGCACAATTTATCACTTACAAATATCTTGCTCATTTCATTGCCCGGTGGAATAAAAAAAAAAATTGCGTTATATTTTTAATAACATAAGAAATCTGTCATCTGGAACCTACCGGTGGAGAAGGGTCTCTGTTACCAGAGACTATCTAGGGAAGTACCAGCGCAGTTCCTTTTTCTGTCACCAAACAGTAATGGGCAAACATTACTGTGTTCTGGATTAAAGAGAGTTGTAGCTAGTGGGATTACTAGAGTAATGATACTTAACATCTCAACAATGTTTCAAGGCACACAGTGGTTCAGTATTTACCATCCTAACACCTCTTATTATGAGCAGATGTATCACTTACCGTCAGGTGAAAGTCCCACTCTCCTATCACTTTGTGGAATAAAAAAAAAATTTATCATTTATACAATCAAATATATAAACACAAACTCAAGCTATCCATCATAATTTATTTTAATGCATTTCAATATTATTTTTTCTTTTTTACATATCAATTCGAGCACAGTACTAAGCTGATGATTGCTTTGGAAAGCAAAATTTTAAAATACTTTGCTTACCATTAAACTACAATATTTGGCTTGATCTCTCACTACTGGAACTTCAATTGCCTTGCTGGAGTGGGCAGTTGCAATCTCGGAAACTTTAGGGCTACTACTGGGGCTGTTTTCATTGGAAGTGTCAGATATTGCCAGTAACTTCATTTTCTGCAAAAATGTAGAACAAAAGTAAGACTATATATTTTTTTATACATAGAAATAACTTTTCAATATGTGAAATATCTGGGGAATTAAAATCATTTATTACTTATAAAGAAGTATATCAATAATCTGACATACTTGCTCCATCTTATTTTTTTCTGCAAGAAACCAAGTCATAGAAGGCTCTGAAGGCAATTGTTGATACAGTGTGTCATGTAACTCTTTAATTTTTTCAATGTCAACAAAAGCACCAGCGGTTAATGGCTTTGATAAGTCAAGTTCCTTTTTTTCTATATTTCTTCTGAAATATTAACAAGAAATTACAAGAGAATGGAATAATAATAAAGATTTGTATGTGAAATTAAAACCTTTACTGAAAACAATGTTTAATTAAGTTAATAATTAATTCAATTAAACATTTATTTAAATAGTGGTAAAAATACAAATATTTAGATGTCAATAACATTTTCTATTTATTACCTTGGACTTTCGACTGGAAAATGATCACTCTTCATCATAATGCTATCACAAGAATTAACTACATTCTTTTCAATAAAACATTTTCTATCTGCTGGTAATATTGTCATTTTAGTTCTATATGCAACTTCAATTAGTATTGTTCCAATAGATGTGTGAAGTTCACTTATTTTAATAGTTTTGTATTTTTCACCTAGAAAGATTATTATAAATAATGTACTAAATAATTTAAAGAGTAAAATGCATATTAATACTGTAATTTTTTTATTTCTTATAAAACTGAACATAATTTAGCTTTACACAACATAAGTGACCATCTTCTTCTGCCTGCCCTTTTCCCACCTATAACATAAGTGACCATATAAATGTTTTATAATAATTTATGGAGATAGGCTTTAATAAAGACAGCTACTATTTATCAGGGTACTTCAAAGACTTACCTAAAACATCTAGATTAGGTTGTCCACCATATATTTTATGTGATATCTTATAAGATTCTTTCAATTGAGATCTTGATAATTTGTATGCAGGTGTTATCCTAGAGATACTTAAAGTTGATTTAAGCATAATACTCATTCTATAGTAAATTGTTGATACTGATGTCATGCTAGTATCGCAGCCTGGTAGAATTTTAACTGTCCATACTTCAAGTCCCATTTCATCTCCTTCAGTTGTTCTGAGTGAAATTTCTATACATAAAACTTTAGAAAGTGCCTCCACAACTTCACCATTTAAAATGTGCTTTGTCACTGTATTTACTTCTGGTTCATCTGGTATTGATAAATTAAACTACGAAAATAAAATAACCCATAAAAACAAGTAGCATTATGTAAGGAAATTACAATTTTATGCAAATTCAAAAAAGCTACTACTAGTAAATTAAATCTGCAATTACCTAATTGTAATTAAAGTGCAATAACTATCTTTTAGGAATTAAGAATACATGGATCAATAGAAATCCAAATCTATATAAAATGTTCTTACCCATTGTAAATTGTTTGGCAGAGAGTGAAGCCCATCCTCCAGTGCTTTTGAAACAGGATATTCTTGAGAAATTTTCTTTCCTTGTCTGCTTTGGACTACAATTTGAGCCACTTTCAATGTTAATATTTTAGTGAACTTATATAATTTAAAACGATCTTGCGATTCGGAATTTATCCCAGCCATTGTGTTGTTGACCATAAGAGAACAGACTTATAACTGTATAAGTAACTAACGTAACGTAATCAATAAAATTTTATGCACATATCATAAGAACTTTATAAAACACTGAATACACTTGAGCTATTAAAGAGAAAAAATTAAATCAAAATTAGTGAGTATTTTTTTTATTTCTAATAAAGACTATACAGATAAGAATAATGACATTTTATGAATAAATTCTTGACGTCAATGGCTAGAACGATATCGATCTTCAGATACGATTTTTGCAATAACATTTACTTATTTCATAGTTCACATCGTAATACTAATTACGTACTATATGCAAGAACTCTTTTTTGACGTAAGAATGGTTTTTTGAACAAGTCATATTTATAGAATATTATTGCATTCGTATTAGTAGACTCCTTTATTTAATTAATTAAGTAATAGTGCCTAGGAAACCTCTTAGCCGTTGATGTTATTATGTTATAATTTTTTCTTATGTATTATAAGACCGAGATCAGTTTCTAAAATCTATATTTTACCCTCTAATTATTTAAGCGAGTACTATGTTATTGGTATTACATTGTTATAATGTTATTGTATTGTGGTTCGCAAATATATTTGCTATAACAGTAAAAGCTTCATCATCATCAGCCGATAAACGTCCACAGCTGGACGGTATAAGCAAATTATTATTGAATAAAAATTTTGGTGTGATTAAAGAAATGGTCAATCAGCAAAAACACGTTCTGTAATCATTTCAAAATATTGTCTATGCAGTGCGGTGTATCATCAATACCAGATAGTTTTGTAGTGTATTATGTATCCTATGGTTTCCTTTACTTTTATGAATTCGTGAAAAAAAAAACATGACATAAAGACATTGCATGAAAACTTTTTATTTGATATATATATTATATTCCGAAAGAGTTTGAGATCTTATTTTATTACCTAGAAAAAGAGAATTGAATATAGAACAGTGTCAATATTACTTAATTTTTTAAAGTTCACCAGAAGTAACTAGATCTATTGTATATATCTCATAAAAAACAAAATAAGTTGCTTAAAATTTAAACATTTTAACGTAAAGAAAATGCTTCACTTAGGCGATGTTTTTCCAAATTTCTCTGCCAATACAACCGAAGGTGAAATAGATTTTCATAATTGGCTTGGAGACTCGTAAGTTTTAAATAACGATTAGAAATATTATACTCGTCCTGGTTAAAATTTTTGTATTATATTCACACTTAATACTGATATCATATTTTTTTGATTACAGATGGGGTATTCTCTTCTCGCACCCTTCGGATTTTACACCTGTGTGCACCACAGAGCTTGCTAGAGTTGTTAATTTAATACCAGAATTTAAAAAACGCAACGTAAAGGTTATAGGTTTATCGTGTGATACTCTTTCGGCGCATTTTGATTGGTGCAAAGACATTAAATGTTATGCTGGTTTGTTGCTATGTTATTGCTAAATTTATTCATCATAATAATCTCATCCATGTGCATGCATAAAGAAACCTTTTTTATTATTGATTAGGAAATCTTGTAAAGACAAATCTGTCTAGGAAATCAGGGTTATATAGAAATTTTATCTAATGTACTGTAATTGGTTGTTATAAAGGATTAGTATGTCAAAGGGTTCCATGATCTGCTGGATGAAAAATAGCCCTCTGCACTGTGCCTAATTATGTACTATTGTTAGATTGATTCTGTAAACACAAATTTATATTGCAATATGACTTATATGAAAGCTTGAGGCAATTACAACTAGTTGGTAATATTATTGGAATATAATCAAGGCTGCCAAGGTATAATCAATGATTTGGGTAGTATGATTAATATATTTTTTTTTATAGGTCTTCCTTTCCAGAGTACTACAAAAAACATTTATTTTCTTATACTGTAACTGTTCATACATTCTGTGGGAAAAGGTCCAGTATATTCTCGCAAATGCTATCCACATGTCATTAAAAGACATTTTTAATTATTTTGAATGGAAGTTAAAATTTTTATTTTACAAATACAGGCTCCAATGAGGATGAAAAATTTCCATATCCAATAATTGAAGACAATGATCGAAGTTTAGCAGCTAAGTTAGGAATGGTGGACAAGGATGAGCTGGATGCTTCAGGAATGCCACTGACTGCCCGAGCAGTGTTTATAGTTGACCCTAAAAAGAAATATAGACTATCTATTCTTTATCCTGCTACTACTGGTAGAAACTTTGAGTAAGTATTTTAATTTGCTTACACCTAGTTCTCAACACAGTTACATTACATTTTTCTTTATTATACTTGCAGTGAACTTAACCTTGTTCTACAATTTAAGCATTTAATGTTATAGTAATTACTATATTCTAGTCAAGGCAAAATAACATGAATTATGTGAACTTGAGTACAATATATAAAATTCACTTAGAAATTCTTAGATAAAATCAAATTGAAGGTCAGTCTCATTTTTGTCTCCATTGTGTTTCCATTGACTGTGTTGTTTAAGATAAACTATTGATCTCTATTAAAATGGCTTAGTTTACATTAAAATTAAATAAGACACAAAGACTACAATGTTCAAAATTCACTTGAATCATGTTGACATTCACTTTTTTTTTTTCAGTGAGATCTTACGTGTAATAGATTCTCTTCAGCTGACTGATAAAGCTAAGGTCGCAACGCCTGTGGATTGGAAGGTAACATTCTTGGAATAAAATAGTAGTGCGCAAACATAACAGTAATCCTGTTTGAAAGGTGTTCTAGCTAGTTTAATTACTGGGGTTAACAAGACACAACATTTTATGTCTCAAGTGACGAGCGCAAAGTGGTGCAGTGTATCACATGCTAATTAGCATCACCTTGTTATAGGCGCGTACATCATTTACCATCATGTGTATATCCACGTCTGATTGCTTAATTGTATAACATAAAAATAATGTTGGAAATTATTTTTAGATGGGTGATGACTGCATGGTTCTACCAACAGTTACAGAAGAAAATGTGGACATATTATTCCCGCAGGGTGTTTCTGTTGTCCCATTACCATCAGGCAAGAAATATTTAAGGAAGACACCTTGTCCAAAAGTTTAATGTTATTACCACCGTTCCAAAAGATCTTATTTGTTTATCTTTTTTCTTTCGCAAATAAATCTTTTTGTCCCAACACTAAGATGTGCGTGTTCTGTTTCTAATAAATTTTGTAAGTATTTTTCTCTTTAATTTAAATTTTTTTTTCCAAATCACGGTTTATGCTCATGAGGGTCAAACCATAGGCTTTAGGCAAATTTATTTAGATTTTAATATAGGGATGATCTATCCTCTATTGGCTTTCTGTATAAGTAATAAATTCCCTGCTTGCAAACTTGAATTTTGTTTATATCTTGTAAAATATGACAATTCTGGCAGGTCACAGTAAGAATGGGGTTAGTATACAACGGTTAAAGAAGGTATTCGATTACCAATTACTTATCTTAGAGATCTTCTTATTGATAGTATCATAGTGCTACATGTAAAATTTTACAAGTTATAGTAACGTATGTGGGTAAAAGCAGGGTTGTAAAAAGCAAAAAAGTAATGATTTGAAAACTAAAAAATGTAACCAAATTAAAACTAAACGAAAAATTACAAAAACTGAATAATAAAACAAAAATGAATAACAAAATGTATACAATGTGTATTTGCCTGTATGTAAGTCCTAGCACAGAATACACATTTATTACAGGGTGGTTCTCGTTGCCCAGTTTTTATGATGATAGTGGTCACTAGCTTGAGCCGTACGATCCTTAAAAAAAATTATATATTTAGACAACGACCACAAGGTTCGACGATGAAGAAGATGTGCGATACATTTGTTTTGTTTCCTAGAGGATTTGTAATCCGCGATTCTTGAGTTTGTTGAAATTATAGTATCGCATAAGGTGAGAGCATCAAATATAATCATGAATTAGTTATAGTTTCTAAGTTTGTTTGTTGTTTTGATATGTTATAAAGGGAGACAGTCCGCTGAATCAATTTTCGGGCATAAATTAAATAGTAAAAAAAAGAAATGCGTGGACGTATGTCGGCTGACGCTGATGATGATGTTGATGATAGGGACGAAATAGGAGAAGTCCTATGCCGCGTGGTAGATGTCTATCGATTGATGATAATGGGAATCAATTCAGATTTTTTAGTGTCAAATAATGCATAGGTTTCTAAATATTTAAAATTTTAGCCTTTTTTAAACAATAACTTCAGAAAAAAAAAATTATAATTTGGTGGAGTCATCATTCTATTTATTAACATACAACATGGTTTATTAAAAAAATATCTTCTTTCAATGTTCCTTACTTAAGATAATTAGTAGAAAATATATTCTTTAATTAATGAAAAAAAAAATGCAATTGCACGAAAAATTTGGTCTCCGTCACTTTCTTTATACCTGAATGCAGTCTAGATTTTATCTCTGGAGGTAAATGTGGAAAATGTACTCTGTTACTAGTAATAATTGTATATGCAATTAAATATTAATATTAATGAGGACCATTTTAATATTGTGCAAAGGAGCGATTAAAATTTCCTACCACTGCGCATAATATGTACCACACGATTGCTAAATCGGCAGACTACGGACTTTAAAACTGGTTTTCGAACTCATATCTTGTCTCTTCCGAACTGCCATTTGATTTTGTTGTTTTTGATACCTTACTGTTTACACAAATATATATTTACAGGCTATTAGACCAGGACACACGCATTTTATTAATGACAGTTAGTTTGTTAACGCCATAAGTATTGTGCACTCTAACCTGAATTTATTCGATAGTTTTGTACCTATACATCTAATACCTGCAGCCCATGTGCCATTTAAAGGAAGACTACGCTTTGTAGCATATTAACATAAAAATTTTTAGATCATTAGAATTTTAAACCAAATAAATAATAAATTTATTTTGTATGTTGAATGTAAGTGATAAATTTAATATATTTTCAAAAATATTCATTGTAACGAACATGTAGTCATTCATATACAACCGCTGAACTGAACTGTGATGAAGTAAACATAATAGGTACGTATGGATTGGAAATACGATTGTGAAAATATTTGTTAGGGATTGGCTCAGCACCCCGATCCACAGTGATCAGTAGGCGGCTCAGTGAAAGCCCTCACTTTCATCGGAGTGGGGCAAGCTGGCCACCGCCACAACAAAAGTGAACGTCGCCGAGAGCGCATAGCACGCGAGTCGGCCAGTCGCTTGACAGTGCGTTTTCGAGCGTGTCTTGCGCGTCTCGTCCTCGCCTCGTGCTCTCGCGATGCCCAAGTGGTGGTTCGTGGTGCTACTGGCGACGAGCGCGGCGGCGGGCGGCCGCCTGCCCAGGACCTCGCCGCCTGCTCCAGCGTCAGCCTCTGCGCCCGCGTCTTCCTCCGCTGCTACTCCTCGTCTCCCGCAAAGGAACTTTACTCTATCCAACCGATCATCCGTGCGCAACAGGTTAGTACTCCAATAGTACATTCATCACCTTTAAACTTCTATAACACCCGATTACTATTTTAATTTTTGAGTTTAAAACGGGGTATTAATTATACCGTATTATTGGGTTTTGGAGATATTTTATTTATATTGTATTGCGTATATAGGAACATAGTTCATAAACATTATACATTCCGTCAACAGCCAATTTACGTCCCCATTGTTGGGGCACAGGCCTGCCGTCAATATGAACATGCAATAAGTTTGCACATAAGTTTTTGAATATTTATTATACTTTTTTTTTTCAATTACTTTACTTTTTTTATATTTCGTAAGAAACGTATTTATTTTATTTTTTATCTTCGCATCCGCAACTTCATATGTTTATTACGATAACAAAATTGATTGAATCCCGAGATAACTAATTAATTCACTAGCGCACAAATAACAATAAATAGACGATTTACTGTTTTGAATGGTTTTATAAAAAAATATTCGCGTGTTAAACAAGTTTTATACAACAGGCGCTACTATGTTATAAATATGTATATTGTAGTGGCTGTATAATAGTTTTTACTGAAGGGATCCGTTTAAAAATAAATGATTTTTGTCACATAATATATATAAGGGAGGTGTACTAAGAGCAGTTATCGAAAGCAATATTCTTTTCGTGTAGAATCGACCTAAAATACATCAAGGTCCACAAGTAATGGGTTAGTATATTAATCAGTAACAGCTATAAAAACCTTACGACATTAACACTTCCTTTTAATTGCTTGCAATATTGATAAATTTGCCTTAAACGTATGCTGGCTCAAGATACCTTCGAGATACCAATTTTAAGTATATAGTTTAAGAGCAGATCAATTTTTTCACTTGTCAAGTACAACCAGTGAGAGACGTAGTCCACCTCGCAGTAATCGTTCAGCCGTATTCATTTTCAATCTCCGTAGGATTTATATCACAGCGTACCCTGGAACTTTCACTGTTTGTAATTTTTTTGTGTCACCATGAACTGACCTCTTATGTCTATAGATTATGAGTTGATATTTCCGGCAAGTAGTTTAAAATCTGAATTTAGGTGATTGTTTTAGTGCGTAAGCAATGTTCTGCAGTTATGCAAAATCTTATTCTGTCGTATTTCATTGGTTCTGGTTTCTGTTGCCGGAGACCATCTAGCTATGTAACATTGTAACGTCTATTTCTTTCGCCAAACCGTAGTGTACAAGACTTACTGTGTTCAAGTTTAAAGGGCGTTGTGGATAGGTAAATTACTGGGATAACAAGATTTAACAAGATTGTGCAGTGTTTAGCATACAAACTGTCGTAATGAGCAATCTATAATTACAATAAGGTAAATGTCCTGCTCACCTCATCGTATGTCGAATAAAAAAAAATCTTGTGTCCAATTAGTGTCTATAACCATAAGCTCATAATAATTATGGGTTAATAAATTTTTCCCACAAGAAGATAAACAAAATGATATTTATATTTTATAAATGATATCAGTTGAATTGTAATTAATCATAACACTTTTGTTGATATAATAATATATATCAATGTATCGCTATAAAGCGATATTGTATCCTTGTTTTTGTTATTAAAAAACCCAATACTTCAATTTCGTAACTACTACTTTATGATACTTATAAGCGATAACCTATAAAAAAGAAAAAAATTTTTGTCTTTCACTGTTTGTAATATCAAAATAACTTTTAACTCAATGCGAGTGAACGTTTACCTGACATTTAAACAAAATTATCATCGAAACGGCAGAACCGAATTTATGTGGACTTTCTCTGGTACACAATTGATGTTATAAAGCATAATTTAGGCTGCTTCAATATAAAAATAATATATTGAATGATATATATTTAATGAATAATAGATTGAATGTTTTTATATTACTTCCTTCGTTTAAACTCGCCACTGAATACTACTAAAACAACTTCAATACCATTGAAGCAATTTTCATGTCAAGGGTTGATAATCGTGAACACCTATTTACACTCGTGCAGATATAAAATAAATATATACAAGTATAATCATATGCAGAGTGTCCGCTAGTATAATATTATTTTCATCGGACTGACATAGGAAAGATTTCTAGATAATGCCGTGATAACCATTGGCTGTAAAATTTTTATTGATACTGACAGCAATATATATACTAACAAATAATACTTATTTAGTTTATTTGATAATATATGTATGATTCACTTAGCTCTAAATGTTTTTACTTTTACCTGCTTCCTAACGTTTTCTCTGTAAAAATGCTTTATATGCATAATTACGATAATGCGATGTGTGAAATAATCTTAAATATACACATATATTGCTGGAATTTGACAAGTAAACAGTTCTTGTGCTCTGTTGCCACGCACACTATTATATTGTGCATGTGCACGGCCTGCCACAACGAAATGTCGACCGCATTCGTGAATTGCAAGAACTATACTTGGTTATGCGAACTTTTGAACAACATTTTTCTACCGCGGTGTCTTTATGATCGGCTATACAAAAAGTCTTGTCGTAATTTCCCCAAAAAGTCGTATTTATGTAAGTAATTAAGATTTGCCAACTCACAGCTTCAATTGAACTGTGTTTTATCTGATCCTATATTAAAATTAGTTTTTGCATTTATGATGCTATATAAATAATAATGGGTGTAAATTTTTTCAATCAAATTAAATTTTTCTCATTTGACGTTTGTTACTGTTATTAAAATATCCACGTGTACTTTGAAAGGAGAGGTGCTTTTAAAAATTCATGGTCACATTCACTTCCTTAACAATCGGCAGTTTGTAGCCTGTGCCAATAACGTTCAAACTTCAAACAACTTTTTGTTAATAATTTTCTTGTAACATATTATTAATTAACAATTCATTTCTCGTCCGTGTGAAGAAGTATCCGTTACAAATATCATATATATTGACTAACATAGTTTAGACCACAAAACGCATGACACGAATTATATATTAACAAAATATGAACGGCGTGAAATACGAGGAGGAATAATATCTAGTCATGTGAACGTTAAGCCATTCACCTGATATCTGAATATTATATCTAATTGCCTTTTAATTTGCATACATAGTAATGCTAATATAGTTTAGGTCTGTATCGTCATTTATGTTTTAGGATTCAGCGTTATTTTTCGCTCGTTCGTTCAATAGTTCGTTAGGTAAACATTCCTTGCCGGACGACTTATTCTTGAGCTCCAAGAGCAGACAGGTGGAGGCGCTTGAAACGAGATCAAGGTCAAAAGGCGTCATTGTTGTTGGTCTAACTCTAATTGCCTGCGCTAGTATTTACCACTGGCTGATCGGGTGTTGGTAACGGTATGCGGATTACCTACACGAAACTGTGGAGGTATTTAACATGCGTACATTGCCTATATCAAGATCTCTGTCGTTCCTATGCACTTGTACAACCTTAATGAATTAGTGGATTATGGATCCGTTGCAAAAAGCACCGCCAGCTGCGAGGGCATCTTGAGTTTCGAAGGGACAGCGATCGGCCAAGGGCATCGCGGCTAAGCGAATGTATGGCACACACGCAAACTTTGCAACTGATGAATATAGATTAAAGAACAATTTATTTTATCGCATACAGACTTTTTATATAGCCATCTCATTCCCACTAATTGACGACGGTATTTAGTGTCCCCTACGCAGTGTTCCAACTAAATGTCAATGTCAACATAAGCCAGTATACAGGAAGGGCAGTCTGGGCGTATTAAGATTTCTCTTGATTTGGTTGCTTGTTCATATCTAACGAGAACGGTAACAAAATCAGGCAAGTACATGGTTTTTCTTTAGAAAACAACTGATGGCACCAAATAATTAAGTTACTACATGTAAATTAATTATTGAGAGACATTATTGCAACTGAAGCTAAAAGCATATCTATTTCTATATAAAACATTAGAGAAAACAAAATTAACAATACTGATGATGACATAAACCTGAAAAAAATTATTGACCCTTTCTTTCTTGAATCATATATATATATATATATATATATATATATATATATATATATATATATATATATATATGCATATACCTTATGGAAACAGGTGTCGCTTTTACAGTTCGATTAATTTTAGTGAAAAGGTAGGTGTATTACGAGCTGACAATATCTGATAAAACTGTTTAACTTACTTCTATACTTAAGTCATGACTAGGTAATAGTAAGCGAGTACTTCCGCGACATTACGGCATGGATCAAATGGGTCCCTTGACTGTTCCACTTATCGTAGTATTACGCAAAGTTTATGAAAACTACTCGTTTAGTTGTACAGGGTAATTACAAAATAAAACTAATATTATATTAATACATAAACCTGCTTATGTGTTAAGAGAGTTTCTTGAGTCAGAATATTTTAACTGAGAGTTGAAATATGAAGACATCCTTACACTAAACATTATCTTTGTATATAAACGTTTAGGTCCGAAGAAAAATATCCTCAACCCCTTATAGCTCTTAAATCAGGCAGCATTCCTACCAAGTACACCCGTTTAAGGAAGAATTAATATCATAAAATTGCCTTATAATTTTAAAGGTGTATATTTTTTTTGTTTTTAATTGGGCTTAATCAAAACCTTTTGTATTAAGAAATTGGCTAGAGGTGATTTGGAAACCTTTTTAGATAAAATTATTTAAAAACAAAATTAAAAAAAAAGTTTATTGACCTACTTAAAATAGTGAACTTATTTATATTATATACATTAAGTGTAACTAGTGTAGCACAAATTGCGGCGATAAATTCACAATTGGGTACAATTGCAAATATAGCAAAGGGATTAATATAATTTAACCCCATTGTCGAGCGGGAGGTTATTTAAAGGTACGGAAATACTCTAATTTTACTATGTGTGTGTTACTTGGTTGCTATGTGGTATTTACAAAGTCCAATGTTACTTTTGTAACATACTCTAACTGCAGGTAAAGTTTTGTTATAAATTAATAGAAGTTAGTTTGGTTTTAACCAAAAACCAAGTATAATACATAATCAATTTCATAATACATATATATAAGCATAAAAAGTCTTCTGGTTTAATAAAGTTGATCATAAACATAGAGTTTATTTTTACTTTTATTTCTTAGTTACTATCGTTATACAATATGCATGTACGCAGTTTTGCTGGTGGTAGGTCTCTGTTACTGTCTAGGTAGGTCCCACTACAGTACTAATTCTGTTGTCAAATGTGTGGAATTATTGCTGTTGTTCAATATGGAAGGCGATGTAGCTGGTGAAATTACAGAGATGAAAAGACATGTCATCTTAAGTTTTAAGGCAACAAGTACATTTTGTTGCACTGTATATTGCCGAGCTGATGGGCAGAAGAAACTATTATTAGTAGGAGGTCCTATTCGTCTGCACATTTCGTCGAATAAAGAAAAAAGGATTAAACATTTATCTTTATTACGTCCTTTGCTTAATGATACTTATCTATTATTTTGTGTTCGTTTCGTGATGTTATGAAAGTATTATATATGAACGAGTGTATACATTTAAAAAGATCTTGAAGCGAGAGCAAACATGTTTTCCATTTGCTCTCAGTTACTACTTAATGCACAATTGCTTTGCCACTCACCGTGTGCTTGTGAAAAATAGCCTTCAATATTAAAGTGAGACAATATACGCATGTATAATAACTTAGCACGCCGGTTCCGAGTGACTTATTAATAATTGTTTTCGATGTTTTAAGTTGCGTAACTAAAATTACATTACGTCACACATGAAATGGTGCAAGTTAACTTGACACCGTGCTTACAATTTCGATGAGTTGTTAAATGGAAGTATCAACTTGCAATATTTGGTTAAAAAAATTATACGTTTCCGGTATAAAATAATTTACGTCTTATATTTGTCATTCTAATTGCCGATTGATAATTTTATTTATAATAATACTAATTAGTACCGTAATGTTAAAATTATGTATTATTAATTTAACGTAAAAGAATTAAGTCTGATGACATATTGTCCTAAAATAAACATAAATTAACATTTGAGGTCGCACAATTGTAGAGGCCCTTCTTTAACCTCTAGTCTACTGTTTAGAGGCCTCAAACCGAACGTCAGGAATGGCTTCTACTATATTTACTTTTATGTAGCTTAGTTTAATCCTAATTTTGTTAACATTTATACATACCGTTTAAACATACTTATATTATTTTTGCAAATTGCATAAAAAATGCACCATCTGTATATATTTATCTTGTTATACTAAGAATACACATTAACTTGAAGCTAAGCCTTTTATTCCTTAAGGACCATAGAGCACTTAATGATTTAATTTGTCATAATATTGTGAATAATAAATTATTCCTAAAACAGTTATCGAATAAAATCAATGCCGGTAAAATATTAACTGCGATCAGTTTTATTGTCTTATTACAACTAAAAATAAATTAAAAAAAAAACCTGTTACTGTAAAACCAGTATTATCAAAAGGAAATCTTATATCCGGTTAACACTTTATGTTATTGTCAATTTGTTATTTCTAAGGAAAAAATTAATCAACTGGATTTAGTTTGCAAAAGATTTTTATTCTATGATCGTTGGTATGTTCTATACTGCTTTATGGACTTTCTCTCACCTAGTAGTATTATATTTATATATGTTTAATAAATTTAATTCATTAATATTTTTAAGAAACTACGTATTTATTTCCCGAACAACCTCGCGATGTTTTATTGAATGTTATCGTTTTTTGGTTTTGTAATTTATTTAAAGCGATACACAATTCACGTTAAATAAGAAAATGAAATTGGTATATACATATAAAATTTAATAACAATTATATGTTCACAACCACCACTTATCCGCGATTTATTTCACCAAACTGTTACAAGTGAAACCAACATACCCGCCTCACCTATTTTTCTTGCTCTAATAACAAGTTTAGTGTAAAATGAGCTACTAAGCGTCTCATACATTGCTCATAATATAATAGTCGTGATCAATTATTTAGTTTTATTATTAATAACAATATCTGTTACACATTTTGTTATCAAAGTTTTTAACTTCAAAAAGAGATTCAATTATATTTTAAATTTATTTTGTATTCATTGCAAATTGATAGAAGTATCTATAAGTTTTAAATCCGGACCTAACGTAATTTATCTTTTTTATGCCCCACTGAAAATCAAGGTTGTAGTCTTTACAGACTACAACGTTACCTAGCTGGGATTGTTTTACTTGTTCTAAATATTTTTTTTTAATTATTTGCTGTGGATATACACATGAATAAATGAAAAAGTAATCATCAATATTTATCATGTCGAAAGCAAAATCTGATTAGAGCCTATAAACAAATCAAAATTTATTTATTACTTCAAAACTTTCTCTGTAAATGTACCTGCCACGTTTGATATTTTTTTATTTACAAACTTTCTTCGCTTTTATCAGCGTTAAACTCGTATAACGACGTGTACTAACGAAACAATGCATTAATTAAGTTTTGTGTGCACACGATTTGCGATCGGCCGCCATCAGACGTATTGAGAGGATTAAATTTCATAACTGACGACCTTCATACATCGAAAATTTAAACTGTTGAACGGCGTCCGCTGTAACAAATTAAGTTGACATTGTTCGATCAACTCGTACGTTAACATTAATGCTATATACTATTGCAGTTTGTTACATTCTCATATCGACTGTATCTTTATTGGGCAACTCTGTTAGCTTATAAAATAAACGGGAGCCTATTGACCGCCATAATGTAACACAGTTTGATTTATTAACTCATTAATGCCGATATGGCCATTTCATCGGAGACAACTATAATACATCGCCGCTGTTATTTTTTAAAGTAGAAACTTACGACAGAAGTTACGGTGTGTTTAACATTGCGTACTTTTGATAACTGATACGAAATATATATAAATATGTTAAAAAACATCGACTGTTTTATATCGATTAGGGAAAGAGCCCAAGTTCAACAGTTGACAACAATAAGATAGTGAACGAACGGAAACGTCACAAAGTATTTTCAACATTATTTTCCATAGCTGATTTCTAAAAAATCTGAATGATCGTTTGCGAACGAAGAGTTGAGAATTTAAAAGCAGTGCTGCCGATTGTACTCTCATATTGTAGTATCATCACTTGGTTGTCAAAAAAAAAATTACCAATAACAGTGAAGATTATCAATCGCAGCTCCACAAACAGCGTCGCACCCTTGACCTGCTGATCGAGGTCGATTTCTTTCATCGCTTCCTCGCTATAATATAACTTGCAAGTAAGAATTTAACCAACGATCCGTTAATTTTTTTTTTTTAATTATTTTCCGCAATCATAAGGCAACATGAATAAGGAATTTAATAACTAAGTTTTTACATATATTTAATGAAAAATATTAACGTTTTTACGTATATTTAAATTAAAATTAAATTACATGTAATACAAAATGTTAATAGAAGTAGAGCCGACAGAGGTCTTCATTATATTTTGATATTAAGACATTGTAATGCAATGATTTGATTTTCAATGATTATTAGTAATTTCCTATTTAACCGAAGATAACTAGGAAGGAATTCTTAATTGAATACACGTACATCAAAATTGAAAAACTGTTTTTTTTTATTATGAGAAAAAAACTCAATGTTAGGCCCATGAAAGTTTAAAAGATACTTGTACACAAAAATGTGAAAATAAAAGGGTTTTATTTTGTCTTAACTTCGAGAAAATGTAATTTCAGCTCAAATTAAGAGCTTTCGTATAAAGAGGGGTGTGATAGGATTAACGTGTGCTCCCGTTAGTCTGCAGCTCTATATTTTTTCAAAAGTCTAAATCTATTTTGATCCATTTTTAATGTTTACTTAAAATTTAAGTAGTTACACTAATAAAACCAATTCAGCCGTTATTGCTAAATAAAGTTTCGCAAACTTACAATAACGAATAGAGATTCTACTAGAGTTTCAAAAATGTTCTTGTTTTTATTTACTATTGTTTGTATTAAGCGAAAAGATACATATGATGCTCATATGGTTGAAAATTTTTTGTTGTTATGTTAAATAGACTGTCTGCGGATGTTTTAAGTTATTCGTTTAATGATATAAAAATATTTACAATATATAAACTTACAAAGTAATTAAACTAATTATAAACAATTCAAAGCATTGTCCTTCGTGCGGTAACAGCAGGACAACATTCCCGCCGTTGTAAGTTTAACAATAATCGTATCCGTTTCATAAAATAATTAATTCGTAACCTTAATATCTACAATAAATCATACAACAGTTCTATATAATAATAATTTAACATAATATTTAATTTTTTAAGTGGTTAAATTATTTTAAAATGAATAAACATGATTTAACTCGATAGTGTTAATTTTATAAAGCAGAACACAAGAGAATCGACAATAGAAAAGTAATTGTAACAAAACATAAGTTTCTAATAAAAATTAAAAAAAAAAGATGAATAGTTTAAAGAGTCCAAAGGATAGTAATAATTATAGAATAATTTAATTGTAAATATATGACTAATTCTATTACATATAATATAAAATGATAATTTGATGTAAGACATTCTGTAAATTACATTATTGCTGAAGTTCGATTTCGTAAATCATACACCGGTAATTGTAGTGGAGTGGATTTTTATGATTACAAATAAAAAAAAACTTATGCACTAAAGGCATTGGAACGTTTGCGTAACTTAGCTTTTGATCAAACTTTATAAATCCAACCGCCTATTACCCACGAGTTGGGTTTCAAGACAAAACAATCACCTTTATTTTAAAGTTGCCAGACTGCGGTATGCCAGCTGCTTGTTGTTTTAAGTACAAACCAGGATTTTTTAATTTTTTTACATATTCGACATGTAAACTTCTTTAATCATTTTGCATACAGTAAAATCTTGTATAATAATAAAACAAAAATCGTACATATTTCAAATTCTAGTCGAGTATGCGTATACTCTTTACTCTTTGATATTCAGGGTCTCTAAGGTAAAGGTTTTTGCTAACAATACTTTTAAACGGGTTTTATGTTATAGCTTGTGACAAGTGTACATGTTAAGTTTACATATTTTGGTAGCATTTGCATATGCAAACATCCGTCATGGCCAATTTATTTGTGTTTGATAGCGACATATGAAAAGATTATCGGTTAGTTTGACAATTGTAATTTACAATAACTTACACGGATCAATCACGGGTGCTACTGTACCTGTGATTAATGTTTCATTATCCTCATTTTCTAATAAATTTTACAGGAAAAGTGCTGAATGTAATTGATTGAAACATAGTTTGATTTTCTTCTTAAATTATAATCAATTAAATAAAGTGAATCAAAAAGAAATCGTTTTGTCAGATTATATTTTTTAAAAAACACCAACACCAACTTCACACCAACTATCGAGATGAAAAGTGGGAAATCAACACAGTGAAATTATCCTCCTGCAGAGCCATCTGCTGGCGTGTTAGATAATTAAAAACCCAAAATGTGCATACAACAGTTTTTCAGTAATTTTTATATTTTTTAAATTAATGTAAAATTCATCCAATAGTTACTCAGGTTGGTGTTCCCTGACGTTCCTCACCAATTTAATATGAACATGAAAAAAATAAATGTACGTTATTCTAAAGTAAAATATTGTTGAATTTAAAACCAAATACGATTATAATAATTGAACCGATAAATATAGATAAAATAAAACATTCCGTTATGTAATAGTTTGGTCCATGTGTAATACTTTTTCTCATATTCTTAATTGCTATATACTAAAACTTAGTAATAAATTGTAACTAATAGTATACGTATATTAAGACAGAGGCTCAATAGGAACGCGTCATGTAAAAATTTGTTACAATATCAATAAAGAGTGACGTAATTTGGATTACAAAAACTTGAAATTTATAAAACGGTAAAGCAATGTCTAGTGAGAAGTACGTTGAACTCACAATCTATTGAAGAGACATGCGAATCAGCAACCGATTAGTTTCACAATAACACATAAAAAGTCCATCGATCTCATTTGCGTTTAATATAGCAAAAAACATGCTTGAAAGTCATTACAGATGATATACAGGAAAACAATATATCCTCTTACATTACGTAATACCATTATAAAGAAACCTATACTTAAAAAAATATATTGATTTTGTGTGATCGCATTATAATGAAGTTTACAAGTGGCATTATTAAGTCGAATGTAAGTTTCCTTTTATGGAAAGAAGTGATCACTATTTATAGTTTTTAACCTTGTTCCATACGAAGATGTTGTAGGGCAAAACACATCTTCGCATCGTTTTGGTATTCCAGCTATATCTACCTACAAGCAAATAATCAGTTCTAATTACTTCGCGAAGTTGATTTAATGATGACAACAAGTGTATTTGCTCATGAGATGATAAATACATTCTAAAAGAATTGCTACTATGTACTGTCAAGAAATTCTTACGTAAAACTAGTTAGGAAAGAATAGTTGGTACTGGTAAGAGAATTTAAAATTGAAATAATAAATAGTAACAAACACAAAAGCGGTTAGATCCTTATTTTGAGAAATAAAGTCTAATTTAAAAGCTAATTGTAAACTTTAGTAAATGTAACTTCACCATTACGAAACAATTTAAAGAAAATGTACATTTCAAAAATGTATTATGTGCTTCGTATTTAAATTTCTGGTACGTTTGCAAAAAATAGAGTTATCTAAACAATTTCTTGATAATTGTAATGTTAAAAATGATTACCATTGTCTGTACATTTAGAAAACTTATTATCTTTCCTTTGATATTAATATAAATAAAATTGATATGTAAGGACAGCAAAACGTCTGCTGGGTTCAACAATTGTTTAATAGATTGCTATTGCATCGAGTTCAACAGCATAATCGTCCATGTCATAATGATAGCGAATTAAGCAACACTGCAGTATGCGGTAGACTCGCGTGAAAGGTCGACCGTATTAGCAAGCAACATCGTAAGGTTATTGTTGCCGCCGGCAGTGATATGATAGTAAACAATACCATCATTTTCTAAACATTTACAAAATAAAAAGTTATTTAAAAATAAAAATTTAAGTCAAACTTTATTTTAATTTATCTATCACCGGTGTAAGTGTTAAATATATTTGTATATAAAGCTTCCTTGATTAAGGCGGGCAATGAAAAAACTATTGTTTTTATATCAAGAACTTCCCTTATCATCTTAATTATGTTAATATATATTAAAAATATATACGATCAGCCAAATAAGCATTTGCATTTCTGTAAAATTTGCAAACCGCTTCCGCCAGAAGCCATACTATATGTAACCGAAGGCGACGCAATAAATAGCTCGCCCTGTAAAATTCATAACTAATTCGAATGTAACAAATTCACGCAATCTTACGAAATACCAATTCGCAGAAACTTACAACTGCTTCAACTTGCTTAACGTTTCGCTCCCTTGCATAGGATATTTAAGTTTTATGAGCTTATATATATATTTTTTTTTTATCTAACGTATAAAGTTTTGAAATTTATGGTTCGGTGATGAAAAACAATAGAATGTCTATTATCGATATCTATATTGAAAAAATTATACGCTACGTGGATATAACTTACGAATTATGTATCAGATAAAAAAAGTTATATACAGTACATAGTTATGTATAAAGTTTAGAATATATATATATATATATATACATATATATATATACAGAGACATGAACAAATATTTTGGGTAAGGTATGCGGTGTGAGGGGCCGACTAAACGGCGCCGTGTGAGCAGAAACGTATATACAGATATTTCATTTAGAGTGTACGAGTACATACCGCACTTGAAATCTATGTGAATATTATCAATTTTGAAAAATAAATTTACCATTTAAATTCAGCACAATTACGTATCTACTGAATGAGTTGAGAAACTATTATTTTGATAGGTTTAGAAGGACAGAGTATGTAGTACTTATTTACCTATGTAAAGCACAGTCCTCTGTGTATATAATATTGACGGAAATATAGTAAGGCAAATTAGACAAAAATTTACGAACATACGGTCTTTAACAATAAAAATATCTAGCGATTAGGTCGCGCTGTCTAGAATTAATTCCTTTCTGAAAACTAAGTCGTTATAAAAATATTAATTGATGAGCGCCCAAAAGATGGTAAAGTGGTATCTGCCAGCAAGGTGGTAAAGGATGGATGCAGTGGAGATATCGCAGGCAGAGTCAATACAGTTTTTATATATAGATTAATTGCGGCATAATTCTGAAGTAATCGTAATTTTAAAATATTGCTTATTTGAACTATATGCATATTCCTTATTAGGTAACAACTTGTTTCTTGAGTGAGATACATTTATATAGTTCTGTGATTTAATTTGTTTGGATTTAAACGAACCAAATCGTTTTTGCTATTTATATTTTATCATAACTGTATTAATTATTAAAGCAGAACTAGTGCATTAAATATATGGCGTAGGCATAAAGTAAGCATTAACGGCGTGTTTCGTTGGGCAAAATCGCTTAGTAATAATGTTACTTTAGGTTAGGATATATTTGCATTTAATTTTAAACGCATTCGTGTAAAGTTTATAGGTTGATGCCACATCTTTATGGTTTTATTATCATTGTACGGTAAGACGAAGCGATTTGAATAAATTTAGTTTTACAGTGCCATTAAAGAAGCGCTGATAAATACGTTATGGGAGGAAACAAAAAAATAATATGATATGTATTGAAGGTTGAAAGATGAAAAGTACGTTCACATTTAATAGTATGATTTTTTATGCATAAATAAAGTTATGTAGCCTTATAAATGTACATTTATCGATTAAAATAAGTAACCTACCGTCAAGTTATGGCATAACAGTTGCACAAGCGAACATTTTGCACATTGCACGACTAATTCATACCGATCGCGGCACTGAAACATATTTAACCAATGTATTCTGAACCTTTAAATTTGCAATGCTTTACTTAAATACGTTTCTTATTTAATCGACGTTACAGTAAGTATTAATTAAAATTATCTTATAATGTGAAAAGTAACGAGCGATCAGGAATGATTTCATCACAAATCGATACAGTAAATGGCAGTAACAGAAAAGAACGTAAATTGCAGTATCTGCAATGAACGTAAACTTTAGATTTTTTACTGTATAAATATGGCGCTTTATTGCATGAATTAGTCTTTTTTTTCTGGGTAAAATCTGTAACCAATAAACTCATATTCTACCTTCTGTTTATATATTTGACTGATAAATGGAGGCAGATTGAAAGTGCAAAAGTTATCTACAGAGGATTTTGATAACATTATTTTTTAAATATTTTGACGGCGAACGCATGTAGTGTTATAAAAAAAATCGTAACAAATGCCACGTTGGTATTATGTACCATAACATGTAAACGCTCTGTTCTTTTTGTGGTTTTAATACACAAATATAATATTATATGGGTATATCAGTTCAGTAGCTTATTTCATACAGTTTATTTTTAAAGTGCTTACTGTTACCGTCGTGATGTAGAAGGTCTATGTAAATTACTAAACTATTAAGCTTCAACTCAAAGCGAAATTTATCAAAGACTAATGTTATAAAAGCAAATACCTCGAAGCTGCACGATTCTTACCTCTGAAAGGCCTGATAATAATCTTCAGTAGTGCTTGAAATATTAAAAATATAATCAATTCTGTTGTAATAATAAAACAGTTATATACTTAAAACTCTTTTATAATACATAAATATAATAGAATAACAATATAGATTCTTGTAAAATTCAATTTGGATAAAGCCTATTCGATCAGATTTTTATAGTTCCTATGTATGTTACACAACAATGCCGTTTTGGCGACAAATTGATGATATGAATAATATCGTACTACAATACCAACTTTATTAAAGAATACTCCTCGGAATCGAACACGGGTCCGTTTCAAAAGAGGTGGTGAAGCCGTACAGAAGCTTTAGTATTTGAGGATTTTTCATCACCTTTGCATCAACTTTCACAGGTTTATTCTAGTGGTTTAATTGGCTCTCAAATTATTCAAGACTTGTTGCGAAAAAGAAACAAAATCACTCGATCACGATTGAAGAAATGCTATTCCCATCTCTAGCGCCGGCACGACTTAGTCTAACTAAGAATTAATCTACACGATTACTTTGGTAACAGGGTCTGTGTTGCACGCTCGAAATATGCTATAAATAAAATGTTTTAAAAATAACAAGTTATGTACTAAAATTATGTACATATATAACTTAGTAACAGTTTGATTATAATTACACTAAATAAAATAAGTATTTTAAAAAAGAAAATCAAATTTTTTTTGCTTATCAAATAAAGTTTACTAAGAATCGAACAAGTTGTACTGAAAATCTTTATTTAAAAAAAATCATGATAAAACAATTAACCCTGTACTCTGATGTCCCTAATAACCTATGTTATTATACAAATATTTTATAAACATAAACTACCTAAACAGAAGATCTACATAAGTAACTAATATTTTAACTTTATATTAGGTACATTTTCAAATGTGAAGGACAATTTATATGTCAAGACTCTTGTGGATATATTTATTGATATTTTAGTTTAAAGACGATTTAAAAATGAAAATTGTTATAAACGTTAAATAAATTGCGTGCTGTATGTAAGATTTGGACTTGTTACTGTTACTTATTACTCTAATTTCTTTAAACTTCCACATAGATATTTTTATCTTAAACCTAATTGCCTAACCTAACTTTAATTACAGTTTAATATGTCCAATCGATCTCGACATGACCTGCGTAAGTACAAAACTAGAATATTCGTCGAGGTTACGAGATCAATTACCAACAACGTATATATCCGTCGGCAGGACGGTCACATGCGTTCGTATCATGCAGTATTTACATGTAAAAATTAAATTTAATCTGTTTTCCTTTGGCGTGTGTAAATTGAAACGGCACGTTGACCAAATTAGGTGTTATTTATGCCATTATTCATTTATAACACTATATAACCTAGTTACAATTGAAATTAACTGCCAACTATTAATAATGTCCGCTGGCAACACACATCTAACATTTATTGACTTCAGTGTTCAATGGAGCGTTGAAGAATAAACGAAAGTATACTTTCAATTATTTAAAGTACTCTGTGGAGTAATATTCTCGTAAATGAAACCAGCAGCAATAATAATACCAACGATTTGTAGCAAAGCTAATTGAAAGGAATCTGAATACCAGAAACGTGAAAACATTTTACTTATCAACAATTTATTTAGAAATTATTGTCAAAGGCAGTTACTTTGAAGGCAATTATTTTGAAAACATTTACACAACGTCAACTTCTATTAAGGTTTTTTTACATTTTTACTGTAGTGACTACTCACTAGTACCTTAGTAATTTTTTTTTGAAGTAGCGGTACTGTTTTAGATCTTTGTTGTCTGATTTCTTTATAGATCTCGGTTGCCGTCTAGGTAAGTACAACCGTAGTTCACAAACATAACCGTGTTCCGGATTGATATCAGTTGTAACAAGTGGAACTACTGCGGTATAGAGACTACATCCTGTCTCAAGGTATCGTCCACATTGTAATGCAGTATATATCATTCTAACTACGACCGTGTTATGGGCAGGTATATCACTTACCATTAGTTGAACGACCCGCTCGTCTCGTCGAATCGTTGAATAAAAAAAATTATACAAAAACCGAAAAAAAGCTTTATTCAACTATATATGTATTCCTAATAACAAGTGTAACTGTATAGGTAAATAGTCAGTACAAAGAGTCGTGTTGTCTTATAATGATAGATGGCTATCTCTGTCAATGTATAGTGTTAAGAAAGATAATAAATAAAGCTTAACTACAGGGAATTAAACTACGGAAAAGGTGTTAAAAGAATTACTTGCAGACCGGACAATCTTAGTAAAAAACTGAAATTATTGGATAGATTATTTTTTGCTGTTGCATATTTAAAACTTCGCATTTGGTAATTTTTAACCAAATGTAATTCCAGTTAGAATTTTTTTATCAGATGTATATATCAAATATTTAACAAAGCTTACGAGTATAACATACTATTTATTTAATATAGCAAACCGTGTAATTAAAAGCTAATAAAAAAGGCAAATGTAACAGAAATTACTAAATAGTCATTTCTGAAATTTATTCAATTGAGATTCTCGCATATGAGTAGTGTTATTTTAAAATACCTTATATAATAAAATAAATAAATAGCATAATGTACGTGTAATTCAACTAATGTAAACTTAAAACAAATATACTTATTTAACACATTCGGCTTATTTGTAGCTGCGATATTAAATCATCGTCAGTATTTACGACACTGTAGACTAGATGTAAGAATTATTATAGCAATAATACATAACTAACGGTTAAGCGCTACTAACAGGTCAATGTTCATTAAACACCAATTACGTATATAAATATCTTTCGATATTATTTTAAACTCTTCAACAACTGTAATATTAGGAATATCAATTAATTATAATGTATCAAAATACCAATAATATGTTGTTTGTAAATAAAAAATATTATTTGTATTGTTTCAAATGCAATCGCGGAAGTCTGTTTTAACGTATCTCGTATTTGTTAACAGGGTCGCTGTCATTATATAAATATGTCAATAATAAATTCGTTAAGTATATAATTTATTATTAACATAGTTTTTTGTTTAATACCATATGATCAGAAAACCTTTAATAATGAAAATGATTTGGCAGTTGATTTTAACGCGGCATCGGTAGTATGTATACATATGTATATATATGATTTTACTAGCAAATAAATTTAATTCATTGGATGGTTGTATTAAAGATTAATTTTGTGTGGATCAGAAATGCGTGAATTCATGGTTTTGATGTCCTTCATAAAACGATAGTCGAGTCGTAAATTAATTGCGCAGTATCAATAACATGTTATATAACAGGTAAATTTAATTTGGAGTAGTTTTAAAAACCAAAAAATTTACTCAAAACGTCGATTCATTTTTTATTTCAAATTGTAACAGTACGTTATTATTTGATAGGTTGACGTTAATGGAGGTTGTTGTCTTGCAGTAGGTGTCGCCCCAATGATATTGATGATGAGAATTACCAAATAAACTCTAATGAATTATGAATAATCATTATTTATTTTAAGAAACATTTCCATAAAAAGTTCCCTTTTTTATTCATATAAACGACATCAATGATTTTGTGATATGTTGAAATGTTTAATATTTTAACTGTTAAAAATAAATCTGAATAGAATGTAATCATAAAATAATTTTTTTAAATGAACACAATTTTACTTAAATATGGCATAATATAAATGTATGAAGCCATGAAAATTTGGAGAACATGATTTTTTCATTTTTAATGTTAATAATGAATAAATTTACTTTAATTTATCAGCAAAACTTAACAGCTTCTGTTTCAACATTATCTCTCCATTAATTTTAATATTTATCTAGAAATATCAGGTCATTTCATATCAGGTTCACTACTCAAAAACACAAATTAGGGTGCTTAAGTAATTTTTAATGGCCCTTTTTCATATTCAGGTATTAGTATATCATTTTACTTAGATTTTGAAAATTATTTTTGTTTTAGTAATAAAATTTTTAAAGAAAATTAATTCGAAAGTATGTTCTGAATATAACTTACCCTAATGAATGCACAAGTTAATGCGCGTGAAAATAAACTTTCGCCTCATTGTTATTGTTTTAACTATTTCACATACACACACACACAATTATACCAGACAGCACAAGCACTTACAAACTGTATTATAATGGTCGAAGTATAATTTTATCGTGTGAATAATGTTTAGGCAAAACTTTAGAAAGCAGAACCTGAGCACTTAAATACATCGAAAAAACTGTTCTTCTATTAGGGCTATAATTCTTATTATCCCAAATGTCTTATTATCCTAAAACATTTTTATTCAGTTCCCGTTCGTGTTTTATTTGTATGTTGATTTTAATATAATATCTATTCTGTATAGTTACTATAAAAGATTAATGCAATGTAAAGATTTTAAAAAATAATAAAAACACAAATAAATATAAGTAGTATCGGTGACATATCTATATCTAGTTAATGTAGAAATCAGGAAATCGGAAAAAACCTAGTGTAAATTGTTAAACATTTTTGGTTTTTTGTTTTGTTACCTTGTTTAGTCGTTGTGTCCAATTAAGTAATATTAAAAGCAAACAACCCCCCATAAATTAACAAAAACACAGTATGAGTTCAAGTATAAGTAGTAAGTAATATATATAATCCAGAATCACAATAAAAATGCGGAATATTAAAGTCATTCATTCATCTTCTTAAAGTGCTTCTCTAACTAGTGGAGGTTGGCAATCACCGTGGTAAGGTGAGAATGGAAAATACGATCTATCCGGCCCAACAGTCCAGTAACCTGCCCGCGGCGCCCCCTGCTAGATAATGGACGAAACTCTGGCGACCGAGCAATGACGGTATAACCACACACCCGGCCAAGCAACTGGCTAGATGAGACTTCAGCAGCCTTGAAGTAAAACTGACCTCTAAAAAGCCTGCTGCAGAAGGCAACAAAAAACCACTGCATTATATACCCTAGTATTCAGCATGATAAAGTCCAATAATAACGAAGCCCCGAACGCCCGGTATCTCTTAGATGGGACAGGGGTGCGAAGAGTGAATTGGTAACAGATAAAGTAATAAATTTAAGAATGTTATTTAGCTTACAACTGTCATACATAGGCAACATATGGTTCTCACGGTAAACATTTATTTCAAGCAATTACGACAGAAGGTCAAATCATGAGTAATTAAGGTTGTTTTCTAGAATACACTTGTATATACATAAAAATATATAAAAAGCAAAGTACAAGTTTGAGTTGTAAAATAGAACGATGTTAATGTCTCTGTATACTTCAAAAAGATAATATTTGATATAGAAAACAATTTCACTAATCTTATCAACCTTTTTTTTTTTCTTATTAAAAAACAACCGCCTAGAATCATTTCTCTTACGAATCATAGATTTACAAAAATACTAATAGTACTATTACGTGATAGGTAGCCGATTTATATATCTATTATACATATTTGATGAGAGCGCCCAAAATTACAAACTTCAGTCGTACTCGACCAATAAAGGAAATTCAGTAATCGTCGTACACGTATTGGCGTGATGTAAATAATGAGTTAAATAAATAAGTTTATATCTTTAATTTTTTAGACATAATAAGACAAGTACTTAAAATTATTAATTACCTTTGGTATTAATACTATTCACCTGTATTAATTCCTGACTAGTACGAACATGGATTAGAATCACGCTTGAACATCATATTCATCTCTAGCCCTCATCTAGAGACCTACCAGCAACAACTGCTCTACTGGTTATATGTAATTGAAGCATATTTATTTTTATTTCATAAGAGTCAACATAAACCAATATTAAGTGTTCATAACACTAAATTGTATGCGAACGAAATCGCAAGCAAACAATGTTAATTAATGTTATATGACAAAGCATATAAATATTATAGGAAAAAAATCTTATCTAACATCAAAATACGTAATAAACCTTGGCGGAGAATGCTATGACAATGCTCTTTTAATGGATTTCTTTAACATCCGCCAAGTTATTGTTAATTACAGACTTGCGCCTTCCGCCCTTGTTGTGAGAAAAATACTTCGTTAACAATGGAGTCGTAACAACACGAGATAACCAAGTGTACGCCCGTATGTTCGCTTGGTCAAGGATAACGGTAATTAAATCGTGAGTTTTGGGACGTATTATCTATAAAAACAAAAACATTTTTCTTCAAATATGTGCTCATTATACCCAACCCAATATATTCATAGAAATTTATTTGTCGCGTTTTTTAAAAATAAGCCTAATATAGCAGATGTTACTTATAAGAACTGGATCAGTATGATTGGTCTACAATAAATTCTCAATTAAATAGATAAAAATTAAATTATTATGAAACTTTACAAAAAGGTTTATACGTGTAGTAGTACATAACTATAAAGAGATAACGTGTAAATACGAAAGGATAGTTAGATATCATATACAAATACAAATAGGGATAAATAAAACATTGTTATGATTACTATTTCAATCGGTATAAGACAGTCGCCCCTTAAATATGTATTAATTTTAAGGGCAAATAGTTTTACAGATTACTATAATGTTGATATACAATTTCTTAATCAAGAAAAGACTACTTCTTATATCAGCATAGATATGCACATACAGACATGCTGGTCAAAGGACTGTGTATATAATAGTTTCTTTCTGCCTATTATGATCTAATACTAAACCTCAATTTCACATGGTGTTATGTGACAATGAGATCGTGGATAGTAAAACGCGCTCGCTCAGATACCAGAACTCTCGTATCTCGATAAGTGGAACACGGCAATGCCGTTATAGTGCCAGATTTTAAATATCTAAAATATAAAGCTATCTAGGCTGATTTAAAACAATTCTTACTCTTACGTGAACTAAACAAAATGTGGCCCTCGAATTGGGCTAGGGACTCCCGTGTTAGAATGCAAATGCTCAACTACTGCACCAAGAAGATGGTCGGTATATTTTTTCTTCTAAAGTGAATAAACATTTATTTTCCTAATAGATTTTATAGTAGCAATAAGCTTATGTTGCGTATACAAATAAGATTTAAGTAGCAGATGCAAAGCTTTAATTTCCAAGCTGATGGAGATATGATGAAATATACATAAAGCTCACAAGGTGGTGTTTTACTTCAGTCGATCTATAAATCTACTTTCGCGGCGGATAAATAATGGGTTCTTTCTATTGGCATTTCAGCATTAAGGGCCGCCGTAAATTCAATTGCACAAGTTTGCAATCGCGAACAAGTTGAATATTGTTGCAATTAACTGCAGTGTTAATATAAATGCAGGAACTGACAAAATATGACACAACAGTGTCGCAGTTAGGCGAGTATTGCTCCGAACAAATTATTTTACTTTAGTATAATTTACAAATGAAATAGCTATTTACCAATATCATTTTATTGTGACAGTACATAAAACGCTTGTCTTAGATATCAGTTACATTTTATGACTTTTTTTGTTTTTGTTTTCGTGTTTCCACATTCTATCTTGAATCTTCAACAAAAAGAATGACAGTATCCTATATTATCAATATATAGGGTGGCGCAAAAGTAATCCTCCTATCAGAAAATGCTATAAATTTTGTCTTGATGTAAAAAAATTAAAAGACCAAATAAAAATAATCCACAAGGTTATTTAAAAAAAATATGAAAAACTTTGATTCTTCTTGTGGATTATTTTTATTTTGTCTTTTAATTTTTTTTACATCAAGGCAAAATTTATAGCATTTTCTGATAGGATGATTACTTTTGCGCCACCCTATATATACGTAAAATTATAAAAAAATACATATAACAATTATAGCTCCTAATTATTTGAATAGTCTAAATTTTTATTCGATTTATGTATTATCTTCAATGACAGCTAATAATCGTCGATGAATGTTTAACCGCTTCCTTATGTAAAATATAAACATATTTATGCGTCAAGGCTTATAACAAAGTTATTATAATATAAGTACTAGTTTTCAAAATTTATAATATTCTATATAGTTTATGATACTGCCGTCGCACGATTATGTTTATAGATAATGATTTCATTACCTATAAACATAATCATGTCACTACTTCATTCATTAGTTAACTTATAGAAGATAATTCGTCAATGTTAACTAAAGGAAATTATATTTCGATTTAACCTATTTATGTTGGTTTAAAAATAATAATGAAATAATTTAATGTTAAATTGATGTATCGAATGTGTTCGCAACATTGATTACAGCATTAGGTCTATCTAATAATATGCAACGGCCATAAAAAACCGGCGGTTCTTGTAAGTTGTTTTATTTAATAAAATAAATATCCGTGCACTTACCTCTTGCCTTACTTAGCGTTTTTCGTATTACGCAATGGAAACATTACGCTCGACTTGTGCACCACCAAATATATTCGAAAGTATGAAATTCTCGAGTTTAAATGTTAATATCATTATTACATATCTCCTGTTACGCGTTTCTGTATTACAAACAACCGTATACAAGTGAAAAGTAAAATATTAATTGATCTATACTGAAAACGAAAATAATTATTTTTGTATAAATACAAACACGGACCTTTTAGCAATAAAAGTGTATCACGAGTTTAGTAAGATTTTTTTATGTGTTGTAAGTAGATTGGTGGCTACATAAACTTTTGGAAAAGGTCTAAATTACAACAAATGTTTTGTACGAAGGTTAATTTTGGTTTGCATAATAATAAAAATAACCAAGAGAGAGAGTAAAGGATCCACGTAAGCATATCATTATACTGACCCTTGTTTCACTCATCAAAAATATTTGTAAATATTAATACAAAAATTTATTTTATACTTTCTTCATGTGGATGAATTTAATATTTCTTTTAAATATTTTTTAATTTTAATTACGATTTGATCTATGTAAAGTTGTGCGCTCATTTGTCAAATATCTCTTTTCTCTATTGAAGTTTTTTTGATTAGAGTTCATCATAAGATTATATTCAAATAAGTGGCAAGCAAAAGTTTTACATCTAATTCCTAATATTAACATCATGATAAAGAAATGAGTTTTTTTTATAAAATTTTGGATGCAAAAATAGACCTCTTATGCAAACACTACTAAAAAATTTCAAATATTAAAACGTAAATAGCGAATTTCAGTATTTAATGTTTAATCTCTCTCTCTCTCCGTGGCATTTATTATTCCCATCTGATGGTGGGGTCTGCCTTTCTGGTCTTTCTCTTCCACTTCGCTCTGTCGGAATTTATATTTTATTTGTAATCCATTAAAGTCCATTATAAAAATTAGACCCCCTTCTAAAAAACTGATTTATAACCGCTTGACTTTAATTAACAGTATATACTCAACGCATAATAAACTTCCTGAACACAATTGTCCTTTGATAAAAACGCTTTTCATAGTGACTTAATTATATAATTCAGCTTTTCAAGCAATTATAGTATGTAATAAATATCATGATATTAGGAATACGTAAAGATTACGATGTAGTTTTTATTATAAAATTTGCTCATTTCGAATGAAAAGTTAAATTATTTACTATTCTTAATACCAAAAAGTCAACATTGCTCTTAAATATGTACTACGGGCTTGTGGAATATGTACAATATTTTTTTTTAGTAAATGCCTAATATGTTTAAACTTGCTTGAATATTCACGCAAAGTAGGAGACTGAAAATACTGAAATATCTTTGGCATACTTATTAAAATTGATTACAATTATAAATTTATGCATCTTGTTAGTAAATACAAAACTTTTGATTGATAATACGTATTCGCTTGTCCAAAGATCGAGTTAAAGAACTGGTTTTAAAAAGTGGTTTTCTTATTAAATAGGACGTTGAACTTTTTGTCCCAAAACGTTATGTAACCGAGCACTCGATATCAATTTGTTTTCTCTTCAACTTTGAGCCGACTTAATAAGTTTACTTGCAATCTGAATGTGACTGATTAACCTTCACAAGTTTGCTAAGAGAACACTTTGTAACTGTTGCCTCTGGTAAGTCTTTCAATACACTACGAGTTAAGTGCTCTTAATTACTGAATAACCTAAATGAACGTTAACAACTGCTATCGTTTAAAATTTTTGTTAATACATTTTACAAAATATATAATATTCTTCTTTAAAGAAGAACTTTTGGCAAACCTTTTACCACTTTTAAAAGTTTGCATAGTATATAATCTAACCTCTTTCTATGAAGTTTTTGTTTTATCTGAAAAATCATTACGGTTATCAATTTCTTCGTAAAAATTTATTTATACTATTAAATAAAGCATAAAATTATATAGAAACTGTACAAAATTTTAATATGTATAATGCTTCAATGTCTACAACAACGCTATCGGTGAATGAAGCTATAAAGTTTTACGAAGCTATAAATAAGTTCATACGTTGTGTTGTCCAAATTAGCTAGATATAAATATAATTAACCAAATATAAATATCATAAACATGATATAAATATTATTAACTAGACAAAACTGGGGGCAGTGAAACGAGTGTCACTAATCACAAGTCAAAGAACTTTGTCTTCATATTCTTATTCTTCGGATTACTTTCGCATCATTATAAGTAATTTTGCATATATTTGCATTTTATTATACATATAAATGAATTGTAAATTACTTTTTCATTCAAATAAATTCTTGTATTCGGATAACGGTTTTAGTACTTTTTTTTAATTGTAATTAGTAATCTTAAAAATCTAAATTAAAAAGCATGTCCCTATTTCATACGGTTGTTACTCCCGGCGAGATGAGTATGTATAACATATTATACTTTTGATTTATTTTTAATTTAGACATCAATATTTATGTAGCGGCTGATGTCTCAAGAAGATTAAAGTTTTTAAAATATAACGCTATATTATTATCTCATAATAATAATACACGTAGTATCATAAGCCTTTACTAATTTTATCGTTATAAATCATTAAACACTTCGAAGTTCATTATGCTATCAATTATTAACAATAAATTAACGATAAAAAGATTATAAAAGGTGTAAACCATTAGATAATGAAGGCTTTCCACAGGCTGTAATCAAAGACTCGCCGAGTAATTACAATGCAGGAGCAAGTGGTATATAGTCGGTTGAATAAGTTTAGCATTTGCAATAAATGCAGTAGCAAAGGCCTCATTAGTTAACCACCAAAAGCCGAGGCTCGATAGTGATCAATTTATACATCTGAATGCGGTCCAGTTGAGCAGTTGCGAAATAATCTTATACGAAGTAAAAAGAATTACGTGCAGACTAGCAGCCATTGCTAAAATGGACACCGCTTAGCCCCGGGCTGCTTATACCTTTTAGGGCTGTGCATGATAGATACTCACAGAATTTATCTATACTATAAAAAAAAAACTAATTAAATATATTTTAACTAATTATGCCTTCATTTTCGTTAACATTAGAATATTTTTATTCTATTTAAACACCATAAATTTCAACGTACGCAAATTTTTCATACATACTTCATTCCAATCAGCATATTTATATTCCCTTAGCAATATATTAATAATTAAAGTACATCTGGGTAACCTGATGGTGTTTTTAACTTCTTAAAGGGCTTTCAGTAACTGATGATTAAAAAAAAAAACTCGTAAAACTATTTAACAGCGATGCTTTTCTATAGTTATCTTCTTCTATAGTTTGCAAAAAGATTTAAAATAACTGTTATTTACAAAATTTTAAAATTGTTGTTGTTGAAAAAATTGTTCTTTATATGAAAGTATAAACAAATGCAAATCTGGGTCATAACATTCAATGTTTTTGTTTTATTTTATTAATTAAATTAAATAAAGTAAACCACGTTATAATAATGATAAAAAATAGTTAATGAACTGCTAAAGCATCTTGAAAGCTTTTTAAAACAGTAACAAACTGTATTCCTTCAAATGCTTTTGCGGTCTGTATTTTTTTGTTTATACATAAATATACATCATGAGATATATTTATATATAATAAGAGTCAGAGAACGCCGTTATCAATTTAGTATTAACATTTCACAACATGTTTTCTTGTGAAATAATAATAATACAGAGCTAGGGGGCAATAACCAATTCCCAACGCAATATCATCAAAGTCGAGAAACTACTTATTTATTAATGCTGAATTTTCAAGTTTATGTTAAGCTCTTTTTTAATTAATTTACATATTTCGTTATGTGTTTTCTTAATGAACTAAAATAGAGGAACTAAACTGAAATGATAAACACTAAAATAGAGGAGTCAATAAACTGTTTTTTAACGCTTCATGATGGACGTTATTTCCCTTAATTTTAAATAGTTATAAAATATTTATAAGATCTTTGGGAGATAAAATTTAATGCAAGTTCATTAGTAGATCTACACCAAAGATCTGACATTTATTTAAAATTAGCTTGTGTATATTTTGTCATATTTTAATACTAACTATAAAATAATATTACACAGCCTATTTCTGATTGTAAACAGTATTGAGCAAATTTTAAGGTAATCCTTTTTAGAGGACGCTATAGTTACTGAAATTGCAAGAGGAACAAGACTTAACATATTAAATCTCGAAATCGTGCATCCTTTGCAATTACTTTTGTAAACAAAACTAAGAGCAAAATTTTTCCGCAGACAGTATCTTAGCAATTCATTGGTGTGTAAGTACAAAAGGTAAAATAATGTGAACAGAAATATATATAAATGTTTGTACGATATCGATATGATTGTTCCATCATTTTTACATAATAGTGACCGTGAACCAAACATTCGTCTTCTTTATATATACATACGAGGAGGGATCAAAAAGTAGTGAGAATGAGATAAAATATAATGACTATTGATAACTTAATAATTTATTTTTCTACAGTCTCCGAGTCTCTCTACACACAGAGTCCAGTGCTTTTTGAAGGCTTCAAGCCCTTTAAAAAAAAGTTTTGTCTTGGTCCTGCAAAAAGCTCTCCTCGGCATCCATCACCTCGTTATCGTCTTCGTACCTGTTTCCCCTTAAGTATACTTTCAATTTGGGGAACAGATAAAAATCGCTAGGCGCCAGATCTGGTGAATAAGGGGGTTGGTCAACCAATTCGAAACCAGCTTGCTGAATGACAGCCATCGCAACTGCCGACCTGTGCGCGGGTACGTTGTCGTGATGAAAGAGAGCGCCCATTCTAAATTTCTCTCTCCTTTTCTCTTTGCTGGCATTCCTCAATTTGGGAATTAAAGAAGCATAATATTGGCCTGTAATAGTAGTTCCACGCTCCAGGTAATCAATCAACAATATCCCTTCTGAATCTCAAAATATTAAGGCCATACCTTGTCAGCCTTACCAGCCCATGCCACGGTATGAAACTTCTTCGGGGTCGCTGATGATGGTCATTTCCATTGCGAAGATTCCTGTTTTGTCTCAGGATCAAAATGATGGACCCATATTTCGCCCGTTGTTATGAAACGAGACATAAAGTTTTCAGAATCTTCTTGAAACTTGTCCAACAATATCGTCCAAATGTCAAGTCGATTTTGTTTCCGACTGTCGGTTAACATTCTCGGCACCCTTTTTGCAGAGACTTATCTCATATTCAAAGATTGTTTCAATATTGATTAAATAGTTCCATACGAAATACCAGTATCTTGAATTAAGTATCAAATGGTAACTCTTCAATCGCTCAATACAATTTTCTCGACCTTTGCAACATTTTCTTGGGCGACTGATGTCGAAAGACGGCCGCAACGATGTTCGTCTTCCGTGCTCGTTCTCTGTACTCGAAATTGAGAAGCCCACCTTGCGACAGTGGAATACGGCGGAGCAGACTCTCCTAATGTTGCCTCCAAATCACAATGAATCTCTTGCGTCGTTAATTTTTTTAAACAGAGGTATTTAATAACGGTTCGCACTTCGTTTTTCTCCATTTTCGAGAACACGTTCCGATACGAACAAAACAAATGACTACATTCAGAAAAAAACAAAAGAGAATAGATTTTTTTTTTCTTTATTAATATTACAAACATGTATCTGAGCTATGCCACTATTTATTTTTTTTCTTACCAAGGAGTATATATGTCGTTCTCACTACTTTTTGATCTCTCCTTGTACATGAAAAAAATTAAGCTATGGATACAGAAGTAACAATACAATATGTCTATGATCAACATTTGAGCAATACGTCTTGCGATGTAAATCTTTTAAATCGAACGGCTTCCTTAAAAAGATATATCTTAAGGAAGAACGTAATTCAATCGTAAAACATGTTTAAAACTCCCAAAAATTACAATATTTATATTAAATCAATATTCAGCTGACGCAAAGGTTGTTATGCTGCAATACATGTATTTTATACTAACAGTTCCTCGTCCGTTTTCCTGGTCCATAACAACCCAGCAATTCTTTTTGGAAAAGGAATTTTGTAAAATCTATTCTTACTTGTCCTCCGAATAGCAGAAGCAATTCCTCTTCCAATTGTTAGTCTTTACGTCTAATAGTTTTGGAGATCACGTGATGTGTGTGTGTGTGTGAATAAATCTCTGGATAACTCCTATATATATAAATTAAAGATTGCCATAAGATTATTCTAGCTGTAAGTAATTTATTACAACATTTATTTACAACAAAATGATCAATATGAATATATGACGAAAGAAACAGGACGTTGGTGTACGGCGTTAGTGAATATGATAAACACTGCAACTAATTGTGCTCGTTTGTTTAAAACAAAAGGTGTTAAGTTTCTTTACCCCAGTAATTTCACGGGTTCCAGCCCTCGTTGGAACGGACACGGTAATATTTGCGCACTACTGTTTGACGGTAAAAACAGATGTTGCGGTAGTATCCACCTAGAAGGTCTCCATCAACATGTGTGCGATCAGTATGGTATATATTAATAGTGTCTAAATTTATACGCATAATAATTTTAATTACGCGCCAACTTATTTTAGAATAACTTGAACTTTATGAATCAACAAAAATCCGTAAAAGTTCGGTTTATGGAGTCATCGAACTCAAAGTTGATAGTCACATATCTTAAAATTTCCAGACTATTGCAGAATCAAGATTCGCTGGATCGTTTTTTATTAGATCAACCAGATACATTGATTCGTACATTCATCCGGGGATGATATACTTATGAACAAAATAGTTAAAATCACAATATATTGTTAATCTAAAATAATATTTTTTTACCTCTATGCAAATAAAAAATTTTATTCTTCTTGAATAAACAACAAAACGAAATAAAATTACTATTATTAATGATATTCATATAATCGCTTTTTAACATAGTTGCATATTGTTCCTTCTACTTAGTGTTACGTATCACGAGAAGTTTATCCATTGTAAAAATTGACCACGAGGTAATATCACCACCACCAGTGCAACGCTCTGATTCCTACAAAATGTGCGCGCCAAATGCGGAAAAGTATTTTTTTTTGCCATCATGTGTTTAATAACATTTAATTATATGAAGACCAAATATATTTCACATAGTCCAATTTAGTCGCCACGTTTATGAATATTTAATCTGTGAAACGAAAACTAACATATCACTTGAGAAAGTACGATACGTTGAATATTTGTCCCGCTTTTTAAATTTGTAAATATACCGTTTTTAAAAATAACAACCTCAACCAATAATCAATAATTTTTTTTTTATATTTCAGGTGCTTTAAAAATCCAAGTTTTGATCCTTTAACACCAATTGATTTTGGTATGAAAACATAATTACGTTTTCTATATATTATAAATTACTTACGGCTGTCCTATAAAATAAGTTCATTTAAGCCAACACTAAACAGGTTTTCAGGTATAAAGTGTTTCTTAACGAAATACCATTTGCTCCGTCTAGAAAATAAAGACAAGGAGAAAATAATTAATAATATTGTAACGATAATGTTCAGGTTGTTATTTTTGTAAAATGTAAAATTTACTTATCTTAAATTTATTAGGACTGTTAACTACTTGTGGGTTTTCAAAAATACAGAAGTGTACAAAATAAATGCCAAAAAAAACATATATGGATATATTAATAATGTATATAGTATAATGTATATGTAATAGTAATTCCTGTACATTAAAAGGTGTTTATTTATAAGGGTTGCTTACTGGTTAAACCTTCAATCTCTTGATATAATTTAAACATAATACTAATATCATAGATACTTATGCGCCTATTGAATGTGTTTGATATCAAATATAAACATAACATCTTAGGTCTTGCGGTAGAGTTGACGTCTCAAGTTTGTTTGATATAAGTATATTTTACTTCGTGTTACTGTTATAAACTAGTGTCACAGATCTAAAGTATAAAGTTGACCTAAAATTCATCGTGACTAGGTCTGCTCCATCAATTCGGATCCCTTAAATTAGAAACAACATTGTATATATATAAATGTCTCCAGTCCACGACAAAACCAACTTTCTCTTAATTGTGGCATTTAGAGTTACAGACGCTAAGTTCAAGCTATAAGAGTTGCCTTTATGTTTGCGTAAATTATTGCAACTTTTAATCTTACGAAATTACATCATCTAGTAATAACTGTACGTATAAAAAAAATAAAAAAGTTTTTTACGTAGTGCTTATTTGCTCTTAATTATACATTTTACCGTTAATTTTTAAGAATGTTGACCTTCGGAGTCTCGGCAAGTTATAATAAAAATAATTAAATACATCCTTTTTATATCGCTGATAGTCGTAAATATTTTTCCTTTAACACAAATGCGCAATTGCAATCTCGACGGCGTGCCGACAATCTTCAGATCCTGATGGCTGATGGCTGTAATTCATTGTTAGTGCTAACAACTATGTTATTACAGGCCTTTTGTTTTACAGAAAATTACCGACATTTAGATATATTTGTAAGGCCGGCGCTTCGCTGATGTTGGATAATAAATATTTAGTGATTGATGATGCTGATTCTGAAGATATGAGAGCCATTGTCATGCCTACGGAGGCTGGACGGCCACTCACCGGATAGCGGTGCTTTCAAAGAGGCTCCATTCAAGGTCTCTATTTGTTACAATAAAATAACACGTACCGGTTGCAACAATGACAAAACGTGTTACTCTAAAAAATCGTTTTGTAAATGGGAACAAAAAAAAAACAATACATTTTTACACGAATTTTAATTCCATTATGGTGACGTTAATGCTATTTGCTGTTTAAAATTAACACCTGTGTGCTGATAACTATTTGTATTCTATGGTCAAATGAATTGTTTATTGAACTATCTTAAAATTTTTGTGTAGAATTGACAGATGAAGTAAGTCGTATATAAATACATATATGGCAGATTAAGTTCAATCTTTAAAAGTTGTTCTGGGACACGGGGCACAAACATATGCTGCGATATCACGACCACCGGCCGTGTTACACTTTTGTGTCATGTGTAATTAATGGGGCATTGCGTAAGCTCCTTTCCCCGGGTGGGCGCTGTCGCACCTGCTGTCAATCATTTCACCAAGATACAGTCCTCTAAGACTGGCACTACAGGACCACCCGAGCTCCGATTGGTTTATCATCAACACGTTATGTATCTCCATCTACAAACATCCGAAAGGCATCAATCAATATCTCAACCATAAACAGATTACAAATACAAGAATACTAACCATCTAGATAAGTTGTGCTCGTAATCAATCAAACTAGTATGGTCTCATACTCTATTACTTCATTACGGCTTATGTTCGTATGTATGTTAAATTACACTGACACACTTACGGACACATAAGTATTGTTTCGCTAACATATATGACGACTGCACTCAGCAAGAGATTGGTAGTCAACGTAGCATTATTTTAATACTGAAATGTAACACATCAAACCCGTAGGACATGTTGTCACAATTGATTTGAAATGTGGCAACATTAAATGTCAGTATATCTATGTTCAAATATTTTAACTTCATTTAAACATAATATTCTAGTATTCGTGACATATGAAAATACTTTGTATGCAACTTACTAATTTACCTATAATCATTCTATTTGTTCACATGTGTTTAAACACCTCTGGACGTAAATTTATGCAGTCCCATAATCATTTATTATCGTTACAAATGCAGCAAACCATTACAAGCATTTAAACATTTCTGGGCCAGTAAATTTGCACAAAACGCACCCAACATTTGAGGTTACAGAATCAATTGATAATCATTAAATGTGTGGGCAACTGAAGTAATGATTTGTTGTTAGATGATTTTAACGTTTGCACTGTAAGTCGAAATAGAGTTATGGGTAGCAGAATATTTCTACTTATAACTTGATAGATACTTCATTTATCCTAATCCTAATCTGGACCTAATCCGTAAATATATTTATAAATATTATGTTTATTACTTAAACGAATAACTAAAGACTTTTTTTAAGCAATTCACGGATATAAAAAAGTTAGAGATGTAACGGTATTAAAATTCATATAGGGGAGTGTACAAGGTTTATTGTCATTTCTTCTCATGTTAGACATCACTATAGTAAAAGGCACGTCATATAATATTTTGATATGTAATGTAATAATAATGAAATATTAGACTACACGTCAGATTAAACATTTATGTTCATACATAATTGTAATACATCAATGTCAAACGCTGATTTTCGATAACGAAAGATTGAGTCTGAAAAACACCTGAACTTTCAATGAGATCGAAATATTTTTTTCATATATGATTGATCTTCATAGACAAACATATTGATTTAATGACACTTTTTTAAGAGTAAAATACTGTGTTACTATTCTTTTGTATATAAAACCCTATAGTATGATATTAACTCTTGCCAGATAGATACATTCATTAGCCTAGTAATTATTGGTCCCTTATCGGAATACAGTAAGGCATGTTACTTCTATGCGGCAATATGTACTACATGCGGCATATGTACGGCGATTTATAAATACACAACATTTTGCGTAAAAAACTAAGACAATTCAACAATGTTTATATAATTTGAAATAAAAAAAAAACAAAAACAATCTATAAAGTGATCGTAGGCGATAAATATCTCGAAGCTTCGATCCACGATGAACTTGAGCTTTCGGAAAAGGAAACTGGCATGAACAAACAAACACATTCATGGACAAATAACATCCACCGACTCAGCGTGGTGGATAAATGGTCTTGACTCTCTCCTTGTATGAGAAGGTCTGAAGTCCCAGCAGTGGGAACAAAGAGCGCGCTGTTTATTTATTTATTTCACGATCACCGTTTTGTCCCACCCTCGAAATACTTACCGTCTCGGGCAAGCACGAATTGTAATTCTATAGAAAGCTGCTACTTATGTATGCATGACAGTGCATTTCATTAGTCAGATTAAGTTAATTATTACACATACAGGATGTGATAGGCATACAAAAGAAACTTATATTAAAAGAACCCTTTCTTTTCATAACATTTGTGTCGATAGATTACATAAGCATAATATGTGTTAAAAAAAAAATTATATAAAAAACGTAACCTTTTTACTTAAATAATTCCTCCATTCATAATTGTTGCTAATAAGTAATTTACGGAAATAGCTTTACCTTAACGTAAATATTATGAAAAATGTTTAAAAACATTGAATATATGAATAGCGCATGCGCCGTTTGTAATGAAGTTTATATAACAGCTTAGTTAAAATACTTTTGTTTATTAATATTAGACTTTATTTAAATGAAATAAGCTAAACAGTGTTACCGAGTTAATTATTATACTTTATTAAAAATAAAGACAGTCCACGCACAGATGATTATTAAACAATTAACAAGTTTTAAAAAACAAAGAAAATGTTTCATCGCGGTAATAAAATAAAATAATTTAACTTAGAAACATTACATAAATAGGGACAAGATTTATAAATATAAACTTCGTTACTTTTATCAAAATTAGGAGACTGAAACGAGAGATGATGGATATAGAGATATAATTATTTTTTTTAACAGTCCATTTAATTATTTACGTAGGCTAATATGTGCCATAAAAGAGTCATAAATGTCATAAACATGGTACCAATGTGTGTACCAAAAACTTTCTTTTCAAACACCATGGGGAAAGCGGATTCCGCGAACATCTGTGCAAAGTTTACCTCATTATATAGTCTTTTTAAGCAATAAAAAAAAACTCGGAGTGCCGAAGTACTATAAATATTTAAGTAACTAAAAGTACTTTTTACTGCATGAATTATAAAGCATGCGCTAAACTATTTTATTATGAATTCAAGTATCAATTAAATATCCAGGTTTTTAACTCATTATTGAACCTAAAAGTAAAAACAAGGCGACAGCTTATTTTCTTTTCAATAAGAGTTACGAAAAATCCGGTTTCTTTCAATTGTTTAACAACCATGACAGTTTACTTTTTTATGTTCTAGTTTATTTTTAATATCTGTAACCATTACTCGAATAGCTATTGTTACCTATAATGTTAAGGTATCCCGATTGTTACGCATAATATTGTTCACATTGCGATAAAAAGTTTTAGCTACACAATCGCTGTAGTTGTTTAAGAATGCTGACGAATTGTTTACCAATCGTTGTGGACGGAGGTAGGTTTTGGCCTGTGTACGGACTAAACACGAGCCAATAATTATAGTTTTGAGAGAAGAACGAATATATTCGCCATACAATGGCCAACGACAAAGCGTTGCGCGGCTTGAGTGCTCGCAATCGTATCACTAACCATACAATGCTCGAGGCCGTGAGCCACATTCAGATCGTTAGCGCACAACTACGGCCCTCCGTTCATAGGGCTGTCAACTTATAGCTTAGCGATCTCAAAACTTAACCGTAGGCCGTTCAACAAGTTAACTAACTGTATACCAATGCAACCATATAACTGTAAAAGTACTACAAATATGATAAATATAATAACATTAACATATATAAAAGTTGTATCTTTAATATATCGCAATTCATTACAATTTTAATATTTGTTACTTGATTTTTTTACACATCCTGTCTTTTGAAAAATTATCAAAGATTTTTTTAATAGTAGATAATAAAGTAAAATATTTATCTATTGCAAAATAAATTGTAAACGATTACATAAAGATCAATTATTATAGTTAAATATTTCTAAGTATGGTAATAAATTAAATGCTAAATATTTTTAAGAATTTCTTAAGTTATTTCGATTTGACTTTTTATAAAATTTTAATTGCTGCAGATTTTCAATTGAATTATTATTCTGGAAGTAATTTACTTTTATTATATATCACACATAGAATATTATCTATCTGTTGATGTGTATAACAATTATATTTTAGCATGTGTTAATAAATGAAGGACTAGTTATTGAAAAAAAAAAAGAAAGTTTAATATTTGACAATGTTTCCAACATAAAATGTGATAATAAAAAAAACGATAAAGCATTTGCAGGTAAGTTTAACAAAGCGGAATTATTACCGATAAATGGCTTACATAGTCGACTCAACGCGCGCGACGGTCGCGCAGTTGTATTTTAAGTCTGAATTGGGTCTGAGTTGCAAAATAAGTAATACCACCTGCCGAGCTAGTGCATAGGCATTTCGATGTCAAGAAGAAATTCAACTACGCAGATAATCTATATAATTGATTGCGACAGATTACAGCGACTGGCCGATTTTAATAGAGTAAACAGTATCGACGGTACGCTCCATTTTGCAGGCAGTTTAATTTTAAGACACATTTGCGTAACAGCGCCTGCGTTTTACGTTATGTTGGCCAGGTCGTGTCTAATGCTAGCTTAAATAACTTAGCAATATTACATTCAACAATGTCTGAAATTTTGTTAACTTGAAATCGAATACGCTAAACTTATTTGGTTATTATATTAAAAGGTTTGCGATTGATGTAATAAGTGGATTGTTAATATATGTATATGCCTTCATAAATTTTTATAAACTGTAAAGCATACCTATGACCCATTTAAACGAGTAACGAATAGCAATGATCTGTAACGATCAATCCTTATAAGTCAACGCATTGAGGCTAGCTATTTAATTTATGTATTCAGTGGATATTTTAGAGAATAAGGTAAGATATTTATTGCTCTAACATTTTAAGATACAATTAGTGTTTTGAAAGCTGTTTTAACGAGTTGAAACTTTGTTATGAATGTTCTTCCTGGACTTCGTTGATTTTCACAGTTTCCAAAGCGGGCCGTAAGTAAATAACTATAGCTGATTTATTTAGTTACTTGTAATCATACTATATGGATATAGGAAATCGTGATGGGCCAATTTGTAAATGGTATCAATGTATCAATGGTCGTATGCGCTGTATATTAAAAAGGATTTAAGCTTATGCTGAAGGAAAACATCACAAGGAAACAAATAGCTCACAAAACCAAAAGCTTCATATAATCAATTTGCACCGTGCTGAACAAAGGTCTCAACTGTCTTTCTTGTGAAAGAAGGCCCCGAGTTCTAGCAGTTGGACATTAAGAATATATTTTGTTATTATTAGACTGTACAGAGAAGAAATGCATCAATATAACCGAGAAAAAATTTTACCCGTTCACAGATGCTTTGTTCCACTTGATGAATGAGGACGCTTTGAAATTAAAACTTTCTTCGCCGTGAATCAGTGCCTATAGATATTTACAACTGACTGTATGTGAGAGCTTGTTATAATTCACTGATAAAAGTTAAATAATTAATTATTATTATATACATTAATTTTCCGGATGAAAGTAATAATTACAACTAAAGATTAAACGAAATTTTAAAACAAAATCCAGATTCAAAATACCTGTAAAAAAAGGGGTGTATAGGCACAACTCAAGGGACCCAAGCCAACCTCACCTACCCGTGATGCACCCTTTCAATCAACAAGCGAGGTTCTGGTCAGCCAGACCAACCCGCATTAAGCCAGCGTGGTGGAAAATAGCCCAAATCTCCCAATATGGACCCCTACAAATGACGGCTCCTCCCTAGTACCCAGCGGTATCGGAGGCCATGCTGCCTGTGGACCGACCCATATAGATATCTTTGGGGAGGGTGGGGGGGCTATGTCTAGCAATGGATGTCTATCGGCTCATCAAGATGATAAAAAAATGAAATTTTACTTCTATGGAGCAACAAATATCTTCATATATTTAAAGTAGCTACACGATTTGGAAAAAAATTGAGTTAAAATAATGTAAATCTTTACAAAGTTGAGAGATGTGCTCATATTATGTTAATGAAATCCGACTCTGATTAACGAAAGCAACTGTTATATTCATATTATACTACTTAAAAATTATTGTTACATGAAGAAAATTGATAAAAGTAAACGTCTCAATGTTCAGACCGCGATTACGTACTGCACAAATTGACCTAATTACATTTCGCAGTCTTCCTCATGTGCATTTTGTTATGTTAAAGGCTTCACAATTGTGCAATTACTTATAGGATTTCAAGAAAATATGCAAATTATAAGTTGCACAACAAAAATTTATAAACAGATTCAGATTTGTACAATAGTGATTTCATCGTTCAGCTTGGCTAAAATGCATCTTGTGTAATGACAGACAGTTGACTTAGCTCCACCATCACTCTGGGCTAGCCATAAGCAAGGATGCAATTTATATGCGAAGACCTGTACCGTTCATATACCCGATTATCACAAATCATTACAACTTCTTATCGTTGGTGACATTGAGAAGAAGTTTGCTTTCCTACTATTCTTCTCCCATTTTTCTCTATTCTGGATGTCATTCTCTAAAAGATCCCAGCTCCTTATAGATAGACTGTCCAAGGGCGAAATTGTTCACTTTCCACCAGGAGAACTGACTAATATACTTAATAGTTTTATTTATGTTTTAGTAACGATAAAAAAATGTTAATGACTACATTTTATTTTTGCCAACTGTTTTTCTTAGCTCTTTTCTATATATATATACATTAATTTTTGTTTTTTTTTTTTTTCAGGGAACAATACATATTTAACGTCTTTGAAGTTATTGTAAGTACCTTAGAGACTAAATTGCAACGAATCGAAAATCTAGATAAAGCTGTTGAACATTTGATGCGCAGAGTGGAAGCTTTAGATTCCCGTGTTAACGATAACATACACAAAACGGACGCTATTATATCAAAATTGAGTAATCTTGATTTGAAACTGTTCAGTCAGTCTTATAACGATGACGAAGAAACCTTTACTGAAAAAACAGATCGGAGGAAAAATGAAAAAAGAACGAGCGATGCACAATTACTCGACAAAAAATTAGAATCTTTAGATCAAAAAGTATCGGATATTGATTCTAAATTAGTGGGTCTTAAAAATCAAATTGACAATAATTTCTTACCAGTCGATGATATCAACGCCGAAGCAAGCGAAAAAAAACCAGTTAACCTAAATGTTATAGAAATAGCAAAAGGTCTAAACACAGAAGTGGTTAAAACTATTACGAAAGAAGTCGACCAGTTGAGAACATCAATGTCTACTGTCGATCGTAAGCTGCAATTTCATATAAACCTTGTATCAGAAAATTTAGGAAAAGTTCTTTATATGATGGCAGATGTTCATGCAGCTATTGTAGAACCTGATGCTGCTTCTATTAATGTTAATAACATATTCAAAAACAGGACAGCCACGAGTACTCAATCACCAATTACAAAAGGTAGTAAAATTGATACCCTGGTCAATAAAATCATCCCAATGATGAGCGTTTCTGAAAAAATGGATGAAGTCTGGGATGTGGTAGTAGGAACAAAAAGTTCGGTCGATGATTTAGTACCCAAATCAGATGAACTTCTTACTCAAACTCAAAGGCAAGAGAGGGCTATTGGTCAAATTCACAACGATCTGAGAGTAAAAACTAATCTAATTATTGAAAATTTGGATATGGTAGAAAAGCGACTTAAGAAGCAAGAAGACGACGTAGCAACTTTAGCACAACACCCTGTGCCCGCGGAATTGCTTTTGGATCCAACCATCGACAGGCTCGTGGAATATGCTCCAAATAAATATAGATATGAGGACCCTTCAACGGATCCTAACACAAGTACCGTCGCAGCCACTACTCCGTCGACGTTCTCATCTACGATAAATAACAGGTGACATCTCCCATACACTTATTATTTTATATTAACTGAGAGCGATCACTTGCGCGTTTTGCGAATTATTTGCGAATTCTTATTATATTTTATTGCATGGCGATGTTGTGTTTTAATGGATAGTGTCTAATAATTATGTCGCATGCAGCTTGAACACTCCGAGCAGTCCGAGCAGTCCCAGCGCCTCAAACAGTACAACTGCACCTACCACTACACCAACGAGCTCTATCAACAATAATGGTAGTACTCCAAGTGGCGCTACAACCTCAGGTCCACGCCCCGCTAGCCGCAAAGGTGGCATCATCTTTCCCAGCGTTAAAAACAAACCCATCATCGGCAATAACACTTTCGCCTCAGAGATCGTCGCCAACTATAAAGATGTGAAAGTGAGTTAATATTATACAAAATATACTGTTATTGTTCTTTATGACAGCTATTGTTTTTAAGCATTTCCATAATTGACGAAACTAATAATGATGTTATGCCTGTGCGAATGATATTACTAACAGTGTTTAAGTTTTTCTATGTAAAAGTTTACTATGAAAATATGCAAAGCGCGGCAAAATTGAAAACAAGTATTATATTCTAAATTATTCATTTATTATTCGGTTACAGAATATATTTTTATAACTCTTACTTTAATTAAATTTCACTTTAAAAAATGCTGGAGAAAAAGGTTGATTTTAAATATAACAACAAATTTTCATTTACTGTATGCTCATTTGGTGGTATGAGAAACACCCTCATATAAAAATGTGGTATTAGTACAGATATTGACACTGGCCACAGCAGTCTTCTAGCTGTCGTTACCAAGAGTTAGAATGGATACATCTTATGAAAAAATTCTTAATGAAGCAATCCGACAGACGATCAAGTTTACCGACATAGCATTTCGAGTGTGCAAACTGAAGTGGATTTGCGCAGGTCACGTCTTTGCAGAAGTTACTACCATTGGAGTAAATGTATCCTAGAGTGGAAACTGCATTTAGGCAAATGTAGCCCACTCCACATGGAGCGACGATCTGCGCAGGGCGGTTGGTAGTAACTGCATATAGCCGAAGTTCGAGCTAAGTGGATTGAAGTGGTCATGATGATAATTGATGATCTTTATGGTATGGAAAACATCGGAACGTACTATGACTTCTGGAGGTTGTTATTTTAAATAGGTTGCCCTCGTGGAACTGTCTGTGGAACGAGGGACTGAAATCTTCTACGGAACGCACAGGGACTCGCGGCTAAAGGCGACCAACCTATCATATTAAACTGAAATTCTGGTTTGATAGTTTTGTATCCATTCGAATAAAGCAGTTTCCAGTCTAGTAGACACAAATGGAACTAAATTCTGTTTTCGGAATTTTAATCAACTTCATTGCTAGCCGGTTTCTGTAACTCCATGCGAAATGCACTTATCTAATCTATCAGTACAGAACCATTTACGTCCCCTGGTTAAGCAATAAGGAACACAACTACGCAATACTAACTTTGCTCTACCACTCACTTAACTACATATTTAACATCCTGTATTGTATATTAGTTCGTAGCGTCCATCAAATGTTTTAAAGTGAAATATTTTAAAACTTTTTGTGATGGATTTGTGATTGATTAATTATTATAGAATGTAATAAAATATCACAAAAGTAGACTTTATATTTTTTATCACATCTAACACAGTTCACAGCTCACAGTTGATCAAACTTTAGAATTAATATATCTTTTAGACCTTAACGATTGAATTCTTATCCGTGTTTATATATATATCTGTGGCTTATCAATTATTGTCTTGTTTTCAAACAACAGAAACTAAAAGACAAACGATATAATTTAGAAAATATTTCTATCGTTCTTACTATTTACAAGTTCACTTTGTTATTAAACTCATTTTATAATTTATGCAAACCTAGATAACATACTGTTTGTAAGAACTGAGTTCTGAATCAACATTCAAATAAAATGTTTGTCTTCATAAAGAATTTCTTGGAGAAAATATTTTTCTTATTACTGCAACTTACCTTTTACATTTTATAACGCTCAACCAATGCTATCAAATTTACAGAGAAGATATTATGTGCCAGAAGGATGTTGGAGGTGCTAATTAGTAACTTTATTAATGAAATAAATTTAGCTAATTTTTTTATTAATTAAACCCTATTACGTTTACACAATTTGTAATAATTTTCGGACCGATAAATGTCCGAAATTTAAACGATTATTTTACTTCTAAACCATGTACATATGGTCGACGTAACGAGAATTCATACCATGGAAAGTCGCCTGCATTACGTAAATTTAGTTCATGCTTACAAAGACGACACTTTCCGCGACTTTGAGAGCGCAAAAACCTGTTATTCCCACCCAAAGAAAATTACCAATGATTACGGTGCGTTTATTGTCTTTACTTGCAAGAACATATAGTTATGTTGAACATGTGATGTAATCTTTTACGATACGTGGTAAGTTAGATCATCTACCCTAATTGCAAACGATACAGAACGTCTTCACTATTCCACGTCAGCCTTAGAATTTTAAAATAAAAACTTAATTGAAACAGGAAGGTAGCAGCTACCGCCATAATTATCAATGCAATGAACTTTTTGACTCACTTATATAACATTTCGATTATTTTTGTTACAAACCGAAGATATCACTTTCAGATACATCACCCTAAACCGACAACATAAATTGGGAATCGTTTGTCCGTTGAAAATTATTATGAAGCGATGATTTTCTGACGGAAATTTGTAAAAAAATGCATGGTGGAATCCTATTTTTTATATTAAAATTTAGACGCGTACTGAATTTGATGTTGATAGAATATTTTACAACAAAGTATCAAAAAATACCTTCGAAGATAATGTTGTTCACAAATATTTCTTTAAACATATCAAACATTTTTTTATTGCTTCATACCTTAGACCAAATTTTATAATAATAATCTGCGTATATAACAACGAATTAAGTACATTATTTTATTACTCCCTTTTATATCAGTCGGTTCCAGATAATGCTGCAGTATTTTAACATTCATACATTACGACTATTTTAATAGTACAATTGATATTAAGAAATAATACAAATAACCAGTAGCAACACAAAATCATGGGTCTCAAATACCATTATTACACACATATATGTACTAGCTGTACATCGCTCGGTTTGTTGGCTGTAATATAAAATTAGACTTGAAATTTGTCTGAAATATTCCTTGAGAGCAACTGCAACCGCAAATGACTTTATATATCAAACGTTGCTACAGCAACAGCATAAATAACACGAAAATAAAACGTTTATAAAAGTTATCAAGTACATCATTCCGCGTCGAATGGTCGTGTTCAAATGTCGATACAATCACTAGTTTTCACGTGAGTGGCGCACAAAGGAAAACAATTTTCATTTTATATATATAATTTTACTAAAAATATATACATGAATAAAACAAAGCAAATGAACAAAATTGTTGAAATGATGAAATGAATGTACAACAACTTGTACAAAAACGGATCGAGAGTGCGTTACGTTACTCCCAACGAAACCGTATTGCATCAGGGGAGCATTTCACGTTAATCAAGTTTTGATCACAGTCAGCGTACAGATAAAATAAATGTTTATTTATTCTATTTATTATTTGTTATTACCACACAATCACTGAACAAATAAAAGATGCATATAATTTTAATTTTTAAAGTGCACTAAATATAGAAGACTTCGTCCTTAAATCGGAAACTCGTAAAAAGCTTGAGCAGTAAAAAAAACAGGTCAGACGTCAACAGAGTTCGTGTGAAAGAGGCACTGTCACGATATGCCATTCACGACTATCCACCCTTAAGTACTTTTCATCTAAGAATGTTTGCTTCTATATTTCAATGATAGCTATTTTATTTCAGTTAGGTTGATTGTTTTTATATATTCAGTATACAGATATTTCAATTATCATAATTTTAATAATCATTACAACTTTTTAGAACAGCATCTGCATTTGTTATATTTTTATGAATTATCCACACAGAAAAGCTTTACTATAACATTTCAATAACTGTGCGTAATTTAAAGATACATTGATATACTAAATATGATTCTAAATGTGTAGCGAAATCCTTTGAATATTAACATAAACTATTGCGAGCGAACAGTATAGTAAAATGTTAATATAGCGAACGGATTTCCGGCTTACTATTTTGGTAATAAATGGACTATCTGCAACATTGTTATATTATTCCAGGGTTACTCGTGCGTCGATCTCCTAAACGCGGGAATGCGGGAATCGGGTGTTTATTACTTGCAAATTCGCGGCACAACTTATTGGTTTCTTAAAGTTTTCTGCGAGCAAAACGTTGCTGACGGAGGTTGGACGGTAAGTTTACGTGATCCGAAAATGTATTCTTTTTATCATATACATCAACTTGGTGAAAAATGAAGAAAATCCTCGAACAGTTGCACCAAAAATATCTATACATAAAATAGTATGTTCAATACACTATCGTAATACCATCAAACTGACCATGTTTTCTGGAGTAAGGCACGAATTACTGTGGTCTTTCTTTTATGGACCTTCTTGTGTACCTCTGTGAAGTATTAATGTTGTAATTTTCTAAGAATATTTATTAATCAATCTCGTAATAGGTTATTCACCGCCGAGACGACTATGGAATACCCGCAGAGAATTTTAACCGCGATTGGAGTGATTACAAAAATGGCTTTGGCGATCCAAACAAGGAGTTCTGGCTTGGCAATGAAAACATATACATGTTAACAAATAACGATGATTACATGCTCAGAGTAGAGCTTGAAGATTTCGATGGTAAAAAAAGGTAATCTTTTCAAACATTTTTGTAAACAGAAAACGTGACAGAGTATTCATAACGGACAATAGTAAATGCAATCAATATTGCATCTCAATAGTCAATACAAAATTACATAAATAGTTTTTTAGTGTGACTTCGTTTTGTACAAAAAAAAACAAACAATTAGGTTTTCATGGAGAACTTTACAAGAAAGAAAACATAGATCTGATAAACATAGTGTGATATTTTCTTCATTAATTGTACCACCTTGATATAGTCTGAAGTATATTGATGTACTGAGCTGATGACTGTCGCTACTGTTTTAGGAATATCTTAGTCAAAAACATTCTATTACGTTTTGTTATTAAGTTGTAAAGAAAATTTATAATAGCGTGAATTTTTTAACAGATATGCGCAGTATTCGCACTTCAAAATATATTCAGAAGCGGAATACTACAAATTAGAGATTGATGGATACGACGGAAACGCAGGTGATTCACTAAATGACCCATGGTACGGGTCCAATAACAGTCCTTTCTCTACATATAATAGGTAAGTTCGCTAAACTATATACTTAAACGAATTTTTGACAAAACATGAAAAAAAATACATGAGTAATCTATGCTGTCATAGTTACTTCAAACTACGAGAAGCTTTTTTTTCATTAACAACTACTAATAAGGTAAAGCCTGTTCTTGGCTGTACTACCATGGCACATATTTCATCCTTCAAGTTACTGCTTTCTTCAGTGCAGTTTTTTTTTATTAACGTGGGGGAAATTCTTGTGCATACCCGTCCTCGCAGGGGTAAGGACAGGCTATGTCGGACTCGCACCGACTAAAACCCCCACAATGTTCCAACTAGTCGCCTGGTGGCGGGGTTACGGGAATGCTTTCGTACCATCCGCGACTCGGCCGGTGCTGGCCGCTTACGCAGCCCCCTCGGTAGGTAGGGAAGAACCCTCCCTTTCCACCTCCGTAGGGGCACGCCGGAACATGCCGCCTCCTCGGCCTCTTGCAGTCGCACGAACAACGGATTCCCTCGAACCCGTCAACTTGAGGCCATGGGAGCCAAAAGAGAAAACTCTCTCGGCTCCCTGCGGCGGATCCGATCTTGGGCCCGCCGCCACCCGTTATACGGCCGCGGAGGATAGATAGAGCGACGCATCGTAATACCAACACTCCTCTTCCCCCTCGGCCCCACCGCCGCCGCATCGCCGGTGTGACACCGGTTAATCGCAGGGTACTCCCTTCGCAACTCCACCTCGGCTGCAAGGTGCAGCATAAAGCCGCGCCTGCAGTCTGGCCGCAAAGGGCAACATAAAGCCGCCCCCGGCCGCATCCGTGGTGAGCTTAGTTCTCTAACCTGGAGCGGCCGCCTCGGGCCGGCCCTTCGCCGGGGGCCGGCTGGATAGGTTCCTCTTCGCTTCACCGTGGGCGACTCAGCCACGGCTACTAAGCCCCTCCGCCACGACAAGGCGGGGACCTGTCGGGGGATTCAATGCATATTGCTTTCTCTATTTATAATTATGAATTAATTAAAAATTTAAAGTATGTAGTTAATTTATTGATATTCCGTTGATGTCTCAAAATGATAATGATATTACAGTTTATATTTAGTACATCTATTTTTGTTTATGTTGATGTTTTTTGGTTAAGTTTCTTTTTGATTTTGATTGGTGAGAATACATGAATTGGTTGAAAGCAATATAAAATTATATTATATAGAAAAATAGAAATGTTTTTCAATTTTTAAGATAATTCGTCCTAGTTTCCATGTTTATAAATAGATTTTTATTTCTTTATTTATAAGAAAAGATTTCGGAAAAAAATTGTACATAAATGAATGGGGCTATAACGACTTTAGATAATATGAAGTTTGGAAAAACTTTATCTATATCCGCAAAGTGATTAACAAAATATGAAATCGTATATAATACTGTTTTTTTTACGTTACCTTTAAGGAAGTTTTATGAGATTTGACGTCAATCGTACATTTATGAATTACATGTCCAAGACACATTTATCTGTGTTAAATAACAATAAAACAATTAATTCTGTTTCGCGCATTCTCAAATCTAACCTCAACGTAACAGACATGAAAAAGAGCAAGTTTTTACACACAATATCATAACTATTGAAATGTTATTCATATTTCAGAGACAACGATAGATCATCCTTAAACTGCGCATCGATGCTTAAGGGTGGTTGGTGGTGGAAGTCATGCGGTCGCGGCCTTAACGGTCTGTACTTACATGATCCGCAGGATCTCACTGCTAGACAAGGTAACATTTCCATGTCAAATACATATACGATATGTTTGATATATATATATATATATATATATATTATACGAGTTCTTAATTTTTATAATGCACCACCTCGATTTAGATCAAAATGTATCTTGTGATAAATAAAAAAGAAACCATACTTATATCGTATTTGCAAAGATCACTCATTTAGTTCACTTTTATTTTAATCATATACATGTCATTTCGCTAACATTTTTTTTATTATATAAGTTTAAAACAAAAAAAAATATTAACTTTGGTTTGATAAACAAAATATAATTATAATATTGATGAATTAAAAATTTCAGGTATCGTTTGGTTCCGCTGGCGCGGATGGGATTATACACTGAAACGTGCCTCCATGATGATCAAACCAAAAGGCTTCACCAACACATGAGGCGGCCTAGTATCAGGCAGATTAAAAATATATTTAGCCTCTGTTCAATCTTCAAGTGGATTTGTACTGAATATTCCGTGTGTCACATAGTGGATATCCCACTATCCTGAGGAAAAAGTTTTTGTATATATATGTAAAACCCGCGAATGACACACTTAGGAACTATAATTACAACTTTTATCGTATAAAATATTTAATTTTCATTATAATATTATTTATCGCAAATTAATTTTCATAAATTTCATAACAACAAAATCGCCCAAAGCGAAACCTAAATCCACCAACACATTTGTTATAAAACCAACATACAGTAACGAATAAAAATATGTATAAAAAAAAAAAACAATTGAATTTGCAAGAAATTTTAATGACACTTTAAACTAGTAAGCAGATTATGATACTTGCTACTAAATAATTGAAAGATTGAAAATCGAGTGAAAGAGTTTTAAAAGCCCAAAACCCCTCTTTGTAAATATTGTCTGTGTACCAACTTACATAATTTGTAAATAAACCCGTACAAAAATAAATTTATAAACACGATTAAAATAAAAAAGAGAAATGTGTATAACGTTAAAATTACTTTTTTTTTAAAAAAAAATGTACATAACTGTCGAATTTTGACTATGTGCCACAAACACAAAATATACATTAATTTATTATTCTTATCTCTAATACATTAAAGTCTCTCGTTAATTAGGTTTATGATGCTAATTTATAAGATTAAAATTGTAATAAGGTGTAAATAATTAAGGATACATTTAATTACTCGGAAAAGTTGCAAATGGTTTTAACAGTGACGTCACTACTATGCTAAACTTTCGTCCCAATCGACGCAGGCTACTATGTATTACCGTTATATCAGTCGTAGTCAACTTTTATTTTATAAATATTTAATAAATAAAAATTTTGTAATAACTTCTTTCAAAGGTGTTCGCGATTGTTTCGATTTTCTTAAAGAACTGTGAAAAGATTTACGGCGTATACAGTATTTTAACATTTCTTAATGGCAGAGTTTTATTTTTAGACATGGAATTCAAAATAATTAAAAATAGAGTAACACTAGGTGGACCAACCCCAACAGCAGAGCAAGCCGCAGGTTGAATATATCTGCTTCATACAATAGTTTATGTATAATATACTAATACATACAATATTCCTGGTTAAAATTTCTTCTATTACATGTTCCGTGCCACGTGTACCATCGGTGGTACACACCAGACATTTTTATTTAATGCGCTAAACAGATATACATCTTCATATTTACATATATAATTCTGTAGACTATATTTCCACCTAAATATTAAGCATTATACAAGATGCAGTATAGAATAAAACTCTTCTATTTATATGTAACTATTGTGATAATATATCCATCATTAGTAAAAACATCAAATAGCCTGAATGACAAGTCAGGCAATTATGGCTTGGCACGGAATGTATTAAATATTATGATTAAACATTTTTTTGATAATCCAATTGATTCTATTCTACAAAAGAGAAATATTATTATATATAGACTGAAATAACATCTGTACAGAACATAATATTAAAAGCTAAGCCAAATTCACATATACCCATGCCAGGGTCCAGCCTCTAACACTTTCAGTACACTTCTAAAGTTACTGTTCTTTACAACTACTCAATAAGTTTGTGAAAAATTCTATTTAAATGGATGTACATGTGTCTTGCTAGACTACATTTATTTTAAATAAAGAGCTACATATTACCTTTATTTTTTTTTTATCACTCTAAAATTTTCTACACTTAGTGTCCTTTGCTATCAAAGAACACAGAGAAGTGGGAATATATACAAACAGTGGTATTTATAATCATCAATAACAATATATATACTGAGTGTGCTGTTAACATTGTAAAAATTCTTGTAAATTATATGTATAGTTATGATATATAAAAAACTCAATGCACTATTAAATATTGCGTTAGTAATAATAAACTTCACTCCGTAGCAAGTTAAATCTTTTGCTACAGATTTTTAAAAATATTTAAAAATAATATTGTTGATTATAATATAATTGATTTAAAATTTTGCACTACACTAGAATAGATAAAAGACTATTGTATTTATTATATTCATTCCTATGCACAACAATTGATGATTATTCACAATGCTTTAACACGTATAAAACTGCATCATACTGAAATATTTCATATTATTTTATTTAACTTAAGTCTCACTGCCGAACGCAACATAAGATTATTTATTCTCCTTCTAAATTACCCTCAGTAGGGTTTATTTGAGCTTCAGTATTATCAGTTACATTTATTTCTAACAAATTTTGTCCAGCAGAACAACCCTCTAAAATGTTCTCAGGTATTAAATCGTCATTTAAACAATTATCACTGAAAAAGTTGTCAGGGTATATATCATCTTTTAAAAAATCTTCTGTTTCCATTATACTACTAAAATTGTCCGTCGTTACCACATCCATTGAACTACTACCTACTACCGATAACTGAGGCTCAATAGTTTGCTGCATAAAGTCTTGAGGTTCAGAGTAAATTACATTTAAATCAGCTAAGGAATATTGCATATCTTCTATATTCTGTAGCACTCTAGAGGGGCTTGACTGCGAAACTCTGCGGGAGGAGCGGACGCGGGCTACACGCGTGCCCCTCCACTGTTCCTGTTATACTTTAATTTTCTTTGTACCCTTCCTTGACGCGCGCTCCTTAGCTTTTTCATAAAGCGTCATTAGCTTCTTCTCTTCAGCTAAAATCCTAAGAAGTGTTATTATAAAAGGAAGATAGTTATGTCTCCTTCTAATCATCTCTTGTTTATATCTTTCCATTTTTAAGTCTTCATACTCTATCAATGTACGAAGACTGCGAATTTCATGGAGAACTTCATCTGAATCTATGGTCAAGTACTGGCTCTGAATCAACAGATCATTCATTTTTCTTTCATAAATCATCTTTCTATTAGATACTAGAGCCATTAAATTGAAATGAATTTCACCCTCTGTATAGCTGTAAAGAGGTTAAAAAACTGTTAAAAAATTTCAATTCTTCAGTAACTCATTCCTATGAATAAAATTGTAATTATGTTACTAGATACAAAAATCTTAATCTATTATTTGTATTTTTCAGTTTATAAATATTTGTATTTTAAAACATGCACTAATGTTATTAAACCATATTTTGAAGTGTTAATTTTTATAAAATCACATACACACTAATTCTCTTCATAATAATTGGTCTCACAACATCAAGCCAGTCCTGTTCAGGGGCTATTGTCCCATGGTCAATAGGCCCATCGCATAATCCATCAAGTTCATATAGATGACCATCAATTGGCATATATCCAATAAAATGATATGCTTCATCATTCTGAAATAATTATCATTGTATACAAAAAATTGCTTCACAGACACAAACAGAATGTAGATAATAAAACAAGCTTACTTTTGTAGCAACTTTTGGATCAAACTCAAAAAGAGATTGTTGAGCCATAGCATTGTGTGCAGATCTGATGATTTGAGAGTTGGTTAGTGCAAGTCCTCTCATTTTAGCATCAAATGACAAACTAAAGTCCTTTAATTTTGTTAATTCCGGGCCAATGTCTACATCAGGATGATTGCAATTTAATAGAAGACTTATGACAGCTTGTGTAGCACATGCATTATTAATAACCTGAAAATAATATAATCATTTACATAGATTTTAAAGTTATATTTTATATTTTTAATTGTCTCATTGCTCAATCATATAACAAAATTTTTTACCTGCTTAGCGAAATAAATCTTTTTAATTCGTTCATCTGTGATAATTGGTTGTGGTGGTTCATCATCTTGCATATATTTAAATAAAAAGATTAACCCATGAATTGGCCTAAAACAACAGTCATGTTTAAATTTATGTATATAACTCAATAATAAAAACAAAATAAAAATATAACTTACTTTAAATGCTCAAAAATCCCATCATCAATACACCATAATTCTTCAACTTGAACCCCTTTTGCACCTAAAAGTAAACTTAAATAATAATTGCTAAAATACTAAACAATTATTAATATTTTATTTCTATTATAAATAATAATTAACGTTCCAAAAGTTAATTACCATACTTTATTTGTCAACAAGAAATATTATAGTGTTAAGACTTGTACATAATAATAAGCATACTAATGACCCCCCTTACTAACATAGATCACACCACACTTAACATTAGGTGAGATCATAATCAAGCACTGACCTTGAAGACTAAAAATAAAGTTTATGTAATTGAATTTTTTAATGATGTTTAAACATGTTTTCATATCCAACTGAAAGTATGATTAAACATCCTTTGAAATGCAGTTATTTAAAAAATCATGAACAAGTTGAACAAATTATATGGTGAAATAAACTAAAAAACATAATGAAAAAATGCAAATTAATCAACATTAAATATCATATCTTTTAAAAATATATAGGTATATTTTAGAAATACCTATAGTTTCAATCAACTGCGTAAACACTCCTGGATCACTCTCTATTAAACTCCAATCTCCAGTAGATTCCATCTTGGAGTCACTATAGACACTAAAAATATAAATCATACATTTCAACCACACTGTTACACATAATTATTTTATCTCAGTAATTACTCTATGCTTAATTACACTTCTTTTTATTTATTTGTTTTGCTTTATGTTGGGGATATGCATTTGCATAGGTTATGTCGGACTTGTACCAACCGAAACCCCTATGATGATCCAACTTTGTTGCTTCACTATGAGACGGACGGATCTGATTTTAGACTTCACCACCAAACAATATACGGCTGCAGAGGATAGAAAGAGAGTCAAAAAGCAATACACACACTCCTGCCCCACGATTCTTCCAAGGTTGTGAAGAGCAGATCAAGCCTACCCCGGTAACCCAGGGCTGCCTCGGACCGACCGGGTAGGTTACATCTACTAAGACCCACTACAACGACAAAGTGGGAACTTGTTCGTGGAGACTAAACAGTACCTACCTGGGCTATCTACTCTACGGCATCAAAAAGCTACCACCAGCAGTAACACAAAAGCTTTAAGAGCAAAATTTAAAAAACAATAATATTCTTCGTCATGATGTAAAATATATTAATCACAATACTTATGCATAACATATTAAATATATGTGTATACAATTTTAAATCAGATCCTACATTCTAAAGGCTATATTTAAATTATTACATGCGTTTCCTTATGAACAAACATTGACTTTGCATTAATGGTCTAGTAATACTTGCAAAAACAACATTAAGCATAAATAAAATCTATCACTCACGTACTCAAGATTTTTTTTTAAATTATCACCTTTGTTACTGTAATATTACAATGTCTAAGCAGCTGATTCTCGATAGGCTAAGTATACGAAAGATGATTCCAAATTATTTCCCGTGTTTCTAGAGCTGTATCGATTTTAATAGTTATGGTTTTGACATTAGCAAAAAATGACGAAGAGGTATACCAGGTTGAAAAATTATTTATAAATAAAAATTTACGTAATAAAAACATTGAAGTTATAACGACATAATTGTTCGTAAAGGGAAAAATAACAATAATTTTGATTAGTATGTTTATAAAAAAAATTATACATATTAGCCAAATAATGTACTCATCCAAAAATAAATATTTATCCACAGACGTACAAAGGTAAGCAGATCTAACACAAGTCCACAAATACTTATATATTAGGTTGGGGAAAAAGTTTCTTCACATTTTTAAAAAAAATTCAAAACATATATTATTGAGTATGTAGGTACCATTTTGTTTGATAACTTTTTGCCATCTTGTAGGTAGGGACATGATCCCATTGCTACAGAAATTTTAGGACTTCTAATCAAAATACCGCGAGAAGTGGTTTTGGCAGTCCTCTCGTGATGTTAACCTGACACTGCCTACCCCTCCAACGGGTTCTCGCCTTGTCGTGGCGGAGGGGTTAGTAACCGTGGACGAGCACACGGTGAAGCTAAGTGGAACCCATCCGGTCGGCCCGCGGCGAAAGGCCAGCCGAAGCGGCCGCTCCACGTTCGAGCACCGGTTAGATAACTGGAGCTCACCGGAGCGGCCGGGGGCCGCAGGGGCGGTTTCATACCGCCCCTCGCAGCCGAGGTGGGGTCGCGGAGGGATTACCCTCTGCGGCCAACCGGGGTCGCACCGGCAATGCGGCGGCCATGGGGCCGCGGGGGAAGAGGAGTGTCGGTATTGAGATGCGCCGTTCTCCCTATCCTCCGCGGCCGTTGACAGGTAGCGGCGGGATTAACATCTCTCCGCCACGCGGAGCCGGGAGAGGTTTTCTCCAGTGACTCCCATGGCCTCTGGGGGACGGGTTCGGGGGAATCCGTCGCCCGCGCGACTTCAGGAGGCCGAAGAGGGGGCGCGCTGCATGTTCCGGCGCGCCCTGGAAAGAGAGGATTCATCCCTCCCTCCCGAGGTGGGGCCGCGCAAGCGGCCAGCGCGGTTGAGTGCTCACCCGCGTTCCCGTGACCCTGCCATTATGGCGATGAAGTGGAACATCGTGGGGGTTTTAGTTGGTGCAAGTTCGATATAACCCGTCCTCGCCCCCGCGAGGACGAGTATGCGTAGGCATTTCACCCACGATAAAAAAAAAAAACCTGACACTGCATAAAGAATTCTGAAGAGACCGAAACAGCTGGAAATTTGAAGGTGCAAGGTCAGGACTCGGAGGTGATGTATCTGGCGGTGTTGGAGCCGACAATTTTGTATGCAGCGAGTGCATGGGCACCGGCGGCTAAGAAGCTACTGGTCCGAAGGCAGCTCGATGCGGTTCAGCGTGGCTTCGCGCAGAAAATTGCGCGAACTCACCGAACCGCGTCGTTGCACTCGGCCCTAGTGCTTGCCGGGCTGCTTCCTCTGGACCTTCGGGTCCAAGAAGCGGCCACTTTATTTGAGGTAAAGCGTGGCCACTCCCGGGAAGTACTAAGAGACCGAGAGCTGGAGGTTCCAGTCAGCCACTTGAGACTACCACACCCGTCTGAACAGGTTGGTGTGGAGTTCTCCTGCCTGGGGGAAAGTGAGGAGGAGGTCCAACTTGCCACCTCGGCTGCCGATTCGGCCATTTACACCGACGGCAGCCGCATCGACGACAAGGTGGGTGCGGCGTTCAGTGTCATGCGGAACGCCGCAGAGGTTGCTACCAGGAAACTCAAGTTGGGCAACTTCTGCACCGTATACCAGGCAGAGCTGCTGGCATTAGTGGAAGCGACAGGGTACGCGGGCAGCGGGTCGGCGCAGTCATGCGTCGTACTTAGCGACTCGAGGTCCGCCCTTGAAACAGTCGCACGACCTGACACCCTCCACCCCCTGGCGCTTCGTGTGAAAGAGAACATTATGAAAGCGCGGGCAAAAGGGACGAGTGTAAGATTGTTTTGGGTAAAGGCGCATTTGGGGATGGAGGGGAATGAAAGGGCGGACCAACTGGCCAAGGAAGCGGCCCTGAAGAATAAAAGAAGACCGGCGTACGAGGAATGCCCCGTTTCCTTCGTCAAGCGTCAGCTTAGGCTGAAGACGCTTGACGAATGGAACAGGAGGTATATGCAAGGTACGACGGCTTCGACAACGAGGATTTTTTTCCCGGACGTCGTGTCGGCTTATCGCTCCCTTCGTCGGCTGGAGCTCCACACGGTCTTGGTCCAGATGCTCACTGGGCACGGGGGATTCTCCGAGTACCTCTACAGGTTTAAGCTCAAAGAGAGTCCCGCGTGCCTTTGTGACCCAGCGGTGGACCAAACCGTGAAGCACATTATCGCTTCCTGTCCCTTATTTGGGAAGGAGAGGAGTGAGACCGAGATATTGTTGGGGAAAAGGATAGAAGTGGGCGTCATTGCCTCCCTGATGAGTGAGGACGAAAGTCGATCAATATTCCTGGGGTATTGCAAGAGAGTTGCGAAAGAACTATAAAGTCAAATAAAATGTACAATGTACAATAAATAAATGTAAAATTAAATTTAAATAAGTAAATAAAGAAGGGTATAATAGAGCAAAGCAAAAGCTGATACAATAAGAATAAGTGTAGCAAAACTGTACGAAGAAGGAAATGGAAGATGAAGGAAACAAAAGAAGAGTAGTAAACATGCTACAGTGGATGCTTAATTTTCAGCTCCTCCTGGACACAGCACAGGAAGACGACGGTCCTCACAAACTGGGAGAGGAGTGACAGACGAAGGAGAAAAATAAATAAAGAGTGATAGAAAAGAGAGGTATGCCAGATAAGTACAGGATAAAAGAGGGAAGCATGAAAGAGGATAATTAAGGAAATAAATGTATTTAAAAATAAAAAGATGTTAAGGGAAAAGCAAATAAAGACCCTGACCCATAGTACGCAGGGGTGAACGCAAAAAAAAAAAACAAGTCAGGGCTATACGGCGGATGCATTAACACCTCCCAGCCAAACTCTCTTAATTTTTGCTGAGTGGCTAAAGATGTGTGAAGTCTAGCGTTATCATGATGAACAACCACACCCTTTCTGTTGATTAATTCCGGCCGCTTTCTCTCAACTTCTTGCTTTAATCTCATCAGTTGTTCGCAGTAGAGTTCAGAATCGATGGTCCTGCCTGGTGGTAACAGCTCATAATGCATAATGCCCTTCCAATCCCACCACACACACATCATCACCTTGTTGCGAGTTAACCCGGGTTTCGCCACAATCTGTGAAGCCTGACCGTCCTTTGACCACGACCTTTTTCGCACGTTCTTGTCGTACGTGATCCACTTTTCATCGCCAGTTATCAGCTTCTTCATAAATGGTTCGGTTTCATTACATCGTAATAAAGAATCACAAATGAGTACACGGTTCATTATTAGATTTCTTTCAGTGAACTCGTGAGGTACCCAAATATCGAGCGTTTTTTCAAATGCTCCAAAACTGTTTTGTGGTCAATTCCCAGTTCTTCAGCTACGTCGTAACTATTGATATGCCGAATTTGCTCCACTTTTTCAAAATGGCATCTATTTTATCCGTAACAGGGCGACTAGAGCGACGTGCATTTTTAACATAAAAATTTCCCGATTAAAAACGCTTAAACCAAATTTGTGCTACTCTCACAGACACTGCATTAGCTCCATTAACATCGCAAATTTTTTTCGCGACTTTTGTTGCATTTTTACCTCTTATATAATAAAATTTTAAAATGTATCGTATTTCTTCATTAGATTCACTCATCTTGACAGTACGAAAAACAAATGAAAATCACACATTTTTCTAATTTGAATTTGGAATTATGTTCTTTAAAATTTAAACTTTCAATGACACCAAAACCAACCAGATACAAATAGTATAGCTAAAGAGATTTTATTACAAGTTCATACATACTATAATGCGAAAAGATTTTTTCCCCAACCTAATACTATTGGAATAACTTAACATTTTTACTCTTTTTACTCCAATTAAAGGTTAATGGAAGAATAAATATTATTTTGTCTTAAAATAAAATAAAAATAAAAATTAAAATACTCATGGTCAAAATTGAAATTAATAAGTTTTCTATTTTGTTAAGCTGTAAATAAGACGCATATGGCGTGAAGAACAGTGACTAGCGTTTTCTTTTCTGCGATTCGTATTTATGTCTTAAAAACTGAATGGGGATGGCAATACAACATATAATAAAATATATGGAATTTTATTCAACCCTCAGTTTTTTGTGTTTTATTAATTCTGGTGTGTACAGTAAATTTTTTTGTTAATGGTTTGATATATTAAAGCTATTAGTAATTGCCACGTTATAAATAGGTTGAACATAGGCTTTCTTTCAATGAATATTATTCAATCGACAATTTTAATGCACGGGACGATCAGTTTGACGTTTTATATTTTATATATTAAGAAGCCGCATTCAAATATTTATTACTTTTTAAAAATGCTGTGCCAGTTCTGGTAGGTTTACTAGTGCAGCTCGACGTAACAAACGAGCAGCCTTTCGTGCTTGGACCACGGTTCGTCGCAACCAGGATCCCAATATCTCTGATGTGAAGCGAACACTTAACGCTGTCATAAGGTACAGCAAGAGACGAATTATAGACCAATTGCTATTACCTCCATCCTCTCTAAAGTGTTAGAACGTATAATCAACAAACAGCTCCTCAACTACCTAGAAGAAAACAATTTATTAAGCGACCGACAGTACGATTTTCGTAATGATCGCTCCACTGGTGATGTTCTAGTGTACGTTAAGGTATAAGGTCAGGGCCCAGCGGTGTTTAAACACCGCTGGGACTCTGACCCTTGAGAGTCGAGGAGAAGCTTTAGCAGTGAGTTTGGACAAAGCCAAGGCATTCGATCGTGTCTGGCATCACGGCCTGCTTATGAAGTTACCATCGTACGGATTCCCTGAGAGACTATATCAGTGTATTAGTAGCTTTCTTTCCTGCAGAAGCATAAGAGCCGCCGTTGACGGCAGCAGCTCTCTTGCTTTGACATAAATGCAGGAGTCCCACAAGGCCCTGTGCTGTCGCAGACCCTGTTTTCACTTTATATAAATGACATGTTGTTAATCGACGGCATTCATTTGTATGCGGATGACAGCACCGGCCACATCTGCTACACGGGCCGTAACATTGTCCCTCAGACTGCTGTAGAGGAAAGTCGAAAAAACCTTGTGTCAGAAATTGAGGTAACTCTTGCCCAAGTGTCCAAATGAGTTTGTTTTTTTTTTTTTTTTTTAACGGGGGAAATGTCTGCATATACTCGTCCTCCCAGGGGCAAACACAGGTTATATCGGACTTGCACGGACTAAAACCCCTACGATGTCCCAACTCGTCGCCTGATGGCGGGGTAACGGGAACGCTTTGGCACCATCCGCGACCCCGTCAGGAGTACGAATGGGGTGGACTCAATTTAGTTCAGTTTAATCCATCCAAGACACCAGTTTGCGCATTCACCGCTAAGAAAATTCCATTTATAGTAGCTCCTCAGTTCCAGAATACATCTCTGACCATTTCAAGAAGCATTGGGATTTTAGGCATCGAAATCTCCAGTGACGTGCAGTACCGAGAACACTTGGAAGACAAGGTAAAGCTGACATCTAAAAAGCTCGGTGTAATAAATAGAACGAAGCAGTACTTCACTGCGGGGTAGAGGTTGTTGCTATATAAAGCGCAAGTCCGGCCACACATGGAGTATTGCTCTAATCTTTTATTTCTAGTCACGTTTGTGGTCACGTACGGTCCGGTTCCATAGATATTTTCTCCCGAGAACACTAAAACTGTGGAACGAATTACCTTTCGAGATTTTTTCTAAGAGCTACGATATGAAATTCTGCAAAAAAGGCGTGAAAAGGTTTCTGCAGGGTCGGCAACACGCCCAGTGATACATCTGGTGTTACTGGTGGTTATAGGCTGTGGTTACCGCTCAACATCAGACGGGCCGCATGCCTGTTTGCCACCTAAGTAGTATAAAAAAAAATGTAGTTGACGACTTGGCGGCCTAAGACTTGTCACCAGTCGTACTTGCAAGACCAGGATTCCCTGAAAGTATTTTAAAAACCACGATTCGAAATACTTTAAACCTTTCCTCATCTCATAACGTTTAAAATAAATATTATATATAAAAATCAAATAATGGTTTAAACTTATAATATTATGTACATATTTTTTGATGTCAATATGAAATGATGGTAACTAAAAAAAATGTTTAATCGATAAAGCAGTTTTACGTATTAATTTTATAAATGCAACATTTGATGTTTGGAATTTGATTGTGTAAATGGAGATCGTGGTTATAAAATACGTTAATCAGTAAATTTAAACAATATAATTGTTGTAACGTATTAAAAAAACTTTTTTGGAAAAGATTTTTATTAACTAATGCAGCAACATACTTTACTACAAAAGTAATAAAGATTCATTTCACAGTGCAAGCTTGCAAGTCCTCGAATTATTTCTTAGAATTTATAAAATTTTTTAATGAAGTATAAAAATTTTACGTGTACGACGTACATTACGCGTTTTGTAATGTGCACGCATTTTAAAGTGCGAGTTACAAAAAAGAGCGCAATTACAAAAAGTATTTTACTCAGGCACCTGGTACGAGTCTTTGAAAACAAATAACTGGTTTTAAAACCTGGTCGTATAATTATTATTTTTTTTTTTTGTTTAGTAAAGTACATGTATCGGAACGCATTGGTATTAAATTTTGCAAGAGCCATGTCTAACAGGAAGCTATCCGTATAGTAAGTAATGGGGCGGAGTTAACCGCGGATAAAAACAAAGCAAGGGGATGCCGCTGGATGGATACAGCGATCAAGAGCAGAAGTCAAAATTGTTATAAGCCCTTGGGGGCGCAGCAATCCCGTAGGAGTGCACCCACTCATCACGAGCGTGTCAACTGAGCATAGTTTCCTCGGGTTTTAAACATTAAAGAACAATATCATGAGAGATTAAATAACTACAGCGCCATCTCTCGAAAAATCGGCGAGGTAATATAATTATGTTTAATGCACAGTACCACTGTGGGTGAAAGAAAATCAATTTTACTTTCAGTATTTTTTAAATCCTTAAGATAAAAAGTAAAAATATTGCAGTGTTTAATAAAACTACACCAATTCACGTTATGTAATACGAACTTAATATTCCAGTGTTACACGTCCGTCGTTATTACTTAGCTAGCAAATTTTGGTTAAAATCTAAATCTGTTCAAAACAATATTTTAATTAACAAATTAGAAAATCTGAAACTTTTACTGAACAACCCCTTTTGGAGATATAAACATAAACCCTTATTGGATGTTGTACATGACGATTTAAATAAAATTCCGATGTAAGAAGCAATAAAACAGAGATTTTTTTTTAAACACATGGATGAACAATATTAATTTTGCAGGGTCAATCAGATTCAACATTGATGTTATTGAATCTAGAAAAAAAAGTTATAACTCCTCCATATTACAAACGATATGTAAGTTTTTTAAACTTCTGGTATAACGATCATTATAAAATATATATACACGGAGCTATTGATAAGAATGGTGTAGGTGCAGCGTTCTTTGATCGCCAAATTAATAAATCCATTAAATTCAATATTAATACTAAACCTGCAATTATGTGCATAGAACTTATTTCTATAGCGGAAGCCGTGCCATGTATTTTGTCTTATAAAACAGGTGTGTTTGTAATTTTCACAGACTCTGTAAGTGCTTTGCTACATTCGAATTGCATAGCCTAGCGATAGCCTATACCATCATGAGGATTTTTCCAACAGTTAATGGCTAGAACAATACAAGTCACGGTACAGTGGATCCCTTCTCAAATTGGTCTTAGTGGTAATGACATAGTGGACTGCTTTGCTAAGGAAGTTAAAAGTGACGGAATTCCATGTAATTATTTACCATCTATTCGGATATTCTCTACATTAAAAAAGTATTACCACACTATGGAAAGAATATTTTGATGAACGATCTCTTACGAAAGGGATATGGTGTTAAACCATGCAATTAAGTCCACCTGTATTTCATGGTTGGATAGGGCCAATCTGACCAGAACAATACTTATCGTCGCGTTTCGGCTTCGTTCGGGATACATTCTTCTTAATAGTTTTACATACCTGTTGGGCAAGGGTCCTTCTTCAAGTTTTTCCGAATGTAAGATCATTGAGGGCGTTTATCACATCATGGTGGAATGTGCTCGGAACAATGCCGATAAACAATATGTTATTACACAATTTAATGTAAATTTATTTGATGTCGGCGCGTTTATCAACATTCTTGCCTTTCCGTTGTCAGAAGAGGCAAGAGCAATTTATAATATTATTATAATTGGAATTAAACGCAGATGTTTCTAATTATATTAAACAGCCGTTTCTAGTGTTACTATATGAGATGGTTAAGGAGATCATTGTTATGATTACTTTGCGGGTGTTATGATAATTTTAAGACCTAACCCTCCCAAAAAATAAATAAATAAAAAAGCAAAAAATTTATTTTGAGTCAAATATTTAACATCTTCAAAAAAATAGGTTTTTATACAGTGACGTAACTAAAATATAACGGATTGTTTTATCCTGGTCAATTTTACAACTTGTTTAGTATCCAGTGCCTGCCTTGGAGAGAAAGAGCTGCTCGGACTACCAAGGCAATTCCGCCCTATTTCGCTTGGAGGCCTTCGGCAGAACCGCATCACAAGTGTTCTCCACGGTCTTCACATATCGTTCGGATACACCGTCTAACGCTCCCTGTTTGGTGACCTCAGTGGCGTCAGACCGCGCTCCGAGAGCAGCTGTGCGAAAGTTCGACGGAACTCGCCCCAGTCTGCTCTATGAATAGTGTACCTCCATGTGGAACCCCTGACGTCCGTGCCGACGGACCTCAAAAGTTTTAACTGGAATAGAATTATCCTGGGCTCCGAACAAGATACGTCCTCTGCTAGACGCCAGTTCTACACTCGAGCGAGCAGAATGGTCGAGCAAGCGGTGATGTATACGCGGCTAGCATAGCGCTTCCCGCCCCAATACGTTTCAAACGTCGGCTCAGACCCTCGGTTAAGCACGTGCAACTTCAGTTGGTCGAGCACGGTTGCAACTTCACTCCCCCTTCGGTCTGCAGATTGGCGGTCCCACCAGGTTCTGTGGGCGTAGACATGGCCACCCAATATCACGTTGGTAGTCCCCAACCTCTTCACGGCCTAGATGATGGTCCGACGAGCATACCTGGCGCCAGGTAGACGAATACCACCCCTATCTCCCGAGCCCAGGTCCTTAGTCTAGCGACAACAATGTTACCAGACATGAGTTCAGAGCATTGAGTAATATTAATGGTATCATCTAATAGTACAATGACGGCCTTGACGACCTCTCTAATACCCCGGCCGAAGCATTATATTACAAAAATTTTAGTGAAGAAATTTTTAAATTAAATGTCACGTTTTTAGTGCTTGTTGAAGCCTCTTCGTCAATGACTTGTAAATTTAACATTCCCTCCAAGTAGGTTTCAGTCAAATCTTCATCTTGCCATTCACGCAATTCCTGAATGTCATTTGATTCTATCTGTTCATAAAAAGCAGCTTTAACCATAGAACGAAAAACAGCAACATTTAAAAATATACTTTATTAATTAAGTAATAACGTTGCTTTCATTCTGTTTATGGTTTATCTATTGGTAGGCTAATAATTATTTTATTTGTTTCTATTTACTTTAATGCAATGCAATATCTATTTTCAGCGCGACCTAAATTCCAGTGGTCGCCGCGTGCGTCTACAAAAACTTGTTTACGTTCTCGGAGGCCCCAACAGGTTGCGCTTCCTAAAAATGCTATGGATGACCTCAATACCTCGAGCGTCCAATGCAAACAATTCGAATCGCTGTAAGAATATTTTATATATCCATAAATTTTGTCTAACTGTACACTAATCTATTTTATGCTCAGACACGATTTCGTGTTACTTATGTTTGCTTATTCTAATATGGTGATATATATCGAGTCTTATGTATTATGTTATATGTTGTTACTACTAGTGGTTAATTATTTTTTGTTTTTAGGGAAGTTTTTTACGCCCTGTCTCAGACCCTCCAGTCGCACTCCCTCTATCCTTGGTGCCTATGTCCGATCAGTCCACTTTCAAAATTAATTTGATAAAATAATTTTATGTCTAAATAATTGATTATTAATAAATCCGAGTGAGGTAGGGTGCAGCACTAGTTACTGTAATAATTAAAACAATATATATATATATATATTTTAACAAAATATACGTACCGGAGCGCACTGATATCGAATATCGCAAGTAAGAGCAATACGTAGCAGTAAGCAATCAGTATAGTAAGTAATGAGGCGTAGTTAATCGCGGTAAAATGGCAAAGCGAAGGGATGCCGCTAGATGCATACGACGATCAAGATCAGAAGTCAAGATTGTTATTTGCCCTGGGAGGCGCAGCAACCCCATAGGGACGCACCCGCTCAGCAGGAGCGTGTAGACAGGCATCGTTACGGTCAGGTCTTAAGCCTCTAAGAACAATATCATGAGAGATTAAATAACTACAGCGCCATCTCTGGTTAAATTTACGGACTAAGATAATTGCGTTTAATACACAGTATCACTGTGCGTGAAAATCAATTTTACTTACTATATGTTTTAAATTCTTAAGTTAAAACGTGAAAAATGTTTTTAAGTAAAATATTTTAATATATATAAAGAAATATAAATTTTTCTTTAACTTGAATTTTGCCGGGACTCGCTCCGTCGGAAGGAAGTGTGGAGTTCGACTGGTTCGACAGATGGGGGTGTAACCAATGCTACCTGCTAAAACTGAAAAAGCGGAGCTGTCGTTTTTTGTGGATGTGCACCACGTTCTGGTCCACCGCAGGGTCACAAAGGCACGCGGGACTCTCCTTGAGCTTGAACCTGTGAAGGTACTCGGAGAATCCCCTTTGCCCCGTGAACATCTAGACCAAGACTGTGTCGAGCTCGAGTCGATGAAGTGTGCGATATGCTGACGCGACGCTGGGGAAGAAAACCCTCGTTGTTGAAGCCGTCGTACCTTGCACGTACCTCCTGTTCCATTTATCAAGCGTCCTCACACTTAGCTGACGCTTGACGAAGGAAACGGAGCAGTCCTCGTATACTGGTCTTCTCTTATCCTTTAGGGCCGCTTCCTTGGCCAGTTTCGTTCCCCTCCATCTCCACATGCGCCTTCACCCAGTACAGCCTTACATTCGTCCCTTTCTCACGCGCTTTCATGATGTTCTCTTTCACTGCGGTCGTCAGGGGATGGAGGGTGTCAGGTTTTGAGACTGTCTCAAGGGCGGACCTCGAGTCGCTAAGTACGGCGCACGAATGCGCCGACCCGCTTGCCGCGTACCCCGTCGCTTTTACCAAAGCCAGCAGCTCTGCCTGGTATACTGTGCAGAAGTTGCCCAACTTGAGTTTCTTAGTAGCAACCTCTGCTGCATTCCGCATAACGTAGAACGCTGCACCCACGTTGTCGTCGAAGCGGCTGCCGTCGGTGTAAATAGCCGAATCGGCACCCGAGGTGGCAAATTGGACCACTTCCGCACTTTTCCCCAGGCAGGAGAACTCCACACCAAGCTATTCAGATGGGTGTGGTAGCCTCAAGTGGCTGGCTGGAATCTCCAGCTCCGGGAAGTGCTAGGACACCGACCTCTTAGCACTTCCGGGGTGTGACCGCGCCTTATCTCAAATAAAGTGGCTGCTTCTTGAACCCGAAGGTCCAGGGGGAGCAGCCCGGCAAGTAGTAGGGCCGAGTGCAGCGACGCGGTTCGGTGAGTTCGTGCAATCTTCTGCGCGAAACTACGCTGAACCGCATCGAGCTGCCTTCGGACCAGCAGCTTCTTAGCCGCCGGCGTCCATGCACTCGCTGCATACAGAATGAGCGGCTCCAACACCGCCATATACATCATTCTGATCACCTCCAGTTCAACCACCAAGATTCTTTTGCAGCTCTGCACAGCTGACGATAGAACCCGTGGGTCTTTTTGCTCACGTTCTTCATGTGCGTGTTGAACGTGAGCCTATCGTCAACTGTGAGGCCGAGTATCCGAACCTCATGTGTTCGACAAAGGGGCTCTCCACCCATACTCAATATTGTGTTGTCGTACTTCAGCTTATTGGTCAGCACCATCACATTAGTTTTCTGTGGTGCGAACCTAAGCCTGTTTCTGACCCCCCAATCGTGGATATCGACGAGTACCGCATTTGCCTTCCTCGTGATATTCCCGGTCTCTTGTCCCGAGAAGATCAGAACAACGACGTCTGTAAACGCCTGGCAGTGAGTCCCGCTATTGGCCACCTCCTCCAGGAGTGGATTTAGGAGGAGGGTCCAGAAGGTAGGGCCGCCCACGGATCCCTGTACGCACCCCTTGGTGGTATCTCTGGCGCATTCCGCCCCCGCGTACCTTACAGACACCTTGCGGTCGCTAAAATAGCTGTCGACAATGCGCCGCAGGCCGGCGGGGTAGCGAGTCTCCACCAGTCTGCACCGTATAGCAGGCCACCAGGCGTTATCGAAAGCTCCTTCTATGTCCAATGATACCAGCACAACGATCTCCTTCTCCTTCAAGCGAGTTCGTATGTACTGGATCAGGTCATACAGGGAGTCTTCGATACACCTTTGCGGCTTATATATAAGCCGTATTGGCGGCTACTGATATACGGCGCAGTATACCACCGGATCCTCCGGACCATCATCTTCTCCAGGATCTTGCCCATGACGTGCAAGAGTCCGATGGGCCGGTAGGATTTCAGGTGCGTACAGTCGTGCGGAGCTGTTGTTGTCGAAGAGGCACGTACAAAGAAAAGAGTGTAATTTACTATTGTGTATAAGTAAAAATTACTGAAGAAAAGATTGACCCGGTGATTGATAAATATTAAATGTCGTTTCTTTGATGACAGAGCAACTCATCTTTAATTCACCGTACAATAATAATTGAACATTATATATACAGAAAAAAAAAATAGTTTTGTATACAATGACGTAATTAAAATACAAACAGATGTTCTTATTCTAGTCAATTTTGCAAATTGTTTAAGATCCAGTATAACCTAAACCACTACGATAGTGATTTTACTTTTTTTATTTATAATTTTTATTTTTTTTAAGTAGTTAAGCGACGAGACGAGCGGGACGTTCACTTGATGGTAAGTTATACGGTGATCAAGAGACGAAGTCAAGATTGTTGTTAGCTATGGCGGCGCAGCAACCCCGTAGGGGTGCACCTACTCAGCATGAGCATGCTGACTGGGCATTGTTAAGGTCAGGTCTTAAGAATTTAAGTACGGCAATAACACGGTAGATAAATTAATTACAGCGATCGTCTATCGAGTTTGCGGACCACGATAAATGCGTTTAATACACAGTATCACTGTGGGTGAAACTGAATAAATTTTACTTAATATATTTACTATACTTCTTTAAATCCATAAGTTAAAAAGAAAAGATTTTAAATAAAATAATTAACATATAGTAAAAAATTGTTTTCTATAGAGTGACGTAATTAAAATACAAACAGATATTCTTATCCTAGTTAATTTTGCAACTTGTTTAGAGTAGTGTGTAATCGGGTTCCGGTTATACACTACAGTACACACACCGATATTAATTTAAATTTTTTTAATTATAATTTTTACATTTTTTTTATTTAATTAAGCAACAATAAGAGCGGGACGTTCACTTGATGGTAAGTGATACGTCCGTCCCTAACACTGTAACGCTAGTTAGGGTGATATGTAGCATGTTACTGCTATAATTAAAACAAAAAACGTTTACAATTTTTTTTTAACAAAGTACATGTACCGGGGTGCACTGATATTGAATGTTGCAAGTACGAGCCATGCCTATCAGAATGCTTTCCATATAGTAAGTAATGAGACAGAGACTACAAAATCGAACTTTGAATTTATAATCAAAAGACTATAATCATATTAAAGAAACATGAAGTACAAGTCTCAAAAAGTTTTCCCTTTTTTCTTGGTTAGTGCGATGAAATTTTTCAAAGGTTTATATTGAGATTTATTTTTAGTATTCATAGTTTCCAATTACAAAAATTTTAAATCAGTATAACCAAACATCAATTGTCGCATATAGTAAATTAATCATTATGACTGCTTTTGCTATTAAATTGTTTTATTTTTTATTATCACTTCTGTCATAAAATTAACATATTGTACACGGGACACGTACTAGTACGTTTACTGACGATATTATAATCATAATATTGAGCGATTAAAAACGCCTATCAAAAGTGCCAAATGGAAAGACTACTATTCCAGAGATGACGAAATTTTAGAAATTATATTTATGGTACAAGTTCATAAATATTGCATAAAATTTCCGATCTATTAAGATTTAACTGAATTACTAAATTTACTCGCAAATGGTATGCGCCCTGTTAATTCCGCTGTGAAATGTACCTGTACACAATGTGTTAAAATTCCCACGGACATTGATGTTTGGTACAATTTTTGAAATTAATAGTTTAAACTCGTATATATTTATAAGCTTTTATATATATCGTTTTTCATTTTTATTAAATATTTACTATTCATTTATGTATATTTTAAAAAATGTAGTAAAAAAAATTAATTCAATTTACCCACAGTAAAACTGTGTATTAAACGCAATTACCTTAGTTCACAAATTTGTTAGTTATTTAATCTCTCGTGATATTGTGGTTTTTAAATGTTTAAGACGTAACTGTAACTATGCATAGTCGACACGCTCCTGCTGTGCGGGTGCACCACTACGGGGTTGGGCCCCCCAGGGCTAATAACAATCTTTACTTCTGCTCATGATCGCCATATGCATCCAGCGGCATCCCTTTGTTTAGCTTTTTATCGCGATTAACTCTGCTTCATTATTTACTATACGGATAGCTTTTTGCTAGGCATGTCTCTTACTTGCAACATTCGATACCCGTGCATCCCGGTACAAGTACTTTGTAAAAAAAAAAAGTAAACGTTTTTTGTTTTATTTATTGCAGTAATATGCTACATATCAACCTAACTATAACTACGCTGTAGGCATGGATCGTACTTGCAAGACTCGATACCAGGGCGCCACGGTACAAGTATTTTTTTAAACCAGGGCTAGAAACCAGGTCTTAAAATACTTAAGCTTTTATTTTAAAATTTAACCTAATTCTAAACTTATTACAGTACAAATTCAATATACAAAACAAATTACCACTTGAGACTTGTTCTTTTTTTATTTAATAATGCTTATTATTAAAACGGAAATAAAAATGTATTAACTATTGTTTATTAAATATGAATATTTTTGGAACGCATAGAAATGGTGCAAAGTACGGCTAGATTAAATGTAAATTACGTTAAGATTAAATAGTAATTTGGAACGTAATAAATACAATACATAAATATATAATAATGTTAAAAGAAGAATTAGAAACAAAATGTATAAAAGCCAAAAGTTTTGCCAAATATCAATATCTGTGAGTTTTGATTGTATCATAAAACGGTAATAAAAAACTAATTATAGTAAAGGCAGATATAATAATTAATTTAATACATACGGCAAAAGATGTTTGTTTACATTGATTTTACGTTTTAATTTTGGAATTGGAAACTGTGGATACTAAAAATATATCTCAATATAAACTTTTAAAAAATATCATCGCAAATGGGAATAGTTTTTGAGACTTCTTCAAGTTTCTTTAGTATAATTATAGTCTTTACGGTTATAATGTCAAAGTTCGATTTTATAGTTGATGTCTTTAAGGACTCAAGACTTTTCAAGTCGTACGTGCATCCTCCGCACACTGGCATGCGCACGCGTATGAGCGCCCCGAAAGTATTTTAAAAACCAGGATTCAAAATATTTTAAAACTGCTCATCGCCCGATTCATTCATTAAATCAATATATCGATTAAGGAATATTTAATTACTTTTAAAATAAATAATATACATAAAAATTAAATAATGCTTTAATATTATAATAAGTACATACACATCACGTCTCGTTCCCCGTGGGGTAAGCAGAGACCACCTCTTTCCACTTGCTACGATCCTGGCACACCTCTCTCGCTTCCTCAGTACTTTTGTTGTTGTTTTACGTGGGGGAAATACCTACGCATACTCGTCCTCGCGGGGGCAAGGACGGGTTATGTCGGACTTGCACCGACTAAAACCTTCACGAGGTTCCGCCTCATCACCTGATGGCAGAGCACGAGAACGCTTTCACTTGCAACCGTGATCCTGCCGGCGCTGGCCGAATTCGCAGCCCCACCTCGGGAGGGAGAGATGAACCTTCCCTTTCCAGGGCGCGCCGGAACATGCAGCGCGCCCCCACCTCAGCATCCTGCAGTTGTGCGGGCAACGGGTTCCCCTAACCCATCGCCCAGAGGTCAGGGGGAGGGGGCAGATGGGAGAAAACCTCTCCCGGCTTCCTGCGGCAGAGAGATGTTGAGCCCGCCGCTACCCGTTAACGGCCGCAAAGGATAAGGAGAACGGCGCATCACAATATCGATACTCCTCTTCCCCCGCGGCCCCACCGCCGCGGCATCCATGGTGCGACACCGTTTGGTCGCAGAGGGTACTCCCTCCGCGACCACACCTTGGCTGCAGAGGGCAGTATGAAACCGCCCTGCAGCCAGTCGCAAAGCGCAGAATAAAGCCGCCCCCGCCGCTCCGGTTATCTAACCGGTGCTCGAACCAGGAGTGGCCGCTTCAGCCGGCCCTTCACCGCGGGCCGGCCGCGTTGGTTCCATTTCGCTTCACCGTGTGTCGGTCCACGGTTACTAAGCCCCTCCGCCACGACAATGCGGGAACCCGTGGGGGCATTCCTCAGTACTTATAGCAGTCCGCACCGGTAAATATACTTTGTTAAAAAAAAAATTAAACATTTCTTGTTTTATTTATTGCACTAACATGCTAGATATCACTCTCGTCGCTTAATTAAAGAAAAAAAAGTTATAAATGAAAAATAAAAATCAATATCGCAGTGGTTTCAGTTATACTGGACCTTAAACGAGTAGCAAAATTGACTAAGAGAAGAACATCTCTTTGTATTTTAGTTACGTCACTGTATACAAAACTATTCTTTTTTTTGGATATATTAAAATATTGTACCCAAAAACATTTTCACTTTTTAACTAGTGCAGAGCGGTAACGGAGCGGTGGCGGAAAGATCTGGCGCCGTCCATTCCGTCAGGAAATGTAGTGAGAAAAAACTCTCGAGTAGATTTTTACGTTTTTGTGTTTGTACATCTCTAAACTTTTTATTTAAATGTCAAATTGAAGTGTGGTTAACGTAATTTGAATTTTATTTCTATGAATATTATTCATTTGTCAATTCTAGGTAACTCCGAGTGATATGGTAATTCGGATTCAATAAAGGTAATTGTAATTTCGTAAATACCTCCTGTTAAAATTAATTTTTAATCATTTTTAATTTTATATTGATTTTTTGTAATAAGAGATTTATTGGGTTATTAAAAAGATATTTTTAAAAGAACAAATAAAGCATATTCGAAACATAAAGTCTCCAAAAGACAAAATAACTAAACCTTATGTTGAAAGTGGGGAAATGAGAATGTCAAGTGTTTATGGGTACATCTCAAAATTACCTACCAAAAATTCCCCAAAAAACATAATTCAAACGAGATACAGTGTAGTATTATTGTAAAGAATATTTATATTTTCTTTTCAATTAACTTCATGACTAAAGTGAAATAACAAAAAAGAATTTAAATAGGCCTAATTCTAATGTTATAAAATTATCATAGGAAAGGTTTACTATTGCATGGATAAAAATTTGACAGTCATTTGAAATACGGGCGGTATTCTCTATATCACAATTATAGAAATGAACGGATATTTGTGCTTGTGGCAACACTGAGACTTTAGTATCGGCCATCTTGTTGTTTATGTCTTTGTCCTTTCTAATGATTTTTTAAGTTTCATTGATGTGTAGTTCCTAAGAAAAAGATGTTAGTGTTTTATTTTGATATGTAACTGGTTTGGATAGATTTATTAAGTGCGTGTAGCAATTAGCGCTTTTATTTGTGTTAATTTTGTATTGTCCAGGTTAGAAATTTTTTTCTGTTCTAGTAAATTTGGCATTTTATATATACACTAAATATTTTTAATATGAATAAATATAATATTATTTCGCTTAGGCATTATAATGAATCCTGCATTGTTCTAGGCATTTTTAGTCCATGAGCAATCTTGGCGATCAAAATGGCCGTCAGCCTCCGCTACCCGTGCAACCACGGCCTCCACCCGAAGCACAATCTGAAACAGAAAATACGAAATCAAGTGATCAGCCAAAGCAGATATGTCGAAATTATGTATGGGGTACATGCACTAAAAACACAAAATGCAAATTTCGACATGAATTGGATTTGGAGGAAATGAAAAAAATTCTTAAATTTTGCCACGACTATCAAAATAAGTCTAGCTGTACAAGAGAGGACTGTACATATCTTCATACGACAAGAGAAGAAGAAAATTTATTTCTTACTACTGGTCAGATACCGCGTGTACTAGCTGAACGACACGCCGCGATGTCAGCATCAATAAATAATGAGGAAACAATTCCTCAAATAGCTAAGTTTATTAGAGAATCATACGTACCATATCCTCCGGTCGTTACGCCAACTACTCATGTCGCGGCTCCAGCACCTCCGAGTATGCCTCCTCCAACGTTTCGTCCACCTCCATCAGCAACTCCAGCGCTAGTAATGCCCATGCTGCCCACGATACCGACGATGCCGCTTTCGATGCAGCAACTTCCTCCTCCTCCTCCTCCCCCTCCTCCTCCTCCTCCTCCTCCGCCTCCCACAGTTCCATCAACTGTGTCTAATGCAGCAGTTCCTGTTTATACAGGTAAATTTAAAATATTAGATGATTAGTTTTAATGCCTTTTAAAGCATTTGTAATTTAAAAAAGTCTGGTAATGGAAAATTTAATTATAGTTTATATATATAATAAATGAATAATCAATCACATACTGTGTACTTTATATCTTTTTAGCACCATCACCTGCACCACCAGAAACTACTGTGGTTTTTTCTATGAACCAACCACCACCTTCATTGCCTGTAATGTATGTATAAATTTCTGAATCACAACATATCTTAAACGCAGCATTGTGTACCAGTTACATTGTTTTAAATTTGGTTTAAGGTTTGATGCTAGTAGGCCACCACCGCCTTTACCAAATCAAATAAAGGCAAATAATGGTACTGGGAAACGTAAAATACAAAACTTATGCGAAGGTAAGTTTTCCATATATATTAACAAAATTAAATTTTAACCATCTTTACCTAATGCTAAGCGATATTTGATATTTCTATTTTAAGAAACAGAGACAAGGAAATAGCTTTAGCGAATATTGCTCAACCTTTGATGAAAGAAATTTAATAACACAATGTAAATGTTAGTATTTTATTTTTCTTGTTCTAAAAGTAAATTTTACAAAATTATTAAACTTTACAACTTTCATTTGAAATTAGTTCAATGTCAATCACAATTATTTAAATTTATCAACTACTTAAATTTTTGATATGTTGAGCCTTGAAAAGGAATCATTTTATGTATATTTGTTTACTGGAGGCTGGCTATGCAGTTGTCATGCGAAAATATTCCATCATTAATAAGCTAGCCATGCTGTCCTCCTTTTTAAGTGATAATTTTTTTTTAAAGATTATAATCATACATCTTCATAAAAATTTTCCAAATTGATTAAGACTAAATAAACTTTATATTTGCGTAAGTGATAAATGTGGTTTTAGAAAAAATAAGTTAGCATTTGCAAAAACCATTTCATTGTTTAAATATTTGCAACTGAAGTTATATCTAAACTTATAGTTAAAAGTAATAATTAAGGAGAGTAGTTTATTTTGAAACTGCTATTATTTATCCTAAACATTGTCAAATCATCAATTACTATCTGGCTCGGCGCTTGTTGATTTGTTCTCAGCTGGACCAAGCAAAATAAGGAAGCCAGAGGACACCAATTTAGCGGACGCGCATTGCGAAAACTGTGTTCAACGTGTGATCAGGTTTGGAAATATCGCAATTTGTCTTTAATATTGTCTGCATGAATTTAAATCTGAAAGTATATATTTATTACATACAGTCATAAAATATAATTAATAAAATATTAGTTGTGGCTTTTTACAAGTGATTCTTCCTTTCATCGTATTGTTTGAGCGAGTATTAATAATGCAGAGCGCGTCTGTTTATTTTTTGAAAAAAAGTTATATCGAGCGAATTTTTGGCATTCAATAACCCGCCACATACTTTCTAGATCGCTTTAGCTTTACTTCCGATTCCATTCACTAGAAAAAGAAACTTAGGCTAAAATCTATTCGAAATTGAGCGCGCAAAAATTTCGGACAATTTATATATGCTGTGCGAAAAAAGGTTAACCGGCCTTTTGTCATTTTTAATTATTATTTTTTTCAATATGGACTTTGTTTAATAAGTCTTTTATTTTAGAATTTAAAAAAAAAACAGTTACAATTGGCAATTAAAAAAAATTTTAATATTCATTTAAAACTAATAATAGTAAACTCAACTGTGAAGTATCAAGTGGAATGTACAACGTTCCAACGTTAATGAAAATATCGTATGAAAAAAAGTTTGCGCAGCGATTACAAATTTTTTTAATTTTATTACGTAGATATAAAACAAACCACGCCCGAAATGGATGCGACACTTAGTACTGTTAATTTCCTTAGTTAATTATTTAATTTTTGCCCATTTCTATAGTGTTACAGTGGATAAGTAAAAAATCTATTTCATTATTTTTTTCTCCTTAGGATTGATTTTTACATGCAGGAAATGGATAAATTACATAGTGAAGAGGAGCACCAAACATTACTCTATAAAAAAACCTTAGAGGGCTATGAAACCGCTAAAGAACTCTTGCGATCTTTTGTTAGTGAAGATTTATTTAGGATTTTGGAAAAAGAAATTGAGGTTAATTTATATCATTATTTTCATATTTAATTAATCAATTTTATATTACTTTCCCTGGCTTTACTTTGTCTTGATCAAAATAAATACTTATATAAATTTTTGTCATTTACAACTTATGAATATTTCCTTAGTTAAATATTTAAAATTAAAAGCTTACATCTATGTTATTAAGATGAAAATGTTTTAATCTTTTATTAAATTAAGTGATGAGACGAGGGGAAAGTTTTCCCTGATAATAAGTGATATGCCTGCCCATAAGAACGCGGCGCTAAATAGGATGACATACTCCACACCACATTACGCACATCGCCAAGACAACATATGAAATCTCGATATCCCAGTAATTATACTAGCTACAGCGTCTTTCAAATAGGAACAGTAATATTTCTACACTACTGTTTGGCGGCAGAAATACGCTCTGTGGTGTGGTAGGTAACCTAGACTGTTTGCGGCAACAGATCCACCACCAGTCATTTCTCAATAAAACTGTTCTTGAGAATTAGTATAAATCATCTGAATAGTATTTTTTTATTACAGGGTGTGCCTCAAATACAGTTACCTAGTATCATATCGGAACTAAACTCAACACCGTTTGATTCAGTGAGTTTTTTAAATCATTGTTATTAATATATTAGTTTGACATGTTTTACTATTTGTTACATTTTTTAGGGAATGTCAACTGTACCTAAACAATTTTTATTAAACCTCTTGGAGTGTGTCTATAGGAGTTCCAGTATGGTTAATACTGTAAGTATTTTAGTAAAATCCTTTGATAAAATGTGTGTATTGCACACATTTTCTTCATAAAAATAATTGTTATTGTCTTTATTGAATTAATATTTACATTTGTTTTCCTTTTCTCAGTACCATTATATCAGCTATTATTTTAAGTGACATTATATACATTAATAATAAAAGTTGTTTTTCTTTCCGTTACATGAATATAGAATATAATTGTTGCATTTAAATTATAAAATTTTAGGTTCCGAGCACTTCTAACAGTTTATATGAAACTCTGTTGCAATCTTTATCTGCAAGGAGATCAAATTCAGTGATAAATCATTCACCTTCAGATGATATACAAGCGTTTGTCAATCTTTTACAAAATTGTAAGTGTTTCTTTAATATTTCACACTCATGTTCAATTACACAAATCTAGTTTTATTTTAAGTGTCTATATTTTTATTATAATTTAGTAAAGTAAAGAGCTGGCCAAGTGTACTATGGTTGCACTTTTGTTTTGAATGGAACAACTGCCAATGGAATGGCAAAAAATTTATACCTGTCCCTGGTCATTCCCCAGAAGGCAGAATATTTTTTTTGAAGAATTCACCCCATACTTAAGTGTGCTAATTTCTTAAATATACCTTCAATTTTTACTTACTGAATCAGTATCTTTTTATGCTATTAACATTACTGCATTGTTATTTTTTTTTGCAGCTGGATTAACTTTAGAAAAAACACTGTCCAGTGAAATGAGCAGAATAGGTAATACAAGTGGGAGTTCTGTGGGAGTGAATGGCTTTAATGGTTGTAGTACTAGTCAGAAAACAGATAACAGTGCAACATCAGCATCATTGGCTGGAACAGTTACTTATTCTAGCTCAAATGCTCCACCAAGACCTTACCCTATTGTAAGCACAGTTGTAGCAAGTACATCAGGAACACAACTCCCTGGTCCTCTGCCATCTTATCCATCATATCAACCAAATATCCCACCCCCGCCACCTACAGGAGCAGTCTACAATATGTTTCAAGCTTCTAGTGAGTATTGTAAATCCTATTGTATAAAAAATTATCTTTATATCTTCATTAAGGGTAAATTATTAAGGAAATAATTTTGCAATGACTCTCAAGCGCAATGTATAATAGTCATCAGAAAGGTAGATGAAGTCACTAAGACTAGAAAGTAATGACATACAAATTACTTAGATTTTTTCTGCATATTATATGAACAAATGCCATTGTTCTCTAAAGTAGTTGAATGGAGTTTTGTCAAATTAAATGTCTACCAAAACTAATGTCTAATTGTCCAAGTATTACAATACCTCGATATGTGTTTATTTCTATGGGCAGATAATCAGAACATACCGTACAACGCAAAGAATAGAGCAAGTGCACCCGTTACACAACCCACAACATCTAAGTCCTCTACTACGGCAGCCTTCCCGGTACATCCCGACAATTCTATGTCTAATCAGTTTATGATGGGAAGGTATCCACCACCTCATTATAACACTCCATATCAATAACGTATGGTGAGTTTTGACAATTGGTGAACTGTTTGACTCATTATATAATTGTAACATTATAAATTTGTGAATATGTGGTTAAGTGATAGTATTAATATTGTGACGTATTTCATTTTTTTAAATGAAAATAATTGAATGGATTTCCATTAAAGAATTTCATTCTAAGCATTTTGTATTTATGTGGGAAAAAGTTCCATAATTATTAATTTTCCTGCTTGGCGGCGAATAAAATGTAAAAAAAAATACAACTAGAAATAATTAACATAAGAGACTTACATATATGATGAGTACACACACACACAAAGTTTCATTGATTTATAGTTATTACAGCTGAGTTTGAAAGCAAGGTGTGTAATGGGATCATATTAGTAATGGGATCTCTATTATGTTTAGCTGGACGATATAGTTAAGTTTTATATTAATGATTGTATAATTGTGGTGTGATTATTCATCGCTCAAAACAAGATACATGCTATTCCTAGATTTTAGATTTAGAGGAGCTCTACAATAAGTTTCCATAAGTAAGAGTAATTTTGCCTTTTTAGATTTATTTTATAATTAATAAGAACACGAAACTAGATAGACTATAAGATTACTGAAGCCATGCAAACATTTTGGATAGCGAATTAATTTGAATATGTATGTTTTTGTAACATGTATTTTGTTCTATCTCAATGCAGATGCTATTTGTTCTTTCCAACTAGTTCAGAAAGAAAATAAATGTTTTTGTTAATTATTGTCACTTAAAATCAAACTGAAAGTAATTAAATAAATAAGAATGGCTGCATGTTGCAGTTCTTATTGTAAAAATATTCTATTTACATATGGATTATGTGTTTTAATACACATGCTACTTAATGTAAGAAAATTCTTTAACTGCCATCTATTAAAATTTTATTGTGTTATTAATAATACTTAAATTTTGGATAAAAAGCAATCGCATATACATTGTTGTGTCGTAGAATCTAAGAACACTCTTGACTAAGTGCAATATTTATTACTTAACACCTGACATAAGAGTATCATGCCTATTACCAATGTGATGCTGATAATAAACAAAAATATTTGCATAAAAATTTTTGATACAATTGTTATTAATAAATTTGTGTCATAATTTAATAAAGTGTAAAAAAAATTTATTTTCAGATTCTTAGTAAAATTCTGCAATGAAAGTTACAAAATGCATGTTATTGTTTAGGATGTATAATTTTATCCAAAAATGTAAATTGTGGTTTCTGACTTTTAAAATAAACAGAAAAAGGGTTTTAATATTTTTGTACTTTAGCATCTGTATTTAGTTAAGCTTAAATGATATTTTTTTTTAATATGTCAATATTTCTAATATTAATCTATCAATAGTATTATTATATACAGATAAAGCAAATTAATTTCTATATGCGCATTTTAAGGCTAGAACTGCAATATCTTAAGATTTTAAAAACCATTTGACATATACATTTGTAAAAATAATATTTCTAAACAAGTCGACAGTACCTGCAAAAATGTTTTATCTGAAATTTATATGAAATATGTTGCATATATATATATATTCATTAAAACTTGCAATAAACATACTTTTTAACAGAATATAATTTGTTCTTTTGACCTGAATTATTAAATTTTAACTGTTTTTATTAAATATAATACAGCGTGTATTCCATAAGTTTAAGAACATTATTGATATTTAACCTGTTAATTTTTCACAGTTACTTTTCTATCTCGATTTCAAACTTATTTTAAATATACTTAAAAATATTTACATTGTTCTATGGTTCATAAATGCAGTGTAAATCATTATTATATTGAAGTGTCCTAAATTTAATTAACAGCAATAAATGGTAGAGAATTGTGGTATTTTATTTCATTTATAATTATTCTCTCTTGCACTTAGTCATAGTGCTTGTGACACCTAGTTTTTATTTTTAAATTTATCACCACAAATATTTTTGCCTAAGTAATAAATAAATTTAGGTTAGTGATAAATAAAATTAGGTATTATTGTATTTCAGATACAGACTCTTAAAATTTCTCAAGTACTGTGTATTAATACCGATTGTAATATATTTTAGAGAAAACTTACGCGTCTGTCGCGCGATGTCTCCCACTAAGCCTTCTGCTGCTACTGAAATTGAAATGTTAACAAATTTTAATAGTGATGCGATAAATAAAATTTTTATTCTGAAAACGTTCATTACGTCTTTACTATTTAAAACTGATAAAAATTTATTGCAAAAAACTATGAAAACACTTCACTCACCTAAATCACACCGCTGTTATATATGCTTTCGTTTAACATATTCTTGAAGCTTTGATTGCTGGCGTTAAAAGTTTACGTTGCCTCGCTTAATGTAAGTTAAGTTTAGCCATATTAGAGGCGAATTTTTATTATAAAAAATGTAAAAAAGGATAGGGTGAGGGAACATTATATTCAATTCTTATAAGATTGCGTACACAAGTAAACACTTCATTTTCGCGATTATAACATTTTCTACTCACTTTATTATAAAACTAATTTAAGATTCATCTTTTATATATATAATTAAATACACATACTGAGAACTTTTTGTTTCAATTCATTAAATACTAACGAGAATCATAAATTTTCGATACTGCGTTCGCTACTACAACACCATAGATAGAAAATTACATTTCTAATATTTATTAAAGCTTATATAATATATAAGGTTATGAGTGTAAGCGTCATCTTACATAGTTACAGTTTTTTAAGATGGCGTTCCAGTTTTCAGCAATGGTATGAAAACAAAAGCTATAAAATTATTAAAAAAGTTTATAGCCACGAGTTTAAGAATTTTACCAATTTTTTTCTTAATATTACATTATAATATGTATTGTACATGGTTCATGTTATGTCTATTACTATACATATATATGTTTATACTATAAATAATCAGCAATATTTTTAACAGTCTTATAAGTTCTGAGTTTATAAAGATTTTCTCACCATTTGTTTAATATGGAAATATTTTTGTATTGTTTTAGTATCACATTATTTAAAATAAAATTTTTATTTGATAGAATAAATTACTAATTAATTATAATAATCCGTCTAGTAGATTGAACAAAAATTGTGTGTAAACATGATTAGATTTTATTTAATATATTTAATAATTTTTTTAATTAAATATTGTCTAGTACTTTAAAACAATTCATATAATAACTGTCTTTAATAATAATCTATTTAACATAACTACTGACTTATAAATTTATTTATATAAATATTCATCAATATTAATCAGGATTCAAAACTTTCATTGATTCCTAAATTTACGAGGTAAACGCCTATGTGGCACTACCCCTCAAATCCTAAAAATATTATCTGTTTTATATAGACGATGGTTAAAAGAATTCAAACAGTTGTTAAGAAATAACTATTTCTTTTATTAATGTAAATTAAACAAACTGAAGTTACAAGAAGTTGAGAATTTCAGGATTTGGCTACATGTTTACCATGGCAACTTTACAATCGTAACTTCCGGAGACGTTTAATAAGTCTCTGGATAAACATTTAAAAATATAACAAAACGCTCAAAAAGCCAGCATTTCCTTCGTTTTTACTTCTTAAAATTATTCTCATAAAGTTATATATCTCTAAAATATTTTAGGCACATTATACTGTGTATTCCAAAGTTGTATTATTTATGTTGTACTTTAAAAAGTTTAGTCTTAATAAAATCTGAAATTTTAGAAGAACTGAAATGTTCGAAATAGTGCGCCGCAAAAAAATAAAAAAAAATAAAACAAAACTGTTATCTAGTGGTGGCGTGCCGCAGTTATAACGGTATATTCAAACAGAACGGCGACCTAAGCCAAGCGTGGTTCTCTAGCAACCGTCTATTTATACGCACGACTACACTAATATTCAGAGCTACAACTCGCACATATCATTAATTACCGTAGTAATACATCTCAATTAATAAGAAAAATTAACTATTATTTTAATTCCGGAAGTAGTTACGTACTCTATCGTTAGTCTTTGTCTTTTCGCAACTCTATAATTTTTTTTTTTAAACTATTCACATTACAATAGTTTTTGTTAATAAACTAACAATTTTTTTTAAGAGATACGTATATCAAATATTTGGGTTATAATAAATATATATATTGTATAAAAATTCAAAAAGTACTGTTCTAGAATTTTTTTTTGGCGAGTTTCTTTATAACAACGAGGGATGAATTTATTTATTGTAAATAGCCGCGTAAGAGTTCCGACGCATAACTGATATATAGACAGTTTAATTCCTGCCGTCGCCGGTATCGCTGAAAAGGTTAACGGCATCGAACATCATCAATGAATGGCCTTCAGTCGTGTTAAACATATGTATGTGGAAAAAAAATTAACTCAATCCAGTGCTGTTTTTACAATGTTACATTATCAATGATCGATAGAGCTATAGACCTTATCTGAGAAAGTTGGTTTCGTGTCTTTTCTTGTCTACATCGTGCTAAGGAGATTTTTCTACTGACATTTCGTCTGCGGTATTCTTAAGAACGACGAAGATAGCGGTCTAGTAAGTCCACTTCTTTACTCATAAGACAATCATGGTGGAGCAGCTGGATCACATCACACGGAATTACATTGATATCCGTAATTAAGAATCTCTGAGATTCTAGGTAAGTTTCGCAGCAGCGCCTCTTTTCGCCACCAAACAGTAATTTGCAAATATTACCGTGGTTCGTTTTGAGGACCTTGTAACTAATAAAATAATTAGAGCAATGAAAAGCATTTTGTTACAAGGCGACGAGCATAATTTGGTGTAGTGTGAATTAACTACTATCTAACGCGTAATGACTTGGCGCAGGCGTATCACTATCAAGTGAACGTTTAGTTAGACCCGTCGCTTCATCAAATAAAAAAAATCTTTGATTAAGTTCAACATACAAATTAGAACATTATTGATTAGTCTCCTATTATTATCTTGTCCAGAGAGACCGTTCTATTATTAAACACTAATTAGACTTACATAAAATAGATGAATATGAAGTATTAAACTAAGTGAATGAAAATACTAAACTAACATGTAGTGCAAAATTAAAGAGGTGAATGTACGAATGCGTGCGTGGGTGTGAGTGCACATGTGTATGTGCATAAGTGCAGTTATTCGCATTTTTTGTGCGTTACTTTATATTAAAAGGTTTTACTGTTTCTATTTCTGAATTATATTTATCAAAACAGACATACTTATGTAATTCCGTTTATTTTTTCACATTTGGCGGAAAATTGTAATTAAATTTTTTCAATATCTTGCTTTGGATTAGCATACGTAATATCCAAAATTCGTAGGTTCCGTGTAGGTGATCTCTAAGGAATTTCTACTGAATGTATTGTGAAGTATCCTCAGGAAGAGCATAATAGATGAGTGAGTGTGACAAGTGCAGCCATTATTCCTCAGTCATGATGAATGAATCAATATTCGCCAGTAGTCAGCATATAGAGCGACAAGGTGCTTTTTGCACTTCAATGATATTGGCAAGACTTGAGGGTTTTTTGCAACGTGCTCAAGATGGTGGCGTTAGTTTCGTTTTTGCCACGTGCAAAGTGATCCTTGTCGCTCTGTAATTATAAAAAGGAAAAGGTGATTAATACTTTTTTTCAAAAACTATAAACAGTGTCTAGTTTTATTATAATTGATAGTTTCAATAAAAACTATTAACAGGTGCAAAATCAATCTTACATATTACTTCATTTTTTTAAAGGCTCTGGAGTCGTTTATTTTAAATTTCATTCCATTTATTACGTTTCCTCTTAAGAACAATTATTAAAAAGGCATAGATCAATAATATCAAACACACCCAAAAACTTCATCTTGCTACTTTATAGATTGTTTATTTTTTATATTTGTTGCTATTCACATTTCAACAAAAATTTCAATGAGTTTCTAGTTATAACTACTTTAAATCTGTTAGAAAGAGTTAGAGAGATAAGTTTCTAGTTAGAACGGAACTGCATTGCGATGTGATATATTACATATGTGAACAGTTCTCTTAATGTTTTTATTTTTAAGGACTGGATATCTTTTCCGAAGAAAGAGTCAAGGCCTTTTATCCACCATGGTGGTTTAGTATGGGTGGGTGGATGTCAAATATATATACGAAAGATTTCGTTCTTCTAACGTATCGGATTTGTCACGATGCTTTCCTTAACCAGAAGCTCAAATTCAGTAGAGATTTCGACTCTCGCCACATTAAACCTCACAAATTGAGTTATTATAGCTTCCTTTTGAGTGCTTGAATAAACATATGTACAGATTTTATAAAAGTTAATATACATGACATGAAACAACTGTCTATTTATTCTAGAAAGATTGAAAGACTTATCCGTGGATGAAGAGCATGAATTCATAAACAGTACAAATATTTAGGATCTATTAAGTGATAGTAAGTATTTAAAAATTTTTGTAACATATCTTTTTGAACGCGAGATTATATTTTTGTGTTCCGTTATTTCGGAATTTTTACAACAAAAAAAAGAGACTGGAGATTTTATCCTGTACCGCCATTATATTTGCTCCCTAATTTAAAGTAGTCTTGTAAAAACAACTTAACATTTGTTGTATTGTAATCATCAAATAATAGGCAACTCTGATACTTAGAATAGCAGTGGTTGTGATTTCATAACAATTACAAAATACATCAAAAAAATATTATTAGTTCATTGACATAAGTTTATTTTAAATAGACGAAACGAAAGTAATTGTGCATTGTAAAAAAAATTGATATATCTATCACCGCAGCTCCTATTTCTACCGCTAAACAGAAGTATGCAAGCATTACTGTTTCGGATTAATAGGCAGTTGTAACTAGTGAAATTACTGGAGTAACAAGACTTAACATCTTAAGGCGACGAGCCCAACGTGGTATATTTTCCCAATTAGCGCCCTCCGAGAGTTATATGCAGGCGTGTCACTTACCATCACGTGAACGTCCCACTAGTGTATTCAATTCAGTAAATTAAAAGAATAATTAAATATTTCATCTGTAGTAATCAATGAAGAATTACATTCAGAAAATCTTTCCTGTAGGGTTTTGTTCAACCGTTTCTCGCACGGTAAAAAACATAACTCATAATCATTATGTGCTCATCTTAAAGTGAACTTTAGCGATCAGGTTAAAAAACAATTCGATCCTCAGCTATTTTTAATTCATAATTACGAAAATAGTAATATTCATATAAAACGTTTTTGCATATTGTATTTCCGCAAATATTTTTCACGAGTGGTACGAAAATGTACTTCGTATAAAATAGTAATTGTATCTCTTTGGTTGTTAATTAAGTTATGTGCAACATAGATTAATTTACTATTTTACTAAGTATTGTTACTTTATTAACAGATGATAAAAACAAACACGTGTATTTATATAACCTGTTAAAAAATTCTGCACAGGATAAATATTTTTGCAGTAATTATTTATTTGTTTTTAGTTTATCTGTTACGATAAATATGTTACAATACACGCTGCCAACATAACCAAGGGATCTGACGCGACGCTGCGGGTGTCGGCCATTACAACCTTGGCACGGTAGTTTATATAACGTGTTATTGCGGGTTTGATGCACAATCGAATATAGTAAGTTGTTGTATATTTATTTCTTAGCCTATTCTGTGTATTATATGTATTTATCACGAACTTTGACTGAATCTACACTTGGGCATTTGAACCATCCAGTGTAACCTATTTTTTAAAGATCTCAGTAGCAGACGAAAATTTGTCTACGGATTTTATGAATCGCCCGCCGTATTTTGAAATAATTACTTTTGCCGTTTTAGTTTTGTTTATACTATTAAGTCGTGCTTGCATCTAGAACCATTTTAAATCCTATAAGAATACGTAGATTGATACCTCATTTAGATAAGACTTAAACTTCGACTATCAGTAATTGGACAGTAGTTGGTAGATCGTTGTTGCCAGCGAACGATTAGGTACGTAACGCTACTTTTTGTTTTGACGTGAAAGTGAGGTTCAGTAGTTATTATTTCCTAGTTAGTATTTCCTGTTCACCTACAGGGAAGCTAAAGAGTATCTTTTCGGTTGGGCTAGCCCAGAATGGTGGTCTCGGGAAACACTCTGAATCTGCCAGGGATGATAACATGTCAATGTGTAGTTTTTACACTTTTACAGCCAATAATAATTTTATTTTACATAAGTTGTTATCTATATGGGAGTTATTTATTTCTCTTATCTATCTAATGGTTCATGGTTTTACTTCATTTATTAAGTTATCATATGTTTTTATATTGTACTTATGTTTCTTTTGTAAGTCATTTTCACAAATAATAATAGCAAGTAGTTATAAATAAGAGAGACATAATTACTCAACATTTTGCAACACTGAACTTGTTTATTTAACACATTTGTTTTCTATTATTTTGAAACTTTGAGAAAGAAAAATGTGTTCCTTTGCAATAATTCAAACAGAATATAACTTTAAATTTATTTATATTATATATCTATATGCATTAATTGTATTTGATATTATTTTCAGATACAAAATGTTATCAATATTGCTGATACTTGATTTAGTGGGCTGGGGCCCTATGGGAACAATTGCTGGATTTATTGGCACTACAGAACCAGCTCTGAAGCTACTGATATCTATTTTGATGGGGTATTTTTATGCTGACCTCCTGCACAAATATGTAGGAGGACATCCAACATTGAAGAATCTATTTTTCGTAGCAACAGGAATAGACATGGCAATTTATAATTTTGGATCAGCATTTGTACACAGCTTAATACCAGCTGTTGTAATGTATTTGACAAATGTTGTTTTAGGTCCTGGTAAAATAAACTGCATTATAACATTTGTATTCAATATGACATATCTTCTTATTGGATATGTTTTAACTGAATCTGAAGACTATGATATCACATGGACAATGCCACACTGTGTCTTAACATTGAAGTTAATTGCATTATCCTTTGATTTGTGGGATGGAGAAATGGTGTCAAAAGGAGAGAAAATTTCAGAAAATAATAAAGACTCTGCTTTAACTGATGACCCTTCATTAATAGAACTGTTAGGATTTGTTTACTTTCCTGCCTGCTTTCTGGTTGGCCCAATATTTTCATTCAAAAGATATTCAGATTTCATCAATGATAGATTCACAATAAATGCAAATGTAAAAAACACATGTGAGAGTGAAGGTCTTAAAAGATTGATACAAGGTTTATTATATTTGGTTGCATATCAAGTTGGAGGTAAGGCACTTAATAGTAATTTCTTTTACCTATAAATGATGATGTTAAATAGTCAAAAAATTTAGTTTTAACATATAATATATATAAGAGAATAGTTTTCTTTCAATATAATTGAATCATGACTAGTTTAACAGTTCCTAAATCATATGTTGTAAGTTACAAGTATTAATACAATTAGAAAAATCTGTATTGCTAGTGTTATACTTTTGTGACCTTGTTAATACTAAATTATTAATATTTTCTTTTAATATGGTAATAATGAAAATAATTTTATTTGCAGTAACCATCTTTAATGTAAATTACATGCTGTCAGATGAATTTTGGGAGATCTCTCTAATTTGTAGACATATATATTGTGGATTGTGGGCACATTTCACTCTTTACAAATATATTTCCTGTTGGTTACTTACTGAAGGTAAGATTTTTAAAGATAACTATGCTGTTATTTCATTCTCTCACTTTCAATGTTGGACTATTTAATTTTTAGAGGAATAAATTTAAATCTTTTCATTTAAATAAAAAAAAGTATCAAACATAATACTCCAAAAAGTTATATATAATTGCACTTAAATCTATATATCTCCATGCCATTAACCAAAATATCCAAAAGGTTTGCAACTCATCCATTTAAGTACATTAGTTTTATTCTTAATAAACACTGATTAAAATAAAAAAAAAAATTATAATATTTTAGTTTGCAAAAACAAATAATGAACATAAGTAGTTTGGTGTTGTATACCACAGTACAGTCTAAATGTCTCAACAAAGTCATTTATCATTGTATTCAAATCAATATTGAATAAAGCTATTTGCATGACCATATTGTATGTAAATTGATCAATTATTGTTCACCATTACCTATTTCCTTAATACTTTGTACAAATTTATCTTTTTTAAAATTATCAAATGTGTTTAAAAATTGGGTGATAACTCATTTGACCTTTCAAGTTAAGGTTATTACAAATTTATTGTTTTACTACAATCACACAATAAAAATTTTCCATTACAAATGTCTTGTAACCTTCACATATTTAGTTACTAATAATAATGTATGTAGTTTTTTTTTATTGTCAAAATTACTAGGAAAGAAAACTTCTTGTAATGGTAAGCAATATACTTGCTTATAACAAGGTACTGCTAGTCAGGATTTGCATTTGCATCACATTGTGTTTGTTGCTTTGGAACATAAGATGTTCCCGCTATCCCACTAATTTCATTACCTACAGCGGCTTTCAAAGGCAATCACAGTAATGTTGGCCAACAGAAATAGAGCAACAGAGGCCTACCATAAACTCAGCTGTGACTAAAATGTTCTAAATCTTTCTTTCAGCTGCCTGCATCAGGTTCCACATTGCAATTAATGGCTATGAAATAAGTGAGGATGGGACAGAAAAGAAACTCAGAGTGGACGGATGCAACAATATTAAATTACACCGTTTTGAGAGTGCTACGAAATTTCAACATTACATAGATAGTTTTAACTGTAATACTAATAGTTTTGCAGCAAAATACATATTTAAGAGACTCAAATTTTTAGGCAACCGTAACCTTAGTCAATTCTTAACATTACTATTCTTAGCATTATGGCATGGTGTTAAATCTGGTTATTATGTTACATTTTTCAATGAATTCATTATAATATTTATGGAGAAAGAATTTGAGGCTATCATAAGCAAAACAGAAATTTATTATAAGCTCTGGGACAACACTTGCACTAGATATTTTCTATACATACTTTTGAAAATGTACACAATAATTTTTATGGGTTGGAGTTTAGTACCATTTGATTTGAAAGTGTTCTCGAAATGGTGGAGGATATACTTCGGTCTGTATTTTTCAGGATTCATAATATTTTTACCTTGGGCGTTTGCATATAAACCATTGTTAAAGTGGACATTTAAATTTTTTCAAGTTAAACAGAGAAAAGAGTTAAAAACAAATTAATCATAATGTGACATATCTGAATCCATCTGCATGATGTGATTGTTGTCCGAGTGATAAGGCATCTGACAGTCAACTGTTACGCTCGCTGAAGGACATGTTGCTTGTGATTGTTATCCGAGTGATGCACTATTTCGCGGTTAGCTGTTACGCTCGCTGCCTGACACACTGCTTAAAAGATATCACTAGTTAGACTCGAGCATTGCGTCAACAACTTCTTTTGAGGATCCACGAGATAGTTAGTGGAGTTCTAAAGACACCATACCAAATATAGTTAATTTTTATTCAAAGTAATAATTGTTTTTAGTGTTATCACTAATGTTTTACTGGTGGTAGGTCTCCGTTGCCGGAGACTAAGTATAAACCATCACAGTGCATATTTCTGACGTTAAACTTGAATAATACACAAAGATAGTTAAAAACTTGTTTTTTTGCTCTATTTAAAATGTAAATAATCCATATAGCAGTTAATTATGAGCAAATACGAGTGAGAGAATATTGTTTTATTATTTAGATCTCATTAATCTTTGAAAGTTTTAATTAGACTTAATTAGTGTGTGCAAATTATGAATATAAATGTTGTGGTACATACATACATATACATCACGCCTCGTTCCCAATGGGGTAGGCAGAGACTACCTCTCTCCACTTGCTACGATCCTGGCACACCTCTCTCGCTTCCTCCACTTTCATGCGCGTCTTCACGCATGCTCGTCGGTTCCAAGTACTCTTGACCAGGCCTTTCTGTAGGATATCTTCGATTTGATCGAAATATGTCCTCTAAGGTCGACTTGCACCAATTTTTCCAATCATTCTCACCTTGTACACCTCTTTTGTTAATCTTCTTTCATCCATTCTTTCTACATGGTCGAACTATCTAAGCATCCCTTTCTCTATCTTTGTCACTGCATCTTGAATCACGCCGCACCGCTCCCTTTTTACACTGTCTCTCACTGTGTCCATCAGCTTCACTCGAGTTATACTTCTCAGGCCTCTTATCTCTACAGCATTAATCCTACTTTCATGTTTCTTTTGCCATACCCAGCATTCACTACCATACATCAGTGTGGGGATCAACACGCTTCTATGCACAGCCAGTTGTGCTCTTTGTGATACGTTCCGGCTATTCTATAAAGTTATGAAGTGCCCCATTCACTTGATTTCCTTTCAAAACTCTTCTTTCAACATCACCATCATACTTGGCATCTCTCTTAAACTGTGAACCCAGATATACAAATTCTTTCACTTGTTCCACTTTTTGTCCCTCAATCATAATGTCACAGTTTGTCATACATTCTTCTTTTTCAAAAACCATCATTTTCATTCCTTTGCTTGTTAAAGCACCGTGCACCATGTCTACCATCGCTTGCAACTCGCTCTCGGATGATGGTAATAAAACTTGATTATCGGCGTATAGGAGGCATGTGACGGTCAACCTATTGATTCTTAGTCCATACTCACATCTTTCAAGCAATTGTCTATAAATAGGTTAAACAGCCACGGCGAGGCCACACATCCCTGTCTAACGACACCCTTCTGGATGCTAAACCAGTCTGAGTAAGCCCCGTTTATCCTGACAAGCACTGGAACCCTCATAAAGTGATTTCAGTGCTCGTCTCAAGGTGATGTTTACCCCATAAACAAACAATATGGATCACAATTCATTCTTCACCACTCTGTCATAGGCCTTTTCCAAATCCACGAAAACGAAGACCTTATGGCTATGTGCCAAACATTTATCGGCTATGCTACGCAAGGAAAAGACTTGGTCCATGCATCCCATTCCTCTCCTAAATCCTACGTGTACATCTCGGATCTTCTCTTCAGTTTCATTCATTACTCTTTTCAGTGTCTTTGCATACAATTTGCGGACGACGCTCAGTGAGCTAATGCCACGGTTGTTTTTACAGTCTTGTTGTGACCCTTTTCCTTTATATAACGGAAAGATTGCAGCTTTGCATCAGTGATCTGGCACTTTGCCGCTCCTCCAACAAAAGTCGAAAAGGCAGTACAGCTGACTAGCTACCACGCTCTGTCCAGCATTCAGCATCTCGACCATAATCCTAACATACTTTGCAGTCTTCACCAATTTCATACTATTGATTGCATCTAAAATCTCTTTCATATAAAATCTAATATTACTTTTATCGTCTCTCTCAGTTTGGCCCCTAACGGATCGATTTCCATAATTCGTCAACCTCGCACATTCCTTCTAATCTGTTAAACTTATCAATCGATTTACTGTTATATTTTTCTCTCACTTCATTATCTTACAAAACCCCGACATTCACTCTTTCTAGTATACTAATGGGTTCCCGAACACAATGCCGCCATCGCCTAAAGATCCCATTATTCGGCACAACACCCAGGAGTGATCAATGTCGATGGCAGTGCCGCGGTATACCCTAGTATCTAGCACTTTCTTTCTCAGTCTCTTATCGACCATTAAGAAATTAATCATACTTTCCTGGTTTTTTTTTGTGTACATGCGATGAAGATTCCACTCCAAGCAGACTTTCCATTTTTATTCACTCTTTTCACCGAATTTTCCTAACACACAGTTTCATATCCATCACTCTGCACTCCAACCCATCCATTAAAATCTCCAAGCATTGCAATTCTATCATTATGCTTACATTCATTCGGAACATCTTTAAAACTATGCCAAAACTCATCCCTTTCGGTTTAGACTGTCGAGGACCGGTTCCATCCCACATCTTGTGGAGCATAGACCCCTAGAATGAAGATGCGAGTAAAGCCAACTTTCAACCTCACCCAGATGAGTCGTAAACTCGCACAATCAAAGTCGGTCACACATTCGTTCATTCTAGCAGAAAGCAGCACACCAACTCCTTGACAGCCTCTACTGGTTACAGGGACCCTTGACCTGTAGGCTGTGTAAGGTCCATTTAAGATGTCGCATCTTTTCCGTTTGGTTTCATTCACACACGGAACATCAAATCTTTCCTTCATCATCTCGCATATTTTATCAATTTTATCTTGCATACCTCCTCTGATATTCAAAGTAGCAAAGTGGCTATCCGCAGTCCACTTTTCGCTCCCACGGGAAACGAGACGTGACGGGTTGCTAACCTCGTCGTGCATAACCCTTTTTTTATTAAAAAAAAAGTATGTATTTGTTTTGAATTATTTTGAAATTTGGAATAATTTGTTAGAAATCTATAGTTATTGATTTAATGTCAATAAATTTGTAGGTTTTTTTTATATTCAAAATAAGACTATTCATAGACTTCTTGGGGATATAAAGTTTTGAAGCAATTCAAAGATTCATTACTAATAACAATTTAATTTTCAAAAAAGTATGTATTTGCTGCAATATTTTAGAGAAATCGGGACAATTTTAAAATATATCGTTTTGTTACTTAGTATCAATAAATATCTTAAGGTTTTATTTTTTAGTTCAAAAATTAAAAAATTAGTAAATTTTATTGTAGAAATTCAGGGGTATTCAAAGATTTTTAATACTCATGGTAATTTTTTTTTTTCTTTGAATTTCAATATAAATATTAAATTTTTTACTCTTTTTTATGGTTTAGGGTTTGATATTTTTTAAAATTTTAATAATTTTTTTATTTCTTAATATGCAATTAGTTTTCATTATAAGTTTTAGTAAATAAGTAATATATTATTCTGGCTTGCCTGAATGTTAGTCAAGATTATTATTTTTAATTAACAGTTCTAATACCCACAGTAATTCGATTTATGGTTCATTAATAGATAAAGGGCAGTATATCATTAATAAATGTTTGTACAAACAAAGTAGCTGTTGTTTAGATTTAATAAAAGCGTTTATTTTATTATTACTGTATTATCATTGATAACTTTAAGAGTACCTGTTGTCTTATTTTGTCCCAATTTTTTATATCTTTACATATAGTTTTAATTTTTAGATGTAAATAACATACCCTGTTTATAAAAAAATATACACACCAACATGTTGTTAAACTAGGCTTCAACTTGACTTTTCATGTATTAAATTAAATATACATCAATGAATATATTTATTGTTTCATTACTTTAATGATTTTTTCAATTATAGTGATATCTGAAAAAAAAAACGGATTTCCACAATCGCAATGGTATAAGCGAATATAATTTTTATTCAACGAAGACGGTAGGTGAGCAACTGATGATGTGGCGTTTAGATAGCACGTTTACATGTGGATCTCGCGCTCGCATTATCGCTTTGAGAAGATTTGTTATCCCAGTAATTACACTAGCTTCAGTTTCAGACCAGAATATAGTAATGTTTCCACATTACTGTTTGCTGCCAGAAACATGATTTGCGGTGAAATATTTGTAAATTAAAAGTTATAAACACCATGATTTCATTTTAGTTTCTACTTGTTGCATATTAATATAAAGTAAAGGTAGTTTTACTGAACCCTTGCATTAAAAGCTTCAAAATTGTTTCAATTGAAGAAATTACGGTGTAACTACCTCATAAAGATCTTAAAAATTTATTACTTTCATATCAATTAGTCTAGCAATCTTCAGTTTAATCAAGTGGTAGTGGGCACGTTGTGAAGTGCACAGTGTTCGAGGGACTAACAGCTGATAGGACAGTAAGGTCCTCAAGTCGCAGCCGCGTACCGGTGTGCGTAGAGTATAGTGGCCTCCCACATGGCGAACCGATGATTTGGTGATAATCGCGGGAAGCCACTGGATGCGTGCAACGCGGGACCGATCCATGTGGAGATCTTTGGGGGAGACCTATGTGGCCAGCAGTGATCGTCTATCGACGGACAACGATGATGATATCAATTAGCATGCATGTACGAGGGTTGTAGTAATACTTTTAAGGTTTATCTTTTTAATTTTTTTACTGATTCCTGATTATTGTTTACGACAGATTTTGTAGAAATTTCGTATAGTTAACGTTGCTAAAGGCTCACAGCTAAAGATAATTTTCGACTAAACATCTAAGCGCTGCAACAAGTTGTGGTTCTATATGATTGAAGATTGACTACATGATCGATAATTATGCTTGCGCCGCTGCTCTAAATTGTTATATCCTTGTTTTATTTAAATTAAATAGATTTATATACATGATATCATTTCATTGTAAGTGTTAAGGGCTTACCCGTGGATATTGGGCTCGACTTATGATTCGACCTTGCAGCATTAATTATTTAATACAGTAATAATAACCTTTCGAATCAGAAAAGTGTTACAGTTTAGCGTTAAGAACGAGTTCTAGTCTTTACCTACCGATATATATTGACTTCTTTTGGCTGTAAATATGCAAAATTTTAATAAGTTTATAGTTTTCCCCTAAAGTGACGACAGAATCGAGATTACGTTACTATTTTAATTAACAGGTAGACAAATAACATATCATATGTTAATAACATAATGGCTATTTTATAAAGAATTTTTTTTTACCATAAAATTTAAAATGTTCACTAATAAGTTACAAGAGAGATTATTTATAATAGTAGACAATTAAGCCTAAACTATTGTAATCGTTCATATTTATACATTAGTATCATCAGTCAGTTAGAGTAAAGATAAGCCTTAGGAGGATGACAAATGCAAGGTGGTTTTCTATTTGTCATAGAATAGCATGGGTGCTAGGAAGGGCTTTGCCCTTCCTTGGGATATTTTAGCCTGAGTGCAGAGAGGTGCCGGTGCGTTCCTTAGAAGATCCCGGAGTCCCTACTAATGCACTGAAGGAGAACACCGAGGGGGTTTTAGTGGGTAGAAATACCACATAACCTTGTCTTCCTCCCTAAAGGAGGGTGCCTTTTAAGATTTCCCCTGCGATAATAAAAAAAAGGTAAAGGTAAGGTTATGAGATTCTATTTCCAAAAGAGTATTTTTTCAATTCGTAATGAAACATTATTGACGGCTATTTTAATTTTTCATTTGTATACAGAAATTGCGAATACATTTAAATACATTATTAATATTAATTTCGCTACTTACTCGTAATTCAAAAGCGCTAAATTGTAGCGAATTTGCGAATAACTGACATAGTGTTGATACTTTCGAATCAGACAAGAGGCGGAGTTGGCATGGGAAATGACACCTGTAACCAATCTAGAACAATGTTAGATATTGATCGAGCAACGCCCCAAAAGATAACTCACGGCGCATCGGTTTTTTTTCTTCTTTTCTATTTTTATTTTTTGTTTGAACATGCCTGTGCAAATACATTGCAGAAGTACTTTAGTTTCGTTTTCTAACATTTGCATACGGATGCAAAAATTTGTACATATTAAATCTAATCGGTTCACTAGCTTTTCAATTCACTCTATATACAACATTTAATATTTTTACAGCTAGACGATATGGAAACGTATAGTTCCAACCTACGCGTTGGCACGAGGATAGAACATCGTAATGAATGAAGTATTTCAGGTCATTAGGTCTGTATTAGTAGTAGTAGATAGAATGGAGTGGACTAAGACAACAAAAAGTCAAACGTTATAAATACGAAAAGAACCTACCGTTACTAACTATTCTCTTTGTGGAACACTTGAATAATTTGCCAGTGTTTGATCGTTGTTATTTAATGCAGAGTTCGAAGAAGAACTTTTCGAACATTAAAACAATTCTTTTCTTTAAACAAATAATCAATACCTCTAGCAAATAAACACTCTTTTACGTAAGTTTTCAATAGTTCGCTACATGACGGCACATTGTATTTCGTTCCAAACACCGAAGGTTGCTTAACACATTATATTTGTCATTGTATTTCTTCATCAGATTATCTTACGAAACATATATCTAGATATCATATTGAGTAACTTCAAGTATTTTTTTTTGTATATTTTGTCGTTATCGTAATGCATTGTTTTATAGATACAATAATAAGTTAAAACCTTTAAAAAAAGGGATAAAGTAACTTGTGCGAAGGGTCAGTGATGCCGCCCCCGTGGGAACTTGCGCATCTGCTTAATGCAGGAAAAATACTTCGATCGCGTAAATCGGATGACTGAATATTTTTATCATTATTTCAATATTCTTTCAGGAATGGTTTAAATATTTTAGATGATGTTTACTGTGGCTAAAAAACTATCCGGCTTCTACCTTCTATACATATTACTACTTACTGGTGGTAGGTCTCTGTTGTCGGATACCGTCTAGGTAGGTACTACCGGAGCGCCTATTTCTGCCGCGAAACAGTAGCTTGCAAATATTACTTTATTCCGGTTTGAAGGGCCCTGTAGTGTAATCACTGGGGTAATGAGACTCAACAACTTATGTCTCGGGTGACGAGCGCAATATGGTGCAGTGTATATCATCCTAACTAGCGTCACGTTGTTATGGGCAGGCGTATCACTTACCACGTGAACCTCAGGCTCGTCTCGTCGCATAATTGAAAATAAAAATAAAAGATGTAAATAACTTCTTCAATAATGTTTTAGCGTAATACATAAAACTTTACCTCTGTGTTTTTATATCGAATAAATTATCCATTTACCAGTTTTACCAGTTTTAGAGTGATTCATCTCTCACCTTCAGGGAAACCACATTTAGAGGTAGTAAAAGAATTCGTAAACAAAAATTATATACTTTACACCTTCGGCTATGCTTGCCGATGAAAATCCTGTTTAAGTTGTCTCGGATCGGAATCGTTTCGGATATTAAGAACTAATGGATAAACGAACAATTTTTTCTTTTATAATTCTTCTCGGTTAAGTATCTTGTAAACATTTTTATCAGTGAAGTAACAATCTATTAATTTAATATTACAATGAGAGTTTTAATTGTTTACACATATAGGTACTTCATGATAACTCGGTGAAAGGGACAAATAGTATTAGGTTTATTGTAACTTTGGTTTAGCTTTTTAATTGGGTTTTAAAACAAGTGACTTTATTTTATATTAAATAATTAATGTATTTTCATTTCAATAGTAAGTTTTAATCATAAGATTCAGAATAAACAAGTTTCGTTGTAGAAGTGTTCGTTAAAAAAGTTACGTGTTAACGAAAGTATATAAGATAGTAATTGCATCTAATTTCATAATCTTAAGGTTTTCTCATAATTTTTCTTCATTTGGAATGAAAGATTGTTTAGGTTTTATATTTCAACAATTATATTTATAGATGACTAGACTTACATAACTTTGAATTACATTTGATGCCTAGATCACACAAGATCAAAGATTATTTTTGTTAAATAACTTTATTATCTACATTGCGTGCTTTGATTATATAATAATTTCAATAATACATATTTACATACTTTATTTTTAAACTAATACAAATAAAATAAGATGTCTATATATTTGTGTTGGTTATTATAATTTATATTAACTAATAAATGTCAACAACTAATTGTAATGCAAATTGTGTATAGTCATTTATCTCAGTTCTTCTTTTTCTATAACATTATTTGTATTGTAGCTTAGCTTCGGATCTTCAGGCACCCATATTTTTGCGTGAAGGGTACCGCCCGTTGGCCTATCACCACGTCGAGACCAAGATAATGAATGCGCTTGAAAGTTGCTACCTGCAAACAATAAAATCCAATATCGTCAATATAGCTCAGCAGCTATTGTTAGCGAACAGATACTAACGATATAAATAAACTATGCTGACGTGTATTGTTAAGTGAAAATGAAGCCATGAATAGTGAAGAGTGCTCTCAGAATACACAGGCTCTCATACGTTGATAGCCGGAACAAAGCAATGCTGTTATACCGGCGGATTAACAATATGAGAATGGTTTTAGCCTGGTGTGAAAAACTTTACCACTAACTATAATATATAATATTAAACTAACATGGCGTTTGTAAGCTACCGTTTTGTTTTTTTTATAAGTAAAACGTTTCAACTTACCTAGCTGAAACAGTTATAAATACGTTTTCCTTATAGTCTCGATTAAAAAAAAGGATTAGAAAAAGAAACATACAACAGCGGTAGATAATATCTAATATAAAATAAAATATACTCGTTAGGTTTTTGTTGCCGGAGACCGGCTAGGTTAGATACAATAGACAATAACGTAAACATTACTGTGTTGCAGTTCAAAGTGTGCTGTAGCTATTACTAGAATAATGATACAGTATCTTAAGGCGACAAGTGTATTGCAATGTGTATCATCCTAATCAGCGTAACATTTTTATAAGCAGACAATTACTATCAGGTGAATATCCAGCCCATCTCGTCCTTGCATCGAATAAATAGAATAAAAAATTAAATGACTAATCTGCAATCATTGAACTTTCAATTAGATCCCAATCGTTCGGGTGCTGCCCTAAGCGTGCATAAACAGAATTTTTATTTATCTGCAATTACAGTGGAGAGAGCGTAAACAGTTCTTTACGTGGGGGGCTCTTCTAACTAAACATTTCGCGATGTGGTACAATATCGGGGTGTTTGGTTGGGGATCGTGGGTGAGGGCGACTGCACGTGCGTCCATCTATCCCCTTTCTATAATGATAGTTACTAGTAACGTCCATCATTTATCGATATGTAAACTATTGCTTTAATAATTAGATGGTTTTTCGCTAGTCGATCCCAGACCTGCGAGCTTATTAATATAAAACACATCCGATGAACTTGTGAAAGTCGATAATAACACTAACACTAACTGAAAAACAGGAACTTTGAAGATATATTAAAATATATAAATATAACTAAACTAAACTAAATTTTACTATTATAATATATAATAGTAAAATTTAGGACTAACGATCTATTCCATTGTATCCTGTATTTCTTTTGTCTCTTCAAAGAAAGTTATAAATAAAATATATAATTTGCATATATTCGAGAAATTATGTAAGGAGTTAGTAATGAATTCGAAATAATGAATAATTAATTAGAATGTGCATAATACCTAAAGTTAATAGTAATAACTTGTAACTCGTACAGGAAACTAATTAGTACACTTCACCACTGTAACATTAGTGTGACGAAAAGAACTACTAAGGAGGAAATAATTTCAGGAGAAAAGCGGCAGCTTTCACTGCAAATATTATTAGCATACTGCGGACGCCAGCCCGGATGTGAAATAAGAATGAGAGTGAGTATCCATCATTCAGTTTAGCAATAACGGGTTTTTCGTTGTAAATTTTCTACCTAAATAGCTTATCTTCACGCTTATCCTTCTTCAGCCTTCTGTTGGTCGAATGTCGAAAATAACAGTTATTTTAGTAAATTTTTTTCTACCGTGAAGTTTGTCTAAAGTAATATTGTAGACAGTCTGATCAAAACGAAGGATACTATTTATCTCAAAAATTAACAATACTGTAAAATTTGCAAAGCATTTGTTGTAATGTATTTTATATATCCATTAACGATTTAGTTTATAAAAAAAATTGACGTTTAGAAAACGGAAATTTAAATCACATAAACAACATTAAAATTTTAGTTGAATTTATTATAATTGCAAATAAACAATCCAATAAATCCTTAAATTTAATGTATTATTTTTTTTTTCTTTTTAATATTTCTAAGTTTATATCGACTTTATGGATAGATATCACATCCCCACCGATACTTTGGAAAACGTTTATGCAAGTGCATTAATAACAGTTTAGGACTATATCACAATGGACATATTGTACATTTCCGGTAATTAAACCGCTTGTCATGCATTTAAGAGTAGCATAAATTACCAATATTGGAATATATCGTGTTGCTAACGCATTATGAGATTTTCTTTCTCTTCTTTTTAACGGATTAAGATATGAGTCAAGGCATGTTCATACTTGGTTGCGGTAGTTTTTGCCAGCGTATTTAGCTAAAGCGCCCAATTCTTCTTCAATACGTATAATTTGATTATATTTACCTATGCGTTCGGACCGCGCGGGTGCACCACATTTAATCTGACCAGCAGATAATCCAATCACTAAATCAGCAAGAAACAGATCATCTGTATCACCCCATCGGTCACAGACTACCACACCGAAACCATTAGATTTCATTAATTTAAATACTTCCACTAATTCTGTTAGTGTAGCCGATTGGTTTAGTCGTATACCTAGAGTGTTGCCCGCCCTTTTTTCGACGGCTAAACCGACTCGTCTTAAATTCGTCTGAGTAAGATCGTTTCCAAACAATTGTGCCTGAGTGCGAGATGTTAAGGTGGACCAAGCAGCCCAATCATCGTATTCAAATCCATCTTCGACGGAGATTAAAGGAAACTCCTTCATACTTTCGAGATACAATTCGGCTAGTTTGTCCGAAGACATATAATCTTGTGGATTGGTATTAGGATTTTTAAATTCTATATCATATGCACCATCTTTATATAAATCAGTCGCAGATGCGTTTATGGCTATTTCAACTTTACCTGCATACCCACATTGTTTTATAATGTCTGTTAAAAAAATTAGTGCATCTCTGTTACTTCTCAAAGGAATAGAAAAGCCGCCATTGTCCATAACATACGTTGATTCAACATTAAATTTTGATTTTACTGTTTTCTTTACGAATTGATAAACGTCGGTACCCATCCGCATAGCCTCCGAAAACGAAGTTGCCCCTGTAGGCATAATCAAATATTCTTGAAACGGTAATTCGTTAGAGGACAAAACCCCACCCGTTAATATTGTAAAATGCGGAACTGGCATTATTATGCTTGTTACGTCGGCCATATCTGAAATATGTCTATATAAAGGCATTCCTTTCTTCGCTGCTCCAGCTTTTGCTACAACCATTGAAACACACATAATTGCATTCGCTCCAAGTCTTGATCTACTATCAGTTCCATCAAGTGCGATCATGAACTGATCTATCTCTTTTTGCATCGTCACTTCATAATTTTGTTTTATAAGTTCTGGTGCGATTATCGTGTTAATATTCTTAACAGCATTGCTTACACCCATACCCATGTACTCCGCAGCATTGTTATCGCGTAGTTGAACAGCTTCAGCTACCTTCTTAACGTCGGTGTTAGGAACACCAATTCTAAATAAACCGAGTTCAGTTACCATATCTACCTCAACAGTAGGAACTCCGGTCGAATCAAAAACTTGTCGAGCTAGTAAAATTTTAATCGGCATTCTTGTGATTAAAATTTCTATAGAAATTCCTGTATAAGTCAAAACTAGCTTATAAAACGTCACGGAGACACTTCATTCTTAAACAAAACATTTTTTTCGGCCAATGAAGGATTAAATTGTAAGGTGCAAGTTTATAAATTGTGGGTTGCATATTTTAGGATTAGGATTTTGAGTACAATAGCAGAGTTAATAGAAATAGAGGGTCCGACGGCACACGTGCGCGATAATACTTATGTAAATCCGATATTTTCGATAAGGTGTTTTAATAATTAAAAAATGGATTATGGAATATAAGAAATAGTGTTTTTATTACTATAATACTTATTAAAATAATGAAAACAATTATTATTTGATGAGCTATATACGATTTGTTAATTTTTCTTTCCTGAAAAACATTTTTCCTAAAAATCGGTATTATTAACATTTCACGATAAAATTTACCTTTATGTTATTTACCAAAACAATTCTATAATATAATAATTACTTAAATATATAGGTACAATTTCCCTGTTTACCTATTAAAAAAACTGGCACACTAGAAATGTTTACTTAATTGTAACTATCTTCATGGAATATTAACCTAAAGTGCTGATGAAAGTTTTTTTTACTTGTCATTTAAATTCTACAGGTATGGCAACCTGTGCAAATATATAATATGAATAATGGCAATTGTTTCACCAATACTTAGGTGATCGGACGGTCGTTTCCCTTGATGATCAACTTATAACTTTTTTAATGTTTTTTAATAAAATATTTTTTTTTATAAATAGAAGTTTAACGCATAAATTATAATTCATTGCTTATAACTATAAGATTTAGTGAAATCTTATTGTATTTATTTACCACCGACGATATTAAAATACACGCATATATAATTCGTCTCAAGAATACTAAAGTAAAACATGAGTTTCCTGCCGCAATGAACGAAATGAACCGGATATATTGATGGATACTGTAACAGTATGATGACATTAAATTATTAGACAAATACAGATAAACATTATAGCATTTCTATAAAATACCTTATAAGGAAATTTTGAGAGGTCTTACCTACTTTTTTTTTACTAAGGATTTATCAGCATTATATAATCTAAAGATCTATCAATTTATTGAACTAATAATTGCATGAAATAAACCCGACGTCACCATTGTACAGTACATAAAAAATACATATCGTGAATTAAAGGGGTGTGAAGAGCTTAATAGATTTCTAATTCACTTCTCCCTTCTATTTACAGAGGGAGAGCACTTAATTTGTTACAGTATGATTTGCAAGCTCAAGGCACTTTAAGTGCACTCTGTGACTAATATTTACACTTACTTTATATGAAAATATCTTCATATGTAGGCACGTTTTAAATTTTCTCAGATCATCTAGCTGTATAAGACAATAAAAATATTTTTGATTATTATCTAATTCTTACATTATTTTTAAAAATTTCTTGATATTGTGTCTCTCTTTCAGACTATAACGTTAATTGTTGTTGTTAAAACAACAAATAACAAACGTTTTTATTTCAACAATTGAAAAACTATGGGGATAATGATATAGAGTTATATTTCTGGATACAATACGAAGATAACTCCGTGGCTATGATTTTGTTCTGTATACTAATTAGAGGTCATTAAAGTATATAACATATAAGTATATAATATATAATAGATTTCCACTTATGTGGAATCACCTACACATTACGATATCTCTGGAACATAAAGACCTGGAGATTTGAAATATGGCAGAAATATTCTTTTTACCGAGTAAAGGTCACCTAAGGATGAATTTTGCCAAATTCCTTTTTATGGCCAGCTAAGCGCGCGGTTAACAGTGAATTATTTTGTAAAACGAAAATTATTGTTATTTATGTGAAAATGCAATTACGGAAGTTTATCTGATAAAATTTAATGACATGATTATTTTGAAGTGGTGGCGGTCCTGCGGCAGACAGGGTGTCATCACGCGATGCACCACGGCTAACGCGTGGGAACAACACCTGGACCAATCGATCACAAATATCTACACACTGTGAGTTTTATTATTGAGTTTATTAAATGATGATTGTAATAGTGTTATGAAAAACAATAACAGCCTTTAGTTATTTTTTGGGTATAGTTGGTCTAGTATTATATTTAACATAATGTCGTATATAAATATTTAAAACCAAGTTTTACTGGCTATTTTATTCGTGTAGAATATTCAATTTAAATGATTTGATTTCACAGTAAATTATACAATATCGTCATTTATATAATAAATACATAGTAAAATTTGCATTGAAATTTTTGGGTCATAATTAAACTTCATGTTTATTTCAATTTCATTGTTGTCTTACAAAAAAATAATAAAAACTATACTTTGTGCAATGCACTATTATATTTTGTGTTATAATTTGTATTATGCGCATAGTAATAATAAAGAAATTGCATCTAATTAAAAGTATCTCATGATTATAATTCTGAAGAATATTTTGTGAAGTGAATCAAAAATTAGAATAAATAGTTTAGGTCAAAGGTGTTGCAATATCGCTTTGACATAATATCGATTACCAAAAGGTACAAAAACAAATTAGTACGGTGAGGGTCGCACCCTGGCACGATTTAACCCAGGCACTGATGCATTATAGAAAAGTTTTTCGACCAATGGTGCTGTATAACATATAATAGTTTACTTGAAAATAAAATAAAGTAAGCAGAAACAGTAAGAAGTGAAGCTGTATAAGATTAATTAGTAATGGATAGGTTGGAAACTAAGATTATCTGTCCAGAGAAGTTAGAATAATTAAAATTGGTAAATCAGTTATAGGCTGTCAGTTAAAAGTAAATCAAGATATAAATGGAGTAATTAATAAAAAAAAAACGGAGACGTAAAGTATATTTACAGTTGTAATTATAATTTTAACATCTCTCTTATTTTTTTCTTTTGTATTATTGTTTTAACTAATTTTAGTACTCGAGTTTAAAGTCGAAACATCTGATACAAACTTGAAAATTGTTTTGTAATATAGAAAGAAATACAAATATTTTATATGAAACAGTTTGACAGAATTAATAATAAATTTACTACTTTAATAAAATATTAAAGTTTAAAACCAACTTACAACTGAATGAGATTCCAAAATAGCAAATGCTATCAGCTATAAGCAGTATCCTTAAAAATATATACAGGAAAATCTAGAAGAAAAAAAACCCGTGGCTTACCTCTGATTATCACTTTTTTCTGTTCTTCTTTGTTATGTGTGTTACTAACACCAGTTAGCATAGTGTCCGAAATACTCCTATCCGTTCGAACCTGTAGAAATAAGTGAGTGCAGTACATTCCTCAAATATAACGTGTTTATAAAAATTGTTGATATATTCTAATACAGTATACTACCCGATCGGGAACGATTAATACAAAAATAGGGGAAAATGATAATAGTGAAGTCATAAAATTTAGGATAGATATGTCAAATGAACTGAAACGTTGATAAATACAATTTGTCTTGTATCTCAAATCTTTATCAATGATTTTTCATACTAAGTTACATTAATACATTCAGTGGTATATACTGTTTGTTATTATAACATATGTTATTACGAATATCTCCGACGATATCCAGCAACGGAAGCGTAACTCTGTAGACAGTTTAAAATGGACATGCTTTACAAATTCTTCACGAAAACAAATTTAGTCACGAGTAAATTGCCCCTAGTTATGTAGCATTAGCTAAAGCTTAACAGTTACTTACCAGTTCACCCAAGAAACTTATGTAGCCAATGGCTAATTTCAGCGTGTCTACTTTAGAAAGACGTTTTTCATAAGGCAGGGTAGGTATGTGAGCGCGTAGACCCTCGAATGCGTCATTTATTGACTGCATTCGACGGCGCTCGCGCAGATTGGCTGCTTGCCGCTGTTGTATTTGTTGTTGGGGACACCGTGAACGTCTCTTATGAAGACGCCTACAATCCGTTCTGTAAAATATTTAAATGTCCTTATCCAGTTTTTGAGGTGGAAATGGGCGAGGCACATAGCTCCTACAGCCAATGGACTAGTGGTCTTAAAGTGTTGGAATGGTAACCCTGCACCGGAAAGAATAACGTTGGCAGGCCCCCCACTAGGTGGACAAAGGACATAAAAAGAATCGCTGAACTACTGGAGGCGCAGACCGTGCTTTGTGGAACACATTACAAGGGTCTTAAGTCCACGAGTGGACGTCCATCGATTGAAATAATGATGATGATGATGATAATGATCTACTTTTCTTTCTACTTTTCAACTAGCATTTATATGTCTCAAAAAATTTTATTTGATTATGTTACTACAGTTAGAACGTTTCTGTAATAATTAAGATGTTGATACATTATGAAATTCAGGCGAAGTAAGTTTCACAAACCTCATCTGCTACTCCTGGAATGGTACGTAAGATTCTCTTTATCATAAAATGGATGTAATATATTAGCTCAGTCAGCCATGTTGTATTCAACAATAAGTAATTTAATGTAAATAATATTATCTCATAAAAACACGGCTTTCACTCGGTGGTCAGTTTTAAATCGTGATTATAATAAAGAAGTGATAAATAGCCCTATCTAAATATTCTATTAGTCTAATAATTTCATAAGCTATAATGCCTTTTAAATTGCATTACATTAGTATTTGCATCCCATCCCTTCACGATAAAAATAAATCATGCGGTAGCTTTATATCCTGGTGACCGACGACAACAGACATCTAGCATTAGTTACAGTTCTGAAAGGAGTTTATAGGCCGTTAAAATTTCAGCATATCGCAAATTTTTGTTTGTCTACTAGGTGCTGCAAGATTTGTTAACTTTTTTATATTTGTTTGTTACTTTATTAAGGAGTATATATTTCTCACCTTTTTTTATACCTTTTATTACGTTTGTGATTGTAAATTTGCACATATTGATATATTTCAATGAACTTAACGCTTATCACAGTAAATTTGGTTTAATTTATTTTGTTTTTGATTTTTATTACCGCGCTATGTATATTTAGTGTTGAGGTTGTCGGTGCGGGAGGTTTACATAAGAAGGAATATTCATAAACCATGTTTTCGTGACTGTACGATGCAAGAAGTGGCGTTTTGTATTCAAAAGGGAATATTTTAATAAACAATGTAAAAAGTTTAGAAATACTTTCATCAGAAGCGATAAACACAGTCTACAACCATAATGATTATTAGTTTTAGTTCTTAAAAACATTGCAAAAGCTTTCGCCATAGTCTTTAGATTGTTAGAGAAAGTGACTAAGTAACAGCTTTTTCAGTAAATTTATATTTACAGACACCATGGTGTTTGTATGTTTGTTGCATAATTTCTTTCAATAAAAACAGATAAATCCGAAACACTGACCTCTTACGCGGTGTAGATAGGTTCTCCTGGTCACTTGCGTAAAGACTTCCGTCAGACATCGATGAATCGTCATAGAGGAAAACATCAGAGCTATTTGCTGATGTGGGCGAGCCACCCTGTGCCATGGGAACTACACTTGTGCTTTCCAAACCGGGACAGTGTCCTATGTTTAAACTGTCCATATTGAACATTTTAACAATTTTAGTATCACTGTGAGAGGTTTACATACTAATATACAAGTTTACAAGCTAATGAGCCTTTCCTAACCGCACTCGAATGCGTAATGAAACTAGAGGGTTGTTACGAAGAGGGCTCAGTATCAAAACGGGGTGACTCCGCCCACACGCTGTTTCTCCGCCCACGAATTTCTCCAATCACTTCGTTAAGAACTGTGAAAATCGATAAATAAATGGTTATAGTGTTTCACAAATTAATTAATAGTGTTCAATATATTACCTAAGAAAACAATCAAGACATTAATTTACGTACTGAGTATTCCCCACTTAATGTTTTGCTAACAATTTTTTTTAGGTGAACAATGAAATGATCTTTGTTTAACATTGAGACAAAAATAATTGAACAAATTGGAGGAACTTAATTAAATAATACTGTATATGAAGTTTTTATTGCATTTTTCTTTTTGCGAAATGTTCATGCACGTTCGCTCTAAAACGCCTGAACTTTATAAAACGACTACTATTTAAAATTTCTTAAGCCATTTCATTACATTAATAACGATAATAAAATTTAAATATAAATTTATTAATAGAAAACATAAATCTAATATAAAAATTAATGTTTTGCTCGGAAACGTCGAATCACGGACAAATGATATTATAACATGTAATCACGTCAAGCGCGTACTCCATTCCAGGACAGAGATAAAACCAAAAACTGGGTAAATAAATCAGGTATTTTTTTTCGTTTTCTAAAGTCTAATTTAATTAAAACGGGTAAACGGTTATTCTAATAGAAGACTTCTAAGGTCCTGAAAAGAGGTATTTTTTTGGTTTTTATTCAATTAAGCAACGAGATGAGTAGGACGTTTACCTGCTGGTAAGTGATACGCCTGCCTATAAAGCCTGTTGTCTGTGTAGAAGTCTTAAATTATATTTTAGTATTATTGGCAATATAATATGATATATCATAGATTGCATAAAATGCCAATTATATTTGTAGGTATGAAGATAGAAATAGTTATCTACAAAATCCTTAAAAACTAATGTTAAATCTGTTGTTAGCTTTTATGAAATAATACTAAGAGGAAATCGTAATTTGAATTTCATGTAAATGACATGTGGCAAAAATCGTTTTTGGTGCCAATACCGTGCATTGTAAATAAACACTTTATCTTATTATTTTATAATCTTTCTACTTTGTGTATTAAAGTTTATTATGTCACGATTTTAGTCTTGCCTTCGAAAATTTAATTTTACTAACTGAACATGTTTGTTAGTATAGAAACAAGAAATACGCTCTGAACTAATTTGAATTTAGGTTTGGTTGTTAAATATTTTTCCTTATCGATTAAATATATATTTTTCTTTTATACTTAACTTACGAGATCGCGTAAATGTTGGCATGTCCGTGTAATTAGATATTATTTCAAATGCATTGTTTTAATATTGTAAACAATTAGCAATTAAAATTAATAGGACTTAATAAAAATTATTTGTACAAAATTAACAGCTCCAAATGACTGAAAGTGACTAAAAAAAGATAGAAATGAAAAACCTCCATGAAAAGATACGTAGGTTTTTGTTCATCGTAATCATTTCTTTCGTTATCAGAACGAAGATAGACTTCTTCAAGAAAAAGTTTATTACTATACGCTGCACACTAAGGATAGGTTAAAGAGTTGCAGTATAAAGCGTCGGAATAGGCTACAATGAGAACCAAGTAACGGAGGGAATAATGTTATTTGCTGAACTATGGTTATAATTTATATATGGTGAGACGGCGAAGGGAAATGGCTCACGTATATATGTTAAAATTTTATTTATTGGTGAATTGAAATGATTTTCAATATATTCTTTTTTATTAAATATAAATTGAAAGCAATAATATTTATTATAAATTTAACATTCCAAATAAGATGTTTCAAGGAATTTTAACCTAGAAAAAAAATCCTAATATCTATAATCCCTTATAAAAAATCTCATTGTACCAAGACCGTTTTTGAAAACTGGTTTAAATTTTGGGAGAGAGTTTATCGACTATATTATAACGTGTCATAATCAAGTTGATCGCATCCTCATTTGCAATATGTAGCTAGAATTATAAAAAGATCCGTAAAGAATAAAAATGTTTCTAAGCTATCGAGTGATGGATAATGTTCAATTTAGTGGAAAGTTTTTCTGCCATACGCGTTGTTCAAGTGCCCTTGTTGCAACTGCCTCCAAAAATTTACGAGTAAAAAATTTGGCAGCTGTCAATTGTAAAAACTATCGATTAAGATGAACTAATAACAAAGCGTACATAAATCCACGTATATATAAAAATCAAGAAACTGTATTTCCATGTAGATAATTTTGATTGCAGTTTTGTACGCCTGTAATAGAACTTCTTAAATTATATTATAATGTTCATAGTAGGACTTACTGGAGGTTTGGCTACAGGAAAAAGCACAGTCCTTTCAATATTTCGAGCGAATCATGTAGCTGTAATTGACGCCGATGAAATTGCTAGAAAAGGTAAATATTTATATACTGCAGTTATTGGTGAAAAATATGCTGGATTATAATTAACGATGCATTCTTAAATCTCTTACCTTGTATCTCATACAAATGCTGTTAGTTATGATTAAAAACTTGGTTAATTTTGTTTTCGGTCTGAATGTTTCGCTGTTTTAGGTATTATCTAATTTATTTATCGGAGGTATTTGTTTGAAGTAAATGAGGTTCTTTTCAGATTTCTAAAACTTATTACAGTGCATATTTTCAGATAGCTTTTATCAAGTACTTTAAATTTTAGTTTTAGAACCAGGTACAAAAGCATGGAAGGAATTAAAAAAATATTTTGGTCATGAAGTACTCTACTCTGATGGTAGAGTAAATAGGTTAAAACTAGGTGAGTTAGTGTTTGATGATATAGAAAAGCGGAAAAAACTTAATGCTATAACACATCCCAGAATACAAAGAGCAATGATGGGTATTGCAATGATGTATTTTTTTTCTGGTCATAAATACATAGTAATGGAAGTGCCATTACTATTTGAAACTGGAAAAATGTTAACATTTATGCATAAAATTATCACAGTCATTTGGTGAGTATTTTTTACTTATAATGTTTTAATTTTATTATATTTAATACAATTTGTGGAACTCCATCTTAACTTAGGATGCAAAATTTAGGTACAGAGTAAGTGAGCTTTTAATTCAACCAGTTGTAAGCAATAATAACTGGATCTAGTTAAAATGTTGTCTCTATGCACTTATCCTCTGTTAAGTCATGAGATGTTAATGTTTATTATTACTTGTATTTGAACTTTGAGCAGCTTACTTTAATTAAAAACATAATATTCCTCACAAATGGTCCAATAAGAATTATAATGGGATTACAAACATTTATTTATTGTAGTATTGGGTGGTACAATGCAAACAGAATAGGTTGAGGAATAAAAAGATTCCTTGCCTTTATTTTTTATTTGATAAATATATGTTTTTGTATTACATATTTCCATGTGTGTGCAAAGTGAGGATCATCAACAGCTTGAGAGGTTATGCAAACGTAATGATTTCTCTGAAGCAGTTGCAAGGAAGAGAATAAATAGTCAAATGCCACTTGAAAAGAAAGTTGCACAATCTCATTTTGTCATTGATAACTCTGGAGATATCACAAATACAGTAAATCAAACTGAATGCATAATACGGATGTTGAAAAGATCAAAATTTACTTGGTATGTAATGCTACTTGTTATACTTTATAATTAATATAAATACAGATTTTCATTCTTTGTATGAATATACAATCATGTTTTCATGATTTTTATAATTTCACACAATTTTACTGGTCAATATGACACACACTGATGATGAGTCTAATATAATTCAGCTATTTATAAATATGCAATCTGTACTGTAATGGATATTTGTCTATTGACAATGATGATGTTTTTTAATATTTTCTATTACTGTTATATAATGTCTGTGTTTATTGCAGGTACTTTCGAGTAATACTTTTAATAGCATTATCATCTGTTGCACTTGGTATAGGACATATAATTAGTAATTTAATAAATAAGGAAACATAAATATAATACTTACAATCAATAAAAATTATGAAATAACTTTATTTAGACAAGTTTTTCTGTGTTATTTATGTAACATACAATTTTTAAAGCAATTTATTACAAACATAAAGCTTTAAGTGTGTGAATGCCATTGTATATTTTATACATGGTTAAACATTTGTTAATATTGTGTTAATCATTCAGAAATGTTTAAGTGTTATAAGGTTAATGTTACCATTATTAGTAGTAGAAAATTAAGAGAAATGATTATTGTAAAATGATCAACTCTTTTATTCTCTTTGTGCAATGTCTACTTCAAACTGAAGTGTGATATATAGATACTGGTTTTTAGCTATTCTTTTCAACTGACAGTATTTAAGCAGCGTCAATGTCCAATCATTTCTTCTCCTATCTGACTTCTGTTTATGTGATCAAAACTGTTTTAGAAATATGTATTAATCACAAATACTTCATAAAGAAACTAAATGCAATATTTTTTTTTTATAATAGTAAAGATTAGGTAAAATTTCTTATTTAAAGTTTACATATTGATCATTATATACTGGGGTAGTGATTAAAAAAGTTTATAACTTTTTTTTAATTAATAGTATTTAAAAGTAAATCAAAACCAGTACAAATTTTTTCCTTATAATATAGAGTAATGATTATGAGTGAAACATTTGTAAATCATTTAAAATAAAAATAATGGTCAATTCAGGTCATGAGAATCTAGGAATGGACACTATTAGCTAATATTAATTTTTTCAAAGTAATAACGCACAATAATGCCTGAAGTAATTATAATTATATAATTAAGCCATCATGAGCCTTAATTTATAGTAGTTATCACATTTTTTTTATATTATAGTAATAGGTTCTACTTGAAAATTAACTTGAATAGTAATGTCCAATTGACAAAATTATATCAAATCTTTAGTCAATAGAAAAGATCAATGCAAAAGGTTTTTTTTATAATATAATACAGTTTACAACATAAGATATTATTACGCTTAGCTTGTTACTATCTTTAGATTTTTAGATTATAGATAAGTAGTGTTCTTTGTAAATTGTTTTTAATATACTATATGATCATCTGACACTGTTTGTATTAGTGAAACATAATATTTACCTTTTTTATTCCCTATTGATCATAGAAATAAACTCATGGACAAATTTTAAGCAATACAAAAATAAATATATAAGTGGTGGTAAGCCATGTAGATAGGTACCACCACAGCTATTTCTGTTGCCATACACTAGTGTAGAAACATTAGTGTTCCGGCCCAACAGGTGATGTAGCTAGTGAAATTACTGGACTAAGTTGACTTAACTTCTGATGTCTCTAGGTGATGAGCAAAATATGCATTGTATAATACTAATATTTGATTTCATATTAAAGAGATATTGAGGATCTATTGATCCATAAAAATGGACCTTGGATCTTTATGTTTCTGTCAGAGCATGATCCACCATCTGCAGAAGCATCTTCAGACAAAAATCTCCAGCTCAAACTTTGAATCCAAAAGAACAATGTTTCTTTCCCATCAATTTAATCTATTTTGAAATAAAGGAAATGACTCCCATATATTAAATACATATATCATCTACATATATAAATTTTCTAGATTTGACTTCATGAGTGCAAAAGAAAATTTTAATTTAATTATATTTATAAAAATATTTTTTTTTTAAATGAAGTAAAAATTATAGTTATAACAGTTCTCTGTGTATATTCTTTACTAATTTGGTGAAACTGGTTTAAAAGGATATCTCCGACTTATCCGATGTTTAAACCTTTGTGTCACTGTTTCATTTCCAGCAGTTGGTTTTGTTGCGTGGGTTTGTGTGGTTACAGTGATTAAATCTGTTTTATTTATTTGAAGTGGTTCAAATTTATCATTTATGGGATTGTAACTGTATGAACCGAAGATTGCGCTGAAAATAAAGTAATGAATTATCAATTTTAAATAAATTATCACCGTTTTTAAAAATGCTCATAAGTTATCACTAATAAAATACTATCCTAATAGTTATGTAAAATATGAGTGTAGCAGCTTCACTGTGGACTGATGAAGGTGAATCATTCTTAGTTTATTGATCTACATGTATATCATTTTGATGTCGCAATTTTTGTGCAACATTAAAATACTCCGTGATTTTTATAAAAATTACGGGGAACAATTAAATATTTAATATGAGTATAGCCAATGATTGGGTGGACTGCACCTGGCCGGTGTTGATCCAAATTATGTATGTATTTAAAATTGTTTAGTTAATGATAGTTTAAAGTAACATAATACCCTTTTAAACCATCTTCCACAACGAAGCGCGGGAGCAAGTCACCTTTATGAATACCACTGGAGCAGCTAAAATAATAGTTAATCAAAATATTACGTTTATTTTTCCGATAAATACGAGCAAATAAAATTTTAAACTAATATACAAAAACAATTTCTTTAACGAAATTAAAAATAAAACATTATTAAAAAAATATAAAAATCTATTCACTCTCTTAATAAATATATATGGTGGCGCAAAAATAACCTTATTAAAAGTACCTTATAACGTAGGTAATAAGGTACTTTTTATAAGGTTATTTTTGCGCCACCCTGTACTTAGTGATATCAATTATTATTATAAATATTTTATGAAGATTCTTAATTAAATAGAAAATATGTTTAAAATTACTTTATAAAATTAAGAAGAATTCCGAAAATGAAGAATAAAATACACGAGTTCATTTTATATTTACAATAAACTAACTCTGTGTTTACTGCATAAGATTATTTATTACTTTTTCATTTAAATGATAAATTTTATTACGTTTTATATAGGCAATACCTATATAAAACATTATAGAATATAATATAGCGACAAGTTCTGGATAAGAAAAATAAACGGCTATAACTTATTAGTACCTTCTAATTTCTTACTGCTCCTAACTTCTTAAATATTGGATTACGAAAAAATACTTAAATTTAGTTTTATTAGTTTATAATCTTTTAAAGACGGAAAACAAAAATTTATATTGACAAACAAAAAAAAAATCAATAAAAGGCGTCTACTTTTCTTTGTAGTCGGGTATCGTCGTATGTAATTAGTTAAATGAATGGGAGTAACGACACATTTTTGGGCTTAACTCGTCAAGCATGATGTGGTGCAGTATGAATATCGCCACAAGGCCTACAATCGTAATAGCATCCAGTTTCCTGTTGTTCATCGTGTCATTTAGTTGAATAAAAATGATTACAAAAAACTGTGTCAAATCCATACATTCCAAAAATAAAAAGAAAAGCCAAAATCGAGCATGCTTTTTTGTAGCTGCTAAATATTAATGATTCGTTGGAAATAACGTCATCACATTCATGCAGGTTTTATTAATAAATCTTGTAATAAGAGGTATTCCAATAAATCAAGAGATGACGCCACTACAAATAAACGATAGTCGCGCTATCATTTTCCATAACGTAAAACCAGATTCGTGCATTTTGTGTAAATAGCCTTTGGGCAACGTCCATACATAGTTTACTGTTGTATCCAATAACTGGATCTCTCTGGATCTCCGCAATGTCAGGACTTGGGTCAGTAAGTCATTACGTTTGTACTCCATAACTAGATCTCTCTGGATTTTCGTAATACCAAGGCTCGCCGGGGTGCTTCTTTTGGACCTTCGGGTCCATGAGCGGCCACTTTATTTGAAATAAAACGCGGCCACTACTGGAAAGCACTGGGAGACCCAGAGCTGGAGGTACCACTCAATTGCTTGGAACCATCACACTCGACTGAACAGGTCGGTGTGGAGTTCTTCTGCCTTGGAGGAAGGTGAGCAATCGGACCAACTTACCACCTCGGCTGCCGTAACGGAGATTTACACCGACGACAGCCGCATTGACAACAGGGTAGGCGCGGCGTTCTGCGTAATGCGGGACGACGCGGAAGCTAGGATCAAGAAGTTCAAGTTGGGAAACTTATACATCATATATCAAGCAGAGCGGCTGGCATTAGTGGAAGCGTAAGAGTACGCAGCCGGCGAATATGCCATAATTAGCGACTCGAGGTCCGCCCTTAAAGCTTTCGCTAGATCTGACACCCTTCATCCCTTAGCGTTGAAAGTAAAAGAGAATATCATGAAAAAGAAAGGGAAGGATTTAAGGATTATATTGTGTGAAAATGCTTGCGGGGTGAGAGGGTAACGAAAAGGCGCATATTTCTAGAGTTTATTAAAAGAATGATAGAAGTTACAATTAAATAAAAAGAGAATTGAACTCTCTAGAATAAATGACACAGAAAGGTATAAAAGATAAAATTGTGAAATAAAATACAGTAACATAAAAATATAATAAGAAAAATAGAAAGAAATTAAAGAAATAATTGTTAAAGAAAATGTAAATATATATTACGATTATATTATATGAGAAAATAAAAAATTTAATAGATAGGCAAAATGTAAAGAATAAAATAAAACGAAAAGAAGAATAATAGAACAAAAACATCAAGGCTTGACACAGTAAGCCAATCACGGAGTATACAGATTATAATGTATCCAATAACAGGATATCTTTCTGGATCTTCGTAATACTAAGTGGAAACGTCGGTTGTACTCAATAACATGCTCTGTATTCTGAGTTGCTCTGCTCATTGTTATTATAGTGCTAATATATTGCTGCGTGCGTTGTTATTTACCGAAGACCACGCACTTCACCTAACGTCCATTACACATTTCCATTTAAAAATCAATGTGGAACAAACAACAAAAATTTATGTATTCAGCTCGTTGCAAAACAGTTCGCGCTTTAGTGTCATTTTACATAAATACATTATTCACCACAACAGTAACATAAATAAGGACGTTTGATATACAGTTGAAGCGAAACTTGAAGTGGCATAAATAAAAAACAAATATATTTAGTAATGATAGTAATAGGTAATAGGGATGATTTTACCGGTAGTAGGTCTCTATTCAGCCCTGTAATCTCGGGCTAGAAAGAATAGGACTAACGTAAGCCCTGCCTGTAGTAGAAGGCGACTAAAAGGGTCTAAGAGTTTCACGGGCCTTGACGGCGAGGGCCCTTATCGCTCAACAAGCGAACCTACGCGGGACAGTGTATGGGTCAGCGATGGTGCCTAGGAGGGTTAGGCTCCTCCTCAGAGACGTGTAACATAAGTGTAGAGGAGCACCGGTGCGTTCTATAAGAGATCCCGGAGCCTCTTCAAATGCACTGATGCAGACCACCGAGAAGGTTTTAGTGAGTAAGAATTTCACATAACCCTGACTTTCTCCCAGAAGCAGGATATCTTTCGAAGATTTTCACCCTGTAACAAAAAAAAGGTCTCTATTGCCGGAGATCATTTAGGTAAGTGCCACAGCAGCTTCTATTTCTGCCGCTAAACATTACTGTGTTCCTGTTTGAAGAGCGCTGTAGCTAATGTAATTACTGGGGTAATGAGACTCAACATCTTATATCTCGGGCGATAAGCGCAATGTATATGATTCTAACTAGCGCCACGTTGTTATGGGCAAGCGTATCATTTACTATCAGGTGAACGCCCCACTCATGGCGTCGCTTAAATCAATAAAAAAAAATAAGAGAACGACTGAGGGCTATAAAGATCTAAAATGCTTTATGTAACTACGTGTTTAATTTCATTTAACTAGTTTCATAGGGCTGCAGTTACAAAATTTTTGATTTTATGAACCAGTAAATTCATAATTTAAGTCTCATATTTGTGAAATAAAAATTGTGAACGTCTTCTTCTTTGTCGTAACCTCATGACTGAGGGACGTGACTATGGTGCGTTGCCCTGGCCACCATTTCTTTCCATACATTTCTGTCAACTAAGATCACATAAAATATACCTAGTAAATAAAATTAAACTATTAATTGTTACCAAATTATGAAAGCTTTATTAATAAACAATAATGTTTTAATGCAATTTTAAAACATATCTTAACGTGGTGAGTAGAGCTATATTCAGCATTTTCTTGCGGACCACAACTTTGGCGACCGCTGAAACTTTTTATTCCCATTCCCGGGACTGGATACCTTATTATACAATAAGTCAAGGCCATGATCAACCACGCAAACTATGTGTGACTTGGTAGATCTTTAAATATATAGAGATAAAAGGTTATAAATAGTTTCATCATGAATAAAGAGCGTCGTTTATCCTTGTGGGATAATGAGAGCTCAGTAGTCAGAATAATATAAGACTAATCATTTATTAGAAACTGTTTGCAACTGTAATCTTTGAAAATATATCATCATTACGTTACATCAAAAAGTTATTTTTAATTATATAAAATGTTGTAAATGTATACCGGGAAGCACTACAGCATTTTAACTTTTAAAAACTTTTTAAAAACTAATAATTTTTACCCTACCCTAAGAAGAAGATCCTCAATTGGACTTGTTTTGTAAAATCCCGCATTTCTTTTGGAAAAGTAATTTGATTTCAATGTTCCATGTTTCATTATTATTTATCTCAGGATTTTAATTAAACTACAACATAATGTTATCTAGCGACCGCAAGGTGGCCGTAAGGTACGCGGGGGCGGAGTGCGCCAGAAATACCACCAAGGGGTGCGTGCATGGATCCGTGGGCGGCCCAACCTTCTGGACCCTCCTCCTCAATCCACTCCTGGAGGAGGTGGCCAAGAGCGGGACACACTGCCAGGCGTTTGCAGACGACGTCGTTCTGATCTTCTCGGAGCAAGAGACCGGGAGCATCACGAGAAAGGCAAGTGAGGTACTCGCCCATATTCACGGTTAGGGGGTCCGAAACAAGCTTAGGTTCGCACCACACAAAACTAAGGTGATGGTGCTAACCAATAAGCTGAAGTACGACAACACAATATTGAGTATGGGTGGAGAGCCCCTTTGTCGAACTCGTGAGGTTCGGATACTTGGCCTCACAGTTGACGATAGGCACATGTTCAACACGCATGTGAAGAACGTGAGCAAGAAGGCCCAAGGGCTCTATCGTCAACTGTGCAGAGCCGCAAAAGTATCGTGGGGGCCAGAACGATGTATCTGGCAGTGTTGGAGCCGCTCATTCAGTATGCAGCGAGTGCATGGGCGCCGGCGGCCAAGAAGCTGCTGGTCCGAAAGCAGCTCGATGCGGTTCAGCGTGGTTTCGCGCAGAAAATTGCGCGAACTCACCGAACCGCATCGTTGCACTCGGCCCTAGTACTTGCCGGGCTGCTTCCTCTGGACCTTCGGGTCCAAGAAGCGGCCACTTTATTGGAGATAAAGCGCGGTCACTCCCGGGAAGTGCTAGGAGACCGGGAGCTGGAGGCACCAGTCAGCTATCTGAGACTACCACACCCGTAGGAACAGGTTGGTGTGGAGTTCTCCTGCCTGGGGGAAAGTGCGGAGGAGGTCCAACTTGCCACCTCGGCTGCCGACTCGGCCATTTACACCGACGGCAGCCGCATCGATGACAAGGTGGGTGCAGCGTTCAGCGTTATGCGGAACGCCGCAGAGGTTGCGACCAAGAAACTCAATTTGGGCAACTTCTGCACTGTATACCAGGCAGAGCTGCTGGCACTAGTAGAAGCGACGGGATACGCGGGTAGCGGGTCGGCGCAGTCATGCGCCGTGCTTAGCGACTCGAGGTCTGCCCTTGAAACTGTCGCAAGATCGGACACCCTCCACCCCCTGGCGCTCCATGTAATAGAGAATATTTTGAAAGCGCGGGCAAAAGGGATGAATGTGAGGTTATTCTGGGTGAAGGCGCACGTGGGGATGGAGGGAAACGAAAGGGCGGACCAACTGGCCAAGGAAGCGGCCCTGAAGAGTAAAAGAAGACCAGAGTACCAGGATTGCCCCGTTTCCTTCGTCAAGCGTCAGCTCAGGCTGAGGACGCTTGACGAATGGAACAGGAGGTATGTGGAAGGTACTACGGCTTCAACAACGAGGATTTTCTTCCCAGACGTCGCGTCAGCATACCGGACCCTTCGCCGATTTAAGCTCGACACGGTTCTGGTCCAGATGTTTACTGGGCACGGGGGATTCTCCGAGTACCTACATAGGTTCAAGCTCAAGGAGAGTCCCGCATGCCTCTGTGACCCAGCGGTGGACCAGACCGTGGAGCACGTTGTCATTTCCTGTCCCTTGTATGGAAGGCGACGGATGGATTTGGAGGTGGAGCTGAACAGGCAGCTCACCAAGGAAGCCATTGCCTCCCTGATGAGTAAAGACGAAAGTCGCCAAAAATTCCTGGAGTTTTGTAAAATTATAATAGCTAATATTATAAACGGAAATAGTGAATAAGTGTACAATTAAATAAATAAATAAATCTAAAAATAGGCTAGGGAAAAAATTTTAAAACAAAGAAATAGATAGAAATGTAAATTGTAAAGTAAAGAAGTAAAAAATGATCAAAATGAAAATAAAAACAACAATAATAAAGAAGGAAAGAAAATAAGAAGAAGAGCAGGAAGACAACGAATGACAAAGGAATGATTGTTCCAGGAAATACGGCGGCAGTCTTCACGAGCGGGAGGTATGGAAGAAGGAATTGGGATGGAGTATGATTGAGAACAAAAGTATGAAAGATAAGTATGGAAAGCAAGATAAGAGAGAATGAAAGACGAGTACGTAGAAAATGTAAATAATAATAATTAGATGCTAAGTGATTGTATGAATAGGCCCTGACCCACCACACGCAAGGAGAATGCTTCAAAAAAAAAAATTATCCTCTATTGTATATCTATAAAATATATTTTAATACACTCTCTGCATCTTTTACGCGGATCAGCTGGTTTGCTGTATAATTATTTAATAGCTTAATTCTTTAAACAACATAAATAATAAAGTTATAAAAAAACGAGTTCCGTGTTAAATTACCAACACAATAGAATTTATTGCGATTAGAAATTTTTAACTATCCTTTTATTTTTGTAAATAACAAAATTTATAATTTATTTAATGAAAAGTGGGTATTTAGGGACGAAGTATTTTTGTTCCTTGTTATAATGTAAGTTTATTTATTATATTTACTTCCGTGTATGTATCTGTAGTATTAATATTTTTTTATTTTTAGCATCCGATTACCTATTTTTTTTACTTTATAATTCAAAAGTTTAAAAGAACTCAATTTATTTTTTACAATCGTATTTTTTAGATTATTTGATAATCCTAAAAAAACTACTACATAAATAAAAATAAAATAACTGCCGATTAAGTTAATTATTTTGAATTCATTTGTAGAAGATAGTACGAGCAACTTTTTATAATTGATTTAAAACTGGCAGATTGCCGGATAGCTACTGAAGAAAAGAGAGAAAGAAAGAGAACATTTAACATTTTATATGGAAGTTTCATTGTTGAGTAAAAGAGACGCAAAATATTTGGCATTTAATTTATCATAGAGGCAGAATATACTTCAGCGTAAAACGGAATGCCTTTGTTTAAGAAAATCACACATCTGTCAATCTTTTCCCTGGCTGGTTTATTTTCGTCATTTCGTTTGTGCAGTGTATTCATTACTTATAGCTATCCTTCTTTGTATCCTTTGTATCCTTGAACTATCGTTTTTCTTTATTTATTATCTACGCTTAGTTTGGGTATCAGCAAGCTTAATATATTAAAAAGTTTGTTTGATTAGATCCCTTTGTACAAAATTAAAAACAATGCGCGTTTAAAAGTTTTATAATTCTAGGCTAAAGTCAACAATGTATAGGCAGTGCGTGGCCTCTGCACATCAAAATTAGACGTAGAAAGTAAAATTAAGTATTAGTATTTAGCAAAAAATAATGACACAATTCAATAGACGTGATATAACATACTGCGCGTTGAACAACGAATTAACTCCACCTTTGGGACGTTCAGTGCAGAATACAAATGCTTCGCCTACTATGATTACTGTGGACCACGAACATGATGATTCAACTAATGTTATTATACACAAAGTACCAAAAACGAAAGGTAACTCTACATTTTGTTTTCTTTGTTTATGTACACAAATAGTAATCTATTAATACACAATGCTTAAAATACCACATGCTCGTTTTTTATTACATAAAAATAATACATTCTTTGTTCTTATTTTGGAATCAAATAAAAGTTTAATCTGGTTTTTTTGTTTTAAAATATTTAAAAACTAAACAGTAAAATTGTTTCAATTATAAATTATTTTCGAAATATCTCCTTTGAAATAATTTTCTTTCATTTCCATTTTAATTGTGTTCAAGTAAATATTAAAAGGTAGTTTGTTTAAAGTTATAAATGAAAATCCTCCAACTAATTAAAGGGTCTCTAAAATATTATTTAAATGTACCATGAGGTCTAGAAGTTTTAATAGGCCTGAGTTTAAATATAATTGAGCTATATTTAAAGCATATCCATTCATATGTTGTGAGTATATTATAAGAGAATTACAAAGTGAAACATTATAAAAGCTAGAAGTGCTTGAATTTTCAATATAAAAAATAGTAAATGGTTGGAAAGTAAACACAACAGCATAAAATGGTAATTTGGGACTGAAGAGTCACATAGAATTATTGAGATATGCAATTGTGTAACAAAGTTCTGATCTATGTAAATTACTAAGAAAAGTTTATATAGGTTTTAACTATTGAACTCTTAAACATTTACATAATATTTATTTTATAATTTTTCAGGTGGCTGGACACACATTGAAGATCTCGATTCATTTTTTACAAGAATGTATAAGTATTATGTTCGTGGAGGTTTTTATCCAATGATTATGTCAGATCTATTCTACCTTTTACAATTTATATTCATTATTTGGTTCTCAACATTTTTAGTACATTGTGTAGATTATCCAAAGTTGTTCAGGAATGATGCAAATGCAAATAGGACTGACAAGTTGAGCCTTAGTGATGTAATTTATTCTACTTCAGAGTGTGTCAACAGAATATCATGGAGATGGTAATATAACCAATTATTAACATATAGTTTGTGTTTTTTCTAAAGTTCAATTTTTATTTATGAATAAAATATGTGTTAGTAACCTTATCATAGAAAATTTTGTGCTATTATGTTTAAATTTTGCAATTCACAATAAAAATATTCAAATTAAATACATCAATCAAATTTTAATGCACATTTCTTTAAATAAGATGGCTGAATAGATAGAAATAGAAACAAACTGTGTAATTTTATATAATAAATAAATTATAGCTGATTTATGATGCACTTATGTTTAATTTTTCAACATTTTCAGGTGGTGTGTGGTAACATTGTGTTCCATAATCTTTTTTATGAGGCTCTTTTTATCATTGTATCACTTGTATTATGCATATGATACAAAATTATTTTATAATAATGCTTTGAAAATAAATGAGGTAAATTATGTTTGTTATGAAACTATTATTGCATTAATATTTTTTATAAAAAAAATTAAATATTTTTAGAGTGACTTAGCATGGATAAATTGGTCATCAGTACAAGATAAAGTAAGAGAAGCTCAGCCTGAGCATCACATGTGTGTGCACAAACAAGAGATCAACGAATTAGATATTTATCATAGAATACTCAGGTATAAGAATATCCCATTAAATATTTTACTTAAAAAGCTTTTTTTTTTGTGAGAGTCAAAGCTATTTGCCCACCATGCTGGCCAAGGTTAGATTACTGATAAAAATGTTCTTAAAAGTAGTTGATGTAGGAACATGTCAATTTACCAAGTTTTCTTTCAATGGAAGCTAAGACTTGGTGAGGATTGAACAAATTGATCTATCACAGCTTCATTATACTTATTCAAATGAAACACTACTTTAAGTAAAGCTAGCTACAGTATTAATCAGTGATATTGTTATCATTTTGTTTGCAGGTTTAATAATTATATGGTTGCAATGGTTAACAAAAATCTACTACCTCTACAAATTCATGTGCCTTTTGTAGGTGATATTCATTATTTGTCAAGGGGTTTAAAATGGAACTTGGAATTTCTTCTATTTTGTAAGTTTTGGATACAGTAAAATAATTTTGTTTATGCTATTTAATTACTTTAAATAATTTAATGTAAACGCAGCTAGTCCATGGAGTCCATGGGAAAATTGTTGGCAACTCCGAGAGTGTTATAAGGATCATTCAAAACGAATGATACTGGCAAGGCAACTTGAGAGACAAATATTACTTTTGGCATTAATAAATCTTTTGCTGGCTCCATTCATCCAGTGTTGGCAGATACTTTACTTCTTCTTCAATTATGCAGAGGTTAGTAACATTTTTAATACTTTTAACTATGGATAGAACTTTTCAGGATGCAGTAAATTGCATTAAAGGAAAAAAGAAATTGCATTGTTCATTTTATTTGAACAGTATAAATACATATGGAGATTAGCAGAAGAGTACAAGACGACCAAAGAAGAGAATAGATACTGTAAAAAAGGAGTGAATTATGTTAATATTGTATGTAGACTGCGCATCAAGTGGAAACAGAGCAAGGAGATGATGAATGAAACTATCATTATTAAATAATAAAAAATATTCAACTTTTAGTTAATTAAACGTTCACCAGCATCCCTCGGGTTACGCACGTGGTCATTGTATGCGCGTGTCACTTTACGGCATTTTAACGAGTTGGAACATGAGCTCCAGGATAGGCTCAACCGCGCCCATAAACCCGCCACAAAGTACCTCGCCAGTTTTTCCTCACCTACTACTACTGTGATAGCAAAGTTAGTTTTTGAATCTTCAATTTTTAAATTTTGTTCATGTATATAAATATGTTATGCCCGTTTTATTATCTACTGTTTTATACAAATTATATTTGGTTCTTTGCTGTTTATTTTCTTTCAGAAATCTGATGTTCCTGTCAGCAAGTGTACTCGGCGTTCTTGTTGTTTTGTCTGTATATGATGAAGATGTGCTAACTGTTGAACATATACTCAGCATTATCACTGTGTTGGGATGTGTATTAGCTGCTGCTAGGTAACAAATTTTTTTTTTCATTTGATGAAGCAATGTGACGATCAAGGTTACGTCACAATTACACGTTTCACCTGATAGTGATACCTGACCATAATATTGTGGCACTAGTTAGAATGATGTACACTGCAACATAGGTTTGTTGGATTCAGATATAGGATATTGATAGCTGTGACCCTAGAAATTTCTAATTTAGAACAGTCATGTTTGCACACTGTTGTTTGGCGGCAGAATAATGTGGTGATATCTACTTTGTCTGTCATAAATAATAGTAATCTAAGAAAACGAGTTTCTCAATTTACACTTTTCTTATCATTTTTTTTGGTTATATGCAGAGCCTTGATTGGTGAAGAAGAGCGTTTGGGAGGAGGTTGTACAGGGCCAGGGCGTGGGGAGGAGCTTTTTGTGCAAGTGCTGGGTCATGTGCACTATCTGCCTGCAGCTTGGCGTGGTCGCGCGCACACCAAGGACGTCGCCGCTCATTTTCAACAGCTCTTCCAATTTAGAGCGGCATGTATCATTATTACTTCAGCTTTTAATTATAGTTGTTATTATTTTTATGTTTTTGTTATTGTCTTAACATAAGACAATGTAAACATACATATGTATATATAATGTGTACACTGCTTATAAAGCAGTCTATATATTTCCAACCTCATGTGTACACCTTACTATATCATCATCGTCATTGTCAGCCGACAGATGTCTACTGTTGGACATAGGCCTAAACCTAAACCACACTATATAAACTAATAATTTTACTATTTGTGCATATTATTAAGTGAATATCTCTAAAAGAAAGAACAATTTTATTAAAACATTTAGTGAATGTAGACAAATTCTCACAAGTTACATGTCATTTGTTCTTTAACATTAAAAAATGAGTGCATATATACAATTTCATATTAAACTTGACAGTTTTACAGTTTTTTGAGGATATAATAATTTTTTTATGTTGTAAATATTTTGTTACAGGTGTACATATTATTTGAGCTGCTAAGCCCCCTACTATGTCCATTTGTGTTGCTAACACTAAAATCCCGCGCTCTGGACATCGTCGATTTCTACCGCAATTTCACTGTTAGCGTGTTGGGTATTGGAGATGTCTGCTCATTTGCCCAGGTAAACAGATTAAACTTTATGCGTACCATTAATGATTGCTATGTAACCTTTCATAAACTGTTCAAACTTTACTTAATGCTACAATCGATTTAATTATCTCTGTGCCGCAAGAGCTAAGCGCATTAGCCTTATGACACAAGTTGACTTGTGAATTTTGGTTGGTGGTAGATCTATTAAAATCCACCTGGTTGCTTACAATCTTCATATATATCTGGCCGCCTTAACAGCTCTAGTGTTCAGGCTGTCAGCATATATGACAGCCACAGCATTTGGCGAAGTACACTTTATTAAGAACATCCATTTTAAGCATTTTATTGATAATAATAAAAACTCTGTATAAAATTTATATTAAGTGATTAATGGTTGTTGATGTTGATTGGTAAATTGTTAATTAATTTTCCTAAAGCTTGACATTCGGCGACATGGGCATCCTGATTGGCAGACAGCACCAAAGTACAATGACAAGCCTACTGGTAAATTTATATTTTTATCATGTTTTAATATTTGACAACTAACATACTACATATACTATAATATGTTAACACTAGATTGCCGGATCATAGTTACATATATATTTAGATTGAAATGAATAAGAAAACTTAATTACAAAACACACAGAAAATAAGTAATGTTTATGTAAAACGAGTCAAATTGATTCCTGCTTGCCTGAATAGGTATAGCAGATGCATTATTGGGATTGATGAAGTGGGGAGGTACAGGAATTAGTTTTTGTATAAATTTTATAATTCCATACAATATCAACAAATATTATAACAAAAATGATTCAAAATTTTTGTATATGTAATAAAATTATAAAAGTGTCAAATTAATTCTCTCCAGTAAACTAGTGTTAATAGAAAGCGTTTGTCATCTTAGAGGAATAATGCCATGGAAGATTCATTAAAAAAATAAGTGTTCCAGAAATATATAATCTATTAATATAAAAAAAGTATGATATGAATTATTATTTGGTGAATATAATTCCTGTGATTTTTGTATCAAGAAAATGTCAATAGGAAGTTATAATTAAAATATCTTAATTATACCTTTTTTCTGCATTGTTTCCTTTTTGAACCTTTATTTTTATAACTGTTATACCGCATCTACTTCTATTTGCTGAAATATAAAACCTTTTATTAAATCTACAGGTAGCAACACTCAATATAACCAGGGTGAAGGTGGTAAGACAGAATTGTCGCTGGTAGCGTTCTCATGTCGACATCCTGGGTGGAAACCTAGCGAGCCCTCACAGAGACAGTTCCTTCGTTCCTTACGCCAGAGCATGACTCATGCAATACCTGCAAACAATGCCTTAGTAAGTTGTATTTATATAATATAAATATAAAACTGTTTTTGGTGTTATGTTATTAATAATTTAATTACTTCCAAAATCTAATTAATATTTTGTTATACATAAATTATTATTGACTACAGCAAAAATACAAAACCTTGTTAAATGTCAAAAATTGTTTCAATTTTATTCTTAGTAGTCAAAAGATGAACTCAATTGATGTTTGATGAAAATTATCTGTTACAGCACAAAACAATGCTTGGTTCTTACATTCAGCAAAGTATCTTCAGTACCAACACACCAATGCCTGCTGTACTCTCATATTATCAGCCACCAAGACAGCCCTATCGACTGCCAGTGAGTAACTATTGATATGTTATATATTATAGTAACTATTTATATATAAAATGATATCTTAAAATGTGAGAAGATGATGAGATTATATGATACACTAAATGTAACTCTAATGATATCATCATCATTATTAGCCGATAAACATATATTGTTGGATATAGGCCTCTCTCAAAAATCTTCACACTGATTGTTTGTTTCTTCTGACTGATTGCGGCTTCCCGCGGCCTTCACGAAATCGTCGGTCCACCTTGTTGGGGACCTCTCAGTACTACGTCTGTACGCGAACGACACTCGAGAACCTTACTGCCTCATCAGCCGTCAGTCCATCAAGCAATATGCCCTGCCCACTGCCACTTAAGTCCAGTAATCTTTTGGGTTATGTCGGTAACCATAGTTCGTTTGCATAAATCTCATTTCTGATGGGATCGCGCAGAGAATTCCGAGCATGGCCCTCTCCATTGTCCTTTGGGTGACTTTGATCTTTTTTATAAGGCCCATAATGAGGGACTGTCTCGTTTCCATAAGTCAACATTAGCAACTAGCACAAGTTCAAGACTTTTATTCAATAACTGGGGTAACTGAAATTAAAAAACGCTGCATAGCCTCTTGAACGCTGCCCATTTGTGTTGGACTCGTCGTTAACTTCTTTCTGGAAGTTGGTCTTACCTAGCTGGATTGTTTATCCCAGGTATATCCATATCCATATTCGTCGACAACTTCCAGTGTGGAGTATCCGACCATTACTGGAGTGTGTATCAATATGAATATTAGACATTAATTTTGAATTCTCCATATTCATTTTAATACCCATGCGTCGAGACGTTCTGCTGAGGTTATCGAGCATGTTGCTAAGGTCGTCTAGGGTCTCAGCCATGACTATGATGTCCTTAACTAATCAAAGGTGGGGCATGTACTCAACGTTTATGTTGATGCCAAGTTCTCTCCAGTCCAAAAGCTTAAAAGACATTTTCCAGTGCTGTTGTGAACAGCTTTGGCGAAAGAAAGTTGCCCTGCTTGACACAGCTGCAACTGAGTTGGTTTCGAGTTATAGTCTTGGAGGCGGACTGAGATAGTGGCTATTTCATACAATGACCGTAACGCTTGGATGTACTGTAGTCTGTTTGGCACCGTTGAAGCGGTTGTCGCACGGCCTGTTTCGATAGAATTAAAAGCTTTTTCATAGTCCACAAACGCTAAGCATATTGGCAACTTAAATTCTTTGGTCTTCTGAAAAACTTGTCGCTGTGGTCTAAGAAACTGAAGCCTTTTCTAAATCCGACTTATACGGGAAGCAAGAAGTTGTCTAGCCTGCGTTCGAGACAATTCGTCATGACTCTCGGAAACAGATTATAAACAAGGGTCAGGAGCGTAATTGACTATTAGTTCTTCAAGCGGGCCCTGTCATTCTTTTTGAAGAAAAGCTTCATTACACGTCCGTGCCATGGTTTTAGTGTTTTTTCCTCAAGTTTGAAGGAGTTAACTTCTGAAGCGCCATCAGCTCTGGTCATCCATCTGCATTCAGAAGCTCCGCCGTAATGTCATCATCACCCGGCGCCTCGTTCTGGAATTGTTAGAGAGTCATGCTCATCTCGTATAGTCTGACGTCTGGGATGTTTTCGATATATTGTCGGGTTTAATTTGGCTCTTGGATCGTTAGCCTGATCGTTAACAGATGCTCGTGTAGTCGTATAAAGCTGTCCGTAGAGTTCTTGATCTCGGCCAGAAGCTCCGGTCGTGAGGTAAGGATTCTGCCTACCTTTGTCTTCAGCTTCGTCAGCAGATCCTGTCCTACAACGGGCATTCTGGCAAACATTATGGAGCGTTTATTGCGCTCGGTCGCCTCTTTAACACTTTCAGTGTTCATTCAGCGTATGTCGTGTATCAGACACTTGATATCTGCTAGTTGTGCTGCCTATAATGGAAAGCGTCTATAGAAGACTGCAAAACCATCGGACTTCTTTCGTCCATAGCTTAGCGATCTAATCAGAGATCTTTTTACTTCCGTTAATACGTTTGGGTTTGAAAAATTTGGACACAACCGTAACGACAAGTTTTATGACCCTGCCATTGTCCATGTCCACTGTGAAGCGGTTTCTAGACGGAGCGTAGACTTCACCTTAACATACTTTAAAATTCAATATGCTCCTGACCATATGGTAATCGCTCCCCGTGTCAAACGAAATGATCACTGAGACGTCATTGAATATATGAGTCTTTGTCGACATGGTAAAGTCAGTCTCATTGTTCATCTCACCGTCGAGGCTCTTCCATGCCCATTTCCGATGCTGCTGCTGCTTTTTGAAAAAAGACTTCATCGTATAGTAGTGTTACACGTTCCGTACTGTTAATAAATTTTAAAATACTGAACCTGATGCCATCTCCGCTTGTTTATACGATTGTTGTTACCGAATAAAATCTTGCAAATATAATGCTTACGTGTCGTATTCCAGGATATGGATGAAACGAGTGACGAAGAAGAAACCTCTTCTGGCGTAGTATCCCGGAATGCGGGTTCCGGTATGTCTGGGATGGCACGCAATTCGGGCTCAGGAATAGTTGGAGTTGGTCCAGTGGGATTCTTCGATCCGAGTAGCGCGCTACCAGTTGCAACGTCGCCGGATGATGCGCGCGACATGTCAATTAGCACGCTCCATTTGTATGATTTGCATTTGTCACAGGTAATCGATGTTTAATATTTTTTTTTTATTAACGCGCAGTAATCTCTATTACACTATAGTCTATAACAATGTGACGTTATTTACGACGATAAAGACTATACACCATTGTGCTGGCTACTTTGAACCTCCAATGTGAAGTCTCGTTACCCCAGTAATTTCACTAGCTACAACGCCGTTCAAAACCTGTAATGCTTGCACATTGTTTAGCGACAGAATGATACTTATTTATAAATTTATTGGCAATATACATCTACCACCTGGTTTTTAACTAGAACCATAATGTAATCTGAGCACCAACTTAAGTTTCCAGTAGGCGCTTTTTAGTGATGATACCGCAAGGATATTAGTGGCAGAATGACAATAAGTATAGTAGGCATCCTGTAGTATTCGGAGATTTTTTTGCCTCTTCAATCTTTTATTTGGACCTGGAATCGAATTGCATTTTATAATTCACGCAAACTGTAAAACAGTTTTTTTTTTCAGGTGCTTACTAATTGTTCAGAAATATTTCTATCAATCGCTTTTTGGAAGTAAAAACATCTTTGTTACTTTCAGGCGGGCCAAAATGTATCCGCGTGCTGTACAAATAATTGCAGCGAGCGCATTAGGAGCGAGAGCCGTTGGGCGAGCGGAGAGGAGACGCCGTTACTTCACCGTCCATAACACTGGTACCCCAAAGCCCACCCCAATGATGTACAGCCTGTATGGATTTAAACATTAGTACACACACAACACGACGTAGCCACCACACTGTCTATAATATTAATCATGTAACAGAGGTTGATAATGGGGTAATATGCATATTTTTTTTTACATAAATCACAACATACTAGTAACAAAATATTCATGTCCTAAAAAATTTTTTAAAATGAAAAATAACCTATAAATATCAAACATTCGCCATTTTGTTGTTCTTTATGTCACATAATGGCGAGGTCGTAACTGTTTGTAAAAATTATTTTCATTACACATAGAACTTTAAAAGAAACTTTCAGTTCCTTAAAGAAAAAATATTGCCTCTTCAAAAAATATTCAAAAATATTGTTTGTCGCGAGATTTTGAAGTGATACATTTTATGATAAATATATTTTGGGTTGATTTAAATAATATGCATATTACTTATTAAAAAGAACGCTATAAACACTTTTAAATAACTGCATGTTTTATAAAAATAATTCATTGATAATTAATTTTTTCGAATGTATTTGTTGACGCAATGTCATTAATTTAAATTTGTTGCCAGATACATCGTTTTATTTTAATTTAAAATTCAGTGGTAGGTGGTGGAATAGACTTTCCGTATAATGTTTTATAATCTGTGTCAACATATTATAAACTTCTTTGATGTAAATTTATAAAAGCGAGATTTTTTTAATGAAACAAATGCGATCGATAGCATCAACATAATAAGACCTCCACGTGTTCAGAGTGTCTCGAAATAATTTATATTTGGACAGTTTGGTCGACTTCGTGTTACGTCGGTATTCATGTATATATCCTCACTGATAGTTTGATGATGATGAAGTAGTTTAATGACAGCTAGAAAAAAGGCCGCTTGTGTATCATTATCAAAAGGGGGGTAAAATTGGCAATGTTTTATAATAGACAAAGCTAAGCATGCAAAGTTTTAGGTTTATTATTTTTTAAGGTTATTATAGACAAAGCTTAGCCAAGCTGCAGAATGCTAACGTTTTTATTTTAAGATAATTATATAATGGAATAATGACATTTTTAACTTTGACTACATATATTTTTAGGAATCACCGGAAAATATTATTGACATAGAGAATATATCAATTATTTATTTTTTAGCTTTAAAATATGATTCGAAATATAATTGCATGTTTAATATAAAACACAAATTACAGATAAATTTACTTAACTTGCATATATCTTGAATGATACTTCATTTTATCGGTAATTGTAGATTTTGTTATTGAACGGTAAATATTTTTATTGTCAGATAAATATCATCAATTTATATACCGTTTTATAATAAATTAAACCAATTTATATGCTGCCGCTTTAGGTAATTGATTACACCAAGAGATCATTTCTAGTTGTTATTATACTAAGATAATCGATGATTGTTTTTTATATAAGGAATGTCAACAATGCAAGTATGATTATAATCGTCATCCTGCACTGTTTATTGCGAAACTGATTGTTCAGTGATTTGGTTTGTTTTCTCGAGGGTAAGGCTGGGTCACAGATATAGTTATCAAATATTTGCGCTACGAGCGATAGACGTATGCCTTTGGTGCAGTTTTATAGATCTTTTGGCATTCGTTTATCAATAACAAATAGTTTTTAGAACATTAATTTGGATATAAGAATAATAAAGTAGGTAACCAGTATAAATAAGTTTGTAATCGGAAATTATTGTTGACGCTAGATGCGTAGTTCATAAAATAAATAATTTTTTACATATCTCGATAATGCAATATCTGCTCTCGCCTAGTTATATGCATATAAAAACATTTACATATGTACTAAATATCTTACGACACGCACATTTTTAACCCTATACGAAGTTGATATTTTGTATACACTAACGAATATGATCCAAATTTGGATATCGTATCATATTTGATGGAGGTATTCTGTAATATGAATTTCCTCTGGAATTTTCTCTGTACTATGGCAACATATGAAACTACTACAGGTTCGTTGTTCTCGCCGGAATGGATTAGTGGGTTATGACGGTCCCACTCCTCAAAACTCGTATCCGAAGACTCTTTTAGTAGTCGTCAACGTCACGCAGAGGCCGCTATAGACTTATATTTAAAAATACTGACTATAAAGCCAATTAACCGGTAGCCAATGGAATTGAATAAAAAAATTTATTGTAACTATGTGAACCTATATACAAGAATTGAGAAAAATAGTCATATAAAATTACATCCTCTTTCATAAAAAAATATAGGAGGGCTATTGCACATTTTTTTCATATAACCATTTAGAAAGAAATATTTCTTTACATAAAGTCTGAATTGGCATATTCTTTACATTATTATTATAAAGACACAACAAAAGTTTTGGAATATATGATAAATAGAGACGTCAGAAATACATTTTTGGTCATCAAATAATTAATATTTGCATATGTACTAAATGAATAAGGAGGAGTCGTGTTTAAATTACTATATTTATGTGTATGTACTTATTATGTATGACATGTTCCGTATCGTGACATATAAATTATACTGTTTTAAAATGTGTACCTTGGTGAAACTGGTTTTACTGTATTGAATTTTTGAATTGGTAATTTAGTACTATAAATGTTTGATTTAAATACATAAGCTTATATTCTTCAACGTGAGCCGAGATAAGCATTCTTGATGAACTTGATATTTAAGAAAATTAAGCAACACTTCATTATTCTATACAAAGAAAACTAGTTTGTTTGAAAATTTACAAATCAATTATTATTGTCAACATCGAATACATTTATATAATTAGAGCAGAATATTAACATATAATATGTCGAATATATCAATGTGATATACATATATTATTTAATGACATACAATTTGTTGTAGTGTTTAATATGATAACATGTTACGCTATTTATAAATTACTCGATAACTGCCGCAAATTTTACTAGTAACTGTGGTTTTTTGGAATAATAACGATTTATAGCCCCCCACCCCTAAAAGTAGGTTATCTCCTACGCAAGTACAAATAACATATATGTATTAAAGAAAGATCAATAACAATAGTGCTTCCAAACTATTAAGGCTTCGCGACCGCGAAAGCAAAGACCTAAAATTGCTGGTATTATCTAAATAGTTTATAAAAAGTGATAAATAATTCCATAATATTTTTTTATCAATGCTATTTATAACGTTGCTAAATGGATAGGTATTTTGATAATTTTTTGAGGATAATACTTAGAGGAAATAATCTGTTGCAAAATCGGTGCATTAATATTACATGGTGTAAAGCAATAAGATACTATTTGGTTACAATTTAAAGTATATTCACTAATGGAGATGTTGCTGAATGATTTTTATATATATTGAATGAATTTTACAAAAGCGCGTATATGGTTACATACCACACGATTATATATGGATACATCGTTTAAACAAAAAATAAAACGGCAACGTATAAAAACAATTCCGAACAGAATTATCAAATTGAAATTATTAACAACAATTACACTCGTTTATAATGATTAGAGGCGTTCATTAAAAATGTATAGCTAACGGAAATGCTGTTAAGGCCGTAGAATTATAATAAGGGGATGTTAGAAAGGCGGTTCGAATAAACGCTATCATCATCCAAACTCCACATGTTGCTTCAAATTTCGTGAACAAACAAAAAAACGCTCTTCGTGAATAGTTATGATCAAATATTCGTTGAATAGTTTTTCTATATCTAATCAAGTTTTTAATTTAATCACTTGCGCCCTTTTGAAATAATCTATCCGCCTCCCCTTCCTCCTTCAAATTAGGTAATATCATAACATTAGCAATGTAAATTATTGCTTTCAATTCAAATATTATTTGAATATGTAATAAAAATAAAAACTCGCTAACATTAGTTCTAATAAGGTCATCATTCAGTGCCTATTATGAAACATACTATATAACGTTACAAACGTGTTCAAATGCTCTTCTATATTGTTATTAACTCGTACCATCGATACATTCCTAGATTTGATACTTTTTATATTGTAATACAAAAAAAAAGAACAAAAATAATTATTAAATTGCAAATATACTACATTTTTGTTTCAATAGGATACTTTATTATGCGATTATTTTTCCGATGTGTTACTGATTCGCGAAGTTTCAAACAAATTGTTAATAAGTATTTCTTCACGATAAATGCCTTTTATTCGTAATGATATGTTAGATGCATTTTTATTGCAAACCGCGAAGAAAGTTATGCGTCTGCCGGCGGAAGCGTGCGCTGCATTAAAATTACGCTCCGTATCCGTAGAAAAACATTTTTAAACTTTAAATTTATAATATACTTTCTGTATTGCAACATTATCTCGTATTATTATTATTGTACAATGTGTTATAAATATTTTATCTTACCCAAATGTAAAATGCCTTTGTGTATGAACTTTGAGTGTTACGTGCAATAGTGCTTGTTTTCCAATGGTCAGAAGAAAATTTTTTTTTGGGTGTTCAAATTATATCAATGGTGTCGTGTACGAAGCTTATAACGTTTTCTCGTGTCGAACGAGCGTTGATCGTGATCGTTTAGATGAAAGAGGTTGGTGGGGAATGTAAAGTGATGGTTCGTAATCCGCCGCGATTGAGAAGACGTACATGCTTCTACAATAAAAATTAAATTTGAAAAATCATTTAGAGTATAATATGTAGAGAGAGAAAAACAGCATAATTGTCGATTGTTAGCTACATGAAACGGCAAATGTTTGGTAACATGTTTGCATATCCTAACGAAATTCAAAAGTTTTGTCAAGAACCCTGGGCTCATATTTCAAATGTAATTGTCGTTAACTGTTCAAAGATTATTGAGCACGATTTTTGAAACAAATTAACTATAATTCAAGAATTTATGCGATGATAAAGTTGATAAACATATGTATTTTTTAATTTTATAATTAACATCTCTATATAATGATAAAGATAACCCATAATAAAGATTACCCATTCGAGATCGCTATTTTAAAATCCTCACATAAAGGCTATTATTGGTCTGTTAGTAAAACATAATTTGACGTCTCTACAAAACTATATTCCTTCTCTTTCGTGTACTTCATAACTGAAGGTCGTGCTTGTTCTGAAATGCACTTTCTTAATGATGCGTCAACCAGCCGCTTCCACACCGCTCTATTCTCGGCACGTCTCGGGGCATTAGGAATGTTGTTAGTTTTCCTGTATTTGGTCGGACCATTGGGTAAGCGATCGACCCCGTGATCTCTTGCCCTCGAACTTTCCTACTACAACCAGCTTATCCAGATTATCTGGTTATCTCCGGGCAATATGGCCAAAGTAACTTAGGACTCGTTTGTAGCGAATGATCTCAACTGGTGGTGATTTTGAGTTGCTCGAGAATGGATTTTTTGGTCGTCTTAGCTGTCCACGGTACGCAGCATTCTCCTCTAAAACCACATTTCAAAAGCTTCAATTTTCTTTCGGTCGTCTGCGCGGATTGACCATGATTCGCTACCGTCCAGAAATATCGACAAAACTAAAGCTCACACGAGTCTGGTCTTAGTGGTATTTGACACTTTCCTATTTTGCCAGATTCTGGTTAACCTGCACATTGCTGCTTTGGCCATCTGTCTTTGTGTCGTCTCCGATTTTCGCCGTGAGAGCCCTCTTTATTGCTTGTGAATGATCCCAGATAGACAAACTTGGTTATAAAATTCATATTTGCGAGTTCCCCTGGTCGTTTGAGAAGTCCAGGACGATCCACCACCATGATTTTAGTTTTTTTCTTATTTATGGAAAGCCCGACCATTTCACTTGCTCGTTTGACTCTATCGAACAGTTCAGCTAGGTCTCGGTCGGAGGAGGCATATAATATAGTCTCATCGGCATACCGGAGGTTACTAATTTTGTTGCAACCGACGAAGATTCCTCCATCCCACTCTTTTAGCGTTGTCCTCGTGATATATTCGCTATAGATATTGAAAAGAATACAGAACAGGATACATCCCTGTCGGACTCCTTTTCGTGGTTTGAAAAATGTTGACATGACATCATTTACCCAGACCAATGATTCTCTCATTCTCCTATAAGGTTGCGATCAAAGCTACTAAATGCTCGGGTACATCCATTTTTCGAAGAATTCTTCAAAGACAATTTCATCGTACACAGTCAAAAGCCGTGGAGTAATAACGAAACACATGGTTATTGGCACAATAAATTCCCTGCTTTTCTCTATGAGTTGCCTAATGTTGACTATTTGCTCCCTAGTCTCTACCGCTTAAGGTAAGACTGTAGGCGACCGTTGATTATATGAAGCATGATCTTGCCACCATGGGATAAGAAAGCTATGGTTCGGTAATTTTTGCATGTCTTTATTGATCCTTTCTTGTCCAGTGATACTAGCGGAGACTGTCGAGTCCTTAGGCCACTTTTCCGATCTCCAGATCTTTACACCCGTATCTCCAAGATTTTTCACTTTTTCAGCGAATATACTGTCTCCCTTGGGTGATTTATTGGTTTTTATTTTCCTTAGAGCGTCTCTAATTCCAGATTCGAAAATATCGGGTGCCAGGTTTTCGCCCAGCAATAGCGGTTGATGAGACCCCGCCTCATTCTCATACAGGTTTCCGCAATATAATCGCCATCTTTACGTCTCCTGATCAATCTGCATCAATAATGTACCTTCATTATCTTTGATCGCCGGGGTTTTAGGTCTAAACTCTTTTGTGATGCTTTTTACTTGTAGAAACAGGTCTTTGGTGTGCAGCTTCTGTGCATTGTTCTCAATATTTTCACATATCAAGTTGAGATATCGGTTATAGTTTCTACGACATAAGCAATGTACCCTCGCGGACAAGATCCGATATCGAGCTCGGTCGAAGTCTCCTCTTGTTAAAATAGGTTCTTTCTTTTATGGCATCTTAAGTTTATTAAGTCAATCCTCAAACAATTGAAAATAACAACACGGCTCTCAACAATCTGCAGGCAGAGAGTCCTCAAATTCTTCGGACACACGGTCAGGCGAGACCCAGACAGTCTAGAAAGGTTGATTATTACTGGTTGTGTGGAAGGAAAAAGAGCGAGAGGGCGGTATCCTACAAGATGGACACACACAACTCAGGACGCTACGGGAGCTACCCTACAATCATCCATCCAAATGGCGCAAGACAAAAATGGTAGCCAGGTCAACGCACCATAGTCATGTCTCTGTCATGAGGTTACGACAAAGAAGAAGAAGAAGTTTCCTTTGTTATATCCATACCTTTATTGGACTACTGTGATCAAGTTGTTAGATATCTTTCCGTGTCGTGAGAATAATATCCTTTATTGTAGTCAAACTTTAAGTGTCTCACTTTTTTATCGAAGACTTCTTTGAAGGTGGTTAGTATTTGAGAAGAGAGTCGACTATGACGTTTGGTTCTGGTTCTCGGGCATTTTTGAGCTTCGCGCTCATATTTGCTACCAAGAGTTTGTGATCGCTTTCGCAATCCGATCCTGGGTATGTCTTTGTCTTACTTATGCTTATTACTTGGTTTCTAGCCCGATCACCTGGCCAGATCCAGGTATATAGCCGTCGCGAATGGTTTTGGAAATAGAGTATTCATGATGGAAAAAGAATATTTTGCGCTTACTGCAGCCACATCTCACCTCTCTCTTTTCTTTCGCCATGACCTTAAATCCCTACAACTTCTCTAAGGAGCTTATCTTGGCTTGTACATCCAACTTTTGCATTGAGATTTCTCATGAAAAGTGTAACTTCTTTTTTAGGCAAAATCCGCGGCGTTTCCTCCAACATCTGATAAAATTCTTGGATCTCGGCCTCTGTTGACTTGGATGTTGGTGCATACACCACTACAATATTCAGACGGCATGGTTTTGTGTTAATTTTCATGGTGATTATCCGATCACTCATTGGATGATATCCTAGAACAGATTTGTTGATGTAGGGCGATACAGAGATATTTCCTGTTTTCTTCCTTAGATCCTGAATAATATAAAGCATGTCCTGATAGTATTGTATAAAAGTCCGATCCTCTGTTGGTTTTCAGTGATTCCGAGACTTCCAGCTGGTATTGCGATTGTTCTTTACTTATGATATCAACTTTACCTGGATCAAGTATACCCCTAAAATTTCATGTTCCTATCTTAATTTTTTTGCGTGAAGGTGTATTTTCCTCACCAGTAGCATGCTGTACACACAGAGCTTGCTGAGTCACTCCTGTAGACCTATATATTCCTTAATATAACTAAACCTCTTAAAACGTAATCGTAGTTTTTAGTACACTTTATAAATGTATAAATTGCTCGTATAAACTTGATTGCATGATACGTTTAATATCGTCTAATTTACATACACTATCATATTAAATATAACCATATCGTATTTAATGGACCATATGTAATCTTTCACATAGCTGAATTTTACATAATAATTATTATTGCCTCGCAAGGATTATATAACTATTAATAGTCTGTATTAAACAAAATTTGTATCGTACGGTTGTTAAAAAAATATTTGTATTCGGTGCCATATATAAAAAATTCAATTATACGAAATTCAGAAATGGTGGGTATATAAATCGGAAAAAAAATTAAAAGCAAAGGTCGCGTTTTGGTTCATTACCCACTATATAGAAAGTTATAGGGTCAAGAAATGTGGTGTATTCAAACGACATAAACACAAAATTTGATCTAGGGCAGCGGAAAGAGCATTGTTCGATTTTTAGAGTCGCGATATCGAAAATGCAAATTGTCGTAGTGGTCGTCGACCTTCGGAAGAAGATCGCACTTTAAAAAGAGATGACTCTCTAGATGCACAACGTTTGCTTCCGCGTCGGATCTCTTTGTTCTTTCTTCTGCACCGTTCACGTGCGCCACGTATTGCTCCCTATACATGCAGCTAATTGACGAACCGTTATTCATTTGCTGTATTCTCTCTATGGGATAGTTCACAATGTACACTGCTAACATTCTTCTCGATATCCTCACACCACTTTTCGCACGCGCCTACTAGACTCGCGAGACACATCTCGGTACTTTGTACTGCTCACATATATTTCACTTTATTTTCACTTGTACGTTTCGCATATTATAAACCTTATGTAGCTGTAGGAGTCTAGCTAAGAGTATAGATAAGACTAATAGTAACTTCATCCAAAAATATACCTTCCCCATATTGGCACGTCAGTATTTCCTCTGATTGAGGATATGGCCAAGATTCCACCAAATGAATTTGGTGGAGGAGAAGGAATAGTTTGGAGACGCAAACATTCAATATTTGTCTCGGTTTTCTCTCTCATTTCCTTTTTGTATAATGTATTAAGTCACGCATTATATCCATCATACATTTTCGCATTACATGTATTTTCGTTTTTGAAATGCCTTTTCAAGACATGTCTACATTACTTTCTGTTTTTTTTTTTCACGATTTACATTGCCTAATATATCTTGTCACATTTTTCGTAAATTGTTTTAAAGCCGGTATAGTGGATTTGTGAATTGTCCTATACGCTAACTCTTAAGTATAGGTAATCTATGTGTCAGATCACCCCTTCGACATTTCTGTTCGTAATGATGAAAACCAACACAGCTTCGGTTACTTCTTGATCTTTGCTGGTATAAAAATATTTCTAGAACATTTTCTTCAGCTATTTAGATAAAAAAAAAATGTTTCTCTTATTAAACTTAAATATACTTTTGTATGTTTCCTTAACTTGTATCAGCCATATTTCCAAATACAAACTCCCGATGTCCAGTGGGTGACAACGGACGGGAGACTAACTTGTTTATCTGTTGAAACTCAATTCTTCTCTCCTTTACGCCACTAGGCGCAGAGAAGGGCTCGTTAGACTGGAAAAACATAAAACCAAAGGCTAAACACATGGCTTTTGGATAATGTTGACGGAACAAATGATTAGTTTATATATATATATATATATATATTCCTATAATAATAGATTAAACGTTCGCCTTTGCATGTATACTCATTCAATTAAGTGTATTAATGCATATGCGAACGGTGTAACCATACACACATACAATTTTGTTTATATTAAAAAAAACTACAACATTTAAAAGTTATTTCCTTTAAACATTTTTCTTTTTCCAAATTTTACGATAGTAAGTATATGTAAAAGTTTTACATTTCATTTTTCATATTATTCATGTGCCTGATAAAATTTGACAGTGATGAAATTATAACGTGCCTCAGAAATAATACTAAATATTCAAGAACACCAATAAACGTACATTTAGCGTAGCTCTAGATTAGTGTAGTTTGCAGACATTTTACATATAGAAGCATATTTGCAACGTTTGCCATATTTTTGACAAGAGTATTTACTGAAATAGTTTAGTAACATGCATTAAGCGCAGAAACGAAATGAAATATTTAGTACAAAGCAAAGCGTTTTTTTTTTATCATTGAATTGTTGTATGTAATGTATTCCCTCTCTATCTCTGAATAGAGACGGGAAGTTGCTTGAAATACAGGAGTTGTTGTGACGAAAAATAGATATTCAGTTGACTAACATCTGTAGTATAATAGTTCCCAAAATTATATTCAAATCTTTTTAACTTTAACATTACACCATTTTGATATTTATGTAAACTTTATTAATAATAGCAGTTATTTTAACACATTTAATATATTTGCCAGTTTAATGCTCTAAACTATATTATAATTTATTTTGTCTTTCGAAATTCCTGAGCTCATTGTTAATAGCCGAAGGCCTATTCATAGACAACGGAACACTAAATTAGTGAAAGCAATATTTTAGTAGCGAGTATGGTATATTACGCCACGATTCCTTAAAAACGATTATTTAATAATATAGCTATGAATGCATGCCGCTAGGTGTAGAATTTTAGGCAAATGAGCTAGGTGACAAAAATATAAAAAAGCTTTGGATAAGGTAGCCCTATCTGAATTTGTGTTTTTAATGGATCCTCACAATTCTTTGACGTTAAAATGCCTTTTATCTGTTCATAATCTAGAGTTTATTTTCCGGCGAATTTAAGACTATCTAGTTCTAAGTAAATTGTGAAAACCAATAATTTTTTTAATTTACATGTTCTTTGTGTGTTCTTTTATGTTTTACGAATTCTGTATCGTAAGGTTTTGTCGTGTATGGGCATCTAGCTCTTGATTCGCTTCATTATTATAAACCAAATTTGTAAATATTTAGCTCAATTTATCAATAAGTACGTATATAAGTGTATTGTGATATCATAATTTTTTTTTGTTTCGAGATTTTTAAGGTTTTACTAGTTTCTTTTTCCTTAGATTTCAAGTACACCTATGACTAAATTTTATGATTAATTAATTACATGGGAATAACTATTTTTGAAGATTGCACCATTGATATGCTACATACATTATACGCATTGTCAATAAAAATTAAAACATTTACTGTTGTTTCCTTTTTAAACCCTCACATCGAATCATATAATTTAAATATTATTAATAAAACCTATTAAAATCGTAAAGTCATATGTATTATACAGATTTTTAATTAAAGTAATTCGCGTGCGCTTAATGTTGACACTAAATATATAAATAAAATAAAATACATTACTCGGATTATCCTGAGCGATCAAAGGATTTGCGTGTAAATCATTCTCCCAATTATTACAAATTACATTAAAGAATAATTTTTTCATTAATGCTTATATCTAAAAATTTGATATGATTTATCATGTACGAATTCGTTTTATTTTTCAATCATTAAAATTCAGAGGCTGGTACGAAGAAGAGCAAGAACTGGTCAGCGACTAGCGTGGCATACGTACGTCCTTGACTTTTTGATGCATTGCTTAGAGTAGATCGTACCACCAGTCGACACATAATTACTTATGTACGTTCGCCTTATGTGTTTGTTAATGCTTCTGGTTCAAATAAATAGTTTTATTTTTATTAAAGACAAAATCGGGGACCGGTATTTACCGTCCCGCAAAAATTTCAAACTACGCTTTTCAAAGAATTCGCCGGATCAAAATTGCTCACACTTGGAAAAAAAACTAAAATTTTTCCTTGATGATACGTGGGTTAAAATATATGAAAGGTTTAAGTTATCATTATCAAAGTATAATGCAGTCGAAAAATGTGACTTTTTTTGTATTAATACCTAATATAGTAACGTCCAGGTTTTTAATAAATGATGAGTAATCACTGCATTTTCTCAGAAACACAAGTGTAGGTGGCTACGTGTTGCGCGTTTATGTCTTTTATACTAATGTGTTATCTAAGCTTTTTGCCACACAAAATTTTTGACTCTAATAGAAACCGAAACAAGGATCCACGGCGCATGTTCTTCATTATATAACATGAAGATGTTTATAAAGTATCTGATAATTTCTCTTGCATAAAAAATTGCTACGTTTAGTTAAGTAATAATGCTAATGGTAATAAAATTATAAAAGATCTGCGTTGTGGTACAAAGACAGGTGGATCATGTAAACACGTAAGATCAGCCTAGAAGATGGCGCCATGGATTTGTCAGTGGACACGCGGCGCAGTGTCAAGTTCCGAGGTGTATACAGTTCCGAGGGTGAGTCGGTGGCGGCGGGCGGAGCGCGGGCGCACTCTCTGTGGCTATAAGTAAGAGGTGCACGCGCGGCGGCGTGGTTAGTCGCCGTTCGGCAGTGCGTCGCCAGCGGTGTCACTCTTCCCTGCCGTCCCCTACCGGTGCGTCCCACCACCCTTTGACGTTCCTGCATACATTCGCCTTTCTCACACGATCACCGGCGATCCTCGTTTGCGCAACATAGTTCAAAACCGAAAGGTCGCCACTATTGGCATTTAAGCGCTCTTTGGCATTAACGTTGCATTTAAATGTGTGATGTAGCTTCCTCATCGAGGTTCACTGTCGCAACAGAGTGTCGTTTGGGAAAGGCGCGTGTGCTGATGTGAGGTTTCTGTTGCAGTCAGCAGCCCGAGTAAGCCGGGCAGTGCGCAAAGTACCGCACGCAACTACGCAACCTAGCCGCCGTTACCATGTTCTCCAGGATAGCAATGTAAGTATTCAATGAGCACAAATTATTTATTAATTTAATTTATAAAAAAGTATTGTTCAATCATTAACATTATGTTTAACTTCAATATATCTAGTTCATTACTCGTGTATAAATCGTTTAAAGGTACTATGAGGTTGTTTTTATTGGTTCTTTGCATAGGGTGAATCTTGCACAGTAGTCGAGCTTTATATAACACTTTATCATGACTCGCGAGACATCTTATGGCTCTGCCGATACGGCAAAAATCTGATCTGATTTCTCGTGTGGAAATCAAGTGTTTGTTGCCTAACTCCAGTCGACTGACATCACAAATGAGGGCATGTGTTTCTCAATGAAGGCTGCGAAACATTGCTTCAAAATATGCAAGGCTCAGTGCGCTCGCGCATTATATCTGCCCTACGATTTATCCCGCTCTTACCCTTTTTCATTAATTAAAGCTGTTTATGAACTCTCAGACCCATAATAGAATAAATAAGATAGATTTTTCACTTTAAAACAGTATTGCATCATATCGTATGTAATATTTACAACAAAATTAAATTAAACTTTACTTTGTAGGAAAATATACATGTTATGATATGTATATACTATTATCATTTCCATAACACGAAGTGCGTGATTATGTTTATACTACGGCAAGTACTTGCATATATGTATATTGACCAACAATTTTGACTTGTCGGAATATTATTTTTTGAACTTGAAAAGCTTAGGTTTGTTATGGATAAAAGTACTGGTTTATTAATAAAAATCATAGAATTACTGTAAACTTTATGTACCGTAATTTAAACTAAAAAGTTTCGGACAATTAAATTTTTGCTAAAAAATTTCGTTATTATGAACAAGAGAAGTTTTGATCTTAAAAAAAGTTTTATTTAAGTTTTATTTTTCCGGCAAAAAGTAATCTGTCATCAAGGCCTTATTTATCTTTATACCGATTTTTATCAATACAAGTTCAGCGATTTAGATGGACACATTATCTATTACATTTGCTAGGAAATCACACAGTAAAGTATTATGTGGTTAAATTCGAATAAACAAAAAATATTTTTTGGTATAATGTTTCAGGGAGGTTTTTTCAGAATGAAATGTGTTACACACATATACGTTAACAACGATACAAGACTCGCTATTGTCAAACTCTCTCTCTCTGTGTTGGTTTGCGTCATAAGACTAAAAGGCTCTTCGCCAACACAATAGATACTTCGCATTTGTTTTCTTGCTCTAAAGTGGTCGATCCTGGAGAAGTGGGTAGTTATTTCAATAGCTTAAACACGATGACACAATGCTCACACAATTTTATTCATTTAGGAAAGTTCATGGAACGCGTCGCACGGGTGCGGTGTTTGTACTTATTTCATTAAAGTTAAACATTGCTCGTTGACTTTACTTATCGACACTCGACTTGTAATAGATTTACATTAAAATGACACAAATTTCATAAATGAAATTTACATTTTTAAAAATAATCTTTTCATGTTTTAAAACCTGACTAGTTATTGTAACATAACTAAAATAGTTATTATTTATGTTAGTAGAAAACTTATTAGTTACTCTATTGAAACCGCTGACTTAAACCTTATGTTGTAGTTATTTATTAACATTATATTCTAGTATAACACTTTCACACAAATAAATTTATCATTTGTTAAGATGTACGGTCCAATATTCACCTTGGGTGGGTAATGCTGTTCACGCCGTTCTAACTCGAGTCTTAACATGCTGACCATCATCCATGTTACGATTACATTTATTTCACTTTCGCCGTCGAAAAAGCTAACACTTTAAATTTTGTCATCGCAAACGCGTAATTCGCCGCGGATCTTGTTTTCTGAATACAAATCAGATTTTGAATTTCTCCGTGTTACAGATTCGGCTATGTAACTCTAATAGTGTGACTGTATGTGAAAGGAAAGTATTGATAGTTATTTATACCACGTTCGTTCGTTTACTGTACACAGTTCGTTACTAATGATACAAATTTACTAACGGCTGTGAAAGCATTTGAGAATTGCACGCCTCATGTTACACGTTTAACATCAATGATCTTTACATAAAAAGCAAGCCTGGAAGGAATTTCGGTTTTTAAAACCTGAAACAATCTATGAAATGTTATTATTTACTCTTTTCTCTGTTTATTTTAGCCACACATTAAGAAATTTCTGTTTGAATAGTCTGTTATAAACAGACTTATTTCAGATAAAATGCCATTACGTTAGTATTAATTAATAATATATTTTAAATTATTTTAGACGTCTTATTACACATAACTCTTTCACCGTTACAATTAAAATAGAGTTATAAGCAATAAGTAAAAGCCTCTTAAAGTTAGAATTTCTCATATACGGATATGGTAGTAAATATAATCAATTAGGAACAGGATGTAAGGATCACATTAGTATGTATAAATGTATCTAAAGATATTTTTATTATTTAGCGACTATGGATACCATTTGCGACTGTCACGTGGTGGTCGCGTGCGCCGGCCGTTCCACCGTCATCGATGCGGCTCCTCTTCACACGACCTTCACTTTCGCTTTTTACGTGTTCCTGCGTCTGTGTGTGTGTGTGTATGCGTGTCTTGTCGCGATGTCAGCAGCCATCTTTTAATAATCAATCCGCTAGAACTGTTAGACAGATTAACATCAGGGCGGTAATATGACTTTCAGATCAGTAGTTTTTAAAATTTAAATGTTTTCTATAAATTTACTTCTGATATTTTCAAAAGAATAAGACTATAATTTCACAGCTTAGAAGTTATATCAGCTGCATAATTCTGTTGAACCATTAATTTGCAGTGGGATAAAAGACTGCTGAAAGATGCAAAGTCACCTTCAGGGTGAAGGAAAAGTCGAAGCAGTCGCTATTTTTCGTTAATTCAGTAGTTCTACCGAAAACATTACGCTCAGTGAAGAAATTATGCATTCGTCATAATCTTACTACTGTATTATACTGCGATATAAATACTGGAGATTATTTTTAGTCAAACGGTTGGCCCTGTGAATGTATATGTATCTCTTTCTATAGGGTGGCGCAAAAGTAATCCTCCTATCAGAAAATGCTATAAATTTTGCCTTGATGTAAAAAAATTAGAAGACCAAATAAAAATAATCCACAAGAAGAATCAAAGTTTTTCATATTTTTTTTTAATTACAGCCAAAAAACATCGAAAGGTTATTTTTGCGCCACCTTGTATACAAGGTATAAAAAAATATGAAAAACTTTGATTCTTCTTGTGGATTATTTTTATTTGGTCTTTTAATTTTTTTACATCAAAGCAAAATTTATAGCATTTTCTGATAGGAGGATTACTTTTGCGCCACCCTATATTTATTGATGATATTAACTTATTAAAATTCAGTTTATTTAGTATATTCAAAGCCCCTCTAACTTTACTTCTTTACTCCATATATATTGACGTCCGTGACATTAGCTATAACATTTATAACATACTTACTAACCTTGTGGTTGATGACCACGAATGTATCATTGGCTTGCTTCCAAATCATTTTCAACTTTTTTAATACTTCTACTTTCCTAACCAGGACTATGAAACATATATTTATACATACCTTTTTAATATAGAATTTAGTTTTGAAGCAATAGATGAAGAAATTAAATAATTTTGATGCAAACGATGATGAATGTGATAATGTTCTTTATTACACCGATATCGGTGGGCACGCGTTGTTTAATCAAGAATTTTATCGCTTGATGCTACCAAATGTAGGCTTAACATCTGGTCAAGTTTCTTGTTTTGCACTTTCTACATTTCGATATGTCAAGAGCGGCAAGCTGTGACGACAGCGCGACGGGTCACGACTCATCGTCACTCGCTAATCCTATCGCAATTACACAATTACAGAAAGCTCTCTGGTGGTATTCAATAACCATATTACAAGTATGAAGCCCTTCTTTGTTATAACTTTATTTAATTTGGGATGTAAGCGGTCTTAGTACTGCCCTGCGACTATTATTACTGTTAGCTCACTATTATAACAATATTGACGCAACTCTTATTCGAACGCTTTAGCCCCGTCAAGCTTGAAGCGGTAAATTACTAAAACATTTTTTCTTAGCACGCGTTTTTTGGAGCACATTAAGGCAACGCAACTATTTCAAAGTATATTACTTACTTTTTATCGTCATTTTTCTAATGTGAATCAAGCCAACGAAAAAGAATATCTGCTTTATGGAAAAATAAAAGGAATGTAGTAAGAAGTAATTCCATGCAACTTTATCGACGCCAACGCAAGAATGCGGCTAAGTCGTGACCTAAATGTTTAATTTGTGTTATATTAGCTTGATAAGCCGTAGTTTACTCAACGTAAGTTTACGACGTAACAAATGGTGTTAAGTGCTGAAATTGAAAAGTTATGCATGAATATGGTAGAATTTTTTTTTTTTAATCCTTTATTATATCCGAAATTGACATTGTAGAGTTTGACATATACAATCTTTTGGCATAAAAATAACGTAATAGAGAAAGGCACTGTAGACACTTTGAATGTGAAAATATAATTGTTATTTCGTGTTACCAAGCGATTGTTTACAGGCAACATATAATAACCAAACGTGTGGATTCTGATGAAATGAATTGTGAAATTTAAACAATAAGTTTAATGTGCATAGTTAGGCGAAGCTTTTGTAAATACATACGTTGATAACGTTTAGAAACCACAAATATAAATTGTGAGTGAAATAATTGGCGAAAGTGAAACCAATGAACCGTCGCCTAATGTTATAATTGATTTTAATTGTAACATTCGTTTGTCACGCGACGTGTTTTGATCAGCTACCAGTTAACATTCAAATCAAACGACCTTCCGCGAGGATATAAAAAAAACTAACTAGTTCTCTATTAGATGAATTTATCAGATTGCTTGATGTTTTATTAAATCACTAATCACGTAGCGGAACGGCTGTAGTTTGACGATTTTGATGTGAATAACTTTAAAGAGCTTCATTGAATATTTATGAATATAACCAGCTCTAGCATTAAGTATTCAGTGTTTAGCTACAGTCTATCTTACCCGTTTAACATTGCCTTTGCTGTGAAATTTTGCCTAAAGGCTGATCGTATATCGAAATGTTTTATGATATATAACTATATAATAAGACGTCAACAGTTTGTAATACAGGCAAACATTGTTTGCGTAAACTTTGTTATATCATAGAGTTTCGTAACATCTGCTCGCGCATCACTCGGGGAGAAAAAGCTAAGGTGTGTCACAAGTATTTGACATTGGGTTTAAGTTGTTACATCAATGACATTAAACGTATGGGTCCGGGTTCAATTTATGATTTATTTCAAACAGCTGAATAATAGTTTATTACCTATTCCACATTATAATTATACATAAACTAAAAAGTAGTGGTATCAACCAGTTTCACTTTCCTGACGATGACCTTTTAAGGAATGCCTGATGAGATAACGGATGAATAAAACATCAACCATTTGCCCCAACTTTGTGACTTGATTGTCTCGATATGTACATTTATTCGCGTCATGTGTGAACGCACTTTTATTAGAGGCTACAATAAAAAAAAATCCCTCAGATTTCCATAGTAGCTTGCTAATTATTGCATTCGCTACTAAAATATTTAAATACGCTATATCAGGTTGCAGTATCTGTGCGGTTGGGTCACTGAAATTATGACCTTGGCTCACTCCACATCTATAAATCGCCGAGGGCATGTTGAAATCTTTTCTACTATTATAAAATTTCCAACAGATTCCTACACATAAAATATTACAATTTCAACTTCCAATATAATCCATACTAAAATTTTTCTACGAATGATTTTTATTAGGAACATTTTCAGTAAAATCTTTTATTTTATTCCTCAGATAAAGTGAGTATAAAAATTAATATGAATTATCCATATCGATATTTATATCCGAATTTAGATCCACATTACTCACAGTTGTTTTATTGAAATTAAAAATTAAATAATATATTAATTTTTGCAACAAAGGACGTTTTGTTTTAAGAAAACATGTGAAGCTTGTACATAGTACATACGCAAGAGCAGTTCCTGTTTACGAGACATGTTTTATGTAGTAAAAGTTGATTTTCTACTCGGAGAAGCGTAGGTATTTAGTAACGACAGAACCTTGACATAAATGACTACGGGAATATAGAGAAATTTTATACAAACATCGTTTCACGTATTTATCGTTGAAAGTTATGAGATTCCCTATTAAAACAAAATAAACTTAAACGAATCTCAGCTTAATTTAAGACTAGTGAGTATTCGTACTAAAATTAAAAAAAAACACTTCATTTTATAGCAACTCCTAAAAGAGTATATTAAATAAAAAAAAAAAATTAAACTTTGTTCTTAAAATTTATCTTTAAAACAGCAATGGCGTGTAAACAATTATCACTACAAAAAATTTTACGTGATAAGTTGAAAATAATAACTGAGCTTTCACGATAACATGTAGGATTTATAATACGGCGACAAGCGATTTCTTTTGCTTTAGTAATATTCGAAAAATCGATGCCGACGACGAAGCGTCTTGACGTCATCGGTCGAAAGCGATGGGGTCATCATTTAATGCTGATCCACAAGATTTCTCGTGCTTTGTTTATCGTATGTACACGACAACTGCATCCCAATAACGTTGAAAACCTTTTTAATTTTATTAAATTGAAATCAAATTTTAAACACCAAGCGTATAGTTTCCTTACCAATATTTAAAAACGACACTGTATCCGTTCTCTGAGAAAAATAATAATCAACGCTTGCATTCAAAAAGGATCTTCGGACAGGAATAACGTTGCAAATATTAATCTAACTTAACAGACCAAGTGCTACATTGGATTTTAATATATAAAGTTTCCTTTTTTTGAAGATGTTTCAATGTTCTGTAAAAATAAATGACGCACAGTGGCTACAATATGTCCACGTCAAGTGTGGACAGGCGTAAGCTTTGCGGATACGCGGTTTATATTATAATTCTATACACGTTCATCTTGAATCTCTGTACAGCGAACATGTTCAGTACTAACTTAATAACAACTGCATTGTCTATGATACATATTAATGTATGATGTTTATATTAAAGAAGCTCCTTTCCGAAGTAGAATAAGTCGTAATACTTTGCAAGTTATTTATTACTTTTTGTAAAACGTTTTTTTTTTGTCCGTTAATATTAATAAATTTTATTCATGTTTCACCCATAAATATTAAGTGAAAATAATAAGTTATGGTGTAAATATTAAATGCAAAATAAGCACGAGTGCATACGTCGGCGTGCGTGAAGCAAGTTTTATTCCGAAATTATGGCATTTATAGCACATTTGTACATTAATCGACAGTAAAAATTGTCCCGCGTTGCAATATATTTGCACAATATTCTTACAACATTAATGTAAGCCTTTACGAAAATAATTGAGCCGCCATTATAACCTTTCCTTAACTCTTTGTACGAGCTTGCCTTTCATGAGAAATTCTCTTACACACATTCTACATTCTCATAAACACTCTAAATATTTGATTGTATTAGTCGCCGAGGTATTTTGTTGGATATTATAATAATAATGACAGCATACTCATATACTTTAATAGGATAATTTGGTTCAGGTTCTGCTTCTTTGTCTGGATATGTTTTTTAAATGACTTTATAATCGGCAAGTAACTGATGTTCTCCACTACTTTCTTAACAAAAAAATTTTGTTACAAATTTTTATAACTTTTTTTAAAGTTATGTAATTAACAACCATATCACACTTTTAATATTTTGTACTTTTGGTGGGTAGGTTACGTGTCATTAGAAAAATATATATTTATACGTCCGTTGCTGGTGATCAAACTTTGGATTTAGCCATCAACGTTCGGAGCACGTTGTTGGTGTTAATTGTTACGTGACCACAATAAGCAACACATAAGGTCGACGAACCTAAATGCAGTTCAAACCCAACTGAAATGATTAATAACATCCTTTTGTAAAGCTACCTCTTGACAAGGGTATACATTTTATTTTTACTTTTGCTCCTCCATGTTTGCAAGTAAACTATATGTATTTTTAGCTTGCTATGTTAATAATTTTCTTTATATTAATAAATATAAAATTTAAATAATAGCCGTCATACAGCGCCACTTATTATATTAATGATTTTCATGTTTGCAACTTAACTTATTATATATCTATAAACAAGAAATCGGAACATACGGAAATGTAGTTCAATTATGTACATGTCGACGTCGGTTAAGGTCCGATCCTTGAAGTGTTTGATAAAATCAAGTAGAATTCAACCTAAGCCTAAAATAGGCACGTGAATGAAGAATAAATGAATATGTGGTTAAGTATCATTTCATATTTTACTTAAAAGACTTTCAACGAATACGGAGAGCCGGTTCAAGGAATCCCGCATTGTTTCCTATAATGTGATTTTTCGTACAGAAAATTTTTACGATTGTGAATGTAATGCGAATGAGAGAGACAAATAGAGACTGCAATCGGTACTTGGTTACGGTTACATATTAGCCACTGTACGTTCACTGGTGACCTCGGAGTACACGACAGGCAAACCAGACCTTGTGCCAGGATACTGCTTTACACACAGCATAGCTATGTTTACTGTCGCCAGTGCCTCACCTCGCCTCGGATCATGTGAATGAATGCTGTAGGAAGTTTCCTATTATTGGAAGTGGCAAGCTTTTAATAGTATCGCCGTTTATAGACCAACAAACACTGCAATCTCTTTGTACGCTTTTTTAATGTTCGTTATTACAGTCAACATAATAATGGAGAGATTTCGATTAGATTTAATTTTTTAGTTGTATATTTAAGTTTATCAGGGTCCAAGGCAAATGCCGATTGGCGCTTAAAGGATTTGCAATATCGGACCTTGACGTGCAGAACGTTTAACAACCTTTTTTTTATGTCACCTTGAAACGGTCCGGTCCATTTGAAATACCGATAATATTATGCTTACAGTGTAAAACGCTTTCTAATGTTTTCATTAGTTATGTGATTTGGGGTAATTAAGTAGAATTTGAGAGTAATATTATCTTCCAGTTGATTTTTATTAAAAATATTCAGTACTTTGAATTATATAAATATTCAAATGATTAATCACATCCGGGTTACCGTCTATTATTATTAGTTAAAAATTTAACACAGGCGCGTCGAAATTTTATAGTTAGAAAGAGTTTACTTGTTTGATGTTTCTGCGCTGATTGATGATGAACATAATTATTAATTGCTTGTGTAATTAAAATCTAATTCACTTAGAAAGTTTACTTACGTAGGGCGGAGGTTTATAATTTGCTTTTTAACGCAAAGGTCCCTGGTTCGATTTCACTTACTGTTAACTGGTAGATGAGACTGATTAGTACTAAGTCTGCAGTTTAATGTTTAAGAAATATTAATTAATATTTAAAAGTACAGTTATTTACAATGGACAGTTCGGCCTTACCTTGGCCCTCTACTGCAGACGAATTACAGTCCTATTTAATTATGTTATTAACCGTATTATATTACAACAAAGTAGGTGGCAAAGTGATATATATGACCTGCTTGATTGTTTGTGTGACCTGATACAACCTGCATTATGATTTCTTTAACACCTTGACAAAGTAATTCGATCCAATCCAATGTATAAATCAATAGTTCGATGATGAAGCGTTGATATTCTACCATTAACTTATTTTAATATTTAAAAGAATAGCTTTTGCGTTATTATCCTTCTTTTGTTACAGCTGAATAAGACTAAAAATAACTTAAACCTTCACGACTTTATTTCTTCTTATTAAAATTTATGTGCCTTTAATTTAAGTTTATCCATTTACTTTAAAACCTGTACTTTAAATAATTTCTCTATATTTGAAATACAATTTTTAGTATATATTTTTATGTCATATACCACTTGCAATGCGGATATATATTTTTCAATATGTAAATTTCTTCCTTTAAGTACTATAATTATTGTATTTATTATACCAAAAATTTAATTTCATCATATTTACATCCTATATGAAAATATTTACTTTGCAATTTTGTTTAAAATGTGCACATTTATTAAAAATGAAGAGACACCATCTCAACCGATGGACGTTCATTGTTGACATAGATATCTTGTAAGGTATACCACAAAACTCGATCCTGTGCTGCTTGTTGTCTGTCATGTTTTAATGTTATGTAGAATAACTTGAGTTAATTTTTTTTTTGAGATTCGTTTGCGTTAACAAATTTTTATCAAGTTATATACTTCATAATGTAAACATGGTGTGGGAAATATTGCTAGTCTTTGACCTACTACCGAACAGGTGGAATTGGACTCCCACGAATAACAATCGATGTTTTCAACAAAAATCATGCTTCCACAATTCTCCTTAAATTTGTTTTTCACCGGTTTTCTAATATTTCTTTAAATATCAACTCGGCATTTTTGGCCTCACTAATTTATTTTATGATGATTATTAATAACACTACACTGGATTAATATGACTGAAGAATATGTTCGATATTAAAGATAATACTAATAAGTGTACATACATTTTGTTCCGTTTTGACATTTATCAACCAAAGTCCGATATTACGTGAATGCAAGAATTATGCGAAAAAACAAAGTTGCGTTAGTTCTTTTCTATTGTTAATTTTTTTAGATAGACTTATGTCTTCAGACATATCTTTAACTTATGCTTAAATTTTATCTTGAAATTAAATTCTGAAACTATTTTAATGATAGTTAACTTTATTAAATATAATATAAATAATAATTTAAGGTGCCAAAAGTTGTGACTTTGATGGTACCATGATCAAGGAAACGTCATCATGTTTCGTGAGTTTTAAATAAATATAGTATTAACGTTAATTAAATAAAATATTTTTTTAATTTTTTCTCTTCTATCATATTTTAAAATATCATAATTTTTAAGTAACGAAATAGAGTACTTATTCGATATTTAAGTTTTATGAAATTATATTTAATAATATCATCGTTGTCATACATTTTTCGATTAAATAAGGAATAACTCTTTAAGTTTATTACCGCCGTATGAAATTCTGTGGTCGTTTTGATGTTACTTTTAATAAAAAAGATTCTCGTACGGTAGAATTACTTCTACTATTTTGTACGTGAATACAAAAGTATAGTGTTATGTTGCAATATTTTAATTTTACACATAGTGAACAACGTTGTTCAGACAATGTTTCTTCTATTAATGATCTCCTTATTACGTCAATTTTAGCTGGTTAAGAAATAATCGGGTTACAGAAAGATAAAATGTTAATTTTATCTCCCCAATCAGGCCAATGTCTGTCGATATCGATGGTCATGTAGGTATACAAGTTGCGTATGATTCTCGGATGAACAAGTTCCTAATAAAGTGGGCTGTAGGTTCTCTTTGCCACGTGTACTGCACTGCACATTCAGTAGGGGAGTCCGGTTGTCGAACCCAGGCGTAATCGAGTCACGCAAATCGGAGTTACGAAACGCACGCCCAGCCCAAAGACATTAGGCGGGGAGATGACAATGTTACAATATAATGCGAGTTGACGGACTATTGTTAGTCTCATTTAGTTCAATGATTTACTTTGTTACCATTAACACCATGGAAAATATTTATAATTCGCTCTGCTCTAATTAAAAACTTAAATATATTATTGGACGTGACAAATAAACTGCCTAAGATTACACATTATCAAGCAATCGGTTGATTTACAAAGTTAACTTGAATAGAATCTAAGGTCGTTTAGAGGAATCAACGTATGGAGGTCTCTTCATTATATTGGATTTTTATTATGCGCGCTATATCGGAATAATTATTGGTTCCTTTTATATCAATCTATAAGCTGTTAAAGTAGGCACGCTCACCTAGCCTTGCGCTCGGTGCGACCTTACGTCTAGTGAAATTGTACCAATACCACGTATCTGCCAATAATGTTGCGGCTGTGTGCGAAATTGAAGCTAAATTATTCAATTGATACGTCCATTTTCTCAATTATTCACAACATTAACAATCATTATTTTATATACATACAATACTTAATTTATTGTGTTAATATCAAATGTAATATAACACGAATAATTTCGGTAACATGTGCGGCTAGCGCATTACGTTAAGTTTAATAATAACCATCCACCATTGAAACTCAACGGCTTACTTCCGTATGTTAAGGCGAAACTCGCAAGCAGTTTCGCGGAAGTCAATACTTTCCGACAACGGTAATTGGATCATTACTTACTGTTTCACACTAATTTAAATATTAATTAAAAATTATGTTACATTGGTAATTGTAATTCCATTAAAAGTTCCGTTAATTTCATCAAGTTAACTACTGCACATATTTTTTTAGCAGTGATTGGTAATCAAATCCCTATAATTTTTTTTTGGGAGGAATGAAATAATTGATGCTATAATTGTTGGAAGTTGTTGAAGTGGAATTTGTTATATTAGAATTAAATTCCATATTAAATTTTATCAACAGCAAGTTACATATAAATTACATAATCTTCGATGACCATTGCCGATTACGGATCGAGGCAAGGAAGAGTAAACTTACTGAGCGAAAGTGACCGTCACGTACAACTTCACCGACTCACACTTTCATAGTGTATATATGTAATTTTCACTCACGCTCTATTTTCGCTTCCGATTTCTCACGATCATATTCTATATTCGCAAGTGATGCAACGTTTTACAATGCTTGTTTTGTTGTTGTCTAACATACTTTCGCATTTCTTTGCATATCCGTTCATTCCCAGTGACTAAATCGAATATGTTAGCGCAACCATATAGAGCCAATATTAGTTGCATAAGAAGGTACCTCCTTGAAGCGAAGTTGTTTTATTCTATGACGAGGCAGCTGAATTTTGCAACGTGTATACTGACAAAGAATTCCTTTTGGTGATTCATAGCTTCTCGGTTTTAGTAACAAACAATGAGCACGCGTACTGCTCGTAGGCGCCGTTGTAGTAGACAGATGTGATGTGGTCTCGCTGAGTCACAGCATGCTGGCTCAGCATACCATATTATAGGTAAAATGTCAAACTAAAAAATTTTCTTATAACATAGAATTATCATTGTTCCAGATTTATTTTTCTTTGCATCTACACGGTGTGTGCGGATGTCGACATCATCACGGAACCGCGACCAGGAGAAGAATACGTGTTAGTAAGTTCCGGTCAACAAACACCCTTAAGAAATTTTGAAACATCTCATAAAATTCCAGAAAAGCATCCTTTCCATCGCATTTTCAAACAAGATGAAAACGATAAAATTATTAAAAAATTACACAGCGGTAAGATCAAACACTCCTCAGAAGGTATTGTATCAATTGAAGAGGATAAAAAAGCTCTTTTCAAAAAGGGACAAAAGATAAAAGCTTCGGAATCGATTGAAATCGATGTACCAGTATCTAAATTAGAAGACATAAAAATTAAAGAGAACACAAAAGTTGTAGAAACTAATCCAAACTTAGCAGTCGCTTTAGAAGCAATGTCTGAATCCGGCAAACTAAGCAACAAAGCTGCTACTACAACACAAAAACCTATTTTAACGACCGAAGCAATTGGTTCAACTAAGGCATATGATTATATCCCAATTAATTTTGATACCATAGATGATATTAACAGTGGTTTATTATCTTCTAACATTAAACTCGAAACGGCTGGTTCTGAACAAAAGCAACATTCTAGAATACAAATTAAAAAAGGTCCTAATGGACAGGATTATGAATATGAATATATTTACTATTATTACGACGAAGAAGATGAGAATAAGAAAGAAACAAAAGATAAGATTACAACAACAACAACAACAACAACAACAACAACAACAACTGAGAAAATTCCAGAACCTCCGATAAACTTTCATGACGGACCATCAAAAGCAGAATCCGAAAATCAAATAAGCAAAGATAATAAAAGAAGCAAATACAGTACCATAGATAGATCCAGTATAACTACCACAGTAGCTGCGGAAGTACAGAATGAAGTTTTACCTGCAGCTGCTAGAGGCCGCTCTCGTGGCCGTAATTTTGCTCCTGCACCAGTCGATGAACAAATAGAAGACGAAAGGTAATGCATCATTAAGTCATAAAAATTTAATTTGCATGTTTTAAGGTTAAATGTTATTTTTAATCGTAATGTTTTTTCATCTGAATAAGATTACCATCAAGTACTCGTTTTCCGCCTCGTGGCCGCAATCTGGTTGCTTCGACATCTACAACAACCCATGTGCCGGAAGTAGTATCGGAAGCTATAAGGCACCGAGGCCGTCCACAAAGTGATAGTGTTGCTGACGAGTCTATTGGACAAACAAGAAGCAGAACTCGAGCCCACATCAGGTATTATTATTATGTAACCTTAATTGAATATCAATAATTTTATTTTGATTTGTTCTCTTTCATACTAAACACATAACTTTTACAGGCGTCCAAGTTCAGAACTTGTAGATCTTGATAGTTTTAAGACACACTCAGGCGACATTCCTTCTCAGTATAAAGAACCTCCGTCGAGATATTTATCCGAGAGCAAAGCTTCCGCAGAATTAACTGAAGAACAAGCTATATTAAATGAACCGTCACATAGTAAAGACTCAGTCAGAGAAGGACACAGTCTAAGTGGTAATATTAAGTTCCAAGAAATAACGGATGATTCAAAGCTGCCTGCTGATTACAAACAAACCACATCATACGAACAGGATGCAACTGAGTATACGACCATGACTGCAATGGAAAAGGTCGCCCTCGATCTTTATGCGTATTTAGCTGGTGAGAACTTGAATAATGAAATAAGCTCTACTAATGATCTATTAAGCTTCGATGGGACGACTACTGTTGATGACGACGGATGGACAACGGAATTGATAAGTACTACTGAGGAGGACACTACTACTAGTAGCACTACTACGACAACAACAACTACAACTACCACAACTACCACGCCAGCCCCAACTACGACGACCACAACAACGGCCGCGCCATCAACGCGCCCTTCGAGATTCAAGAGTCGTCCTGGAGCTCGAGGAAGAGCACCAATTTCGACTAGCCTTGCAACTGAGGCGCCACAAGAAACCTCCACAAGAGTTCGAGGTAAACTTACGACATCTCACTATTTTATCACTCGTTAAAATGACTGGTTCAGCCACAGCTGAAACAGCTCTGATTCCGTTTGTTTGTAAAACATTTTGAGACGATCTTTAATTATGTGATTTCGTACATTTTTTTCAAATCCTGTTCACATATCGGTCGTGGAGAGAAAGTTGTCATCACGTAAGCTACAAAACAGGCTCTTCATACGACCATTTTACTAGCTAAGCTTTCAATAATTATCTTGATTAGTTTTATCTTTATTTAGTCTGTACAGTATAAAGTCGGTGCGAAAGCGAAATGCCAATTATTCTTATGTTGCTTTGCGATTGTGTTATGCGATGTTATGAAATGGTAAATTACCGCAATTTATTACGTTGTGCTACTTTAACCACTGCGTTTTGTTAGTTTCTTTTTATGACGAGACAACTAACACTTATGTTTAACTTTATTATTATTATTATTGTTGACTTTAATTTTTATGTTTGGTTAATAAATTAAGACATACATACATATATATCACGCCTCGTTCCCAGTGGGGTAGGCAGAGACCACCTCCTGGCACACCTCTCTCGGATCCTCCACTTTCATGAGCGTTTCATGCATGCTCGTCGGTTGCGAGTACTCTTGACCTGGCCTTTCTGTAGGACATCTTCGATTTGATCGAAATATGTCCGCCCAGGTCGACCTGCACCGATTTTTCCAATCATTCTTACCTTGTATACCTCTTTCGTCAGTCTTTTTTCATTAATTTTTTCTACATATAATCATTATTAAATTGAAACATACATATAACATTACATATAATATATATTAAATTAATACACCACTTAATTTATACTTCCAGGAGATATATTATATTAAAAAGATGCATTAATACGAATGCCCTTTACATATTTGGATGGAGGAAATATGTACAATAAACAAGTTTTTCTCGACAGGTCGATTTGGTAAGCCGAATGGCGGGCGCAAGACTACAGCTGCCGGCACCTCTGCAGCTACCGAGTCCTCATCCGCCGCCCCTGCAGAAAAACCAGTAGCACAACCCAAGGTATGCATTTATCATTGGCACTTTTTACTTTTTGTATTATTTAAATGCGAAACTTATAAAATATTTTATGCATCAGCGACTGTTTGCAATGCGAATAATCATTCTTTTTAAACTTTACGTCGTAACAACTGCATATAAATAACGTTTTCGGTAAATGAGAGATACGAACAAATAAAATTTCAAGTAATGATATTCAAATATAAATAATGTATGTCGGCTTAAGCAACAACTTTATATCAAGTAAAAACTAAAACAATATTCTGTACGGTCAATTAAAACTTACGATTTCAGTACATAATGTTTACTTCACTAAAATGACGGTTCAACGCGTCTAAAGAAATGTTATGCGATATTATATAACTAGTTTTCACTGTTAACATGATAATTACTACAATAATCTCTGTTACGTGATTTTATGCATTATACATACGAAAAAATATTATATATTACTTATTCTACATGCATACAGATAAAACTGCCTCATCGATGTAGGCTAACTTACGCTTCGTTACAAGTAGGTTTGATTTCGTTCGGGGCCTCAAATTGAAGAGTTTAGATGGTGTTAACGGTTTTTGGGATCTACCTGTCCAAAGTAGCCACGCCTGAAACACAAGTCGCATAAATTTTGTATAATTGCTGTACTCGTCATTTGGCATTCGAGTCGACAATACACTGGTACTGGTTACAGAATCGTCCCTTCTGAGTCATTTTTATGTTACGCCGAGGGTAGAATAGTGGTGAAGATATTTTAACCCATCCCGTTTGAAGTAAAGCTAATAACTAATATAAACATATAATATGACTTTAACTTTTCAGAAAACGATGGGGCTCCAATAAACATTGTTGTTATTGGAATACGTCTTTTTGCATTATATAGTTTGTACTTATATCTAATGTTATTTACACTAATAAATTAATTATATATAAAAAATGGACTGTTAAGTGTATTTAAAATAACTATTTTGTATGTTTAATAAACGTATTAATTAGTCTTTTAGGTATTTAAAAAGATGTAAAAGTATCAATAATTTTGAAGGAGAATTTGGGTAAGGACACTATTAGTATCATAGTAAATATGTACTAATAATATTAAAGATTAAAAAAAACATCAACAAATGTATTATCTATAATACTAAAATATACACTTGTATATTATATGTGTATTGAAAGGTCTTCCAACAGGGACTTTCGTACTTTGACAGTTTATATTGACTACATTGAAGCTTTGTATGTAGAAATGGCTATCATCACTTTAGTTAGTTTTGCCAAATAACCATGGGTAAATACGGCATTCAACAACACCAACAAATGATGAAGTTATCATTATCATTTATCGTTATTGTTAACCATAACTGAAACTATTTTATATTGCTCAGCGGCTTTTACTATAAGTCATGATCTAACATGACATAATATTATGTTATATAAAAATATTGCACAAAAACAAATAAACAACACGCGTCTGTATATTTTTTTATTGCCATATCAGTTATGTTGGTAATTTTTTTTTTATTAAATATTACATCTCCTTTTTAAAGGCGTTCGGTCGTCGAGGATTGTTTGCGGGCAGAACTCGGCCGAGTTCAACCACAGCTGGACCAGTGCAAGAGGCGGTCAGCGCACAAACCGAGTCCTCTGCGCCTAGGTAATATTTTTTATATATAATTTACTTAAAGATTTTCCGCAACGTTAAGGAAATCTATAGATCCGAAAAGCTAGATCACATAGTGTAGAACAAAAAAAAAATCCGTTACTATTGCACGCTAATCACAATAAATGTAATCTTTTTAATCTAAATACTACGAAAACCGACGAAAAACAATTCGAACAGATGTTTTTTGTTTATTAGCATTTAATAATTAGTAGTTTCATTAAACAAGTAAGCTAACGAACCGTTAATATCATTATTAAAAGGTTTTATCAATTTGTTTACCTACTGGGCAACTAAACCTGCTTTAAAGTAATCAGAGCATACTTGAGTTAAGTAACAAATGCTTGGCCACTCACTGAAAACTAGTATTAATAAATGTAGATAATACATGAACTGTTTTGAAATACACACAATATAATTTGCATTAAAATTACTATTAGAAATATTCCATATTCATATTTATATGTTTGTTATAATAAAATGGTTAAAATAAAAAATAAAAAATTCTATTATATTTTAAATTAAATTTGTATTAGTTTAAATTAATTTGGTTAAGTAAATCGGTATTCAACAGAGCCCGTTTGCGTCCTGGATTAAGGCGAGGCCCGGTGACAACCGCTGGCACCACAGTTGCTCCTTCTTCAGCCGCTTTAGATTCAGTTGCTGATGAGACTACAGCGCCTAGCGCGAGTTCCGGAGAAGTTTCTGAAACTACACCAGCTCCTGTTAGGGCGATTGGGTAATAATATTTTTTATGTTTTTCCGTTTAAACACCGAAAAGAGTTTTTACACAACACAAATTATTTTGAAGATATGTAACCAGTCTTGTAATAAAAGGCACTAGTAACTAACTGGTGTAAAAAGTTGTTGCTTTAATTGACATTGATATATTGATATTGGTAATTAAGCAGTAGATTTTAGATATGTGGTAGGATTTCGTAAAAATCCTATAATGATTCATACTCCGCTTATGGATATAGGCCCGAAATATAATTAGAGACTTTCATGTTACTAAGAGATGGGATCTTTGTTACGGCTACTGCTCCGTTAAAGATATATGAAACATTCTGTTATTGTTTTAAACATATTTTTGCAGTCGCAGACCCGGTCAACTGCGCCCGGTTCCAGCACTACGGCCGGGTCCGAGACTTAACCTCCGTCCCAACGCCCGTGCAAGACCTGGACTTGTAAGCGCCGCACCCGTAGAGACATCTGAGCCTTCCGTTGCCGAGACTTCCGCTGCAGATTCGTCTGTAACTCCAGCTTCTGAGCTCGAATCTGAGGTAATTCATCATTGTAAAGCGACATAGTAACATATATCACTAAACGACTACTGGGTGAAGATTATTGTTAAAGACTTACGAATACGCAAACTGGAAGTAATGTGTTACTTACATCTGTCATGGATAAGAGTTCTAAGGGAGGATAATCATTTAAAGAAGAGACCACATTTAGACCTGCGCTGACGGGAACATGAAAACGACATATAAGTACACAAGCTGGAGATTTGTATATATAGCAGAGGATTAGCATAAGAGACACCCATGTCCAACATTGGACTGCCGCGGTCGATAATAATGACCACACTGGTAACAACTATATAGGCACGATCTACTACTTTAGTAAGTTGAAGTAATTTATCAAAAAATTAAAGTATCGTTAAAAATAATCATACAAAACTAGCACCTTTGAGAAATAATATTAAAAACTTAACGGTTCTAGCTGCTGATATGTTTTATTAACACAACGTATTACTACCAGTTACTTTGTTAAAGGTTAACGCACCGTTGTGACTGCTTATAAGGATTACGAACTTGGCCGGAATTATAATTGATTTTCAATAAAGAACAATTAATTTTATTATTGACATTGACGATTTTTACGTGCAGGAATTACGTTTTAACATAAAAACGTGATCGTTTTATAAGTACAAGAGAACAACATTAAAGTTACAATACGCAGTGAAGTTTTTTGTTTAAATCATAAGTTCTATTATTCCATTCATTAGGGATCACCAGCGACGCCGGCACCGGAAACGCCACGTCCAGGTCCGAAAATAAGAAACCGTCTTCAAGTCTCGCCTTCGCCTAAACCGCGTGTGGCTGTAACTCCACCAGCACGCCGACCTAACCCATTATTAAAGAGGAAACAAGCAACAGAGGTAATGAATATTAGTGTTGTATTATTAAGTCTCGGTAAAAAAAAATTTTAAAGTTCGCGGGTTTCGAAAAAAAATTTAGATTTAAGCAATGTTGAATATATGTAATTTCTGTTAACTTGCATTGCAACCAATAATAAATATTTAATTTATAGGCTACGACAGAAGCGGTTAAGAAGATATCTACGGAAACGACAGAAGAAAGCACGAGTGCGGAGAAGAGTGAAACGGAAACCGAAGCTCTGCCGGCTGAGACAACCCCAGCTCCTCCATTGCGAGGCTTGGACGCTCTGATAGCCCGTCGCAGGGCCGCGGGCATCGGTGCCCGCGTGGCCAGGCCCGCTAGAGGAGCACGCCAACATAATTAATTCTATGCACTTCATTGCGGAAATCCGATGAGAGTACGACGCCATTTTAAATACAGAACCAAGTACGAAGCCAATAAAAGATAATAAATAACGGTGTGGATGATGTAAGGTGACCCCTAAAGCGATAACTTCAATGATTTGAACAGTAATATAAAAGATAGGGCCTTTTACAATTAGTTACTGTGTTTGATGTCAATAAACGATAAATATTGATGATAACATTGATAATGACTAAATATTTCACATTTTATCGTCGACTATGAAAAATTTTAAGTCGTGACTCAAAACGTTTCTACACTGTTATTATTATTTTACGTCTGTTTAATGAAATCGAAAACGAAAATAGTAGTGATTTTCTTTATATCATAAAAAAATATATTTATTTAAAGCTAAAGATTTTGGTTTCACGCTTTAATATTTTAAAACCTTACGTTGCATTCTCAGTGACTATAATCATTTACATTTCGTTTTACTTTAGTCAATTTACTCCACTAACCGTTAAGTGATTAGTGTAACTTACTACGTATATACTTTCAGAAATATCACCATTAGTTCTAATTTACCGTTTTCGTGTGTGTAATTAGATATTATTATTTTTATGTTTGTAATTAGATTTGTATTCTTTAGGTGTCTAACACTTGCGTAATCTTCGAATTTATGATTTCGCCTTTGAATTATATTAGCCTTATAGGGAATCTCCTTAACCTGACAGCTATGTACATACTAGTGTTAAATATTGTTCGTTACTCATGTACGTAGCCACGGGTAGTCAACACCTAATAGCCACTAATTTTCAACCAAATTACGGACATTCCAATATCATTTGTCTTAGAGTGGACGTATTCGCCAAAGCAAGCATATTACATGAAGTTAGATTTCAGATTACATCATCTATTAATCTACTATCTAATCTATGTATCTACCTACTTTAAGTACAGTCGGCGAAAACCCAAGTTTTAATAGTTAAAACAATGTTTAAATTTACTATTTGTGTTTTTTTTATTCCAAATTGTTTGCATAAATTTATGCCTGTACGGAATATTAAGGTTTTTTTATAAAAAGAAAACATCGTAATTTATTAATGTTAAGTGATGAAACCTTTTTTAGGGCTTAAGCAAGGAAGTCGTCAAACAACAATATCAAAAACTTTCATCTATTCGGCTTTATTTGTATCTTGAAGCACTGATAGTTAGTGCCATCGTGATATGTTTTGTATCTTTCGTAAGTGTGATAATAAACTTTAATTGTAAGAAAAACACGTTTGTAATTGTTTGATTTAATTCACATAAACGTTTGGTTCGATATGTTATGTTATTGAAACATCTTAAAATAAAACTATTTAACATATTGCTTACTCGATACTTTCAGTTAAAAATTGTAATTGAGAGAATCCAGGTCAAGTGAAGCAAGAGCTCGATGATAAACATCATAATGGTATTATTTTGCACTTTAACATTTTTCCTAAGGTGATTGAGTCAAACTGGAAATATAGACAGAATAAATTTACAGCTGCTTATACGTAACATTCGTTTTAGTTGAATCATTACACAATGACCTTATCCAATGATAATTGTCGTCTATACAAATAAATACAATTTAAATGTCTGTTTGTAAAATCAACGTAACAGCTTTTTCCTTTATTTTTGCTAATATTTATATCTTATAAACATTCGGTATAGTTACTTATGCCGAAAAATGGTTTTCAAAAATTTATCTGTTTCCTTTCTAGACTGCTTCAGATGATCATTCTAATGAAAGACAGTTGAAGAAATAATGGATAACTTTTATTAAAGAAAATCAAAATACAACGTTAAAATGTCTCTCATTATTATGTAGTAATTCTGCTTCAGTTTTTTCTGGTAAATTATTAACAAATAGTATGCTTTAGTACCAATTATAATAAATATTCATTAGAAGTACAACATTCGCCGAATTCGTTTAGTGGATAATTAAATATAATCTTGTATTGTGTAAATCTCACGAAATTGCAAGAGATCGTTAGTACAGAGCGGGCAAGTACGATGCCCTATTAATAATATCAATACAATGATATGTATGTACGTATACATATGTGTAAGTAAACAACTTGTTATCACGCTCGCTCAGTTACTGCTTTTTGCCTTTAATATTTCGTCATGGAACAGGAAAGTTTGTCGCCACTGCTACCACTGTGCAACAATGGCTATCCATGTTTTTGTATAACTACATCATAAAATGATATTTGTTAAAAAAAGTCACAAATAACATCCACCGCCCTATAATACATTACGACAACTTTGAAACATTATAATGTCGTGTTGAAGTGATTATTTATATATATTTACGTACAAAAAATTTTAAAAACGAAATTTATTGTTATCATTACTTAATAAATACATATATATAACATTAAAGTAATTTTTGACCTGTTTAATCGATATCTGTTATCAATATGAACTAAAAGTGAATAACATTTACTTATGAAACTATGTTGTTGATTAATAATGAACAGAGTGAGCGGTATTTAATCATTTAATATTTTTTTATTTTTATAGGAAGGTTGGACAAACGAATGAACAGTTCACCTGGTGGAAAGTGTTCACTGACGGCTATGGACAGCCTCAACACCAGAGAAGTAGCAGCATTGCGGACCTTCATATATGAATTTCGATGTTTTTATAAATATACTTGTAATGTAATGTTATTCATAAATGTCAGATATTTAGAAATAAATAATGAGTTAAAATGACTATTTATTAAATAAAGATGTAGCATCGAAGTAATATCCGTAGTACACTTATTTTTATTGTTACGATGTTCGGTATCTCTACTAAGGAACGCAAAATCTATCGCTTCTTTCTTCATTTAATACTGGTCACACTGCGACACGAACTAATATAACCAAGCGTCATGATCACTCGTGGATATTATTTTTAACAAGTATGAATCAATGTCATATATTATAATTCTTTCGTATGGACCACCTCATTGGTTTAGTACATAGGTTAGGACACCTCCACCGCCTAAGGGAGAAATAATTGCAAGGAAAGGTCAGCTATCGGGTGCAGCGATTACGGCTTATACTCCAAAAAAAAGTGATCAGTCGGAATAAAAAGATTGAAATTGTATTCTTTTTTATTTTTTTGAAGCGATGACACGAACGGCTAGTTCATCTGGTGGTAAGTGATACGCCCGCCCATAACAACGTGACGCGAATCAGGATAAACCAACAGTAATAGTATAGAAGATAATGAGAACAAATTAATTTTTACTGCGTTGAAAGAGTTATACACTATTTGTAATGCATCAAAGTATTTATATGTTTTATATAGATTTATACGATTTTAGGTATGGTAAAGTGACAAGAAGGTATTTATAGGATATAAAATTTAATACCTTATTTTTTTTAATTAATTTAATATTTAAAAATTATAATTTAGCGCGAACTGTAAACTTTAATTTTCTATGTATACAGAGATAAAATTTGTAAAACGTAATATTTAATTATACTAGATATGAACTTAATTTCTTTCACTGATAATCCGTTAATATAGTAAACATTTGGTCACCATACATTTTGACGTGTGCAATGAATATAACTGGGACGTGAACTGACCAATCAAATTGCCTCACACAAACTGTCTACCGCCGACCGGCTTTAGTACTGATTGAATCAAGCATCGAAACGCTACTAATCGTAGTTTAATATCAATTTTACTGTAAGTACTGAATTTCTTTTACTAGATAAATAATATTATACAGTACTGACTTATCTACTCTTTAGAATTATAACTTTTTACAGCATTGATAAAAGCTAACGCTATTAATTGTCTTACTTAATTCCGCAATGTCTGTTTTAACGTGTATTTCTAATGTTATTTTGCGTTATAACCTTATGTGAACTTAAATTATAATAATATACTGTTTATGTTGAAGATAACAATGTATTTTCTTGGTTAAGGGATATAAATGATACCTGAAGTTCATGGGGTATATGTAAAAAAAGTAAGAATTTATTATTTATTTATACAAGAAAAGATAACTGACTATTATATGTTGTTCTCAGTTTTGAGTGCTGTTTAAGTGTTCATTATAGTACGTCCCATAGTCAATTGAACATTATTCAATCACTAGAAGTTCGACGAAGCTACTATTTATCGATTACATGGCTCATTCATCGTACATTCATATCGAAAACATTTAAAATATATTTGGTTAATATAATAAAATTAAGTTCAGTAAAAACTTTTTCAATTTTGCTTTTCCTATGTCAGAGAATGGGGCTGGATATTAAATCTGTTCTTGTTGTGGATGGCGTGGGGGAAGATTGCACCAAAATCCTCAATTCGCATGGCATTAACGTTACCAATAAGCCAAAAATCACTAAAGATGAACTCCTGAAGGAAGTACCCGTAAGTATTATTCAAAAACGAGTAATGGCCAGTAACTATTTGACAAGGTATCTAACAAAAAATATTTACTACAAAAAATTATCTAATTTAAGATAAATCTATTTATCTAATTGGAATCTGTACTTGGAAAGTCTTTTAAACTTGTTTTATCTACCGTCAACTAAGTCTACTCTATAATTATACTTACAAGTTTGTCAAAATTGTTAACTTTACAACAAGTTATCTCCTTAATAGTAATTATCTAGTAATACTTAGGCCCTTTAATGATTTCATATATTTAGCCATCATTGATACAAATTACAATACAAATTAGCCAATCTATGATAATAATAATTAAGGTACTCTATGCAAATTGACTGCAGGATAGAATAAAAATTAAATAAGCATTCATCTCATTTTAAAATACTTTAAAAATAGATATATAATGAAGTAAAGCAAGTAGCACAAAAAAATTAATATGGAAAGTTATGTGTGGAATTTGTGCTTATTTTTTAAAATGATTTATTATTTCACTATCAACAGAATTATGAGGCGTTAGTGGTGCGATCAGCTTCAAAAGTGACGAAGGAAGTTTTGGATGCTGGCAATAAGCTTAAAGTAGTAGGCCGCGCCGGCGCTGGAGTCGACAACATCGATGTACCCGCTGCTGGCAAAAATGGGGTTGCAGTTATTAAGTACGTTTTAACTTCATTATAGAAATAATAGAAGTCATATTTTCGATTTATTTCTCATGATATTTTCTAATGAATTTAAGTCTTTTTTTCAGACATGTTCACATATTGCTTCATATATGAATTTAATATTACGCAGCCAATCTTAATTTAGTAACATTATTATCGTAACCATCCATTCTTGTCCACTTCTGAACAAAAAAGTTAAGAATCTTTTTCTTTTTTTGCAATTCCTAATAATAAACTTGGTGATTTCATCCGTTTTCAGTGCACCGGGAGCCAATGCTTTAAGTGCCTGTGAGCTTACATGCAGCCTTATAATGTCGATAGCAAGACATGTAGTACCTGCTGCAATAGCACTTCGAGCTGGTCGCTGGGATCGACCCCTCTACACTGGCACCGAACTTAACGGGCGAACTTTAGCAATAATCGGATTAGGCAGAGTTGGTAGAGAAGTCGCGATTCGTATGCACGCCTTTGGAATGAAGGTAGAGTTTAAAATACTTACTTATTTACATATAACTAATGTTGAACAATATATTAAGATGAAGCTGTGCGGTAAAATTATAGAAAACGTTAAAATTGTTTCTTTAAAATATGTGTGCTTTTTAAAGATTTTGTTTTACAATTGAAAGTTTTCTTTCTAAACACTTTCTGCCATCAAAAAGTTGAGCAAAAACAACAATTCTTTGTTTTGAATTCTAGTGTGCTGGTGGAATTATCTACACTATTATGAGCAGGCTTAAGAATTACCATCAGATAAACGTCCTGCTCGTCGCTTAGATAAATTAAACATATGTGAAAGTAGAATAAGATTTAGTCACTTTACCTTCTCCACGTACCCTACGCATTTACTAAGAGGCAATTAAAAAGAAATAACTCCTGGAACTGAGCAGGAGCCTACCTGTTATCATAACTAACGTAACATTCATTGCTTAAAATCTCAAGTAATATGATATATGTTTTTTTGTTATATCGATCAAGTAAAGTTAGACTCGTTATTATAATATAATATATGAAAAAATGTTATTTTAGCTAATAGCGGCTTTTTGCGATTTATAAGTAGTTTTTTACTATGTTAGAAATTTTATCAAGAGCATGCCTAAGTATTAAATTAAAGTTCCTATAAATTGCGATTTATGTATAAGTTTTCGTTCTAGAATAGTGGTTTACTTAACGCTATGAAACTTTAAAGGGGTATTAGAAAACATTTTTACAAGCATTTTGTGCGAAATTCGTCATTTCACAGTTTAAAAAATGATGAAGATTATACTATCTAAAAGTCAAATGCTATTTCAGCACTAATTTTATGTATTTTATAATAATGTCTTTCCTGTAAAAATATCATCGATTTTCACGCCATTTCTTCTCAGTGCAGAGATAAATCTTTAATATAAATTGATAATTAGAGGCGAATGTATATTCCGATTTGTATCATATTTCTTTAGTCTATAGCTAATTTAATATTATTTTCCTTATATTTGCATCTACAGCCCATTTACATTTAATTTTATATCTAATACGTATCATATGTAAGAATGTCTACTTTTGCCGTCATATCAACCATGACTTGCGTGTCTTGCTGGATTTATTTATTATCTAAAGTCCAGTAAAACGCCCTCTACACTGTTTTTACGACTGTACATTTATTCATGAACAGTCCTCAGCATTACAAATTATCTAACGCATCTAATTGATTTTGTAACAATAACACTAATAAATCAAGATTTCGATTCTGAATAACGATTTCGTTGAAAATTTTTATTTGAATAACCACTAACTTAACGATTTTCTAAGATATCAAATTAGTAAGCACATTAAGAAGCCACCGTAGAACTTATTAAAATTATGTCTACACTGAGTTTCCTGCCTAGGCTTACAAGAAAATAAAATGGTTTAGGCCTAAATGTAGTAGTAATTTAAATAACTCATAGTAGAAATTTTTTAAATTATCAGATCATTGGTTACGACCCACTCGTATCAGCGGATCAAAGCAAAGAGTTCTACACATCGCTAATGGAGTTAGATGACATTTGGCCACTTGCTGATTATATTACTCTACACACGCCTCTCCTTGAATCAACTCGCAGTAAGTACAATTAATATTTTATTATTCGACAAAGTGACGGGACGAGCAAGACGTTCTTCAGATAGTGATGATGATAAACACTGCTCAACATTGTGCCTGTCGCTTTGGGACATATATTGGATGGTATAGTTACATCAATAATGTCATAAATTAAAAGGCGTTTTAAACCGAAATATAGTAATATTAGAATAATACTATTTAGGATTATTAGAATAATACTATATAGGCCCCTACAAAGCAGCAACAGAGAAGTACCATCAGTAAACATTAACACTGTATAATATATCAGCCGCCTGTGGGCCACTTTTGTAATTTATATGTCAAAGATATGGCGTACATTGAATATAGCGCATGATTTTTATATCTTCATCACTCGGACCATTCCCACCTACCCCATTCTTTAGTATCAATCCATAATATTATGGTGGCCCACTCTATTCACTTAGAAATATAAACCTGATCTCCTTTGATACAGATTTCGTGAACGAGGATGTTTTCAAACGCTGCAAGAAAGGCGTAAAGTTGATCAACGTTGGACGCGGTGGTCTCATCAATGAACAGGACTTGCTGACAGCGCTCAATTCTGAACAGGTATACTTAATAGATTTCTTTGTTACGTGGTTAGACAGTAGTTAATTAAAAAAATGATTAAAAGGTATTGCTTCTTACACAATAGCTGTTTTCCTTATTAGTAATATTGATCTTGAAGATTCAAGATCTATTAAGTACAAGTTTTAAGCCTGGTTTGCTCGACGTAGGTCGGTGGTGCGGCGCTAGACGTGTTTGAAAAAGAACCACCTACGGACCCATTGACCTGGGAGATTATCAAGCATCCGCGCGTAGTGGCAACACCGCATCTCGGTATGTACAATAAAAAACTCAATAACCCTCTTACTTTTAATTAATTCCACTTCCTTGTGTACGTCCGTCAGAAATGCCAGGAAGAGTGCGTTCGTAGACATACACGGATGTTTTAATATTATCTCAATGTTACCTTTCATCGCTATATTAACGAAACCAACATAATGAAGTAATATTTAAAACGTCATTAACAATACGGATCTGAACCAGATTTGCAGTCTTCAAAGTTTAATATTTTGAGAAATTTACTAGCGCTATGATGTTCGTAAAAGTAATGACTAAATTTGAAGCAAATAATTACAGGGTCTAATCTTTGATAAATTATATAAAAAAACTTTGTAAAGTATTATTTTAAAGAATGGAGTGTCTTTAATAAGATGTCGATCACCTATCGAAATCACTCCGAAACGTGTGAATGTGCGCACGGGATACAAATATTTACAATAAAAGGTCATATTTAAAACTATTTTAAAGATCACGGTCTACAAATTAAGGTAAACAAACTATATATATAATATTAAGCAAACTTCGAGGAAGTGTACAAGAACCTAAAAACCCTGACATTTACAGTGTTTAAAAATAATAGCGACGAAACCATAAATAAAAAAGAGACGTAACAAGTACTGTCTGTTATTTCGAGAAAAACATAGCCCGTATGAAAATATTATAGATTAATATGTACAAAACTATGATATTGACGTTTATTCTTATTTTTTTTTTTATTTCTTTATATACAATGTTGAAATAGGTCCCGTTCTTTCATAACAGTGCTAAACTCGAATGCAATTAGTTTAATAACAGGTAGCCAGCAAGGTTTGCGTGCACTTGTCACTGCCCCGCAAAAACCTTGAATTAATTTGACACGCTTTCATATCAAATTACCTTTCATTTATGTTATTAGTATTAGGTTATAACATAAACATTTTTTAAACTCGTTTAATTTACCTAATTAAAGGAAAAAATACTTGTGGATAGCAAATAAAAATTATATCTTCACGAGACGCGACAGGTTTATTGGTAGAGTTAGTTATACGTACACTGACTACGAATCTTGTTTCCGTACAGAAAATTATTACAGGAACTTAATTTTGCAGGTGCCTCAACACAGGAAGCTCAAGTGCGAGTAGGTCAGGAAATAGCCGAACAGATTGTGAACTTGGTAAAACCGGGCACCTATGCCACGCCCCTGGCCGAGGTGACCCGCATTATCACCAAATGAATTGAAACGTATCATCACTGACTTAAGCCTGATATGGTACATTCCTAAGAATGTACAACCATTTTTGCATATAGTATCCATATTTTTTTTATTCATTCTTAACTTTACATTATTAAACTTAGATTTATTTTTAGTACTTTTAATAACTCTTCTATACTTATCAACATCTTGATTTTGTAGTTTTCGTTCAAATTAAGTACAAATTTGTAAAAATTAACTTGAATTTATTATAAAGTTTACTTTTAATTTTGCTTTGTGTTTTATTCTATAAATTATTTATTTAAAATAAAGCAACGTTCTTTAAATAAAATGTGTCCACTGCCAAAGTTTAGACTAAGTGCTTATTATTAAAAAAAAAAAACTTCGGCCAACGTTCCCTATGCGATTTTTCCCATGAATAAAATAACTAAAATACATTAAAAATTATTTATTTATAATTACTTATGACATACAATTTACAAATAAAGTAAGTGTAAAAATCAATTATCTTGATTGGTCTCGGCGAGTTTTGACCAGAATTTATCTGAGAGGGGATCATGGGGAGGAAAACGGATCAGGAAGAGGAAAAGGAAGAAGGTATTAACAGTATCGGTATTTAATGTAAGAGGTTAGTTTCCTCCTCGTCTGGAGAACGTTCTTCCAGTTCTCGCGGGAGGGGCAGCATCGTTTTGTTCTTCCGGTTCAGTTTCTTGGAACGATCTTGATGAAGCTGCTGAGAAACATAACGGTAAAAAACTTATAAGCTTCGTAATTTCTCTTTTGTTGTAGATATGTAATGTTTCTATTGTCTAAAAACCTGGTAGATTCTGCAGCAGCGCCTAATTTTGCCGCTAAGCAGCAGTGTGGACACAAATTTTTCGTGATAAGTGAAGAGCACTGTATATGTTGTATGAATAAACTATCCCGAACCAGGTTATGGGTAATCGTATTGTTTACTATTGAATTTGAGGTGCATCTACATGATTAATATTTTACTATAATTTATAAAAAATCCTCCATGTTGCAATGTACACTTCTAATTAAACACTACTATTCCAAATAAACTTCACAAATAAAAAAAAATATTAAATAATATATACATAATATTCAAAGTAATAAATAAAGGAATTTTTTCATGTATTTTAGAACAGTATAAGGCACCTATATTCGTTAAGTACATTGTTTTACTTACGTCGTCCGAAACGGCCTCTACTAGGCTTAGGAGGTGCTGGTGCTTCTTCGACATTAGTCTCCCGCGTAGCTGTGTTAAAACGTTTTTTACCTATATTACAAAACAAAAACTTGTTTATTATGACATTAAGACATTGTTCCGGATTGCTTAAACTGTAAAATGTTTTCATATTGTGACCAACTTATTCACAATGGATGTCGTAAATTTTTTCTTAAAGATGCCTGTTGTGTTCGACCTCTGACAACTCACATTTCAGCACAAGTTGTTTCATAAGAATGTTTCGAGCGACGTATTCACCCAATTAGTGTCGTGTTTTAAATAGAGGGTCATACAATTCAAGGATAACCAGATGAAACGCCACAATTTATACACCACTACATTGGTGACAATGATCAAAATATCATTCAGACTTTTATTGATTTCAGTGGTAAGCGTCATATGTTCAAAATCTACAGGCCGTCCTTTGGTTCATTAAACTGTTTAGATGCTACTAATTAAAATTTTATTTATATATCATTTAAATATCCATTTAAAATTAGCAATAATTACCTTAAAGAAAAACGCTATTAACATATTGTGATATTTAGCAATAATATGTCACTCACTGTAACTGGATTTGGCAGCGTCAGCAGGGGTATCTTGATACTGCGAACCGGCGGACGATGATTGTCCATTGCTTTTAGCTGAAATGGAGAAGAAAAAAATTATGTTAAATCCAAATGTCTTAATATAATTTTAACGTTCTTACGAACCAAACGTGTTAAAATATTACTGAAAAAAAAATAGATATAAATTTTAATTTAAGCCACCTTCAGCGGCTTGAGCACGCCGTCTTTTCAGAGCTTCCAGCAGATCTGCGTTGCTGCGGAAAGGGCGAACGCCACCTGAGACTAGCTTTTTGCCTTCTGTGGACGACGGTGGAGCTTCCGTGGATCGTTCCTGTGATTCACCGTCCGAATATTCGGCATCATCGTCATATTCAACTTCATCCTAAAAAGAAATCTTAAATTATTTTAGAAGGAAAAAAATCTAAATGAATACTTTTTACGTACTTAAACTTGGTTGGAAGTAATTAACGGTTTTAAGGTGTTACCTAAAATGTTTTTATCATAGTGAAGCTGCAACTTAAATATTGGTAATATTGTAGATTTTTAGTGGTAAGTTGTAATAGTAATAATAGCAGCTTATTTTTAATGATAAAGATGAATCGAAAAATAAGAAGATGCTACTGGGAACTGGAAAATCTATGTTCATTTAACAGTGAGACTTATAATAACATTAGTTATTCCTTCCTTCTTCAATTTATATTATTTTTAGTAATATGCGTCATAAACAGTATCCCTATTGTTAATATGTTTAAAATGGATAGCAAAACGTTTTATTGGGGAATCATTTGTGCTGTTTAAACAAACCGATATAAAGGCAATATCATTAAGAAATTGCATGTATCACGTTACGGTACCGTCGGTAAAGAATCGTTACACCGTTGCGATATATTCTTCATACCGGTTTATATTTTGTTACACGAATAAAGAGCTTATGCATTTTACCGCCGGCTGCAATGTTTTCTTCGCGAAACCAGTTCAATTATTGCTATACGTCATACACCTACGTGTTCAGGTTGAAATACCACTAAAGAAAGGCAGCTCATGTAGAGGTCACCAGTGAAGGTAATTCGCTCATCGGCTACTAGTCCTACTTGCCTTGAACCACATGAATTTGAGTAAAGACATCTTATCAAAGAGTTCAATTTTCTCAGGTCTTATGGTCATACATTTAATATTTATCAATTCAGAAATTATAATTTATTTCATTCAATAATTTACTAATATATTTTAGTAAAAAAAAATAATAGCTTCAAAGATAAACACTTGTTTACTTGAGTAGGAAGGTGCATCATATACCTTAATAAACGATATTCATAAGTGCACACGTCGTGCCTCACGATACAACGTTACACACTCAATATAATTAGACATGATGAAATTGTAGTACTAACGCCTTCACTTTTAGACGGAAACACCCACAAATAGATAAGGTTCATAAAACAAATGATGCGATCTGTGTAAATGTGCAATTGCTAATAAACTTTCATGTTTTGACCGACTATCTCACGCGTTGGCAGCCGGGACATAGCATTGTTATTTAATTCTATTGCAAATTGACGATACGAGGGTAGTAGCTAGTCAAATAGGTTCTATTAAATAGTTATAGGGTTTCAATCATTTGATCTCTAGATTGATTCATGGATTACTATTATAAAACCTAAACAATTAAAAGCTGTGTTATAGGGGAACTCGAGATTAAAAACAATGAACAAAAAAGTAAAAAGTTTACATAAACAATAAAAATAACAAAAAATAAAAATTATTGCTAAATATACTCCCTTAAGGGAGTTAAATAATTACATATTCAATATTTTGTTAAGCAAGGATTACAAGTGACAAAAAATACCGAAAACATTCCAGGATAAAATATTATGACAAATAATATTAACAGTATGCCAATATAGATAGAAATCATCTTAAATATTATAGTCCATTAACGATATCAAAAAACATTAACTATGTACATAGAGCGCACCTTTTTAATAAAATTTAATTTAAATAAATAGTATCTTCCTTGAAAAACCGGATTCGAGCACTACAGAGTAGTATTTACCATTTCCTCATACGTTTTTAGATTCGAAAGAAAACATACTCCAAATGTAATGTATCTTGAGTTATTACGCAAACCGACCACACCAACTTTGTATATTAGATCAGATATTTATCGATAGCAAGGTTTATCCGCTCCTAGACTCGTTAAAAATATTAATTAAACATTCTAAAGTCACTACCTTAGGCAACTCGTAAACTACATTTGGCTTAAATAAATATATAATGTATATCAGTTCGAGCTTGTTATTCTCGGTGAAGTATATAAATGATAGGAAAGGAGTCTGCGATGGCAAAAAGAACGCGGAAACGTCATAAATACCTTGACACTACAACAGTGACTGTTAGAAACTATTTATCTCTTTATAAATAATACCGTTTCTCGGTCAATTTGATAATAGCCTGCACAATACAGTAACAAGTGTCTGTGAAGAAATTGTTGCGTGCCGTTAAAGTGAAACAATCGAGATAACTTAAAAATTTGTTCCCATTTTAAGTTATGACTTCCTTCCTATAAAATTGTTATATAATAACGCTTAAAACTTACAATAAAACATATAATTTATAAAATACCTTAGACATCTTTCACATATTACTTATGAAATCAATGAATGTAAAATGTTACAGGTTTGCGTTGAATTGCTTACGAAATGGAGGCGGATGTTGTAGTTCAATATGGTATGGTCATAGGCCTGCTCTTGAAACCAGTTCTAATCGCTGGCACTTCAATTGCAATAGTGTATCAGTGTCCTACTCTTGAACCAAATAGAATTAGAATTTGAAACGAGAACGTAATCGAGAAACTTTGAGGCCGCAATCCGTCGAAGGTAGCACGATATACGTGGAATAATTGTATTAGATAAGAATACGTGTACCACTACCACACTTCACTTGCGAGACAGCTTACCCGGCTTGCTTTTCGATTTTATGATCAAAAACAAAACTTTTTGCTTTACTACATACTTTCTAGAACAATAATTATTTCATTTACTTTAATTTTTGTTGTTAACTGTAAGACAAGAGAAAATCGTTAGATCCTATTTTATAGTATTTCTATGTGTAATATTTTTAAAATCTCTTATTGAAAAGAGTCTACTTATATGAAAGGAGTATTTAAGAAAACTTAACTTGAAAAAGCTTCTATAGTTAAATTTACTAAATTTATTACATTTATTAAGATTGAATTACCTGTGGCGCTGCTGTGGTGGTGGTTGTGGTTGCTTTGCCTTTGGATAGTAAGCCACGTTTGAGCAGGCCACGGGAAGGCGCCGCTCGTGCTTCGTTCTCGTCCTGTGCAGATGCCAGCAACGCCAAACACGCTACGAGAACAAATCTGAAATTAAAAAAGATACCTCGATTGTATATTACGTGATGTGATCATTATAAACTTTAAGAGGTTTTTTTGCAACCTGTCAGCGCTTATCTTTTACCTCTGATCGATCTTCAATGTAAATTAATGTATGATAAGTTTTACATAAGAGGAAGATATCTGTAATCTTTTATAAAAAGGTTATGCAAGATGAAAAAGAAAGACAAGAGTTAACGAATGATTATGCGCACCATCCGTTGAGTGCCACTCATAATTATTATCGTCTTCAATTCAAGAATACAATATGTAATTTAAAATTTATACGACAATAGGTAAGGCAGGCATTACAAAATATTTAGTATATCTGTTCAAATATAATTGTGCTGTAACAAATTCATTTGTTCGCGTCACACGTGCAAACGAGTGCTTTAATCGACCAAATGATTTTAATACAAGTATCAAGTTTTTGCGAGCTTTGTCCTTGCACGTCCAACCTTTATAAGTTAACGCAGTCACATACCTACTGGTCGCAGAAACGCGCTAAACCGCGGAAAATAAACAAAGGGACAAGACGGGTTATAAGACGACATCGGAAAACTCAATTCGTATTTACTGCATTTACACAACCTATGTAATACATTGGTCATTATTAAAGTTCTTTTTGCAATGGCGTCATTTCAAAATATATACTTCCTGTTTCTTTTTTTTATGACTTACTACCATTGAAATGTAGGCCAAATAGTTCAATGGCGTTTAATGTCACCTGTGAGTGGCACGCCGAGGTTGGGCGATCGGCGCGTACGGAGGCGGTTCCATGCTCAACGTTCAGTGTTCGCTATTCAGAGACACGACTGTGAAGAGTTCTACGACTGGCGATAAAGGTCATCACGTTACTATACGCGGATAGTTGAGTAACAGGTCACTCCGAGGGCCAATTCAAATGACGATCAAACAATTCCGCATCCGCTTCCGAGCGGAATTCGCATATAATCACCCTCAACTCTCATTATTTTATATAATTCACGCCGTAACTTGTTCAATTACTCGGGTAACAAGACTCCATATGTTATTTCTAATGGCGACAAGCACAATGCGATACTGTGTAAACATTTTAATTAGCACCTCATTGTATATTGAACATTTACCACCAAGCTCCGGTGTCACAAGAAAATTTTACGTTACATTTATAATTGTTAATGCGACGATGAATGTACAATACCCTAATGAATTAAAATGTTTGTAGTTATCCAATACGAAATATTTGAATACGCTCCTCACGTTTGAACTCGATACGTTTATGTCCCAAGTCACAGTGGGAAAAGTGCAACTTTCTATGTTCCAGGTATTTAATATCAGGCGAACGTACAGAATATTAAATGCAAGCACATTATTTTAAATGAATAATAACCAGAAGGAGCAAGAAGTAAAACTGACCTTGTTATAAAATGCGGCTACCTGTCATAGTGATTGTACAGCCCTTGGACTGTGGCGAGAAGACAAGGCAAATCGGCAAATAAATTCTTAAATATCTTCATTACTATGAATATATAACGGTTTTTAACATTACATAAAAAAAAAACTCACAATTGCAGCATTACTACAACTAGTTTATCTCATTTCTATCTGATCAGTTATATTAAGCCATGAGAAAAATTGTTAAGTTAACTTCTCACAATTCACCCAACTTACAATTAAAGTTAAGCAAACAACAAGTTGCATCAACAACGTCTAATCCGTGTTAGAATAAATCTGTTAATCTGTGTGTTGAGATGTTTTTAACGTTATATAAAATATACCTTAAATGTGAAAGAAACTATGAAATACAGTATGCTTGCATCTTACTACATATTATAGGTAAATGTCAATAGTTTAGTTGCGCAACAATATTTATTGCTGTATGTATGTCTATGTGCGTAAAGTAAGAGTCGACTAACATACGTACTGCTGAACATCTTTATTCGATCATTTGTTTACGTGAAATGTTAACATGAAGTAATAATATAAATAAAATTCAATTAAATGTGTATCCAGACTAGTTAAGATGAATTGATGACCTCTTAATTTTGTATACATACCGGTACAATCATTATCATTGTCCTCGTGTTGAAATAATAGTAGCTGCTTAAATCAAACACATCGAACTCATGTTATTAATTATTGATCGATATTATTCTTAGATTCCATTCAAAAATGTGGAGCGCTTAACAACTAGATTGCTACACATTAATAAAAAAAAAAACTAGTTTAATTCACATTTATTAATTCACATTTAATAGGCTTTTTTTAGAAAGGTCAAAATATACGTTTTAAAGATTTAATTAGAATAAAAAAAATCATGTAATGTAGTTCATCATTTTCATTCCTAATGGTATAACAATAAACCATGGAGTACCTTATGAATTCAATGAGCCAATCGTAAGTAATTCCTTGCGGAGGTTCAAGGAGGAGACGTTACGAAATTGAGTGAAAAAAGTAGGAAAGCAGATCCCGTTATAAGACGGGACAGATGCTAAGAAAAAGATTATTTATCTAATACACCATATGAAATCTAGTAATTTGTTTATTCTCTTATTACTTAGTCCATATATTATTTAATTTTTACGTTTCCCTTTTTTGTTTAAGACACAACAAAAGGTTATCTCTGTATGAAGTTGCATCATGTAATTGAAAGCATTGCCTGTAAATATGACTGTTCATCCTGCATAACGACGTATTGCTTAATGTAAAGTCGCGGATCTAACTTTCAACATGGGACCAAGTCAAGCGACCGGTTCGTGGTTTCACTCAATTAATTTGAACATTATTTGATTCGGTGCACTAGGCCAGGTCAACACTAAAATAATGAGTTTTAATTAACGAACATACACTATTTGGAAATAATTATACTTTTAATAATTCTCTTAACTTTATTGCTTAAAGTTATATTAAACAACGTACACTATTTTCCAATTTTCTTCAATTGTCATTTTATATTTAACGGGCTCTTTTTTTTATTTAACTATCAAAATAAATATTTTTAAGTAATTTATTAATAATGAACTGTTATACATTCCGTTAATAAATAAATACGCAAAAAATAATTAAATCTTTGCATTTCTTTTTCATACATTATTAATAACAAACATTTTAAAAATTTTACACCGACTTAGTTAAAAGCATTAAAGCACTTTAAAAAATCCAAATTAAAAAAAAAATTAACTGTTTTAACGTTACTGTTTCATTTATCAAATAAATTAATCATAATATACGATTTGTTTATGTATAACACTGTTAAAAATGTAATAAGTGTTTCTTTGTATTAACGATCGAATTGCTTACATCGCGGAGCGTTATATCAAGATAACTTGAAATAATTAGGTAAGTTATTTACCTAATATACAGTAAATTTAATACATACAGTTTACAAAACATTCATGATTTTGAATAGTTACTGTAAAATCGCTAACGCAGTCGCTCAGCTGAAGACTTGTAACGTACATATAACTTTGTTATATAGAAAGCTAAGAAATACGTGAGATAACTGACGTGCTGTTACTTACAAAGGAAGATTCTTCATGTTTCTGTTGAAGCCGCGAATGTCGCAACAAACACTGCTTTTGATCCTTTCTCCACGGAGCGGCTACGTGCAGGTCTAGTGTGTACGGAGGCCACGGTTGATCTGCCGTTCCAACTTGAACACCTCAGGTACACTCCAAGTTTCGGTGTCGCTGCACTAGACCGCCCGCCACCCCGGCATCATTTACCTGATTTATATGCATAGAGGCATACTCGTCACGGACGCATACCGATCATTGTTCACATGGCAACATTTGGTGATTTCAAATAAATTTGAAAATCACCGAAATTGTTTGAAAATCTATTGTATTACCTACAATATAGCGGAGGTGACTTTATTAAAAAAAAGCTATGAAATGAGTTTGCGAACGTCCTTGTATAATTTAAGAAAAGGATGATTAGCGGTGTGGGATCTATAATTATATTATAATAGTACTAGGCTTAGTCAAAAACAGGACTAGGAGGAGAATTAGTGGATGACACAGGAAAACGCAGAGAGAAAGATCTTTCTCTATGTAGCATGTCGTCATGAAATTACAATTCACTAGTGGCGTATAACCCTTAACAAGTGCAAGAGACCGGACACTTAGTGTAGAGCCCTGTAGTCTCAACATAGCCTTACATATATCATATAACGTCGTAACTTTAGTTCTTTATAAAATTTTCTAGTCTTTTAAAATTATAACTCAATGCTTTTTTGAAAAATATACGTTTTTTGGACGACTCAATATCTCACTTATTTCACACACCATGCAGTTTTTATTTTTAACTAATGTATAATATGTAACTGTAATTAAGATGTTCTCAAATTTTTATAAACACTCAATAAATAAATAAAGATAAATTAACGAAGTTTAAAATTGAGATATGATCTTAACATTATCTGCAAGCTTTTACGAAGATCAACGGTGAGATTCGCTACTTTCATTAAGGTCAAAGGTGAAGATGACCGACCCAACGTAACAATATAATGAAGAAATGTCTAGACCAATCCGTGTAACAAACGATAACATAAAATACAAACAAATATATACAGGCTGTTAGGAAACAGTTACCGTAACATTATTTACCTGTCTACTTGAATAATTACTTGTTTGTGCATATGACGGCTGTAGCACTTGCACACATTACTCATGCATATGCATATTAACATATGTACCACAATCAAACGCCAATTGAACTTATGAATTGAAAGACTTGTAACATTCTGGTGTACCTTATGAGTAATCTTTATAAATTTATCATTATTTTTAAACTTTTTAATTACTTGGAGTATCTGTTATGAAATGGTATTTTTTATATTAAATTTATTAAGGAAAAAAAAATTGCACTAGTTTCATAAAATTTTAAAAACCAAAAAACTAACCAAGATTTAAAAAAAAACTGTTTCTGTTTATCATTTACAAATTTTTTTCGCAAGAGTGAAATTTTTGTAACCAAATAAACTGTCTATTGTAAAAATAAAAGATATAAGAATGAAAAGTCAAATAATACATTTCATTAATAACATTCGCTATAATATATTTCAACTTAACTCCACAACCATCTACGACTATACATATTCATTAAATAAATGAATACATTATCATTTTTTCGTATGGAAATAAACTCCATTTTATAACTATGACATAAAAGCGTTTAAATTGTTTAATTTAATACTACCTGTTCCCCGCAAAAGTTGTTCTGTACTATAATTAAAAATAATTTTTCTCTTTTTCTATATTTTCTGGACGTAGGTCGCTATGGCCGCCCCCCCCGACCAGGTACCCGTCTTGTTGTGGCTGTGGGGCTCAGTAGCTTGCTTGGTCACCCACAGTGAAGCTCAGATGAACCTACCTGGCCGGCCCGAGGCCGTCGCTCTAGATGAGATCCATGAGCTCAGCTCGGATGCGTGCCGGTGGGTTGCGGCAGCAGACTCTCACTGCCATCTGCAGCCGTGGTGGAGTTGCGAAGAGACTTTAGTCTCCGCGACTAAGCGGTGTCGCACCGTTGATGCAGCGGCGATGGGTTTATGGGGGAAGAGGAATGTCGGTATTGCATTTCATCGCTCTCCGTACCTCCACGGCCCTATAATATTTGGCAGCGGAGCTGAACACCGCAGGAGCTGGGAAAGTTTTCTCTCTTGGCTCCCATCGCCTCTGGGTGACGGATTCAGGATGATCGGTTGCGCAGGTGACGGTAAGAGGCTGAGAAGAAGAGGGCTATATGTTCCGGCGCATCGTTACAGAGATGTAAAGGAGGGAGTTCTCCCTCCGCGATAGGGCGCGGTATTGCTGGTGAGGTCGCGGAGGTGTGCGAAAGCGTTCCCCTGGCCCCGACGTAAAACGACGAAGATAGAATTTTTTGGGAGTTTTAGTGGGAGCATATTCGATATAATTTGTTTTTGCACCCACGAAGGCAAGTAAGCGAAGGCACTTTCACCACGTAAAACAAAAAAGGTCTCTGTTGCCGGGGACCGTCGAAGTAGGTAACTCAGCAGCGCCAATTTCTGTCTTCCAAATAGTGGTGTGAAAATATTACTGTGTTCCGATTTGAGGGTGCTGTAGCTATTGTAATTACTGGGGTTACGACGCACATCTTATGTCTTAGGCGATAGACGTAATGTGGTTCAGTGTATACCATCCTAACTAGCACCACGCTGTTATGACAGACAGATCACTTAATATCAGGTGAATGTTGTACTTGCCTCGTCTCTTAATTGAATAAAAAAAATAATAGAAATAAATTCGTTAAAAATGTTGGTTTTAAGTATATTTTTTGGACATCCCATTATTTTATAATTGCCTATTACTGAACTAGAATGTCGCAAAATACGTATTCACATGGTTACTCTTTGCCGCTTGATACCAATCAACGTTTCACTCAATAGTTTTATTGTTATAAATTAACAAAAAGTAGCACGAACATATTTAAACCACTAATGAGTTCTGAAATTACTATCATAATATCAGTAATGTTAACTTGTGAAACCCACGTCATTTATTAAAATAATTCTTAAGAAGTTCGCAAGAACTCTTTAGAGACATGTTTAATTTTTATTTTTAATAAAATGTGCTGCTCGGTGTGTAATACTAAATTATGTCAGATACATGTCAGATGTCATGGGAGCCAAGAGAAAAACTCTCACGACTCCTTGCGGTGGATCCGATCTTGATTTTCGCCGCCACCCGTTATCCGGCCGCGGAGGATAGGGGAAGCGGCGGAACGCAATACCGACGTTCCTCTCCCTCCGCGACTCCACCTCGGCAGCAAAGAGCTGTAAAAAGCCGCCCCTACAGCCCACCGGTACGCATCCCATATGAGCTGAGGCCTAAGGCCGCCTTGGGCCGGCCGGTTAGGTTCCTCTTTGCTTCACCGTGGGGAACCAAGCCACGGCTATTGAGCTCAACCGCCACGACAAGGCGGGAACCTGTTCGGGGGGATCTGTCGTTAACATAGAATTATTGTTAGTTAGGGCTATCTTGAAACTTAATTTAGCTATGTTATAGTGGCGACATAAAGTACCAATTACTTTTTTCTACATTTATACTCTGAGTGGTCTATTTTATCAACAAGAAATTTTTGTGACCGTTTAAATAAGCTTTTCTCAGTGTATTTTCAATTACAAGCAGCACAGGCGTTAGAATGTGTATTTATCAATTACAAATTTTTTGGCATACAGTGCCTTGTGCTGATGGATAAACTAATAAAAATTTATATTATATGTGATTAGGTTCCGCGTTGTCTACAAGATCCTGCTACGTATATGTATATTTATGTGTATATACTTAGTTATATCAGATATTTGATAGGAGTAGTAACTTTAATAACTGTGTTTCACATGTGGTATTTGCGTTATATGGCACTAGCAATCCCGGCGAAATCCGTTTCGCCACCAGATGGCTTCGTTTTATGTAACATTTCGTTTGGTGATTAAAAGATAAAGAAAAATCTTTTTTTTTGTTTTATATTTGAAAAGGAAAAATTTTATTTTATTTCACAACAGTAATGAATTCATTTCGATTACAAAAATAAAGTGTTATTTAGTTGAACTTCTCCAAGTAAATGAAAGTGAATCCAAAGTAAATACTAAATCGAAGCGTTATACGTGTCCGCAAATTATCCGTTTCATTGAAGTGCTCTTTGGTAAACCACATTTTTTGTTTTTTGATCTGACGTTAACACAAACAAAGCGGATGGTTTCCCAACTCGTGAACATGCAACGTATAACTGCCCATGTGAAAAACAATGATTTTCTAAATTTATCCCGCAAACACTAAGCGATTAGCCTTGCGACTTGGTAATTATCATTGCGAACGCAAAGCGAACTGAAAATTGCAATCGTTTGAAGTCAAACGGAAGATCAGTCAGAATCATTGGTATTCGAGGAATACATACATTTTCACTTGCGTACTTTGTGTTAATAATGGTTGCCTCAATCAAATTCGGCATAAGTCTTTTTACCGAAAGTCGAGTACCGTTGCAAAGTCGTGGTGAATTCAAATTACGCAATATCATAATAACTGTACCAACTTTGAGTTGCAAGTTATGTGGTGGAAATCCTGGTAACTCCAGAGAGTTCAAAAACTCCGTTGGATAATTTACTACATCATCGGGATTTGTTATGGAATCAACGGATTTGTATGTCACCAAATCGCCAGCAATTTTTGATTGAATGGTGAAATTCAGTGCGTGTACATCATTATTCTTTGCGGCAAGAATTGCTCGTTGACTTAACCAAACATAATTCTGATAATTCTCACTAATGTTTGCGAAAACATTTTCAATAAGAGCTAATTGAGAGTCTACAAATCGGCAAAAGTCGTTGGTAAGAGTAATTAATCCACATGTCGCATCAACTGGGACTTTTCCATTTCCAACAGCTAACAATTGTTTGGAAAATTGTGCAGCACTTTGATCATTTTGAAGTTGAACTCTCATATTAGTGGTTAGCGATAATGTTTTTACGTTATTCCATAAAGGTGATGTCTTCAGGCAAGCATCCAATTCATCTGCAGGCGTTCCACGGGGAATTACTGGCAACGTCTGCTTGAAATCGCCTGCCAACAATATCATCAAGCCGCCAAAGATGTTGTTATTTCGCCGAAGATCCTTCAGTGTGAAGTTAAGTGCTTCAAGTGATTTCTTATGTGCCATTGTGCACTCATCCCAAACAATGAGCTTGCATTGCATCAACAATTTTCCCATTGCACTGGATCGGGAAATATTGCATGGAGTATCAATTGTGTTTAAATTGAGTGGCAACTTAAGCGCAGAATGTGTAGTACGACCGCCATCTAGAAGAGTCGCCGCAATTCCAGATGATGCTAACGCCAAAGCTATGTCACATCTTGATCGAATAGTGGCCAAAATCAATGAAATGACAAATGTTTTCCCTGTTCCTCCAGGTGCGTCCAGGAAGAATAGACCACCAGTATTATTGTCCACCGCTTGCATTAATGTTTCATATACTTGTTTTTGCTGTTCATTAGGCAACGGCACATTATTTCGAACGAATTCCTGCATGTATCAACATTGTATTGCAGCTCTCGATTTAATTCTTGGTTGAATGCATCATGCATCGATCGATTTGGCGCAATCATTCCTACTTCAATCAGTAGCTTGTTTGCAATAGTCAAGCATTGATCCTCAATCAGAATCAATCCTTCATTGTAGATTTCATAGGTTATTTGGATGTCAGAATTATTCGTTTGAATGCGCAAAGCGATGCAAGATATCTTCACATATGTCGTCTTTGTATTTGTTCCATAACTGAATTGGTTGTGAAGGAAAACATGTGGTGATGATAATTGCGAACAGCGTTCGTATTTGGTACGCATTTGATGAAATAACTGAATCCGCAAGTGTTAAATCCCAATGAGAATCGTTCTCCAGCAAACCCAATAGTTGACATGCTTCTCGATATGTTTGGCAATAGTGGCCATTCACAGTTTTCAAATACGCAAATGATTTTGGTCCACATACATTTACCAACAGCAGTCGCAAATAAAAACATTCATCATTTCTAGGATGAACAGTATACATGCGACCTAGTGAATCAGTGGAAAACACCTGTGGCCAATCTGGAACTGGGGTTCCTTGTTTGCGACATTGGAATTTCTTTGTTGATTGATTCCAAGTGTAATACTTGGGCATTTCAACGTACATCAGCGTCGCTGCGAATGGATCTGCTTCACACATTGCAAAGAAGCTAGTCAATGTTGTCGATGGTGGTCTCTCAGCTCGTGCCGCATTAGCCTCAGTGAAGTAAACTCTTTGGCCATTTTCCAAATGCACTGCTAACTGTGCAACTGTGGGATATCTTTCATGAATTTGAAATGACAATAATCGCCACAGTGCTTCATTAGTACTGACGTATCTGCCCATTTGGAAGTTGCTGATTTCGTCATTCGCATTTTCCGACGCAATACCAAATACAGCCATGTCGCTGCCTTTTGTGACGTACTTGCACAAATATTTGATTGATTTGGCCGAATGACAACTCTCAACATTTGCATGTGTTTCGAAAATTCGTGATAGCAGCGGGCAATATCGTACAATGAATTCATTTTCGATCTCAATCTCTTGATTTTGAACTTTAACTTTGATAGTTCGACCATTATCTTCTTTTGAACGCCGACGATAAACTGGATATCCATCGTTCCCTGTGACTGTTTCAGCAACTAACGGTCGCGGATATCGTTTTGTGTACTTTCCATCAGCCATGCAAGGCGATAATGGATTTAATGCACCGCACGGTCCATGCACCATCTGTGTCGTCACAATGTCGTGTAGATGGGGATCAGTGACTGGATCAGGAATTTCAGCTGATATGATGTCATCCACTTCATTTGAATGTAATTTGTCCAGCAACCAAATTAGGATATGAGCATGCGGTAGTCCAGGCTTCTGCCATTCCAACGAGTACATATAACAACGTGTGTCACCAAAAGCTCGATACTTAGTCAGCACATCCATCATAACCTTGAGTTTTTGCTGAAATATTCTGGCGATTATGTCATGGCGATCTTGCGGTTTTTGGCCCGGTTCCAACTCACGTTCAATTTCCGTCCACTTTGGATTGCATGTGAACGTAATAAATAAATCCGGAGTCCAATAATTTCGCACGTACGTCATAGCATCTTGAGCGTATTCGTGTATGTGGCGTGGGCTTCCGATATAAGATGATGGGAGAATCGTCAGACGTCCAATATTCTGAACATCACCATCTGAATGAATAGCATCACGTAAGTGTATACCTCAGATAGTAGCTTTGCCTGATTGAATCGGATGAACGCTAAACGTTGGGTCTCGACTTTGACATACATGTCGACAGCGAATTGCTGGAATAGCCGACGGCACTTCAGAATGACATTCTCCTTATGTGTACGAATCATCATACGATACGCATAGTAATTCATTGCGCTTAGATTTTTATTCGTTGATACGCCTGAAAATGCAAAATTAAATGAATTGTTAATGGAAACCAATAACAGCAATAATAGCAATAATTAGTGTGTGAATATTGTACCTGTAATTGGATCGACCATCTTCAACCTGATGTTGTATCCGTCTTGCCCTTGCCAATAAATGATTGGATATCGTAACGCATCGTACAAACGATGTGTCTCGTTTACACAATGCATGATATTGCTTCTGCGCTGAACGAGAATGTCTCGCGATTTAGATGGATCGCCAACAATAATTGCAGCAACATCATTAACGGTGGGTGCATTGAATCTTCGCACATGTTCACCTGTTGGGGTACAATCCGCTCTTATGACAAATTTGTGCGTATCCGATGGCATTCGTTCCAATGCTGTTTTGAACATATTAACCACAGCATTATTAGCGTGAAAAAATGCTTGCAACTGTTCAATAATTCGCCTCTTTAACTGTTGTGTTCCCTGTATATTGCACCGCACATTCAGCTGATCCGCTATCGACGAAATGAAATATATTTGCAGAAATTGATGCGGTTCATCTGGTGTTGGCACCATTGAACCATGCAAATGATATATTTGTCCTTGTATCTGTAATTGCAAACAATCATTTGTTGAAGAATACGGTAACTTCTGATCGTGTGATGGTGTAGTGTGTGGTGTATATGTAGTTGTTATGTGTTGCAATTCATTGTGTTGGTGTGAGTGATTGGTTATGTGTGTTGTATCTTTTACCTTGCAAGTCGGCATGAAGCCGCCTTCTCGAATGATATTAGCTCCAAAGGAAGTCATGCGAAGGCAGTTATTGTATTCAAGGAGGTGTTGAAGAAAATGGCTGAAATCGGGATCACTTCCATCGAATAATGGTTTCAGTGGCTATGGTGGTGTAAGTAATGGATCCAGTTTGACTTTTCCACTTGCGCAGCACAATCCAGCCGTTTCTCTTTTGAACTTTAACGCATTGCAATATCGGCATATAGTCGTCATTGGTCCAATATCTAAATTTTCATCATCACTGTAGTTCGCAGTGGGATCATATTGGAATGCCAAGCGATTGTATGATGCCAATGATCTTCGTGTGCTCACGCGTTGTCTCAATCGGGCATTTTCTCCTATTATATTTTGTCTTTCTTCGCTTAAGTTCTGTGAATACACTTGTTGCTGGTTTGCATGCTTGTGCGGCGGCCGATGTTCGCACGTCGTCCTCTAGCCATTTTGGACTATGGACAGAATGGTGAATTTAACCTCAAATGCACGATCCACATCATTTACAGTTCAACTTACCACCTTAAAGACAAATGCCTACTGTTGAAATTGAATAAAAATTTGCACAATACACGTGATTGATTTGATGGTTTCCAATTGAAATGTTAGGAAACGAATACTTATTTTTTTACTTTTTTTTCACAATTTCACAGTGAACACAATACCGGTTTGTTACATGAAATTAACTGAGCACAGAACAATGAGTAGCTGTCAAACAATTTATCACGCACCGGCGCCATCTACTTAAAGTATTGGTTTGTAGTACATGTTATGTATCAGAGATGGCGGTGTATGTGTAAAATGATTTTCCCGCTTTTCTGTTGAAATTTTTCCTGAATTTTCTTTGCTATAAACCTCACGGAGCCCGAGACCTTTCCAACGAATGCAAAACCGTGGAAATCGGTTCGTGCGTTCTGGAGTTATAGCGTCAGGAAGGAAAACCTGACTTATTTTTATATAGTAGATTAAATAATAATAACATGGAAAATAACATATATCTCGAATTTGACTTTTACGTGAATTTACGATTTTTAACATAAAGAAATTATAATAGAGTAAAATGAATGTAGACATGAATAATTTTAGTATAGAAGACGCTTTTATAAAACTATATTTGATTGAGATAAATAATTTATGAAATAAGCGGAAGCTTGGATCAACACGAATTTTAAATTTAAATGAAGACAAATCATTTTTAAACTATATTGAAAATATTAAAAAAGAAACTTGAGGTAAGATGAGGCTGCATGATCTTAGAATCTTAGCCTGTACCCAGAGAAAGAGAAAGGGAAGAAATTATTGATCCAATTTGTAGAATTTGTATATTGATAAATATATATCAGCACATTAATTGAATAATAATGTTTTGATATTTTATATTGTCGCACATTTTTAAATACTTGCAATTGATGTACTACAACTTTTAAAATAAAACGTTTGCAATGTTTTCATTTTCAGCTTTGTTTTTTGTAAATTTATTAACTACTTCTTTTTGTGAAGTTACCTTAAAATATGCAGCTGTCGTTTACAGACATGGTGATAGGACACCAATAGCTCCATATCCAACAGACCCTTGGCGCAATGAATCGTTATGGCCGGTTAGATTTGGTGAACTCACTAATGTTGGTAAAGAACGACATTACGAGTTTGGAAAGTGGCTTCGGAACCGATATTCGGTGAGTACAAAAATAAAAATAGAATATCTTACATATCTGTGAATAATTATAATTTTTGTTATCATTTTAGGATTTACTATCTAATAAGTTTGATCCAAAGGAGGTTTATGTCAGGTCAACAGATGTAGATCGCACCCTCATGTCTGCTCAAGCCAATTTAGCAGGTAAGATATTGCTTATAACATAAATTAAGATAGTATCTGCTAAAGTATAATTTGATGACAATAATTATGTCCTTCAGGAATGTACCCACCAATGGGAGAAGCAGTGTGGAATAAGGGATTATTGTGGCAACCTATACCGATACATACAAAACCTGAAAAAGATGACGAAGTGCTGGCTATGAAAAAGAATTGCATTGCATATAATAAAGAAAAACTACAATATAAACATTCAAAGCCATATAAGGAACGACTAAGTAAATATCAAAATCTAATGGAGTAAGTAGTAATTTTTTTCTTGTAGTAAGGGTAAAAGGATAATAATTTATGAGCAGAACTAACTTTAAGACATTTTAAAGATCTGTTCACAAATTTAAAATAAAAGTCTGAAAGGATACAAAAAAAAATTATGTTACCTAAATGTAAAACTAATTTTTTATTTTTAAGAAATGTTAACAATGTATGTGTTTTTCAGTTACCTAACACTACATACAGGTACAAAAATTATAGACTATGAGGATATGCAGGATGTTTATTCTAATCTGTTAATTGAAAATTCATTCAATTTTACATTACCAAATTGGACACACCCGATCTTTCCAGACAAACTTAAGGAGCCATCTTGCTATAGGTTTGTTTCTTATTATATTTAAGTATTTACAGGGCAGAGGTAATCAGCATTTCTCTTATAATACTAATAGTCAAAATGACCTATTATAACCTTCCTTCATCAACTTATTTACATCCCCACTGTTAGGGCACAGGCCTGCTCTCTATATGAGGCTGGTGGGACCATAGTCACCACACGGACCCAATGCGAGTTGATGACTTCAAACACACCTTAAAATAAATTCTAATTCATGGGCAGGTTTCCTCACAATGTTTTTCTACAGTTTGTATTTCGCTGTTATTACCTATTATATCAATGGTCCACTTTCTCAATTTTCCCAAGAACATATCTACAGTGTAAATTGAGGGATGAGTGTACGCTGGCTGTCATATGTTAACTCCTCAAATATTGTAATATTGTAATACTGTTATGGTGGCAGATTTACAATATCAGGTTTGTAACTGGCCTGGTGGGTTTAGAAAAGTCTTTCTGAAAGGACATTTCTTTTGTATGGTTTGGTGGTTCACCAAAATCAATGACAATTAATGTTTTAATAACTCTTTTCCGATAATATAACAGGTAATTAAAAATCTTTTCTTTTTCAGTTTTTCAACACCAACCGCAACACCAATAATGGCTCGCTTTATGATAGGGCCTTTACTGAAAGAAATTGTAAACCACATGCTTACTTCAATTTCCAATGAGTCTTCCAATGCTTTAAAATTATCAATCTACAGTGGACATGATTTCACGATTGGCAACATAATCTCAGCTATGGGTTTTTTTGATGGAAACTGTCCACCATACACTGCAACTGTGTTTTTTGAACTTCTTTATGGTAATGAGTAATTAGTGCTTTGTTTTATGTTACTTTACGTGGTTTATAAACAAGCAGTTAGTAATATTTTTATTATAAAACTATAAAGGTGTTTCAATGAATGTGTCTGACTAAAATGAAAACTATATTTTATTATTAACTTTAAAGCATATGTTCTTAAAATTTCAGTTCAAGTTTGAATCATTTTAACTTCCAAATTACTTGTGTTTATTTTAAAAAGTGTGACCAAATCTAAAATTTTGTGTTTGTTTCAATAGACAATTTTGTTGATCTGGAATTAATGTACAGACTAATATTTTTTAAATCTTTTCAGACAACTCTACTTCAAATCATTATGTGAGAATTTTATACAAAAATACCACAGAAATAGTAGAGCCTAATACTCTTTTTATACCCTACTGTGGAAAAAGATGTCCCATAGAAAGGTTTATAAAGTTATATGATAATTTATTATCTGTGGATTGGGAATATGAATGTGGAAAGAGAGTGAGTATGATAATATTTCTTACTTTTATAGAATTTTATTACTTTGTGATAAGGTTGACGATGGTTTAATGTAATACTACTAAGTCTTTAACATTTTGGATATTTCTATTAAATCAACTATCTTTAGACCTTTTTTTTTCAGTTTACTTCTGTCATTGGGATCTTCTTGTTAGTTTGTCTAGCCTTATTTTTCTCATTATATGTAGTGAATAAGGTTCACTTTACTGGAACTAATAATAAACATCACAGGTAAGCTATAGAATAAACACGTGCTCCTTACACACAAGTAGCTTTCTTTACAAAAACTTCATTATTAAATATCATAGTTTTAACTACACTAAATATTAAATATGTACTAAAATATCTACAGTCCTCAAGTAACTATAGTTTCTCTCAAAAGGAGAGAGTCAAGATTATTCATTATCTACCATGGTTGTCAAGTTAGATAACATCATGTATTTATTTTTAGTTTTTGTTTTGTTATTTGTTTAAGCAGCTTTTGCTCTACATTTGAAAGAGAGATGGTTGTATTCATTTACAAACACCATATGTTTATATTGTTATAATAATTTTGATGTATGTTGATAATCAAAAAAGTTTTAATTCTTTAATTTTAGCTTTGGTTTATTGTTTATAGCATATATTTTAATCAAAATATTATAAGTTACTAACATACTATAAAATTAAAGACTTGGTGTAAATATAACAGATATAGATAAAAAGTTAGTAGCAATTACATATGTTCCAGTGATTAAGCGCCTACCTTTTAACAAAAAAAATCTTGGTTTAATCCTTGTTAACTACCACGGTCATATTAAAAATTACCACTATAATACCATTGTTGCTTTCTGGCTATTAATCTCTGAAAGCAAGTATTCTGGTTGAGCATATTTCACTGTCTATGACACTTGTAACAATACCGTGCAGAAATTAACTCTATTGTTATCCTAATAAAAATATCACAAATTTAATCAACTTATTTTATGTATCATAATATTCTTGTAGTTTTGAAAAAAGATATGATCTCTACTAATTATTTAAATAGTGTTTAAACAATGATTTATTTATTGAATGTTATTGCTTTGCAATACTTTATTTGTATTTATTTTTGTGACATATATTTATTGTTACTTATTAAAAAATGTTGTGTATTACAGGTTATTGAATGATAATTCAATTGAAAATCATGTCACTGAAACTTCCGACAAGTGAAATAGAATGTTAAGATATAGTAATAATAATAAATAGAAAGATATACTAATAAAGATATACAGTCATATAATGATAAGATTCTATTAAAAATATAACTTTGAATGAAATAATTACATTTTGTAAACATTTTCATAGACAATCTTTTATTGATGTTTTATGTAATTTATTGTTTAACATTTATGCTACTGTTCTTGAAGTTCACAAGACAGAGAAGTAATTATATTTTAAAATTGTCTTAAAACTTAAACTCTTCCCATTAATAATAATATTTTAAGTTTTAACAATGTCTGACGAATTTATTTTTAGATTCTATTTACAGATATATGTTTTTATGTACATGATAGTTATATAATTTAAAAAGCATGTGTAATTGAGAATTAAGAAAATATAAAAAACAACTTTCTCTATTTTCTGTCGACTATATTGGTGTATGATTATCTCTTTGTGCAAGGCAAGGCCAAGAAGCCCAGCTACAGGAATATAAGGAAGGCTGTTTATAATTCAATTTTTTTTAAAAAAAAACTACTACTTGTCATTTTACACTGCTTGAAAAAAGATATATTAAAATCCAATTTTAAAATATTTCGAAATAAGAATAATATGAAGACAAATGAAAATATTTTCATGTCATACTTTGAATTAAATTTTAATTATATTTTATTTTATATCTATGCACAAACTGTTTTATGACTATGTATTCTCACAAAGAAGGCAATTAAATTTCCCATAAATTAATATCAATGTGTCTATGAAGATGCTTTTACTGAAAATAGTTTTCTAATAGTATTTTGTATTTTACACTAGGTAGAATTTTAATGTTTATATTCTTAAATCAAGCATTTAAAACAATTATATAAATAAAAATTCCTTTTTATTGCCTTGTATATCTGCAATTAAATTACGTATATAATCATATCTACTTAAGAATATTTATTATGTTGGCCTTTGTACTATTATCGAAGGATATAAAATTATCTGCCAGATTTACTAGTTTATTATTTACTTTTATTTGATTGTATTATAAGCTTAATTAGATATTTTATAGAAATACAAGACTTGCTTTTTTATATTACTCTGAAATAAATTTAAAAAATCAAAAAGTAATTTTATTTTATTGTATTTCAACCTACAATAGGCTAAACTTAATCTAAATTACATATGTTGTAAAGTGGCTTTCGTGTCCTGACGGCTATACACATGTTCTTAGATCAAATAAAAATTGTAACATGTTGCCTCAGAATCAAATTAATGATCTCAGTTTTATAGGTAAAAATGGTCAGCACTGCGCCACGAAGGCAGTTATTGTTTATTAGTTAAATAAAAATTAAAACGTCAGTAAAATGATACGACAGTTCGTGTTCGATGTTGTTCATTTTTGTAATAATATTTTCGGCTATTTGTCGTGAAAATCTATACAACTGTTTGGGACAGTATCCTAATCATATGTAGTACTTATGATATTACGAACAGATATTTCAATTCTATTTATTTTTACTGGTATAAAATACTGAATATCATGCAGGAAATCAAAAACTAAATATTAAAGTTGTTATTGAAAACTTATTAATCAAATAAATAACGCTGATTTTACAAAATAATGTTTTCTTTTCCTTGTTTTTTAGAAAAGTTCTAAGAAAAAAAAAAACCTTCAGTGTATTAAACAAAATGGTTAGAAAAACAAAATTGAAGATTTCTATTAATACTAATTACTACTATAGATAAACAATAATTAAAAAATAAATAAGTTTAACAGTAATGTAAGAAATTCTGTGTACGTTGTTTTTGTTTAAATATCCAATTGAAGGTATAGGTTTATTAATATTAAACATTCTTTTGGTAAAAATATTCTACAGATTAAGTCAAAGTATTGCTGAAATATAAGGCACGACTGTCAATTAATTTCACTTAACCAACAAACCAGACAAAGTAGAAGAAAGTAAATTCTTCCAATAACAAAAAAAAAAACTCTTAAAATCCTTTATTATTGAAAAATAAACAACAGTTTTGTACAGGCGACAAATTTGCACTTTGCATAATGACTATTATGTAGTAGTAGTAGTCAAATGTAATAGACTATGAAAGAATTTAAGAAATATTTGCGATATATTAGAAGGGAATAAATGTTTATGGACAAACTATTCCTGTTTTTAATAATTTTTATTTTACAATTTTGTGATGATGGTCACACTTATCAGTTGACACTATATTTTGCACATAAGTTACTCAATCTAGTCTCTGGTCTAAGTTGACAGTAAATTGTTACGTTTTGTGGAAGTGATTTTTGCCGATATTTATTTAAAATTTTAATTAAAACTTCTGTCCATGTGATTATAAAACGTAAAGGGTGTATGTAAAATGTGAGTGATTGAAGCTTAAGTTTAATCACGCTGACATTATTGGTGATGTGTTTGTGTTTACGGTTTGTTCTACAATTCATTTTGTCACTACTTTTTCATTTTTACCAAGATTCGGGTCCCACATAGTAATTTTGTATAAATGTAAACACAATTCAAGTCCTAGTGTTTTCGAGAAATAAAAAAAATATTCATCTTAAAAATCTTGACCAAGGTATGGTTAGCAATTGTTAAAATAATATACAACCTCATGGTCATAAAAAATGTTTTACATTTTTGAATCACGTTTTAATGATAGATACACGTAAATAGTCACAAGTACTTCTCATTTCTCACCTCATTCACTTTAAAATCTTCTGTATTATTAGCTTATGGATTGTTTTATCAAAAGTTAATTATTCTGTTTAGATCTTTCAAAACAATAAACATTCGACGAAAGTTTTAATTCTCTTTGTCATTTAGGTTAAATTAACGCATTTCTACTTCACTTATCATTAAATACTTCATCAATAAACTCTTTAACAATTGGATAACTTTCTATATGAAAAACTTTTTACCAGAAAGTTATTGAGATTCATCTTTTTAAAAAACGCAATCAGAATTAAAATTACTTTTTAGTTAAGACACATCCAAATTTATAAAGATAACTAAATCTCTAAATCAAAAAATTATCGCGATGATTTGCAATTTCTTTACACTGTTCAGGTTAATTGACCTTTTTTTAACATTTTTGGTTTTTGATAAATATCTTTTGGTACAACAATGATTGTAAAAATATGGGTGCAGTTCTAAAGTGCAGACAAGTGTGACAAAGACTGTGGATTACATATAGAGATGAGATATTTTTTTAAAAATGAGCAAATCATTTCTGTTTCTGCTTTTTACTTTATGGAATATTAAGATTAGTAATTAAATTAATGAGTATTTATAACAAAGGTTTATTATAATAATGAGCTTTATTCTTAGCTATCCTTTGAAATAATTATGAGCATAAGAAAAAAAAGAACAAGCTTAAAAGTTAGAGCATTAATTATTGTGTCATAATTTTAACAATATTAAGAATACTGATTTAAACAGACAAGTCTTACAGATCCTGTGATATGTTATAAACACAAATACCACTATATTATTTTGGGCATGCCAAAGCATATATTACCAAGTCAGTTTCTTTCTCTAGTATGTAAATGTAAAACTAATTTATGGTAAATCTATTTGTCAGTTTTCATCAAAAATGTTTTAATTAACACAAACATTTTATATGACTAAATCTAAATCACATATCAAAATTGTTATGTAGGCTAACATAACCAGTATTTTATCTATAATTATACTCATGTATAATAGAGGTACAAAGTTGACATTGTACAAAACATTGAATAATATGCTTTCAAAAAGCCTGCTTTAACACACACTGTGTATCAGATAATATAGTAGATTGAACTGAGATTAATTAATTGCAGATAACATTTGTAGCATCCAAGTACTGTGCTTCGTAGAGTAATATAACCCAAAACACTAAGATGCTTGTTTGTATTATTGTATCTTCTTCTTCTTCCTCCTGCCCTTTTCCCATTCTATGTGGGGTCGGCACAGTATGTACTTCTCTTCCACATCTCTCTATCAGCCCCCATATTTGAATTCACACTCTTCTTACACATGTCATCTTTCACACAATCTATCCACACTTTCTTTGGTCTTCCTCTACCTTTATAACCATCCACATTCATTCCCATTACTTTCTTTGTTATATGTCCTTCATCCGTCCGCATAACATGCCCGTACCACGCCAACCTCTTGCTCCTCAACTTCTCTGTCATTGGCGTAACTTTCAGGCTTCCTCTAATATACTCATTCTTAATAGTCTGTAAATTCATACAATTGAAAATAATTGTTTTGCATTCGTAAACCATATATGTGGGGTGTATTTTGTATGTTTACTTAACAAATATAATTTCAGATGTAATGTTAGCTGTAATATTTAACCATACTTGTAATTTTATTAGGATGTTTCTCCTTGTTTTTGTTTTAAGGAAAGCATACATTTCATCATCACATATCTTTTTATGATTTTTATACATATATTAAGCTGGGGAATAGGTGTCAACATAATCTTCATTCTCTAAATTATGCTATATGTTTTATGAAAACTATAGGCTCTGCAAATATACCAAATAAGGTTTAATTTAATTGTTTATTACTTAAATTTAATTAAATATTTTTAATATAGTTTAAAAAAAAATTTAAATGTAACAAACTTTACATGTATAGTTTTTGTATTACTAAAATTCATACTATGAAATGTGTAAACGTTCAATCCAGTAGGATTTAATTCTTATTAAAAATGTCAGTAATGAGGCAATTTATGAAGTAATTTTTTTTTACATTCTATGAAAATACATAATTAAAAATAACCACAATAAAAAACGCATGTTTATGCCAAATGAGATTACAAGTTTTGGTGACACACTACATAAACATGATAGAGAAATTCAGTTATTCAAGTGTAATCATTCCAATGTCAACATCTACGTATTAATGGCTGATGCATAACACTGATTATTCAATGTGCATAAACATCATTAGACACATTAAATACTCTAGAGATTAATTAAAAAAATGATGTGTTGTACTTGTAAACTTATTAAATATCACAATGCAAGAAATATGTGTGGTTTGACTCACAATTCTACATTGAATTAAGCTACATAATTATATACGATTACATCTGTATGTTTCAATTGTAATATTTAAACAAATAAATATAATTTAATTACAAATTGTACCCTTTCAGTAACTGTTAAAATTATATTACCATTGTCTTGCTAATTTTTATCTTGAAGTTTTAAGTGCACCTGAAATAAAGGTAAAAAAATTCTTTATTGTCTTTTAACCACTATTTCTTAATGAATTTATCAAACATCACTGGCTGTCAAGTCCACTCAACCATATTTCCTCTGTTGCAATTGAGTTAGTCCTAAATTACATAAAAGAAGGAAATTAAGCTATAGAAAAGCAAATTACCGTAAATTTGTTTTTAGTTTACTGTAAATTTGAGTAATTATTTGAAAGTAATATTAAAATAAGTAGTCACTAATGCATATTTAAAAAACAGGCATTACCATTATTTAATTTTGAGTTAATAATAAAATATTGATATGTTTGTGTTGTTATATTCAATTTTAAAAATAATACAAATATTTAATATTTTATTTAATGAAAGCACATGACATTAAATACTTTGCATATGTCATTGAAATTTCCTAATCATTAGTTTCCACCTTGAATTTCTTATCATTGCTGGTTGATTAAAGAGTGAACCAGTTGATAAGCCCATTCCTTATTGATGTTGACTGTAGCACATGATTTTTGGACAATTATATTATATCAATGTTATGGAATGGCTTAAATTTAACTTTTTTAGATTGTTTGTAATGTTTAGGTATATAGGTCATAGATGTTCTTATAATTTTATTTCATTTAACTTTATACATGTGCAAAGGTGGACTTAATACCATTGGCATAATCTCCCAGTCTGCCTTTTTTTTCTTTTCTTTATTATGCATTCCCTCCAGTTATATTAGGCTGGGGCCCTGTTGTTTCATTTATTTATTTCCTCTTTATTTAATCATCAGATTTCTTACCCTATACTTCACTCTCTTATGTCTTTCCTTCCTACTTTTTTAGCTTTTCTGTTACACACTTCATTTCTCTTCTCTCACTCTCCATCCTATTTCTTTCTTTCATCCCTCTCTCATAAACAAGGACAACTCATACCATTTTTATTTCAAGGTTATCATTTTTGCTTATTTCTAGTATGATTTGCTTATCTTTAGTTTACTCTGTTTTTACGGTAATTTACTTTGGTTTACATTTTCTTATTTCCTATTTACATTATTTCTTACTCTCTATCACAGCTCTTTCTTCTACATTATGCATATTCTACCGATTCTCTTAATCTACATACTATTTTTCCAACTTCTCCAATCTTACTACTGTACCTTATTCTTATTTATTATTTTTGTTATTACATTTTTGCTTTACTCTAGAAATGTGTGCTAACTGTTGTCCTCACTCACCAGAGAGGTGATACTACCGGTGCTTATTTCCTTTTCTAACTCAGTTTCCCACATAAAGCTCCTAGTCTACCTTAACTGGTGTGGAGATGTTAGCTTGTCATGATGATACATAACCTGTGATAACTGTTTATGTACAAAAGCTCCGAATATTTAGGATTCCAATGGGAGAATAAATATAGGTCTAAAATGACAAAGTATAGAGTGATTGGTAATTTTTGGCAAGGGGACAATGTACACTTCCTCTAGAGTGAAGGATAAATTCAAGAATCAAGTAACAAATTTATAATATGTGATATATAGAAGAAGATAGTCTAGGATAGAGATAATTACGCAACGGCTAATGTTGTCGCCACCGAGTGCATTGGACTTTATGGAGAGGATAATCTTCTTGAGCTCTTTATTAGCGACGTAATAGAAGTAAAATGCTTCGAAGTTTATTCGGGGTAAAACTTCAATATGTTATGATGTCACACTTCGTTTGGGGGTCCAAGTGAGTATGACCGCAGAAAAAGCTATTAATGTCGTCTAAAGTTTAAAAAAAGTTGTGTTTCAAAATTCAGCATATTTTTGTTTGCCAATACTTAAACTTCCGAGTCACTTACAAATACCTGTATGGTGAGAAAATCCGGATGCGAACTACTAACCATAGGAGGAGACAAAGGCAGGATTGGATGTAAATAATCACAACAACGGTGTTAGTACATATCTTGATAATAAATATATATAGAAATTACTAATGTTATTAAACTTCATATTAGACATTTTTACTCTCTCTACACGTTGGTACACTAGTCTATTATTTGACCTGTAACTGATAAGAATTAATGATGTCTGTAACAATTATTAAGTTTAGTAAAAATGCGAACACTGAAATTGTACTAAACATATAAATGCCTCCGTGTTGGTAAAGATTGGTTAAAAACAGATTTTGTTCTCTTGTTGTGATAACAGTATTACGGACCTCCAGTCAAATTATGATAGCCATAGCATTAAAGACTGGCACTGCCCCGCCTACGGCTTTATTGTCATTTGATATCATTCGAAGTTAACCCATTAGTGCATAACTTTCGATAAATCGGACGCCAATAAAATTGTTATTTTAGGAGTTATATATATTTTACTAACCGTTTATTTTTTTTAAACAGTAGTGTAATATATATTTGAAGTGGTAATACTGTTGGTATGATATTCCGGCAAAGCGCCTGCGCGTCAATTGTCAATTTGAAAAATGGCGGCACGCGGTCAAAATTTTTTGTGGCGAAGGTAAGATTATATTGTGTTATTGTTGTATTTTGTGATGTTTTATGGGTAAAAAACGGATATTTTGCTTGCTAAACCATTACACTATTTATTTTCAATATAGTTTTTACGTGGCCCCTGTTATTTTGAAGGCTATGCTTGCTAATTATTTACTCTCCGATATATCGCACGCTATGCACGGCGGGTACTGCATGTAGTGTTTTCTCGAATTGTTACAGCTTGCAAGTTCATGAAATATTATTTGCTTTGAAGTGTGAGGAGTGTGATAATTATACAGAAAATATAATTTACGTTGAGCCCCCTATTGAGCATGCCGATCAGGTCACTGATGAAGACAGTGACAAGTCCGACGAGGAGCATGGTGCGAACCTAAATCACTTAGGACGAAGACTGCTGCAAACTAGCTGCGAACTGCAACGTTTTCGAGGTGATACAATTGTTTCTATTCCATCAACGTCTACAGCATTCGGTTCAAATACGCAAAGATCGTCAAATGATAATTCTTTATCAAGTAGCGATAGTGAAGACGAGCAGCCCTTTTCTAATTTCATTTCCCACAAGTCATCAAGGTCTGCACCCCCAGCTAAAAAGAAAAAATCTACACATTGGAAAAAAGTCAAGTTGCCAAAAAATCGATTGTATTTTTGCAAAGATAATGACGTGCCTACAATTCTACAGGATAGCATTAAATGCAATCGGTTCGAAATTATTCTTCAACACGTGCACTTGAACGACAACAGCGAGCTCGGTGAATCTACAGATAGATTGCATAAATTACGTCTTATTATTGAAAGTCTAGGTGAATCATTCCAAAAACACTACGGAATGGATGAACAGTATAGCATAGATGAAAGCATGATCCCTTACTATGGGAAACACTACGCTAAACAGTTCATCCGTGGAGAGCCAATAAGATTTGGTTTCAAAAACTGGGCAATGTGTGCAAGTACCGGATATATGGTAGCTTTCAGCTTATACACGGGAAAGAGTACCGAAAAAAAAGATTTTGGACTAGGTGGCGATGTTGTTCTCCGACTAATTAGATTGAGCAAACTTCCGCCTAATAGTGGCATAAAATTGTTTTTTGACAATTATTTTACATCTTTGAGCCTAATGAGACACCTGAAGGAGATCGGCTATTATGCTACAGGAACCTTGAGAGCTAATCGCACTGAAAACTATACTGTCAAAGACGTAAAACAATTCAAGAGGGAAGCGCGAGGTCATTACGATTACCGATTAGCTGATGATGTCTTCGTATGCCGGTGGAATGATAACAATGTCACAGTAGCCACTAACTTTGAAAATCTTGCAATTACATTTGCAACCCGCTGGTCTAACGAAAAAAAAGCTAAAGTGCAAGTCCCTCAGCCATCACGTATTTCAAATTACAATAAGTATATGGGTGGAGTAGACAAATGCGACCAGGCCGTGGCAAACTTACGAACTCGGATGCGAATAAAGAAGTGGTGGTGGCCCATATTTGCATATTTAGTAGACGTGTCGGTAGTAAACGCCTGGTTACTTGCTCGGAAGAATGGCTGCACGAGAGACACTGGTTCCTTATTCGTTTTTAGACGGTTCATAGCAAGAAGCTTGCTTTCCACACATGGCATACCGCAGCATCAAGGCCGCAAGTCAGCAAAACCAATATGTACAATGAGCTACGACGGTAACGGACATTGGCTGGTCCCAATAAATACTGAACGTCGGTGTGCAAATCAATGTGGCGGGAAAAGTAAATTCCAGTGTCAGAAATGTGATGTAGGCCTTCACCCGAAATGTCACATGGCATACCACGTCGTAAATTAAAATCTATTTATTTTCTCTTGCTTATTATAGTAAATTTATTCATGAAATCCGTACTTTTATTTTCATATTTTTTTAACATATACAGTGTCCGCCGTGCATAACGTCCGATTTATAGGACGGGCTATAAAATCTATACTTTCATATTGATTAAATATTTTATATAATTTAATGGTCAAATACACTCGAAATGAAAATATATTACAGTGATCATAATGAAAAAGGCGTTAATAAACTTTATGCACTAATGGGTTAAGGTTGCGTTAGCTTATTGTAAATGAAAAACAAAACTATGAATCTCATTATTTATACGCAAGTCTATTTGTATAAGTTTTATTCATATATTCATATGACAAATATTACACGACACAATTAAACTACAAGTTTAATACTGTGTACTCAATAACAATTCGATTGTTTAGATCACCACCACGTATCAGCCATGTTGATGTTGGCCGTATAGAGAATATGACGTTTAAATTTGTACATGTTATTCTAGACACATAACATTTAATCCTATATTTGGGGAGTAAATATATAAATTCTATTCTGTTGTGAAATTAAAAATTATGACCTGGTAAGGAATAGACTTATTTATAATCAATTTCAATAGATAGAAAAATAGGGGGAACATATTTTTAACATTAAGTAATAACTCTAATAATATACCAATCGATATCTGTTATCTGAACAATAGCCCCTTATCGTCATCAATGAACAGTTCTTCAAAAATAATCTGGTATACCAGACCAGATTTACTAAGTTCCTGTAGTGCACCGGCGTTAATATTATTAATATTCATATCTCAAGACCTGACCTTTGCTTGTATTATCCGCAATACTGCGTGTTCACGGTTTGCTAAGATAACGATTACTGTAGTAAAATTATGCGTCAACAGAGTCCTAAATGGTTTTATGTCCAGTTAAAAAGTAACGGCTGCTAAGAGGGGCCTATGATTATTAATGAACATTATTATTCCAAGTCATCATTGTGTTATCATCTCATGCAATATCATCGCCATAATACAAACAACTATGTTTACATTATGAGTCCAACCTTTATAAAAGTCAGCACAGTTATTGTCAAATACCGTTGATTTTTTATATGAATCCTAAGAATTACAATAATGGGAATTGAAAAAGTCGATTTTGTTAAAGATACTTCATGCAATATTTCCAAAATATTAGGTCCTTACATATGAAATTAGCGTTTTGTCGTACTGACCACTTTGATCTGAAATATCTCCTCCTTGGTTAAGAATTCCAAATTAAAATTGATAAATTCATTTAGCTGGTATATTTGAGTTTTGTAAACAGTCATTCATTTGATTTTTCCTCATTATTTTTTTCCTTGGCGTCGCTTATTACCGCACAATGGAAAACATGAAATATCGGTATATTTACGAGTACGAGTTCCACCGTGGCACCAGTGCTGCAGAGACAGATCGAAGGATTGATGATGTGTACGGCGCTGGTGTCGCAAAACAAAAGCTCGGTGCGTTTTTGGTTTCAACGTTTTCGTTCTGGAAATTTCGACCTTCAGAACCAACCCCGTGGACGTCCGGAGACCAAAGTGGAAAATGAAGAATTAAAGGCTATTGTGGAAGCGGGTCCATCACAAATCACTTCAGAGATAGCTGCAGGGTTCAGAGTAAATGACAAAACTGTATTAATCCACTTGAAGCAAATCGGGAAGTAAAAATACTTGAACGCAGTGCAAACACGCGTCCACTGATGTGTTACTTTGTTCAACCGACACAATAATGAAGGGATTTTAAATCGAATTATTACTTGTGATGAAAAGTGGATACTGTACGATAATCGGAAGCGCTCGTCGCAATGGCTGAACCCAAACCGCCTTCAAATAGTTTATTGATTCTCGCCCCCGTGGTTTTTTTTTTTAATAAAGGGATCAATGAACTACCTATGAGATGGCAAAAGTGCATAGATAACAACGGAACATACTTTGATTAAGTAAATATATTTTACAAAAAAATTACTTTATATTCGTCCCGTACAAAACGCTAATTTCATATGTAAGGACTTAATATAAATGATTTAATTACATCAAACGATGAAAAGAGCAGAGTTTTTATCTCACGTTATTTGCACCCATAACAATGTGTTGCAAATAAAGATGTTTATTTAGCACCATATTGTGTCCGTAGCCTTATGAGATAAGATGTAAGTCTTGTCACCAAGTCAGTTCAGTTTCAAGATTAAGTTTTTTAAAACCGAAACGATATGGCAGCAGTAAACGCTACTGTTTCTTTTTTTCTGTTATCAAGGGTCAAATCTTACTATCACCTCGGTGGTCATTCCCAACGCGATGCGGAGGGCTGCCACAATAAATCTTGTTTTTATCGTCTATCCCGGGCTCGCTAAGAGCTCAATGAAGATCCCTTTCAAAGCCCGCCAATCTGAAAACACTTAGTCACCTTAAGACAGGCATGGCTTATCTTAGACCTCTTCTTTTACTTCGTTCTTCAATTTGTACTGGTATCTACTATATTTGTCACCGGCAATGTAGACTTGATCTTAATAAAAACTGTAACTTTTAATATCGATTACTTTCGTTTACAGTTAAATTTCTGTTTAGTAGAACTTTCAGTAATTTGTTGCCGGTAAACTCAATGGTCAGAGTTCACGACAGTGTTCCGTCGTTTAGTAAGTACAAAACATAAATTAAAGATTTATCTTTGGTCATTAACAAATTTTGTAGTTGTAACAGTTTTAATTTTTAACGTTTTTGTATGCTACCCAACTCATATATGTAACCAGTTTAAAGTAGATTTTAACTACTTCAATCATATCATCGATGATAATTTGGTAAGGAGTAATAAAATTTGTGGGTCATAGATTTGAATTCTTGTAATGTAGACATAGACTAAATAAACTAAAGAGTGACACTAGGTAAGGGAAAAGATTAATCTTATCATAATTGTGAACTAAAGTTGAATGAAAATATGTTGGCACTTATTTTCGAATTATACGCTTATATTTCATTATTTTAGCACCAAAAAATTGTTTCAAAACTGCTTCCCGTTATAGATTTCTATCTGTACAGTAAATATTTGAAAGCATTGATAAATAAATATTCTGTGGGACCAGAGTTATACTATGCGAGACTTTATTGTTATTAATCTAGTAAAGATTAAGCAATAATCCTAATGGTTATTTAAGAAACTAAAAGTGATTAAAATAAATTATTATGAAAGACTTTAGTTGTTATAAGTAAAATGAAAGAGGTACGTGATTATTTAAGTAATAGGAGATTTCAGATTAGTGAAATGTATGCTGGTGAGGGTTCGTATCCAAATTACTATTCCGTTCGGTGACGGAAGTCAGAGAAACTGTTTTGACATTACGTAACCAAGAACAAAGTGTATAAAGTATATAATATGTGACTATTTGTGATAATTTATACGTATGTTAGAAGAGACTGCCTAACAATTGTATTATTCTTCATTATAAAAATTGCGAATGCTGTTCAATGGATTCCCAAAGCGAACAAAATTCAAATACTGAGGTGAATAACCTGTATAAAAATGAGACGACGCAGAAAATGGAGTTGGAAATCATAGATAATAATTTGGCTGAAACATGTCGACCAATCAGCAACTTGGCTGTGGATGAAAGCGGCAGTGGTTCAGGTAGTTCAACAGACAGTGAAGATTTAGTAAATGCGATAAATTACAATACAATAACATCTTTAGCTGCCCTCAAAGACATAATTCAAGGTGATAGCAATGACACGCCCGAAACTGATAGTTTCTTTCAGCATTATTTTATGAATCACTGTAACAATCTTTCAAGTGGTAATTCCAATTCGCCATTGCCCTACACGGAGCGTCGCCGCCTGTCACAATGTCGCGAAGAAGATGAAGATGATGAAAAAAAGGATAATGCTACGCTCCCGTCGCCAGTTAGTCCGCACTCGACGGCGGTATCACAAAGAAGCGCCAATAAGGTATCGTCTGAACTTAAAATGAGCATCGATAATGAAGATCATGGTATTCAAGTACACGATAAACATTCACCAGACAATGGGAATCTTGCGAAAGATGAGGGAGAAGTAACTAAGCACACTGTTATAGGAGCGAAACACAAATTTCTTGTGATTCCTGCCGAAACTCCACCAGCTTCTTTGGAGGGTAGAGAACGAGCTTTGCGTTCTCATGTTAATAATGCTCACACAGTTCATTTTGGGACAAAAGGCGCTGAAGAGCAAAGGCCAAATGTACGGTCAATTTTTGCAAGGCAGAATCTCCACCACGATAAAAATTATTTTGATAGTAGTTTGATAGAAATAAGGTCGATTGTTGATGGATTGCCAACCAGCTCAGAAGACATCTGGGTTAAACGAACAGAAGAACCTAAGGTAAAGATAACTGTTTATTAATATTAAATTAATAATAATTTTTACTAGTGAAGTTTACTATTGTAATTTATGCATGTTTCAAATATTTAAGTTTAGTAGAAAAAGCGAATGTAAATAAGAGATATCTTCTTTTCTATTATGAATTTTATATAAAAATATTTGTCTAAACTTACGAGAGACATATTTGTTTCGCATTGTATTTTATCCTGGTCACCTTAAAACATTTTAGTTAATTGTTCATTTAACAGCATACGGTTTGTCATAATATACTAATGTTCGTTAATGGAACCTAACTGAGGCCAAGATCGCGTTGATTAATATATTAGGTACTCTAGTGAAACTTTTAGAGTATCAATGTGAACCAAATCAGATTGACAAGTAACGGTTAACATAAAATATGTATATAAATAACGTTAAATGACTCCCTATAACACAACGGCAATATATAGATATTTCCTTATGTCCATATGTATGTAACCATAATCTAATTAAAAATATTTTTTACAAAGTCAACAGGCAAAAGAACAGAAATAGATAAACAAAAAAGCGGACAAAATGCAACTACGCTTACAGTAATGTTATGAAGAGAATAAAACTAATATTATTTTTTTGGTAAGATAACAGGTAACGTTTTTTTTTCAGCAATCATTAAAAGAAATCAACAAGGTTAAGGTTACGGATCCAGATAAGAAACTGGTGGAAAATAATCATCAGCAGAACAAAGATACTATACGATCACGGTCTGGTACGTGGGGTTCGCAGGCGCCACGCCGAGAACAGGATATCGACAAAAAAGTTATTACTACAGATGAAGAACGAAGAAGTAGCGATGAGAGAAGACAGAAACGTGGTAAATATTTATCATCAAATCATAATAATTTGATTTCCTTTCTTTAAATGATATAAAATAAGTGATTCACTTTTTTTTTCACTAGAACTTGTTTTAGAGCTCTTTGAAACGAAACGCTTTTGCACAAACATGTTAATCACATGATATAGAAAATATTTATAGCAGAGTGGTTGCATAAGTAGTATTGGTGGATTTGTAAACAAGGTTGTTTTGTACTGTGTCGATAAATGTTGCTAAATATCTTTATGGATGACAAGTGGATTGCTCAATAGAGATTATAATTAGAATGAATAAGATCATCGTAGACATCTCCGTATCGCTTGGCTATAGTAAACTAATGCACTATTTGAGTTGTAGCCGACTGGCGATTAGCCAGATAGATATTCAATAGCCTAAATCATAATACCAGACGTAACAGAAAGTTAGAGCTACTTTGTAAATTGATCAAGATGTGCGAAATGTTCATTTCATTTGCAATTTAATAATTTTCTTTCTTTAATATATTCGGAGGACGAGCTTGTACAAATGTTTTAAATTATTTTAACCAAAGGACAGTATTTATTTGTTCTACATAATAGGTTTCTTTATCCGTTGATGTTTAACCTTGATCAATTAATGTGTCGTAATAATAATCCTTCCATTGTTTACGTATCCGTATTTGCCGCTTACTTGTATGTAATATTTGTATCGTCATATAAATTAGAATTATTAAAAATTATGCGTCTGGATTCAAAGAGAAAAAAAACCTTCACTCTGTGTCGTTAAACACGTAAATGTAAGAGTAATTGATTAAAAAGTAAAAAAAATATACATATACATCAGGCCTCGTTCTCAATGGGGTAGGCAGAGACCACCTCTCTCCACTTGCTACGATCCTGGCACACCTCTTTCGCTTCCTCCACTTTCATGAGCGTCTTCATGCATGCTCGTCGGTTGCGAGTACTCTTCACCCGGCCTTTCTTTAGGACATCTTCGATTTGATCGGAATATGCATAGGTCGACCTGCACCGATTTCTCCAATTAAGCTTACCTTGTATACCTCTTTCGCCAATCTTCTTTAATCCGTTTTTTCAACATGGCCGGACCATCTAACCATCCCTTTCTCTATCTTTGTCAATACATCTGCAACCACGCCACACCGCTCCCTTATCACACTGTTCCTCACTTTGTCCATCAGCTTCACTCCAGTTATACTTCTCAAGCTTTTCATCTCCATAACATTAATTTTACTTTCATGTTTCTTCTGCCATAGCCAACATTCACTACCATACATCAGTGTCAACATGCCTCTATGCACAGCCAGTTGTGCTCTTTGTGATATGTTTCGGCTATTCATGAAGTTATGAATTGTCCCATACGCTTGATTCCCTTTCAAAACTTTTTTCTCAATATAACCATCACACTTGCCACTTCCCGTAAACTGTAAATCGGGATTTACAAATTCTTTCACTTGTTCCATTTTTTGTCCCTCAATCATAATGTCACAGTTTGTCATACATTCTTCTCTTTCAAAAACCATTACTTTCGTCTTGTTTACATTCACTTTTCTCCCTTTACTTGTTAAGGCACCATGCATCATGTCTACCATCGGTTGCAACTCCCTCTCCGATGATGATAATAAAACTTGATCATTGGCGTATAGGACGCATTTGACTATCAACTCATTCCTTTTTAGTCCATACTCACTACCTTTCAAGTAATTGTCTATAAATAGGTTAAATAGCCACGGCGAAGCCACACATCCCTGTCTAACACCCTTTTGGATGCTAAACCAAAACTGGTTTACCGTCCAGAGCAGCGGGGCTTACGCAGACGAGTAAGTCCCGTTTATCCTGACACAAGCACTGGAACTCTCATAAAGTGATTTCAGTGCTCGTATCAAGGTGCTGGCTACCCCATAAACAGACAATATGGATCATAATTCATTCCTCACCACTCTGTCATAGGCCTTTTCCAAGTCTACGAAAACGCAATAGACCTTTTGGCTATGTGCCAAACATTTTTCGGCTATGCTACGTAAGGAAAAGACTTGGTTCATACATCCTATTCCTCTCCTAAATCCTACTTGTACATACCAAATCTTCTCTTCAGTTTCATTCATTACTCTTTTAATCAATATCTTTGCATACAGTTTGTCGACGACGCTCAGTAAGCTAATACCACGGTAGATTTTACAGTCTTGCTGTGACCCTTTTCCTGTATATAACGAAACGATTACGGCTTTGCATCAGTCATCTGGCACTTTGCCGCTCCTCTAACAAAAGTTGAAAAGGCAGTACAGCTGATTAGCTACCACGCCCTGTCCAGCACTCAGCATCTCGACCGTATTCCTAACATACCCTGCAGCCTTACCCAACTTCATACTATTTAATGCATCTAAAATCTCTTTCATACTAATATTACTCTCATCCGCACTCTCAGTTTGGCCCCTAACGGGGTTTGGCACTTGCATATCTTCTTTCTCGAATAAACTTTCAAAATATTCCTTCCGCCTCTTAATAATACATTTTTCACCTGCCACAAAGCTTCCATGCTGGTTCCTGATTTTGCCAAGTGAGCTTGCATTATTAGATCTGGCTATTCTTATGGACTTCCAGAAGAATTTAATATTCGTCCGGAAGTCATCAGATAACCTTTTTTCAAATTCATCTCTATCATTCATTTTCTTTCTTTCCACCATTTCCTTTGTTGCGTTCTTATATCTTTTATACTCATTCTTCGCATTTTGTTCATCTTCTATCGTTGCCTTATCAATTCTTTGATTGGCTTTTGCTGCCAACCAATCCTGCCATGCTTTCCTCTTTTCAGACACCACCTTCCGTACTTTTGCACTTACAGTCATCAACATACTTCCTTTTCTTCTCTTACTCACACCACAGACATCACTGGCCACTTCCACGACTCCATCCTTGATCGAATTCCATAATTCTTCAACCTCACACATTCTTTCTAATCTGTTAAACTTATCAATCAATTTATCTTATACTTCTTTCTGACTTCATTATCATGCTAAACCTCGACTTTCACTCATTCTAGTACACTAATGGGTTCGACGAACACGATACCGCCATCACCTAAAGATCCCTCTTATTCGACACATCGCCAGGAAAAGATCAGTGTCCTTAGGTGGACAGAAGACATAAAAAGAATTCCTGGGCCTCTGGATTTAAACAGAGCAAGGCTGTGCTTTGTGGAACACATTACAAAAGACCTATGTACAACAGTGGACATCCATCGGTTGAAATGGTGATGATGATGATGAAATATTGAAGCGACGAGTCGAGCACAGCGTTCCTTTATGATAAGTAGTAATGCTTTTCGTAACAGCGAGAAGGTAGAGAAGGACCACATTGCAGTTGTTATCCTGAACCATACAGTCTTTCAATGCGAAAATGTGAAAAGAAATGCTTTTATTGAGGGTACGTTTCGGCTGTCAGAGACCCTCAAAGTAGACACCACCTCAGCGCCTATTTCAGCCGCGAAACAGTAATGTGCAAATATTATTGTGTTCCGGTTTGATGGGCGCTGTAGCTAGTGAAATTATTGGGGTAACCAAACTGTTGTGTTTATGATTCTAACAAGTGCCATGTTGTTATGTAAAAGTGTATCACTTACCATCAGGAGAACGTCCCGCTCGCCTCGTCGCTATGTAGAATAAAAAAAGTGGTATTTATACTATTGTTTAGCGGGGTAATACTGATTTTTTAGTTAATTTCCCGTAAAGTGGAATTGCTGATTGTTGCCGATAAACTTATCATTTAATGCCATTATGACGAACACAATTGGCGGAATCTGGAGAGGTTTCATGCGTGACGAATGCATAACTTAAACCTTTTCGATGTATAAATGTTATGCCCCATAACAGTAACATTTTTTTTTATTGAGTAACTGCTTTCTTTAACTATATTTATGCTAACCAACATAGTAATCAGATACAACGAAGAAGACTTAAGTTGTGTAAGCAGTGAAGTAGTAATTAGAGCAAGCAAAAAAAGTAGATAATTATAATTTTTTTTTATGATATTGTGCATTGTAGTACTTTTTATAGTTTGGTTAGGTTTAGTATTAACAAACCGTTTGGATATTAAGGTAGAAGATCATACATGAAAGGTGCTCGTGTTGAAGTTGTTATATAACATAATATTTTGTGGTTAAACATCACTTATTATTATCATCAGCCGATAGACGTTTACCACTTATCCGAATTAAAAATTAAATTATTCATGTTACTTCAATGCGTACTTTTCATCATCACTATTATCAGCCTTTGTTTATTTACTGCTAGCTATAGGCCTTCCTCAAAGTCTTCCACTAAATGCGATCCTCAGCTTCTCGCATCCATCCACTTCTGCGACCATTTATACATCTATAATTAGAGCATATCCGTATTTAGTTTATCCTGTATATTGACAGGTATACCAATTTTTAGATTAACTTTAGGAATGTCTAAAAATCTTATATATATATAGTTATATAATGTAAAAATAAGTTATTTGTTCATATTATAAGTTAATTTTATTTGGGATAGTTTTTAATCAACTCATCTCGTAATTCTAAAACATTATGTAGAGCTATTTATATAAAGTAAATTTTCGTTTCAGAGCAAAGGTTGGATGCAGCAATCACGCGCAGCTCTCAGTCTGTTGGGGGACGAAAGCGGCGAGGTTCCTCTGATGACGGACAACCCCATCTCATGTACCAGCAAACAATACATGGTATTAAACCAACTGTTTAAATATAATATTTGCTGATTATAAAAAAAAATTTGCAACGATGGACATGAATCGAAATGACTAAATCGGATATAAATTAACAATTGTTTTGTGTATTTTTAAAAGTAGAGCCTGTGATGAAAGATGAATCTACTATGTTGTACACAAGAACTTTAAGAATGTTGGGTTAGCTTTGAAAAGGTTTCCCCATTGAATATTTTCTATTCAAAAGATGACTGTAAGGTTTCTTAATGGTTGGATAATGATCCAACCATTAAGAAGCAATACAGCAATGGCTGTAATGTGAAAACGACATTAAAAATGTCTATATGTCGCACATATACTTACATGATTATGATTGCTTATTAATTTCTTTAATATTAAACAAATTTTTTAATCAACGCACAAATAAATCCTTCGAAATAATAAATTAATAAAAAGCGTGTCGATAAGGTTTAAAGGCTGTATCTGCCAAATCCATAGGCGACAGTGGTTATACTACACCATTCCTCATTTAATCGATGGACGTCCACTGCTGTCTCTTTTAATGTGTTCCACAATGCACCTCTTTGTGCTGTTTGACTCCAGTGGAACTGCATCATTATGTTTATAAAACTATGAATTTAGTAAGTAGGAGAAATATGTAAATCAAAATATTTGATAAGAGAAGAATGATACTGTCTCCTTTTCGAACCCGCCTAGCTAACCTACCTACTTGTCTCATATTGCAAATTATTGTGTTCTAGCTGTCAATAAATGAGATTCAGGATTCTGGACTTCGTCATCCACCACCTAAATGTCATTTGACATTTCACGAAATTGATGTCAGGTGTTAGTTCATTGTTAATAAAAAATGATCAGCTATAGTACATAACCGTATTTTGACATTTTCTGTGTTTTTAACAGGTACGAGTGGCGTAAGTAGGCTGCCCGCATTGTTCGATATTTTTAAATCGCGACCGCGGAGTGATGCCAAGAAACCTCCATCGATTATGCAGCAAGTGAAAGCTGCTGTACAAGTATGTTTGCTTTAGTAATTTTTTTTTAAACAACGATCCGTTATGGAACTTTTATACGGATAAAAGAAGATTAACGAAAGAGGTATACAAGGTAAGAATGATTGGAAAAATCGGTGCAGTTCGACCTAGGCGGACATATTTCGATCAAATCGAAGATGTCCTAAAGAAAGGCCGGGTCAAGAGTACTCGCAACCGACGAGCATACATGAAGACACTTATGAAAGTGGAGGAAGCGAGAGAGGTGTGCCAGGATCGTAGCAAGTGGAGAGAGGTAGTCTCTGCCTACCCCACACTGGAAACGAGGCGTGATGTATATGTATGTATGTACGTAATCTGTTATTTGTACTTGGTCTACTTATACTGCGTTTGTTAATTCCATTGACATTCGCGATACAGCAAAAGACCTCAATGTTGCAACTGTTTGTATACGTTGTTAACTGTTGTATAAATTAAGTATACACGATTTGGTAACATACTTATTTCGGATGGTATTAGTATTTTAGCATCTGGTTTGGTTTTATTCTCAGGCGCGACAAATAAATGTTACCCACGTAATTTCCTGTTAATTTTATCCTAATTCCCCATGCATATTACAAAATATTTTACAAGAACGAGAAAGAGGACAACTTGTTGGATGACCTTTTCTTTGGAATGTTATCATCGGCTGATGATAGATGTTCAATACTAGACATAAGCTTCCCGTCAAAAATAGGTACACCGATCGATCCTTAGAAATTATACGTAATGAAGATAGAATAGAAGTTTATATTATTTGTTTTCGAACGGAAATAAACACTCAATAAAAACAGAAATATATGTTTGCAATTGTAATTTAATTAACGCTGTATCATCAGGGATGTGGCGATGAACGTTTATCAAAGAATATATAAACTCATAAGCGGCAGCGGGATATTTAGGAACTAATTATAGCAAAAGCTTAACAGTATATCTCTAATAGATATGTCATATCTATGGGGGACAATATGCTAGTATGACTAATGTTTTAGCTAATAAAATGTGTAACCGAATCATAGTAATCTATTAAGTATTTTATCTAATTTATATCACTTTCTTGATAATAATACATAATTTTATTATTATTTAGAAATTGAATATCATCCAGGAAATTGCAAAGATATTAGCTTATTTATATTTGATACACTACAGTACTTTTTTAAATGACTTCTCTTTTTTGACACGAGCAAGTATATAAGAATTGATTAAATTTTTCTTTGCAAAAACCCCAGTTAAATTAAAAATGGTCTAATTTTCTCTTTGCCGACCAAAAGCTGAAAATGTAAACACATGTTTGTATTAATAGCGGCTTTCAGAGAAAAAAAACAAAAGTCATAAAAATTCATAAGAGGTGCAACATCAACCATCCCTGTACTGGGTATTAGGAGACCGCTTCCGAAAACGAAGACAGACGATAGTACTAATGACACCTTTGATGATAGGATGGAAAAAAAAAATCATATTTTAAAACATTTTATTAGCATTATTTACGCTCCATCATGTTAGTACAGCTAAATGAAACGATAGTTTCATTAAAAATAAATGACTTTACTAAAAAAGAAACAGCAATGAAACACAAAATCAAAAACAGCTGATGCTCGGATCAACGAACACACGGCCGCACAATCTAAATGCTCTGTGGCCCTATGAAAAAAGTATCAAATTGAAACCAAATACATCTCGAGTTCCCGCCGATTTTTTTTAATCAGGATCGATTTTTTTTCCGTCCTATCATCAAAGGTGTCATTAGTGCTATCGTCTGTCTTCGTTTTCGGAAGCGGTCTCCTAACACCCAGTATATATATATGTGTATTCTATTAATGAATATGGTAATGACTTTTCTTAAATGTAGCACTTCTTGCTTGCAGTTTCTCTTTGTTAATAATTTTTGAGTGTTTTATAAGTAAAACGGTTAGCTAGACACCTTATGTATGAAAATGACATCTCGTGTTAATTAACAAAATATAAGGTTAGCGCCATCTCTGATTGGTTAAAGGAAAATCAAAACTATGGCTGGTTTTTTCTTTAGAAGATAGGTTTTATATTAGTTTAAAAATTTATACATTTATTAAGATAATACTTAAAATAAATTACATAATAATCTGTTAATTATATTTTGCATAATAAATAAATACATTAAAAAAATAAAATTAAACAGTCCAATCAATGTCCCGTTAAGGTAAAAGTTTTTCGTTCTAAAGTATATCTTAAATATTTACCTATATAGTGATTTTTATTATTATTATTATTAACAAAATATAAATACATATTTCAATTCTACATAAAATGCCAACAAAAAAAATGCAATAAAAATCGAGTTGTACAAGAAGCACAGATAAAAACATTTTGAAAAGTTTCATGTTTTAGAATTATCTAGTAGAAATTAAAAAACACTTAAAAAATATATGAGTATATAAAATATATAGACAAATATTTGATTAAGTTTATTAAATGTAAAAGTCAAAAATATTCTATAGATATATATTAAGCCAATAAATAATAACTAAGCCAAAAAGAAGTAACTCGACCACAAATGCTCCTTTATAAATATTAGTACATGGGGTTGCCAGTTCATATTGGCAAAAATATTATATTTAAAAATACCTTCTGCCAGTAAACATATACTTTTGTTCTTGGAAACTTCCGTCTGTGTTAAACCAGAGTTGTAGTGAACAGAAGTGTAGTAAATCAGATATATAATGTTTAAATTTTTTAGGGCTTGCTACTAACTTGTGTAATCGTTTTTGGTATTCATATCATCATCATCATCGATAGACGTTCACTGCTGAACATAGGTCTCTCCTAAAGATCTCCAAATCGATCGGTCCTGCGTTGCTCGCATCCAGCGGCTTCCCGCGATCTCCGTTTTTAGGAGTTCATATAGGAAGATTTGGGCAATTTCCTAACACGCTAAGTTAATGCGGGTTGGTGAAAGCCAGAGCCTCGTTTGTTGATTAGCAGGGTACACCACAGGGGCAGGCGAGATTGGCTTGAGTTCCGTGAGATGTTGTGTGGGACCCCGCACACTTCTTTTGGTATTAAGACAATAATATAAGAAAAAATAATATTTAACCTAAATAATTCGGCTAATTCAGTCTTTTTACAGTTGACACAGCGTTTTAACTTTTTTCTTCCCAAGTGGATCTTTTTCCTTGTCTCTTTAATCTTATTCGTGATTCAACTTCTAATAACGATATATTTTTTTTTAAAGTAATCATGTTGTAATCGAACTTAAACTTATTTTAGAGTATGACGAAATCTAATACTGGGAATAAAGAAAAGGGTGACACACCACCAATCCCAGAATCTAACAAATCGGAACCAAAACCAAGCTCTTCGACTGTAACTTCTGTTGTACAAATTAAAGATGGCTCGGCACACCCACATCCTGGCAGCGACTCGAGAGTAAGTTAATATATTTTAAATTTCATTTGTAATGATAAAAAATATGAGTTCATTTAAAATTTTATCAGATTAATTTCTCTTGCTTCTATTATCGTGCATATTTTTTAATACATATTTCATCATTTTTTTTTATCTGTAACGGACTTTTTAGTTATTGCGTAATACGAACATTGGAAGAACGAGAAAAATTTCGTCATCTTTAGAATCTGTCTTAAAATTAAAGTTAGTTTAATTTTTTCTTTTAATCTTTTCCATTTTTCATATTAAAACTTTATTATGTTATGTGTCACTACATAAGATTGTTTTTTGCAGTATTATCATACTTTAACTACAGTACCTGAGACTAGGCGCCCGAGCGCATTAATGAAAGTGATGGACATATTCAGAGGACGCGCCTCCACATCCGGTGTGAACTTGCCCATGGAAACCGCAGAGAAACGCAGAGCAGTAAGTAATAATCATGTTAACTATTCATTTTCTATCAAAAGATTTTCCGTAATGTGAGGGAAGGGGCCGATCTTAACTAAATCAGCCGAGAGAACGTTGTGGGATCACGTTTATTAAATTTCCTTCAGAGAAATTCCTCTTTCTCGCTCGCTTGCATGAGAGTATTTTCAGTTTAGATTGTTGTAATAGAACTAAAAATGACGGGCATTAAAAACTAATAAAAGTTAGATAGAAACTTAGAGTAAATCGATTATTAAAAGATTAGCTCAGTGTTCTGCCAATCGCAGATCGTATGCTAAAATTACATAATTTTCGATCGAAAAATTAAAGAAAATAAGTTTTGCTTATTAAATCTACGTCATTTTATTGTATACTTAGTCATAGAATGTTATCATCGTAAAAGTCTTTTCTCGGTAAAATAGATTTTGTAACATAACACGAAATGCCAGAGGTAAACTTATATATATATGTTAAGTATGATGGAGGTTTGATTGTTGTGAAAACTCATACCCGTTTATGTATAATTCTTCAAGTATTGAAATTTTTTTATTTGTCAGTATGTAATTTATTTTATATAATTACTTTATTTTATATATGTACCTATTTTATAAAATTAAAATTTTCATCGAACCAAGAGGTGTACATCATTTAGGCAACGTAGTGTATTTTAATAGTATACAAAAGGAAAAACAATAGAAATAGATTTTTTTTCCTGATTTTAAAGGAATTTAATTAATATCCCTTAATTTAAAAATTCAGAACTGAACATTGAGTCATGAAATAAAGGATAATAATTTGCATGAGAATACGGAATGTATGCTTTTAGTCTCGGCCTCACACGACTTTGTAATATTTGATAAATCGAGGTTAAATGTATACGGAAAACCATCGTCTGTGAGTGTACCTTGTCCAGTTTGCTTAATATTAATCAAACTGTGCTATGCTTAATTTAGTAAATACAGTTTCCGGTTGGAACATACTGTGATAACTTCTGATTAAAGAAATAATACATTTTAATAAGCCCATTTTTTCTTTAAACAATTGTAGGGTTTTACGATGAGATAACTTTCCAATATCGATAGTATGTTGGTACGTTTAGAAAACGGTAGTTAGCCACCCGCGTTGCATAACCAGTGGATATCTCGTGACAACGACGTTATCGCATAGCACTCAAAGAGATGCCTCCGCGGCGTAAACTCGCCGTCACCGAGAGACATCGCGGAACACGTTCGTAGTTGTTACAATCGCGTTGCTCTCGCAACATGTTTTTTTAGTGGCGCTGTTGCATATATATCGTAATGTCAAATTATTTCAAATGGAAAAAGGGCAAGAGGGATGAGGATGTGTTTCATATTGAAAAACCTCGGAGCCACTCCCTAGATCCACGTTCGTTAGAGTTGAGCGGCATCAAACTGGTAGCTCACAGTCATCAAATGCAAAATGAGGTAAAAATTTTATTAATATTAACGCTGTTGTCTGATGAAAGATTGAAATTAAATTTAAGTACAAAATTAATGGATTTTTTTCTTTAAGTACAAATTAATTAGTAATTTTAGTACAAAAATATTGTGTTACCTATATTTGACTTGATTAAATTTAATGCTTACAATTAAGATAACGTATATTCTATAAACAGTATTTCCGTTATTCCGGTTGACTTTATATGATTTACATATAATATGTAATTTTATAATAATAATATTAATAAAATATGGTAGATAATTCACAATAAAAAAAAATCGTAGAAAAAAAGTTTAAATCATTCAATAAAACTAAACTTTACGGATTTTATCTGACATTTTTAAATATTTTTTACTCCGGCCTTTCAGTAGTTAAATAAACAGAATAAAATCTGTTTAGTATATATAGTGTAAGTTTAGTTTTTATTTGTTTTTTACTATTTTCCTTAACGTAAATGTAAGAATCAGAGGTCAAAAAGTGTTCTACACTTTGAAACTTAAATATTTAAGTCTCAAAGTGTAGAACACTTTTTATTTACTTATTTATTTGCTTATATAAGCATGTTATGGTAAGGAGGTGAGGTATATTGCAATACAATAGGTATCGAAGCATCACTTATTATTAAATGATCTACTACCTACGGCTAAAAGTGCAATAAAAAAATTCGCAGTCATTTTATGAGATTCACTGAGACGTTTTATTATAAAAAAGAAGTAAATTGAATTATACGATTTATTACAGTTCTTATGAACGTTATAATGAGTAATTTACCCTTGATGTTTTTCTTATAATAAAGTTTTGATCATGAAGGAAATAGTGTCTTTTGTCTGAACTTTTGTGTGTTGGACGTATTTTCCAGTACATGCGCAGAAGATTAATAATAATAATTTTTTTGGACAACGAGCTAACACCTGGCCTTCGTATTCAAGTGATGTTAAGTGATAGGTCGGGGAAGGTTAAGCGTTTACATCTACAATACTCTGGAAGTTATGTTGCCGGAACACAGTTACGCTGTTATGACGTCAGATTTCAATAAGGGGATGGTATACCTCAGGTTTATAATATGAAGGCCACATATACAATATAATAGTGGTAGACGGTTGTGCGTGTTAGTTTCGATACAATACAAACTTTAAACGTAAATTATTAAACGGATATGTTTTAAGTAATTTAAATAATATATGTAAATTCAAGGTATACGTTATAATAGCTAAAGCAACAATATTTACTTACTTTTAAAATATATTTTAAAGTGAAATGTATACATCAAGTATATTGGTGGGAGTAATGTATAAAAAAATATACATCTATTACGCGGTAGTAGAATATCCGTCTGACGTCATTACCCCTATTATAACTTGCTGTGTAATAGAGTATGCGCTATTGTGTTCTTACTCCACGTAGTTTATGAACTATTGTTTTAAGTGGGTTGGAGTGGATTTTATATACTACGCTATAATAATCGTAACAACGCTCAAGGAAATTAATTAATTAAATATATTTAATAACACTCCAATTGTATTACTTTCGATGATTATGCTAAGTAATGACATGTTGATTAAATATAATAGCGAAGTTGTTGATTTGTTTCAACACTGTTTGAAACTAAAATCCTAAGAAATCCGTCTATTCATAAAAAAATTTGTTATGATAATATATTCTGTTATTCATGCATTATGTAAAGATATTATTAAACAATTTAAACTATATGAGATTAACACGTTTTCAGGCCTTTATAATTCATTCGTTTTATATTATAAATCCAGGACTGGAATATTGCAATTTTCATTGCATTTATATTGATCATGTAACGTCAGAAATACTTTACATATTCAATAGGAAGAATATAATGATTCTGATACAAGCTTTATTATTAGCTTAAACCAGTCGATAAAATATGGCAAAAGAATTCGTTATATTTACTTGTAAGGAGATATAATAATTCTTGCTTTATCATTCATACCATTTATAGGATCTTGCATACCTAATAATAAAAAGATTACAGCAATTAAAGGATCCAAATGAAGCCAACTTTTTATTGAATATCATTTACCCATTCTATAGCAGACAGATGGCGATTGTTATAATGACTCTTTTTTTTTTTCAATTAATTTAAAATATTTTTAACGTACGTACATAACTCAGAGCTTCTCATCCCCGTATATACTTTTACTCTATTAAGTCAACTTTAAAAAAGATTGAGATTTTTCTATTGATGGACGTACTAAAACAATAAATTTACTTTACACGATATATAAAAGTAGTATTTACAGTTTGCATATTTACATTAACAATCGTCAGTCGTGATTCTTTACTCGTCAACAAGTTCAAGGTAAAATTATCTATCTATCTATAAAAGAATTATCCTTTTTCTTACTATAAGTTTAATTTCCTATAGAATGTAAACGGCCCGTTGCATATTGTTGTTATTGAATTTTTGTTGTAATATTCTTATAAAACAATTAAAAAATTATTAAATTTAACCATATCTAACTTTTTATTAGACTTTGATACAGATTTGTTAAGTGTAACCTTTGTACAATTTAAAATATTTAAGTGTAAAATGTATATGATATTAGAGTACATCTTTTCAGTTTCCGTTATTCTGTAATAATACCTAATTTTATTTGCCTTTATCTTTGACATTCTATCTTATTCCTTTACAAGAATAATTCAATAAAATTCAGAGTCATTGATCTACGTAAAGTGTGAGTCAAAACTGTGACTATGTTGATACGTCAATAAAATTACGTCTCGCTTTTTAAGAGTTCAATATTATTTTACTATATACCAACTAGGTAAGGTGTTCCGCACAACAACTCACGAGAACTAATCTAATCTCACTTACTCGTGGTGTACCCTGATAATCAACAAACAAGGCTCTGGCTCTCACTAACCCGCATTGGGTCAGCGTGGTGGAAAATGGCCCACATCCCCCCCCCATGTGAATCCCAACCCGGTCGATGTGAGAATTTTTGAGGGAAGCCTTTGTCCAGCAGTGGACGTTTATCTGCTGATGATATCAACTAGCTGTTCCCGCTCGTTTTGCTGGCCGTGATATAGAATTAAATTTGAAACTTGTCAGAAATATACTTGCCTGACGACAATAAGCGGCCCCCCGGAAATCATGTTTTTATTAACAGCCCTGCAACGCCTTTTGGTGGTAACATTTCGTAAAATCCATTTTTACTTGACCCATACTTGGTAAAAGGAATATTCTTACCAAATTTCAAGTCTCTAAGCCTCATGGTTTCGGACATATCGTGATGAGTTTCTACATAGATGGAAATCTCTTGTATATCTATATATATACTATTGCAAATTGCTTTTACATTCCCAATTATACTGCATTATGGGATAATGTAACTTTAGTATTCTATTAATTAAAGATACGAGTAGGATATTTCAATTTAATGTTTCAATAAGGGTAAACGGATAACAAAGCACACTTGAGAATGGAAGGACTTTATATTGTCAAGTAGTTTAGAATGCAACGGTCGTTATATGCAATGTAGGCCAATTGCTAAACTGTGTAGATCAGAATAAAGCATACCTAGTTTATTTACGTCTTCTTTATGGAGAGGAAAAATACTTTTGTTTATTTGCCCTCGTGGGAACTAAAAAAAGGTTATTTTGGCTTTTTATAGTCTGGGCTATGAAACCCCCGAATTTATCGAACATGGGCCATGGGAGTTAAGAGAGAAAGCTCTGTCTATCGTTTCACTATGGCGGATTACATATACATACTTTGATGATCAATCATTTATTATTTTTTTACTGCTGTTATGTGCCTTTTCTATCGAAATACATTTTAATTAAAATCCATCACAATGCCAATTGCTTCCCTTAAAGAGTAATGGTAACATTTATTGTCTTTCAGTTTGTGTTTTTTATAGGCTTTTTAGGTTAGGTTTTTTGATATAACTTACAATTAGATGAACGACCTTGGTATTAAAGAAAGATTGTAATTGCGTGTAAAGCTTTAAATTTAACCCCATCTTATTCATCTATCTCCTTCTCTCTCCTATGAGTATATGTATACATATATATATATATATATATATATATATACCTGCTGTCCCTCGCCCGCTTTGCTGGCCATAATATAAAATTACTTTTGAAATTTGTCAGTAATATTCCTTGAGAGCAACCGCACCTGCAAATTACTTTCTCTAACTATTACTATAACTACAGCAAAAATAATAATTATCATCGTCATCATCATCATCATGATCATTTGGACGAGATGGACGTCCACTGCTGGACATAGCCCTGCGAATCGCAAAAATGAAAATGTTTGTAAAAGATAATTAAAATGATGAAGGATCTACGAAATTAAAAAATAAGGCTAAAATCATCTACAAATAATTCTGCATCGAATGTTCATGTTTCTGTGTTGATACGTTCACTAATTTTCACGTGATTGGCGAAGAAACGAAACCCATTTGCATTATATATATATACATTTCTAGCTATGTAGAGAATTATCACGTCTCTGGAACTATAACGCCTAGAGATATGTACTTTGGTACGAATATTCCTTTTACCGAGTATAGGACAGCTAAGAATGGATTTTACAAAATTCCTTCACTTCGAGTTGCGGTGGTGTTACGGTCACCAAAGCGGCCGCGGAACAGCTAGTTAATAATAATCCACTTAAATTATGGCGTGGCTGGCACACCTTCATTTCAAATATCAGCATTGATAACAGCACCACCCCTTTCGAAAAACGCAAGCTGAATGTATTCCTTTCTTATAACAATAGTTCCCTTAAAAATTTTTGTAAGATAATTTTTGGTTACTTTAATAGATAAAAAAGTTGAAAAATTCAATGATTAAGGCTCGACACAATTGCCCATTTGCTTAAGGTGAAGATCACTTCAAATAGACGTCATTGATTATCTACATGATAAGAACTAATTATATCAATAATAATACTAATTAATAATTATATTAATGCTTAAGAGTTTTTTTTTTAATTGTTATATCGCGAGAAGTTGGATAAATCCAACCATAAAAATCATCATTATTGTGTTAAAACACAATAATGATGATGTTGAATGTCTCGCTAATCTCATGGCTTGGAAGAATAAATAAAAAAAATATTCTTACTTGAACTTCAATGGCAGTTTTAATTTGGTTTATATACGTAACGAAATATATGTCCAGGGCAACTAGTATACCATAAATGCATTAGGTACTGTTGGAAATTTACTTTCGCTTATAATTAAATCACGAACATATTTATAAAGATAAGAAAGAGGTACATATTTGAGTACTCAATTTTATCTAATAATTATAGCATATGTTCTAGGCTCTAGTTGAGGTTTATCGGTTGGTTGTATATGTATTATGATTGATGTGCGTTTCCTTCGCTGTGATGCAAGGCTGAGCTCTACTCGTGTTCCTACTGTTATTATTAAGTATCAGTTTTTGTTGAAATATTAAAGTGAAAAACATGAAAGAAGTACAATAATGATTTATTACGTAAATTATACATTGCGTCTATACCGTGCTAGGTATTAGAAATGTAATCGAATAATGAATGCGCGTCCCCTTTAGTTCATTTGGAAAAACATAAGGCAATATTAATTTACGAATACATTCTCTGCATGAAAATTATTTAATGTCTTGAATGGAAACGACAATGTTTTGTATATTAACTCTGGTGAAATTTCAGTAGCGTTTTGTTGATTTTCAACCCTGTTAATTTGATTTTGAATAAGTCCAGAATCATCATCATCATCAGTCGATAGACCACCGCTGGACATAGGCCTCCACATCGATCTGTCCAGAACAATGTTTATTTATTCTAATGAAATTTTAGTGACACACGAGAAACTACAGTACACCATTAGACAATAGACTTAGTTATATCATCAGAAAAGGATTTCAGAAAATTATTTTTTTGCTGTTACAAGGTTAGTCTTACATTGGACATGGCGATATTAGTCAACTAAATCTAGACAGTTTATAACCGCAACATAAGTAGATGTTCTTTCCGCTCGTGATACTTTAGCATAGACCCTTACTTCTTATATCTATCATAGTTGTTTTTCGACGTTTAGTGTACACCATATTATGTATTTTTTTATTTTAAAATAAAAAAATCTGAGCTAAAACTATCTACAAGTAAAAATTTTAGAGAAATAGATCTCTGGCCATTACTGAGATTATTCCTAATAAACGGATCAAATTATTTAAAATAGTTTTTTGTGCAATTCCGGCCTTGTCTATCTATCTATATATATTTATAATAGGTATAACATATGATGTTGGCGTTTTGTACGGGAGGGATATAAGTCATTTTGTTTTTGTAAAATATATTTATTTAATAAAAGTATGCACCGTTATTATCTATGCACTTTTGCAATCTAATAGTTAGTTCATTGATCCCTTTACTAAAAAAACCATAGGGGCGAGAATCAATAAACTCTTTGAATGCGGTTTTGACTGCCGCATCGGAGTTGAATTTTTTTCTTTCCTGGTTCTCCAGGGTTCAGCTATTGCGATGAGCGCTTCCGATTATCGTACAGTATCCACTTTCCATCACAAGTAATGATTCGATTTAAAATCCCTTCATTATTGTGTCGGTTGAACAAAGTAACACATCAGTGGACGCGTGTTTGCAAGTTCGATTCACTCAATTCATGAGGTACCCATCGTTCAAGTTTTTTTAATTTCCCGATTTACTTCAAATGGATTAATACAGTTTTGTCACTTACCCCGAAGCCTGCAGCTATCTCTGAAGTGCTTTATGATGGATCCGCTTCCACCATAGTTTTTAATTCTTCATTTTCCACTTTGGTCATCGGCCGTCTACGTGGTTGGTTCTGAAGGTCGAAATTTCCGGAACAAAAACGTTGAAACCAAAAACGTACGGTGCTTTCTTTTGCGACACCAGCGCCGTACACATCATCAATCCTTCGATCTCTCTCTGCAGCACTGGTGCCACGGTGGAACACGTACTCGTAAATATACCGATATTTCATGTTTTCCATTGTGCGGTAATAAGCGACACCAAAGAAAAAAATAATGAGGAAAAAACAAATTAATGACCGTGAATCTGGAATTCTTAACCAAAGAGAAGATATTTCAGATCAAAGTGGTCAGTGCGACAAAACGCTAATTTCATATGTATATTCCTATTACTAGATGTTCACTGCTCGCTTTGCGGATCGTAATATAAAATTAGATTTGAATTTGTCTGAAATATTCCTTGAGAGCAAACACAGGCGCAAATGATTTTCTATACCCACCGTTACTATAGCAAGCGCATAAATAATACGAAATGAAAATGTATCTAAAAGGGAATTGGAAACAAAATGAAGGATCTATGAAATTTAAAAAATAAAAACCCTATAACCGTTTACAAATCAATCCGCATCGAATGGTGATGTTCTCACGTCGATATATTCACTAGTTTTCATGTGATTTGCGAACAAACGAAACCTATTTTCGTTATATGTATATATAGATAAGATATTTCCGACTATGAGAACCCTAAACTTAAAATTTGGTAGGAATATTACTTTTGCCGAGTATTGGTCAGTTCAAAACGGATTTTACCGAATTCCTTCTCCAAAGGGAATTGTAGAGGTGGTGCTGCCAGCAAAGTGGGCGGGTAATCGCAAGTTATTTATAAATATACATGAATTTTGAGAAAATATTTTTTTAACAACAACGAACTCTTTATAATTCGTGTAAATTATACATTCTGTTTTGATTTTTGTCACAAAAGATTTTTTGTTACATGTCCCATTAAATTTTAATTATTTATTAATGTCTATTACTATATTTTTGAATACCAATTATCATAACAAATAAATCTATAGAGCCATGAAACCCATTTTTAGTGATCTTACAGGTCACGGCCAGTCTTCATAGCACACAGCCAAACTTTTCTAAAATTATTATGAATACATTATCTCCAAGATTTGTTGCTGCGCTCATTTTTGGAAACCATTGTTATAGAATACCGGTATCAGAGACACAAGCACAGATCATCTTATGGTTGAATCAGTCTGATCGCAGACTCTCTCACGTAAAAAATAAAATCTGAAATGGTCAAAGTGAACGAGACGTTTAGGAAGATAGTAAATGCGAAGTGATGATAAGGCTGACCATACCAATGAAAAACTACTAAATATTAGGTCCTTACATATGAAATTAGCGTTTTGTCGTATTGACCACTTTGATCTGAAATCTCTCCTCTTTGGTTAAAAATTCCAAATTCGTTAGTTAGGATGTTGTACACAACACAACATGGCATTCTTCGCCGCTTTAAGGCATAAGATATTAAGACTCAATACCTCGGTAATTACAGCCTCCTTAAGGGTGCTGTAACTAATAACATCCGGTACACTAATGTTTGAACACTTGTTTGGCGGCAAAAATAGGCGCTGCGGTGGTAGCTACCTAGAGGATCTTCGGCATCAGAGATCTACCACGAGTGCGATAGACCATATGTATGTGTAATCAAAATCTCTTTGTATTTATGCTCTTTAAGTATTTATTTATATTCTTTTGTAGCTCAGTTTAATGTCATATATTGACTAAATGACTATGGAAAGTTTTCACTTGAAAGCTTTTTTAAATATTTATCAACAGCCAATTTACGTCCCCACTGTTGGGGCACAGGCCTACCTTCAATATGAAGGCGATGGGGCCATATTCACCACGGGAGCCCAATGCGGATCGGTGACTGCACTACACACACCTTGGGATAAATTCTAATTCATGTGCAGGTTTCCTCACGATGTTTTCCTTCACCGTTTGTATTTTTAAACGTTAACTTTTAAATATTACATATACTTGATCTTTATATCACTTTATAAATATATTACTACTTACTCTTTGCCTCCTTACTGACGGAAATTGATGGAATATCATTGGTATATTAAAAAAATATATAGTTTTCATCAAGAAAATAGTGAACAGACTGTTACTGGGTTATTGCGCTTTACTACCACAGATCACATCACCACTTAACATCGAGGGGATCGTGGTTAAGCGCTAAACCTTGTCGACTTTAAACAAGTAAAGTATATTATTTTACACATTTTCTCCGATTATATCATCATAATCATCATCATCGCCTCAATTGAGGAACGGTTCAGTTATATATTGCATACAAAATACTTTAAGAAACTTACGTTGTTGTCACTAATGTAAATAAGGGTGTAAGGGTTACCGTACTACATCTCACGGGGTCTATGCCAACCTCACTTGCTCGCGGTGCAGCCTACTAATCAACAAACGAGGCCCTGGCTCCCATCAATGTCACCAACGTCTATCGGCTGATGCTGATGTCGTGTACTTGCTAGTTTTTACAAATCGGCTTTACCAGACGTAGTACCCATTTGCTTTAATTAATATTTTTGTATCTATAAAGTTAACTATAGCAATATGGCGCTAAGAAGGATAATATACACAAGGCAGTGAGCTCCATACGGGCAAATAAACACTGCAATCTGTAGTCCTTTAAACCCGTATAAATAATAGTTTTATTAATATAAAATTATTTAATCATCATAATCATCAGCCGATTGACGTCCACTGTTGGACATAGGCTTCTTCAAAAGATCTCCACATCGATAGGTCCTGTGCTGCCCGCATGCAGATGAGGAGGATTTGGGACCGTTCCCACCACGTTGGCCCAATGCGGATTATTGGAAGCTAGAGACTCATTTGTTGATTAGCAGGGTGCACCACGAGCGGGTGAGGTGGGTTTAGGTCCCATGAATTATTGTGCGGGGCTCTTAACATCCCCAAAAATATTTAATAACACATTGTAGCTATTATAATTACACAATATTATAATTGATTATCCTCATGCCAGGATTTACTGGAAGAGAACTCTTCTTAGGGTTAAAGTACACGTATGTTTAATACATCTTATATTTTTATATTTTTTTTATATTTTAGTGTTTGTACATAAGGTTATTAAATATATAAATGAATATATAATAATAATACCTAAATGTACTGTAATTCATTTGACGGAATAAAGAAGTCTTACTGGCCGCGCCATCTTGTTTGCCAGCACAAACTACTTCACTCATCGGCCAGGAAACGTACGACGCCGTGCGCCACTAGCGACATGAAGCACAACTATTCCATGCACATTCTCGGTCCATTTTCTAAGACATTTAACAAAACATCAAACAAAAATCTCATATATTTAATTTATTTAAAACGTAGGTCATCAGCACACAATTCACAACTAGTAAAAGTAACTAATTAATTAAATAATTATAATTCAGTTACGTGTGTCAAAATCATAAAGTAACATAATGGCGATAGAAATCTTTAAATTTCGCAATTCATGATATATGGGCTAAAATATTTTGATCTATCGGATGTAACGATTCTGTCTGTCAATGTATTAGAAAATAAAACTAAAATATGTATAGAGTAGTTGTAATTCCTGCCGCTAGAGGCGCGGAGGTCGCACGCGGCACGTTCACTGGCCGATAGAGATTGCAGTAGTTGCGTTAGCAAGCATAAACGGCCTAGCCTGTGGTACTTTTTACTACATTAAACGAATTTGCAGTACATTTAAGTATTATTGTTATTTATATATGTATATATATATATATGTATATATATATATGTATATATATATATGTATATATATATATATATGTATATATATGTATATATATGTATATATATTATTAAATATATATATATATTGTCAAATCATCATCAGCCGATGGACGTCCGCAACTGGACATAGGCATCCCCCAAAGATCCCCACATCGATCGTTTCTGTGCTGCCCGCATCGCTGGACACCAGGGGCTGTCGTTTGTAGGGGTTCATATGGAGGGACTTGAGCCATTTCCTTCCACGCTGGCTCAATCCGGGTTATCGGGAGGTATTGTCAAATCTGGGGAGCAAAGTTCCTAAAAACCAGCACCAGGTAGACAGCGGAAGAAATGGTTTGATGACTTTCAAATATTTTTTATTAATTCTTATATTAATAAAGTTTTTGTTTATATGTGTTTAAAGAGCTAGAGTGTGCTCTGATTTCCCCGAGTGTGATAGTGATATGCTATGCCGATGACATCGTGGTTACAGTTCGAGTTTAAACTTACGAGGATGCTGCTCGTTTTGTCACTGTTTAAGTGGCACAGGTTGTCGGCAAAATACGTATGTTAGGACTAGAGTTTGTGCTTGGCAAATCCGAGGCTATGTGCTTCCATGGACCAAGGACGGCACCACCTCAGAATAGTCACATCATAGTCAGTGGCACATTTATCAAAGTTGGGTATTTTCGTAAGTATCTATGCTGCATAACCTTAAAAGAGGCGACATCCGAATATCATCATTGTGGATTCGATGAGGATACCGCGCAGTATACTTTGAGCGTTGCTCGACACGGGATGCCCGGCGTCAAAACCTCGTTTTTCTTGTGGGGGATGACTTCTCTCTTGACTTTATTAAAACCATGGTCAGTAGTGAGAGGTCCTGGTATGCTGTCCTTTTGCGAGAAGGTAATGCTACAGAGAGAGGCAACGAGAAATAAACACTCGTATGTCAATTCGCAGGCAGCTCTACTTCGAGACTTGGTCTCATCAACGCCTCTCGCTGTCGGAACCACGGTTAAAAAAAATAAAAATTGAGCCGAATGCTATTTAAGCAACTCTTAGATATCTATATCTATATGTATGAGATATCACAAGATCGCCAAATCTTTTATAAGGTATAGACAGAAGATTTGGAAGAAAAAGGTCAGCAAAGAATGGTTTTAGAAAATCCCTCCCCCCAAAGAGAATTACAGGGGTGTTAGTAACGTGAAGGAGCCCGGAGGCGGCGGGTTGTCCCTGGGCATCAATATTTCTGACAAATTTCAAATCTAATTCTATATTACTACCAGCAAAGCGGAAGAAGTACAGCTAGTAGTTGTATATTTCTACTACTCTCTTATAAGAGTCGTAAATATATCATCAAGTTAACTACAAGATCCCTACGTATTATCCATCATAGGTATCTTGTTCTCGAAGATGTATTTAGGTAATATTGTTTTGTTTCAACTGTAAATATATTAACAATGCATTGCAATATCTATGAATATATTAATAATGTAACCCTGTTCCGTTGTTTATTGTTTAAAAGTATTACCATTTTGTTAACGATTTTATATATAATTAAAGCGTTTTAAATACTACTTATACTGTGATACTTGGTCTCCCACAAGGAGGACTGACGATCTGGTTAGAGTCGCGGGACCGATCGATGTGGAGATCTTTGAGGGAGGCCTAAGTCCAGCAGTGGATGATGATACCTGCGATGACAAAATTTCATTAGAATCTATTACCGACGATTACTTCTTTTATATTTTTGATTTAGGTGAAGTATAATAAGAAAAAGCAATCTGAAGGATAATTAAGAAAAATATATTGAGCTTTATATTGAAAATGGACACCATCGAGTTTTAGTTCTAAAAATATTCTATTATATAATTTCGTCTATTGAATTATTTATGTAGTGTATTCTAGAATTTGTATAGAACTAGTAACGTATAAAATGAATTGGTATATATTACTATTATTGTTACTAAATAACAAGTTTAAGACTTCGTTTTCTTTCTTACGAAGGTTACATTCTTGTTATATCTACAGCCTCTTTATCAACGATCAAAGGAAATGGTAGACATTTCTCATAAAACGGGGGAACTTTTGTGTCGTTTGCTATATTAAGTGTTTTATCATTTTTCATACATGTTGTAAAACATCTTTCATTGTTATATTTATTTACATATTTTTTTTTATTATATTCTTATATCACGCTTTTTACTTTTATTTTTTGTTCATTTATTTGCATTTCCATCTTTTCAGAGGGCGAATTTACAGCAACAATATCTAAGTGGCGGTAAGTTTCTTTTATTATCATATTTTTAACTTAATTAAACAATAATTTATCGTTTTGCATACCGGTTTTTTTTATTTAAATTAATGTAGTTTTACAGCTCTTATGAATATTAATTGAGCTATAGTTCATTACGTCGTGCAAAGTGACAAATTCTATATTATTGGATAGATATAAAATCAAAGTTAATGACCCCTTTGTCAGTAAACTTAGCATAATTTTTTGTGAAAAAATACTAAAATTTGGTCATACAATTTATGTAAATCTTATTTATAGTAAAATGATTCATATGGATATTAAACAAAAAAAAACATTATTAAAATGAATGATGGATCAGTTAAGTCCACCCGAGTCCGAAGCTTACACGGCTTACAATCAGCTCTTTTATTATCTGTTCTAAATAACGCTTGTTGAAGGTAAATTTGTTTGAAATTTTATATTTTATGTCTGTATTTCTAATCCATTAATCGTTAATTGAGATGGAGTTTAAATAAACAATCAGTATGATACTTTTATCTCCAGCAAGTTAGCGATTAAGAAACTGGAGTAGCTAAATTAACATATTATAAACATTGTATTTTCAGTATCGTCCATGGAATCTTATCTCGATTGCAACTGAATTTTATAATTTACTAATCTATTCTACCACCGTTTTGGCATTTAGCGTTAAATTTTTTTATAAAAGTATTAGATTGTCGAATTTGTGCTCGGAAATTTATGTTGTGGTTACACTGTACGTGCGAACTGCATAAGATGTTTAGAAGTTTATAAAATAAAAAATAATTATTAACTTTCTAATTGTATTAAATAAAAAAATATATATATAAAAGTTTTAGTAATAGTAAATCATTCATATGGCACTTTAAAAACCAAATAAAAAGATTAAATAGTATTTAAAAACAATTAAAGATTTGATACGTTTACGATACACGCTCCATAAAATATATCCAATAACTTTTTAAAGTTTACAGCAGAACAGTTTGTATGTGTAGACCTGTAGTTCATGTTCTCATTCGGCAAATGAATGGACGGTTTGTGCGCAGTTGATTAATAATTTCACATGGGAAGCACTATCGAAAACACCTTGAAAAAATTTAATATTAAAATTGTATATAATGTTAGCCAAAGAATTTTAGAGAATGACAGAGTGCAATGATTAAAATTGTTCTGATGGAAAACCGATAGAAAGTGAATGACGCTATTCACTTTTATGACATGTAAAAACGAATAATTCTATGATGACCGGTTGACGTCATGTGTACAATTCGCGAACGGCCGACAAACCTTCAAGATTAGCGGTCAGAGGGCCAAAGTGATCAGTATATGAGACCAAAGGCGATTTGAGTCGTACTCACGCTGGTGCACGCCACGCGGTCCGCCGCCGCCGGCAATTCACGCCTCTTCTCCTCCTCTACCCCCCTCCTCCCCCTCGGTCCTCCTTGCCCTCTTTTGCTTGCTTATTTGTTTCACTAAGTTAGTGTTGGTACGAGTGTCGCGAGGGTTAGACGTGTCCTGTGCATTTATAATATAATGTAAAATATATATATAAAAGATACTATTAAAAAACTTGTAGCGATGCATTTATGTGACATGTTGCATTGATTCCGTTCGTGGGAACACACTACAGTGCGTAGTTACAGTGTTAGAACCAATTTGTTGCTTGAATCTCGGTCAAGTTTATTGTTATGTTTACGTCGCGCTGCACATATGAATCTGTCGGGTCGGATATGAACCTGGCGCATTGCGATTGTTGTAAACAAACTTTTTAGGTTATGGCAATAATATTAAAAGTTGAATTAACATACAATATTTTCTATGTCCTAGCCGATGATGGTTACATCTCATTGAAATATATATCCATCAATTTATCTTGATACGATCGTGACAAGATGTATATGATATTTTATGCGTCATTATTAGAATATTCTGTAAATGTTATTGTCGGGAGCAATTAAAAATATGTTTATTATATTTTTTTGGTAATATCATGGTATTTGTCGAAAACATTTTGTATACCTACAAAATGCTGTTATAAAAAATTTATTACATAATGATAATGCTTTATACGACGAATTATGACACAAACACAAATATCTTAGTATATTTCGGAAGTGCGCCATTTATAACTTATCCCCCTCGTGGTATTGTTCAATCTGCTTGAATAAGTACTCTAATTTAAACCTGTCGGGTCCTGTTGTACCTGACCTTCATTTTAATAAGTTCTGTTTAGTTCATTGATATATGAATAGACGGAATGGAATTTATTTATAAAATAAACAAATTAGTAAAATTTACCTGTGACATTAAAGATAATAAAAATTATTTAAATAATAACTAATAATGTGATTTTTTTAACTTTTCTTGAGATTAAATTAAAATGCTTTTTTTTTTAAATAAATGAGCCTTTGTACTTCGTCGGTAAGTGAATTTTTTCTTAGTTTCTTAGATCTTAGTTTTCAATGAAATTGACAAGTCGGTTAACAACAGGATAAAGTATAAAATGTAAATTCGATAGAATATAATACCATTTTTATCATTAAAATTATTGTTCTCATAAATTTAACATTATTTTAAAACGGGACAATGATATAACTGACATGTTTTTTCATGAAAATAACAGTTTTTTCTTAAGAAAAATAATAGACTGATTTTCTTAAATAATTTCCATTCCATACAGATTATATTTCACAAAGACTTTATTTTAAATTTTTTGTCTCGTGACATGGTGACATGATCTCGATTGAAATTTCTTTTTAAACGCGAGTAAATACAAAGGCTCTAACAAAATGTTTGAAATTTCGTAATTACTGATTTTGCGATTATTTGTTTCACGCGTTTAAAAAATTACAATGAATTTTCTACGTTTGAAATTCATTACGTTGGCATGTATTATCTTATCGATTTTATTACTGCGATCCTTTGTATCAGTTGATCTTAAAACAAGGTCGAGAAAATGTACAACGTGAGGTGGTGTTACGAAAAATACACGTGAGATGCTGAAAAATTAGATAGATATTTATTTTTGCTGATTCCTTACGAAGTTATATAACGTATTTCATACAATATTCGACAAAAAAAAAACATGTGTAAAGCTATACGTAATATGTCTTACAAGGAGCACAACAAAATCGTTCAATAACCCTCGCCTTTTAAAAATATCCGATAAACATGTCAGTTTGATGGTTCTTTTAGTGATAAATTATATCAAGGATTGTCAGCATAAATATTTTTGATTGTTTTTCTTATGTGTTGTTAATATATACGGTCTATTTTTCACGTTGAAAATAACATCGGTGTAATCTTTATGTTGAAAATAGCATAACATTAAACATTTTATCGATTTTAACAAGTAAAAAATTTACAATACATTATTGGCTCAAAATAAATTAAAAGTAGTTTATTAGAAACCGTTTCAATAAAATTTACTATTAGTATGATTATATCATTACTTAAAGTAAAAATTATATAATAGTTATTTGTAAAAGTAATTGGAGATTAGTTATACTTTTTCAATTATGTAGTATAATTTACCATTTGAAACTAATTTGCTACTCTATAATCAAATTAATAAGCAGCCAACCGAGTTTAATTTTCCTTGTTCGATCTTGAGTTAAATTGAATAATATTACGAAGGTGACCCGGTTTAGACACCCAAGTTAAAAAATGCGCTTACTTACGGCTCACGCATTTCCCTGCAAGGTCGTTCCTTACTTCCCCGTATGACACACGTTCGTACTCCTTAACAGGAACTTGTTAACCTTGAGTATATCGAAATTACGACGATACTTCAATATAAATTTAGGGATAAAACAAATTTGGTTTTAACTCACGACCGCCGTTAGATTTTAAATTAAATATATACGCGTAAATATTTGCAAACGTTGCAATATACATAATATTGCATTAATATGTATGTTTATGTTCGTGTGCATTCATTTCCTCTAACGCAAAAGAATATACATATACCTTTGTCCCCTAATCGCCTCCCTGTGTCAAATGTTTTTGTTCGTAGTGATTATGCGTTCGACATTTCAATGAAAATACGGTTAAAAACAATAAAATCGAAATATTAGTATGACTATTTTTATGTATTCAATGACCAAGATTCGATGAACAATTTGTGGAGAGTTTATATTAACTTTATCAAATGATAAACAGGTTTAGAGGATTTTAAAGGAGATCAGTACGATGCATGGCTTAACGCATTTCTTCCATAAACATAGTTCACGAGACAGTTCACGGGAGTCCACGCCTCCACTAGACAATGATGAAAGTGCTCACACTTGGTGTTCGTCTACAAGCTCCGGTGGTTCTCGCAGTTCTGTACAGAATGAAAAACATAGTAAGGGAATTCCCATCACCCAACGGAGGAATAGTGGCCACCAAAGCGGACGATCGCCGCACGAATTTGCTTCCAGTCCTCGCGATCGGTATTCTAACTTTGCAAGCTACTTCCGTGAAGTTATGGATGTACGAGAGTCATCTGGTCACCGTCATCGCCATCAGAATTTAAGCTCCCATAGACCTAATAGAAGTGATGTTGATCGCACACAGGCCAGTAGTAGTAGCATGAGCACATCTCCGAGGTATGATTACCGTCACTTTATGTCGCCTCTTTATAACGATGTCATGGATGACATACAGGAGAACGAGTACAGCAAGTGCGATCGATATGGTGAAATAAGTAACACAGATTTAGATAATTTTCATTACAAGAACCGCTTCGATAATAAAAGTTTTGCTCACAAATTGGTCGAAAGTTCGAACGAAGCAAACCGCCAAATCGCTAAACAGTCTTCCAGTATACAAGACAGACGAGGATCAGGATCGAGTGGCACCGGTCACCACAAGCATAAGCATCACTCTATACAGGATTTAATTCGAACATTTAGTAAGAAAGTAGGACATTGGCGGCACGATTTAACTGAGAGGCGCAGCTCCTGCGCTGCAGCCACGGGCAATAAAGATCAAGCCAGCAACGATGACTTCCGGTCACGTTCCAAATCATTTGACGGCGACCATTTGCATAAAGTTAGGGGCAACTGCATACTTGATGATTGCGGTGCTACCTACCAAATTTTCGACTCCATTGTCAAAGAAGGTAATTTTGTATAAATATAAGAAAACAAAGGTTACTTTTCCGTTTCTAATTTTAAGTTATATCAACGAGTACGAAATTGAGAATTTTTGAAAAATATTTAAAAAATTAATAACTCCAGAACCATTGTTTTTGGATGGGGTATTCCATACATAGTTAGATAGGATACGAGCTATACTTTAGCCCCTACACATCTTTTACACCTATTACCTTTCACCTGTTAAAAGTAATCACAAAATGGAGTTTTGCAAAAAAAAAAGTATTTCCACAAATACTATTAGATAATAAATCAATTTAACACAACAACGTAAAACCAGGATGCAATAAGCACAACATCCTGCTGCATAGTAATATAAAATTAAGGCCCTTTGTGCTATTGAGAATGTTACTTACTATTAAAAAGTAATTTTTGTGTTCAATAAGATTACACAATTTTTTATGCATTTACAATATCTAAGCAACTAATAAACTGTCCCATATAAGTATTATAATTTTACATGATAACGATAAGGCGGCAACGTTGATTTATTTTTATTGCACTTTAATAGTGATTTAAGTTTTTGTTAATGTGCATTTAACTATTGATAGATATCAAAATTTTTAACCACAACGCAACAGTAGTTTTCGATGAACTCTTATTTATTTAATTCGGGAAATACAAGTAATAGATTAAATATAATATAAAAACGAGCAGTGTGTGCAATTGACAGTGAACAATCATAGACGGTTTAATTTTTGAAACCTATATTTCACTTTGATATTGCGTTTCATTACTACGAAATATCCGGTTTCCGAATCCTTACGATTTATCCGACGACCTATGAGCATCATTCACGGAAAGCTTTTGAGGTTTCTAGATGATATCAAAATCATTACACATTGGAGTAAGGCTTTGTTTGTATTAATTCAGCTCATCACATAAAAATAATATAGACATATAACAGAACTATTGTTGTTGAACTAATGATAATCAAGTTGAACTTTATTAATAATACAAATGTTTTATCCTAAGCTAAGTAGTTGTAACTGCTCCATCAGTAATCCTATAATGATGATTTATTGAATGTTTTTGTTGATTTCTTCATAACATATTTACGTTATAAGATCTTTAATTTTGTAAGGGTTAATCTTATATCAGTTGAAGTAAATGAGTTTCCTCTAGGGGAGCATAACATTCGCTTTGATTCCGCTGCGCGTTTCATATGACGCAGTTTGCAATATATTATTTCCTATGATACAGTATCTACATGCCATTACCAAGCACCACTCTAAGCAGCCTTTTATTTCGGAATAATCTTATACTATATGTTATTAACTAATCTGTTAACTTTATTTTGTTCATTAATATGTGTATGTCATTATTATATCCCTGTTTAAGTTTTCTCTTTATATTTTTGGTGTTATTTTTAATTCCTGTGTACGTTTATGTGTTCTTTTCAACAGGTCTTTCACGTCGTACGGCGTCACAGGAGGCGGAAAAGCGGCGCGCATCGCTTGGTAACGTGCCGGCAGCTCGTCATCGTGCTGCGGACGCTTCCCTCGATTCTCACACTGCAGCCATACTTTTTAGAAATTCTAGAGGGGTGAGTTTGATATACTCTCTTAACTATAGTGTATATGTTTTTGCGACGAAACAAATGAAACGTTCGCCCGATAGTATGCTATACATCTGCAGATAACGTGGCGTTAATTAGTGGAATTTGAACACTACACCATAATCTGCTTGTAGCTTGTAGACGTAACATGTAAAAGCTTCGATACCTCAGTCATTACATTACATACAACACTTCTCAAAAAGGAACACAGAAATGTTTAGTGAAAGTAATAGGAAATGCGGACGTACGTGTAGTATTAAACAATTTCCGACAACAAAGACAAATTGGCTCCTTATTATGAGTTTTACGGAAGTTTATACTTAGTCTTATAAAAATATTTGATTTTAGTCTCTTGCAAAGAAATGCTGATTCAGTCTTCGTTCGATTCTCGACTTGTAGGTCGTCTAAAGTTCAATTCAGTTACTGAATGATGCTCAAAGAATGTTTTAAGGGTCTGTCGGTGGGACTATCAGATTGTGGACAAAAAACTAACACTATATATTCCAGATTAACACAATTCATAATTTTAACATATAATTTCAATTCTAGTGTTCGTTTTATTTACTGGGTACATTTGAGCATTTATTGATTTATGAATTAGTATTAAAACTCCACCTTACGAGTCGCTCCTATCCTTTCTAGAAATTTGATAATTTTTAAAACTTAAATTCACCTTTGTGTTCAACCAGGTTTCACTTAACAAACAAATATGAATATTATCTTAGTTCAAAAAAGCTTCCAATTGACTTCTTTTCGGTATCACACTTTGTGCGTTCCATTGTATAATATTAACATTAATCATTTTTTTGTTACTATCCATAATTGAATATTATGTTTTATATCATGCCTAATAATTTGTCATCGCTTATAATTTTAACAACAATTACTGTTAACTCTCGAATAATTGATTCTAATTTTAGTGAAACCTTTTCTTTTAAACTTTTATCAGACAAAAATTTCCTTTGTTTTTTCGAGAATAGCTTTAAATATAAATTTACTCTCAAACTTTTCTTCTTCACTTGATGTCGGTGTTTCTTCAATTTCTTCTATTTTTCCTGAAACATCTATTTTCTTCCTACTCTTCGGTTTTCTCTTATTTTTTCTTTTGATATGCACTGTTCGATTATCTGATAAACACCTAGTACTATCCTCGTTTTGCTCCACGGACCTTGTTTTTTCTGAAATCGCTACATCCCTATAGGATTTCTTATGGATTTTGCTTTTAGATGTTTTATTACACGAGATACGTTTATTCTCCCATTATTTAGGGTTATCATTCATCGTATCTTTTAAATATGAGTCCGAGACCATTTTGTAGGTACTATTATTTTTGCACATAATTGATCGAATCGCTTTTTCTTATAAAAATATGGGACAATTCTTGTTAATTGCCATGTCATTCTCTTTACAATTTATGCACTTAAAATGCTTAGTTTCGCAGTTGGGATGATCTTTACCACATTTTGTGCAAACGGTCTTATTCGTTGTACAGGCTCTCGATAAATGATCAAATTTCCAGCATGTTGAGCACTGTGTAACAGAAAATGTATACGGTTCTACTTTAAATCGGCAGTCGTATCCATATACATGTGTAGGGTAGCATTCTCTTCTATATCCATCTCTAGGTATCGTATAAGACAAGTTAACCTCATTAGTGTAGTTACATCTATACCCGAGTTCCCCAAACTTCTTATTGTTTTTAAATTTTTCAGCTTTGATTTAATTTCCAAAAGTTATAAATATTTTGTACAGGTTTATATATCTAATTCCAATAATCCTTTCTATGTTTTACGATTTTAATAATTTAGCCATACCTATTTGCTTAGGTAATACTTCTGGTGACGTCATGCATACTTCATATTTGGATTCGGTTCTCGTCACATTTAACGTATCTAGATAACTACGCATCACTCGTTTTGATCTCCTTACCGGTGTAAAAATATTTTCGTCAACATTTTCAAATTCACAATCCTCGCATTCAATCCTGCATCTTTTCTCCGGTCGTAAGTCGTTCTCAAATGTACCTTCAATTGGACTCGTCAAGCTTCTTAACAACGCTTCGCTTTCTTGAACTAGTTGCTAACAGGAAGCATGACTGTCCATACCAACAATGCTAATATCATCAGCCGTGTTTATTGTTATCCTATTTGCATTAGAAGAGTGAATCTAGGTATGCGGTTAAAACCTACAAAAAAACTCTCAAAACGCACGCGCACGAATAGCACACGTAAACCGTGTGCTTCCCTGGCGCGCAACTGAAAATGCGGGTTACTTTTTAATACTTCATAATCGCAAATTTTTTTTTAAAGATAGAAAAAGTTTTCGAGGGGATTCGTGTAGTAAAGGAAAAGCTTTCACACAATATTTTCATTATCAACAAAATCATCCATTTTTGTCGGAGAGGTGAGCTACAAAGAAATATTAGTAACTGATTAATAGCGTATTTCAGAATCCTCAAATATTTTATTCGTATAAAAGAAGGTCAAACGAATTTATTTAGTCAATGAGAATATACAAGTTTTTGTTATAGTAATAATCGATTTCTACCTAGTATATTTAATATAATTATTCGGTGATTAATTATGCAGCAAGAAGATAAGTAGAAGGCATCAATGTAATGGATGTTGTTTCGTTATTACTCAAAATAAATTATAATTATTTTACATATCTTTAACTTTAATACAATAAATACCTTTATAACAAGGTTATTTTAGACAGCCGCCAGTTTACACAATGATACTCAAATAATGTCGACACTTATGTGACCTACCTAATATACAGCTTAGTGTGCATTGAATTAAGCTTAAGTGACTGTATTATGCACTTTTTCTAATATAACTTAAGCGATTTGATGAACACTGCTTTCATATTTTTTTTTAATTCCTGTTTCATGTTTTATTTTATATGAAAGTAGGAACGAAATGATAATTTCGTGCCGTATGTTATGAAAAAGAATATTGAAAATTTTACTTAATGTTAACTAGGGACTTTAAATCTGACTTAAAATAAATCATATACACATGCTGACGAATCGAATTATATATATGTTGTACCTATGTTGAGACTCATCACGATATCCCTAGAACTATAAGGTTTACAAATATATTTAGTGGAAATACTCCTTTTACCAAGTGTAGGTCAGCTAAGAATGGCATTTACGAAATGTTACCTTCAAAAGGGGTTGTGGTAGTGTTAATAATAGGTAAGGGCCTGAGAGGAGGCGGGTTGCCACCCGTTATTTCTGACCAATTTCAAGTCTAAATTTCAAATCTAATTTTGTATTATGGCCATCAAAGTGGGCGGGGAACAGGATCTTTAATAATAAAAGAGTTCTTTGGTAATTATATATAGGAAATATAAAAAATTACTTTTAAGTTGGTAGTTAATTAATATGGTTTTTATTTTTATTAAAAAATAAATGTTATTTCCATTTTAATCTTTTAAAGGTTGTCGGGTAAAAAGAGTGCTTTATAAAAAGAGCGACTCTGTTTAAGAATAACTAATGAGTTCTATTTTGATATTTATAAGTAGTAGACGGACTGATCCGTCGCAGACTGTTAAGTAATAAAATTAACCGAGGTATAATATATCTCTTTGAATACAAAAAAAATATCGTAATTACATATTCGAGATCTATTTCAGTTTTGAATTGTAGATAAATCAGTAAAAATAATGAATAACTGTTACAGTTGCCCGTTGCGGACCCGTTCCTTGAAAAAGTTAGCCGTTCGGACTTGGGTAAGTCTATTTAAATTTTTTTGATTTAAATTTATAATAATGATTTTCAATAGAAAGTCTCAGTATTTTTTTTAGGTAGTTTAGAATCTTAGTCGCCTAACGTAACAAGTTAATTACTTCCAATAATATAAAGGTTATCAAAATAGTAACACTAATATATGGATGTGTTTAATGACTTGGATTCATAACTACTTAATATGCGTATTTTTTAAGTAAATTTTATTTTAAATCAAAATATACGAGAGAATAAAAATTATATCATAATTTTAAGTTTACGTGAATTACAATACCTAGGTATAACCTACGTAGTATAAAATGGATTTTGTTCTTTTAACAATACCTACGAATGTATGCGATTTAATAAAACAAAAAACTTCAAATATTCTTATTGTATCTATATTACAGTAATTTAAAAACGTTATCACACCGGTAAATTTACAATCCAATATACATTCGAAAACGTAATAGATCAGTTTATAAGTCGGCCGTATGCGCTCTACGTGTCGATGAGTGGCGTATGCGTACCTCATTGAGCTTGAGCTTCCAGTGAAGGAGCTTTCGAGGACATTTGACGTCCTCTAATTTGGCCAGCCTGCTGAATAAATGTACTTGTCGCTTTACTTATGAGAGAAGGCTTTATATCTCACTAGTGGGGACAATAAAACAGCTTTTCATATATATCAACTAACGTGACGTAAGAACGGTGAATTTACTCGTATATGTATTTACTAATACATAGTACGTACGTATGAGTAATTGAATTTTTGTTAAATGTTCCTCTTTGCTTTTTTTTATTGCGGGTGAAATCTTCTTAAAAGATACCTTGCTTCTGGGGGAAAGACAAGGTTATGTGGGGCTTCTACCCACTAAAACCCCCTCGGTGGTCTCCCTCAGTGGATTAGGAGGGGCTCCGGGATCTCCTACGGAACGCACTGGTATGTCCTTGCACTCTGGCTAAAACATCCTGCGGAAGAGCAAAGCCTTCTTTAGCATTCACGCTGTGCTACGGAAAATACAAAACCACCATACATTTGCCGTCCTCCTAAGGCTCGCTTATTGAGCTCTCAGGGCCCCCTACCCTTATTCGCCTTGTACAACAGGCAGAGAATACCTTGGTCCTATTCTTAAATGTTTCTCTTCGCCTAACACAGCATTTCCCACATTCGTAGTTTGACTGGTAGAAAATGTTCATAGGCATTAAAGTCTACCTATTGTAACGTAAATTTAGGTGTCACAATAAAGATTTTAATTAAAAAATAAATAAATAAATAATCGGTTTTAAATGCTGGTTTAGATTAATAATGTTTTTTCTTTCGTAATATTATCACGACAGATAAATGTATATTATCTTTACGTTATCGTCAGTTTAGTAGTCGTATAAAAATTAATGGTCGTTATAATAGCAACGACGTCGCTTTTTAGTGTTCATTGCGTGTTTATTTATGTTTTTTTTTGTAGTAAACTGTGGCTTTTTAATTACCACGGTATGTGTGTAAGTAAAGATGTCCCGACACTGTGTAGGTGCGCAAAACTTGTTTTTTCCCCTTTGTGTTATTTATTAGCTTCGTGAGCGTATATTAGTTTATTGCTAATCTAATGTGACTTTTGTTTTTCAACTAACTTTTTTTAAAAAAATCTTAAATCTAAACTTCATTGCTAAATGAGGAAAAACAAGAGTCACATATCATGGAATATGTTGAAAGTTTCATAATTTATAGATTATTTTCTTTTGAAGAGTATACCAGTAATCTATTTTAGTTCTCTAATTTGCTCAAGAAATTCAATCCTTAGAGTCCTTCTTTTACCTGTCAATAATTCGAGCTTATGTTGCGTTTTTCCTTGTTTATTATTCTGTATTATTTATTGTGATTCACAGGTTTCTGTTCATGTGCAATCTAATGGCAATAGATAAGTTATAGTTTTATTTATATTTGAGCGGTTGGAAATGATGAACGTAGTTGTGGCTATAAATGTCACTAGCCTAGATTCATCAGGGCGTATGAAGTTGTTGGGTGAAGCAATAAATAGAACACGTGACATAGATTGTAGGATATTCCGACCTATCGATGACAGCTAATACCTGTGTGATCTGTTTATTGGATTATGCGATTATACATTCATCATTTTCTTATGCTACAATATTTTTTGTTATCTATATTTGTTGGTTACCTTTTTAATATTCTGGGTTTCTGCTCTTTAAAACTTTGCCTATATAAAACTCATTTGAATAACAATCGCTAACATTTGCATTAAAAACACATTGCGCGCGAGTCGAATAATTTAAAAATTTTTAAAAACTGTCAAAAGTGATGTAGTCAATTGTTGTTTGTGATGTGTTGATACATTTTATATGAATGTTGATTGTATTCGGAATAATTATGTTGTTGTACCGGAAATTTGCGATTTTGGATGTCTTACTCTCGAATGGATAACTTCTATGGTGTTAGTATATTAAAGCGTTGTAACGAGGGTCGGGAGTTTGTAACGCGATGTGGTGAGTCCAGCTGCCGCTCGCGGGTATTTATTTCGGGGCGGCGGGGTTTATATTTAGTTTGGCGGTGCGTCGCGGCGCGGCGTCGCGTCAGTTAGTGAGGCCGGCGGCGGCTGAGTTGCGCGCGGGACTCTGGTGTCAAGTTCGCGTGAAGAACATGCGAGCGTTTGTGTATTATTAGCAGTAAGCCGAAGCGGCAAGCGGGCGATGCGACGCCCGAAGCCCGCGCATGCTGCGCTTACACTACTTTTCGGACCACCCCGCCCTAGCCACCGCCGAAGATGAAGAGTCCGTCTACTCTATCGAGCTCATCAAGGAGTTCGAAGCGGTCGGCCGCGCTTGGAAAGCCTTCCTCGCCGAATGGCTTCTCAAAGGTGCCGGCTTGTTTATATCACCCACGCTGATGAGCGCGCATTTGTTTTTATACTTTTTGTCGTTGTGTTGTGACATTGTATAGACGACACTTGAGTGTGACGAGTGACGAGACAATTCAATGTTTGTTTGCATTTAGTGGTTAAGCGCATGGTTTTACAAACTCCGTCCTTCAGTGATATTTATCGAATATGAGTTCAATAATCTCATGCAGATATTAAAAAATACGTAATGGTCGAATTGCACATGCGCGCAGTTACATTTAAATAATGGGAAGATCTAACTAAAAACTTTTATATTTTAAAATTGAGTCTTGAGTGATGAATCTAAATATAATGTGTACTTAATAGTACAATTTAATAAATTATTACATTTATTTTGATTTCAGTAAGTTTATTTAATCAGATGTCTATTAATAGACAGTTCTTTCATTGTTGTAACGCTTGTTGTTCTATGGTTTATGCCCGGTTCCAATAATTTATAAGTTTGATACATTATCTCAATATACGATGAAGGTGGATACGAATAAAGAATTTGCGTATGCCGTTACGTGTTCGGGGGTCTAATTAAAAATATTTGATTATCAGTTGTCCCGCGACGTCATCAAACGTCCTGTATGTAGTTGCGCAACACGCCGATAGGTGCCGAACATAAATAAACAAACATGAGAACATGTGTTTCTGTTCGATCATTTCGCTCCGTCGACTCTGTAAACATCAGTCAATCGCCGGTAAATCCAATCCTGTGACGATCTTCAAAGCTGCTTCTCGTTTGACTGATTCTTGTCATCGGATTATAAGCGAGATCCACATTCTGAAAACGGCAGACGGAGCTTTAGTGCAATAAATGAATGATGATAGTTGAAAATCGAACTCATACTCTTAAATTAATTGTTTGATATTATTACTTATCAAATACAAAATCTTTGCTATTTCCTGCCATCGCAGGCTCAAGTAGCAGCGATCGTTTATCTCTCAAGTGTTATAACAACGGACTACATTAATAAATGAAACCGTATCAACAAGTTTTTACGTTCATCGTGTGCAAAGATTACTGACTTCCATATTATTCGGATTTATGATATGGTATTTAATCGCAGTACTTGTTATCTTTGTTACGTTTAGAAAAAATTACTATCGTATTGACAACTGTCTGATTATTCTACATATATATAGTGAAAACGAGTGTTTACTTGTTAGCTAATCACATGAAAACTGGTGAACATGTCGACATGGGAACATTTGACGCGGAATGATATGTGGATTGTTACAGGCTATTTATTTTTTTTTTAATTTCATAGACCCCTCATCATTATATTTCTAATTAACTTTCATAAACATTTTCATTTGATATTATTTATGCGGTCGCTATGGTAACGGTTACTATAGAAAATAGTTTGTGGTCCAATTTTATATTACGGCCATGAAAGCGGGCTGGTAACAGTTGGTACTAAATAAATTGACACCAATGAAATGTTTTGAACATCTAAACAACAGTCGTGCAGAATGTAAACAAGTAATTATTAACAGGTTTCGGAAATCATTTCAAATGTATTTGTCCTTGTGTACGTTATTCTTTCCAGTAGTTTATCACAATAATGAAGTCAATTACCTTGAGATTTGTTTTTCCGTTTGTCGTATTTTATTTAAAATCGAAATTCTATAAACAGTTTACTTCATTCGATCCGAACCATCATCATACTCACTTATATGAAGAGATCGTTTTTTTTTTTAATCAATAATAAACTTTACTTCCATTTCACATATTTTTAAGTGAAAACGAGTCTGAAGGTGGTGAAGCTTACACACACTCGCTTTCATGGCGATAGAAGTGGTAGACGTTGTCGTAGGAGTATATTTCCATTAAAAGTCGAATTCGAACCAGGTACCTGTAATCTTAATTACAAAAAACCTGTAATAAAGTAAAAAATTGTATCTGAAATAAATATGTTTCTATTATAATGATAACCGTTTATATTTCCCTAGAGCCCTATTAAATTACCCCAAGGATAGAATGGCGATGGAGGTTATTTAATTTGTGTCCTTTTAGAAGCTTATGTTGATTAGTGGACATCAATAGACTATGTTGATAACACATCATATTAACGAAAAACTTTTTTTTTTTTTTCATTAAACTTGTTATTACTACTATTTGTATATTGTCACTGTTCTTATTAACAATAGATCAATCTTTTTTGTAATTGTATATGTGTATTAATTGTATTTATTCATTCGTGCGAAAATTTAAAATGTAACTATTCTAATTTCAGAAGAGGATGAGACGCATATCTTCGTTAAATTTTTCAAGTTTCATAAATGTTATGACCTGATTCCTACTTCGGCCAAATTGCTTGTGTTTGATACACAGCTTCACGTCAAGAAAGCATTCTTCGCACTTGTGAACAATGGTGAGTAAACACTCGTTAAACACGAACAATGTCGATACGAGTATTTTAAAAGAAAATTATCAATCTCCAATAACTTTGTTAAATCATCTTGCACATCTGTACTATATAACGTTATTTTAAATTTTCATTTATGTTTATCATTAATTATTTTTAACTTGTCATTGTAATTTTAGGTGATAAATTGCCAATGCGAACTGTTTGCAAATATATTTGTTTGTAAATGTAGAAGAGAAACTGAAAACAGTATCGTCTGTATAATAGCATGGCGACTTTGCGAATTGCAAAATGGAGCGCTGGATCATTTTTTTTTATGTCGATTTTTCTTCTGCGTTTTCATTATTAGTTACCCGTATGATATATCAAAATTATTTCACAAGAAATATATTCATTACACTTTGATGTGCAACTTAATTTAGAATTCTGTGCACAAGCTAGGTAAATGTGTAATGCAGTATATTATACTTATTACAGCGGTGTGCACTGCAAATTGACTAAAGAGTTTTGTAATTTTTTTTTGTTTTGTAATTAGAATGCATAAGGCAAATGATTAGTGAAGTTTTTTTTTAATGGATCACTTACATTTAATTTGCCGTTATAATTGTTTACCACTGATAAGTTTGTTTCATTTAATGTTATTCAATCGCAGTAACTGAATTCAAGGTATCAAATAATAACCGTATCTAATATTATCGTCAGCATGGCGAAGCAATTTTGCGTTTTAGCAATAATATAAAATTTACTTTATTGTTTTTTAGTTATCATTCATTGCCATGTATCGTCAAATTTACGTGTAAAGATATATTTTATTGAAATCAAATTGCAATATGATTTAACTGAATTATAATTCATCGAATAACTTTAATCACCTGTTAAGGTGATTGTGTTGTTACCTCATGTAAAGCTTGAAAAAGCTCATTACGTAATTAAAATTTAGGATACGATACATTACGTCACCTAGCACATGTTGTCGACAGGCGTCCGCGCTGCACCTCTGTGGGACTCCGAGAGGCACGAGTTTGTCGGTATGCTCACGATCACAGATTTCATCAAGATCCTACAAATGTATTATACAAGCCCTAATGCTACCATGGAAGAGCTGGAGGAACATCGTTTAGAAACATGGCTCGGTGATTACAATTTTATTTACATTTCATTGTCACTATCATCAGTTTATCCTATTGCCATCCACTGCTAAACACAGGCTTCCTCGATCGATTCACATAGGCTTCCAATAATTCCTCGCGACCTTGACCTGATAGTCTGGTTCACCTGGTAGGTTGTCGACCCTCGGTGTGCGTGCCAATAATTAATATCCACTTAAGGATTTTACCATAATCTACCGGTTTATAATTTATTTACTTTTAGTTACTATTTGTGTATAAAATTTTTGTAAATACTTTTAATACAAATTTTCGATGACATGTTTTAGAGTTAATGTCAGTGCGATCTGTGAAATAAGGATTAAAAGAAAAAAAATATGTATATAGATATTTTAAAGCAATTAGCTGTGTATATGAAAACTGCAGGCATTTATTATTAGATTTTTGCTTGCGGATACCAGCGACTCCTGAACTCGATAAAGTTGCAATAGTTGTCAATATAACTAGCGGCGCAAACTCTATCATAAAAAAAATAGACTAGTAGACATACTGCCTTGAAAATATGTTTAATAATCTCAAGCGTAATACATAATGAAATAATTTTAGTAAACATTGAAAAACCTATTTAATATTTGTGTATAAAATATAGAACTTTATTAGCACGCGATGATTTTTTTTACAGATGTATTGAAGGACACAATAGGTCCGCTTGTCTCCATCGGGCCTGGTGCATCACTTTTTGAAGCTATATATTTACTTATCGTTAACCGAATACATCGCTTGCCGGTTATCGACAACGAGACAGGCGACGTACTTTACATTCTCACTCATAAGAGGATACTGCGTTTTCTATTTTTATATGTAAGTATACTTTTTTTATTGACAATAGGTCAATGCCTGACATTACTTGATGTTAAGTGACAATGGGGCTCCCCGGTAAAACTTTGACCAGAATACTCGAGTGTGTTAAAGGAAAACATTGACATGTGGCGGCAAATTCACTATGTGGCCCCAAGATCGAATAGGAGCTCTAGCACCGTACATATTGTAACCTTCTCCCCCCGCCCCGTTTTTAAAATATAAATTGAATTATAAATAGACCCTTAAAAATATTTAGGATCCCATATAATCTTATTTGACGTGACCAGGATGATGCAGACTATACTTTTTAGTATTAAATAATGTTTATCTTTTGGCCATTAATTAGTTATAATCATTTGTGATCGTGATTGCATACGGCTCCAGTAAACAGACCCCGCTATATGCGGTGAGCGCCAACCAAATACTGCCCTCTCCCTCCCCCTCAAACAGGGAGCGTTTAATTGGCCTCGGACCGCAGTCCACAGCAAGGTTTACTGGCCAATCAGTAGAAGAGCACTCGACTCATTGTTAGTGCGTAAGCACAAACTGTGATCAAATTGCGCATAGCAATGTGAGTAGGCATCTCACAAGAAACAACCGTAACCAGATATACAGTGTATGGTCAGCGCCCATTCCAGGACACAATAGATATAAAGGGTATTCTCACCCAAAAAGTACGTCTAAGAGTAGTCCTTGTACGAGCCACCACCTTCATCAGCCAGGTGCACTTGCTGACGCATTGTAAAGTGTTGGAGTTGTATCACCACCAACTACGTATTCTGCGCGGGTCGCAATACGCGGAGTGTAACACTCTTCCCGAACCGGAGTATAATCAAGTAGTTACTTAAATAACCACCTACTACACCCGGCTGGTATCTCACTTTCTTCGCCAACTTGATGTTCTATGTTAAATTTCCCATGCACCATTTTACACGGTTTAGAACCCGTATACTTTATAAATTTAATTTTTAAAGACATTAACACTTACATTATCATAATACATTATTTTTAGCATTTTCATATTTTTCCGGTATTGAAACCGATATATCTTTTATAACTCATCACTAGAGACTTTCACACTATTATACTTTCATAATTTTTCACCATACAATCACATTTGTATTTTTATATTTTTTAGGATTTCAATCGGTATACTATACAGTACACCATCCGTATACATCTTTTCCATATGTGTTGGAGGTCAGTAATAACCTCCAATCAATATTTCCATCAAATTGCACGACGCAAATGTTATACATTCGATACATACGCAGTACATGTCCGGACGGCCGTCTCTCGGCCGCCCCGCGTGTACGTAGGGGCGCGCGAGTACGCGTCTCCGCCGCGCTCGCTCGCCCATACAGCCAACACAGTAGATACACAAACAATTCCTTATTACGTCCTCAGGGCGTTTCACGAACACCCAACTATTGGACTTTAACCTTTTCATTTATTATAATCGATCTTTTTGAAATGTAGCTTCTTTATATATTTTCGTATTTTAGACATAGAATAAAGTTTGTTTAGAATATTTTTAAATATTTTTGTATAGTTTTATATTTAATTTTTTATAGAATCATTAATTTATTTTTATGATTAGATAATTTATGACTTCTTATATTTACGTGAATACTAAACATTTAATAAAACTACATTTTATGGCATTTATCGCATATATTTTACATCTTGACATCTGTCACCTCAGTCTCCCCATGACCATCGCTGGTGCAAAGCGGTCGAAATGTCTAGATAATAATAATAAAAAAAAAATTGATAATTTGTCTTTATTTTCAATACTGTTACACATCAATAAAAATATTCAAAACAAAAAAATGTTTTCTAAAATTTTCAGATCAACGATTTACCAAAGCCTTCGTTTTTGCAACGAAAGCTCCGCGATCTTCAAATCGGAACACTCAAGGATATCGAAACGGCTACTGAAGGTACTTCTATTATAGAAGCCCTGTCAAAGTTCGTGAACAGAAGAGTATCAGCCCTACCCATCATCGATACTGAGGGAAGACTGAAAGACATATACGCAAAATTCGATGTTATCGTAAGTTTATTATTTTTTAGTTTAAATGGTTCTCTCGTTTAATTCATTCATGATTATCAGCCAATAGACCTTTACTGTTTGATAAAGGTATTTACGTAAAGGTCTGCATACCAATCAGGTCATTACTGTCGCAAAACAGTAGTTAGTGTACAGACGTCCCTGTTTTTGGTGGAAAGAGCGCTGTAGCTAGTGAAAAAATTGAGTAGTTTATAATGTAGTGTCGTGTTTATTATCCTAACTAGCACCATATTGTTGTGAGCAGGCCTATCACTTATTAGGTTGACGTCTTCCTCGTCACGTAACTTTGAGTAAATAAATAACATTTAACCATGATCTTCCCTGATTATATGTGATTCCGATAGACTGTATTTATTCAATTGTCCCTATTGTCTTCAATCTGTTTTAATTTACGAGGAGGGATCAAAAAGTAGTGAGAACGACATATATATTTCTTGGTAAGAAAAAAAAATTAATACTGGCATAGCTCAGATACATGTTTGTAATATAAATAAGGAAAAAAATTTTCGATTCTCTTTTGTTTTTTTCTGTATTTAGTTATTTGTGTGCTTTGTGTCGGAACGTGTTCTTGAAAATGGAGAAAAACGAAGTGCGAGCCGTTATTAAATACCTCTGTTTTAAAAAATATTTCCGACGCAAGAGATTCATTGAGATTTGGAGGCAACATTAGGAGAGTCTGCTCCGCCGTATTCCACTGTCCCAAGTTGGGCTTCTCAATTTCGAGTAGAGAGAACGAGCACGGAAGACGAACATCGTTGCGGCCGTCCATCGACGTAAGTCACTCAAGAAAATGTTGCGAAAGTCGAGAAAATTGTATCGAAGAGTTACCATCCAATACTCAATCCAAGAAACTGTTACCCAAATTGGAAGAATACTTAAGGGTAAACAAGTACGAAGACGATAACGAGGTGATGGATGCCGTGGAGAGCTTTATGCAGGACCAAGGCAAAACTTTTTTTTTTGAAAGGGATTGAAGCCTTGGAAAAGCGCTGGACTCGGTGTGTAGAGAGACTCGGAGACTATGTACAAAAATAAATTATTAAGTTATCAATAGTCATTATATTCTATCTCATTCTCACTAATTTTTGGTCCCCCCTAGTATATTGCTTTAAAAAAATCAGTACACTTAATGTTCCCACAGTTGGAATTCGGTGTCTGTTCTCAACAGCAAGGGATCATGGCCATTTGTCTATCCGTATTGGTCAAGTGTAGGTTGTTGGATGTCTCATGTTCAGAAAATCTGGTGTTACAGTAATATATTGCATTTGAACAACATTTTCTTTTATCGGAAGTTCAGGCTATTAAGCCGGAACTTTTTGAGATGTAAAGCAACCACAACCGCCTTACCGCCTTAACAACACAGTTTGTGATGTTGACATCCCTTGTTCTAACATCATATCTTTAAAAAAAAAAAAAGTATAAAGGTTATTGTAATCTTAGTATATTATATAATCTTACATATTTATAATTTTAAAAGCATAATAAAATATTTTATTTTTATACATTACTGTCTTTGCTATATTTAAGATTATTTGCATTTTTTTAATATGACGATTGGTTGTTAATGAAAAATAATAGACTATTTATAATTAATAATAATATTTTTCCAGAATTTGGCGGCTGAGAAAAGCTACAATAATCTGAGTGTGACATTAAAGGAAGCCAATGAACACCGTAACGAGTGGTTTGAGGGTGTTCAAAAGTGTCACCTTGACGAAACACTGTTCGAAGTAATGGAGAGAATAGTGAGAGCGGAGGTATGTCTTTCCTTTATTCTAAAGGATACTTGACCTTATTTTCCAATCCGTATTAAGTCGCCATGGACCGTAAGATAGTAAAGCTTACTTGAGAGATACTCTGGTTATCATATGTTGACAGCGTGAATACATTATCATTGTCAGCCGACAGACGTCCACTGCTGGACTCTTCCAAAGATCTCCACATCGGTTGTTGGAATTCATTGAGGGGAAATGGGCCGTAAACCCACCACCCTGGCCTAGTGCGGGTTTTAATGGAATACATCAACACTGTCCAAATTTGGGACTTCCCTGTTTTTAGATAAGCGGTTATCCATTGCGCCACAAAAGCGTTCATTATTTTGAACTGTTCATAATTAAATTTGGTTCAAATTTCTATTTAGAAGTGTTAGTAAATGTCATGTAATATGATGATTGCCAATTCTATAAATATGGCGACAAGTTTTTAATTTCATTTTCATCATCATCATCATTACCAGCCACCAGACGTGTAATATCGTACAATAATCCAGTCCGCAGTCTGTTTAAATAAAAGAAATTGCGATTCAAAATTTTAATGGCAAATTTACATTAAGGGTAGAATGGAACGCTTCCTAAATATTGACATTTATGACTTTATTTACAGGTCCATCGTTTGGTTGTGGTGGATGATGAGGACAAAGTAATAGGCATTATATCATTATCAGACTTATTGATGTATCTAGTGCTTCGCCCTACCGGCACGTGTGAGGGTGCGAATCTTCGTAAACAATGTAGTTCCATCGAAGAGAATGAAGACTGCACCACTTCCAAAGAGACCGAGACTATCACAGAAGATAGACGACAAGAGTAGAGTGATCTACTCCAGATAATATGCACTAAGCTCCATAAAACCATTGTAATTCTGTGATAGTGCATAAATTGTAGAAATTAATTTAAGTATTAGTTTTACGTTATTAGAGTAAGCATCGAGTGTTTTGAGATGATTTTTTTTTATTGTTTAATAGTTTGTATTATCTGACTGGAATTTACTGGCTTATAAATTTTGTTTATAACTAATACATTTAGATTAAAAATAATAAACATTTAACATAAACCGTTAACAGCACTGCATCACCTCGTTTATAAGTAATATATATATATATATATATATATATATATATACATATACATTATTTAATTAAATCTTCACATCACTTTCTAAAGCTGCTGTGTAACAATGTGTAATAACTGTTAACTGTTCTAAGGCCAAGGTGTAGCATTAATTAGATTTATCGAATATCTTTTTTAAATAATTAGTGTTATTTAATATAAGATAGACATGTTTACGATCATAGTCGTGGTCGTCGTCATAATTATGACTATCGTTATCATCATAAGCCTTTTGTAACCCACTGTTGGGATAGGTCTACCCCGATGCCCCCTATGAAATGCGATTCTCATCTTTCCGCTGGCCGTCGGTCTGGATGGCGGGCGCCCTAGTTATATATACAAATATATACACTGGTTTCAAATCAACATTATGTAGAATTTGTACACATACATATTGCTTTCCAGAACCCGAATGCTACTCTAACATTTAAAAAGTTTAAATTTTATAAATACTTTTAGATACCGTTTACTCTGCAAGTTACAAGATAGTTATATTTCTATTGTATATTTCATGCAACTTGTAACAATCAATAAGGCAACAAGTATTTTCGTCTAAAATACACAAGCTTTATATAAATAATTATATAAATTATATAAATAATGTTTGTATGATTAATGATACAATTTTTTTTTTCACTATGTCAACTCTGCATATTTTGCTTTTTCACTTTGTTTTGAAATATTTCACTTCTCTTTAGATTTGTTTATATATTCTTGTAAACACGCGAGAGTTTTTTGAAATTTTATAAATTAAAACTTTGTCATCATTATCATGATCATATCATCGGCCGATATACATCTACTGTTGGATATAGACCTATAGAGTAATGTACCCTGCCCATTAGCACTTAAGTCTACCAATCTATGGGAACTTAGGACAACCACACGGAGCGATACAGGAGTATATATAATAAGATGTAAAGTAAGCAGGCGCTGGGTTTAGATTTTATCTTCGTGTTAGTTTTGCGTTTTATTTTCTTAGTTCATCTTTTTTATTTAGATCGCGGATGTAGTATCCACAAACCCTGAATCCGATGAAGCTATAGTAGCCTTTATGTTGTCAAAGAAACTAGTGGCGCAAACTTCATTATTATAAAAAAAAGCAGGAGCTGACATTTTCTATGTTAAAAATGTCAGCAACAATTGTTTAAATTCACTTTACGTTGCAATTTGTTTCAATAGCTTATCCAGTGCACGCTTCCTCGTAATAAACAACCCTTGTAATGTTCCGACCACTATTTGGAGCCTTCTCTCACAAGTTGAGAGTCATGGCCGTTCATCTACCAAGTTGGCAAGTGTTGGTCGGTGGATGTCTCATGTCTACGAAAGTTTTTATTTTTAGTAACTTCACGATGTTTAGTTTCACCGATAGTACAATGGTTATCGACCCAGCGCCTGTGAATAGAGCATACAAACTACCGCTTACATACAAACAGAATTATCACGGTTTCAAATTGCTAATATTACTGTAAATCTTCTGCCGCATGCTCACGTGTGTTGTAGCTATTGTAAAAGTGTTACTAATTTATTGCATAGTTTAGTTATATCCAATTAATATATATTGTAGGTATATATAGGTCGTTGTGTCAAAAATGATGTGTTGTACTTATTTTTTACTAAAACTTCTTATTCGGTATACATGAAGGAATCACATTCAGAAAGTCACAAGCCGATTTGTTTTAAGTATACAGCGCGCAAATAATTACGAAAATAAACTTGGTTCCGTTATAGTTGTTTCATTTTGTCCTATTTACATAATATTTACTAGCAATTTTAAAATACTAAAACCAATCAGAGGAGATCTATACATAAATGCTTATTTAGGTTTCCAGTCATCATTGAAGTTCTAAAAATGAATATAATATAAATAATGGAAAAATGAATATGGATTTATAAACATTACTAAACAAGTAAAGTTTTCACTGTTTACAGTTGACAATTACATGTGTTACATATAAAAAAACAAATGATTACTTTCTATATACTCGGCGTATACACGCCGGGGTGCCACCAAATAAAGCGGGGGTAAAGTCACTCCAATGACTATCTAAAAGCGATCATTCCTAAAAATCAGCTGAATATATCCCAGGGCATCATATACCACATAATGGGTCAATGGTGAAAATTGGTGGACTACATTATATTGGTCTAACTGTGAACCATCGAGGGTCAAGCCATGCAGAAAAACCGAGTTTGATTGTACAGATAAGGGTCACTATATGCATCGCATCTGTCTCACGGAATCGTATTTCTATATAGATAAAACATCACAGTATCCATAGATTATTATATCCTTCGAATCTCATTTTGTGCAAGTGTTAATTAAAAAAAAACTTTTGTTATGAATATATAAAAAAGTTATAATTTTTCTTTTCCTAGCTATGTGGGGTCGGCACAATATTTACTTCTCTTCCATATCTCTCTATCAGCCGTCTTATCGGAATTCACACAAGTTATAAACTGTTATCTCTAATTATAGCTGCAATAATTTTAACCTAATTTCTGAACGCAAATATCAGGTTGTGCATGCGGAAATAGATATAATAGATATCGAGTACTAAATTTAACAAATGTTCACGTGACCGGCGAAGTGAATATTTCGCTAAGCAGGTTTGTTGTCTTTGACATTGGTCACATAAACGAAAAGGACAAAAGATGCAGGAAGTTACGCATATACGCGATATACTAGCACATCATTGGCTGATCGTAGGCAACAAGTTCACTGTATTATTTAAGACGGTGGTGCAAGTTATAAGCGAAGTGTTATTTGTAAAATTAAAATATTGTGTCATTGTTTTATTTACACGAACTAGTAGATTACTTTTAAATATGTTTATTTATTGTACAATTGTGGAGTCATTTTTGATTAAACTCATCTAAATATTAAGTATAGACTTAAATCGTATTTCCTTTAAACTTAACACCCTCAACTTTTTTGAATATAGAATTTTACGTTTACTCAGCTCTTGCTTCCTACAGAAATTTATATTCATATTATATATTGCGTGTACTCTGCGTCAGCTAATAGCCTCGATTACTGATTCTGATCGTAGCATTGTTGACAAATCTTTGTGAGATTTTCTAAGCCTACTATCTTACTTTTGCCAAGCTTGATTATTTTGAAAACATGCTAAATAAATTAAAAAATATGTATGGATTATTTTGTATCTAAGTATTTATTACACATTTATAGTTGCTGATAGTTAAAGAGTTTTGTTTGTTTGTATATAGTTTCATTATGCATTAAAAATCGTGATTATTTAATATTTTAACCGTTTGGGAGCGCTCGCTTGTTATCTGCCTTAAATGCAGAAAAGCTGGCTGCTGTTTGTTATCATAATTTTCGCATCTACTGAGAGTCCCCTCCAACGGGTTCTCGCCTTGTCGTGGCGGAGGGGCTTAGTAACCGTGATGCGGAACACGGTGAAGCTAAGTGAAACCCACTCAGCCGGCCCGCGGCGAAGGGCTAGCCGAAGTGGCCGCTCCAGGTTCGATGCGCTCCAGGCACCGGTTGGGATAACTGGAGCTCACTGGAGCGGCCGGGGGCCGCAAGGGCGGCTGTGTGCTGCTCTAGCGGCCGGGCTGCATCGGCGGTTTCATACCGCCCCTCGCAGCCGAGGTGGGGTCGCGGAGGGAGTACCCTCTGCGGCCAACCGGTGTCGCACCGGCGATGCGGCGGCGTTGGGGCCGCGGGGGAAGAGGAGTACCGGTATTGAGATGCGCCGTTCGCCCTATCCTATTTCCCCACGTAAAACAAAAAAAAAAAAATCTACTGAGAACACTTGATTACATATCAATCGTATTTTTATTCATCTTGTTCAATTGTGGTTTCTACGAACATAAGAGTTAAAATAAAAAATAGTGGTAAGTAGTAATGCAGTAGAGCCGTGGATTTGGTACGGTTGAAAAATTATCGTATTATATTTATTTATTTTTAGTACAAAATATTTCTCGTTGTTTTGTGGAAATTAGAAACTGTTTTCATACTGATCATTACGAAGTACACCATGCCAAGATTAAATTCATCCGACAGTTACTCTGATATAAGTGATAAGAGTATAGGAATGACTTTCAAAATGATAGTAGACGTGATATTATCATCCCTTGTAAGAAATTGCGGGTTATTAGTGGTAGCAGTTACTTCGAACTTTTGACTTAGATTACAATTTACTTCGAACATTACGATGCTTTAGAGGAGGAATGATTAGGAAGAAAAAATGCCACAGGTTGACTGCCAATAAATACAAAGCTCTCTTTAGAAAAATTGCCTAGTCGAAATTTGTGATAGTGTGATGTCTGCAGTAATAAAAATGGTAATGGAATTAAACGATCCTACTATTAATTTTCCCTATATGTAAAAAAGAAATTCATGGAATTTGTACAGCACAACATTTTTATAAGTTAGAATATTTTTTTTATTACAATTCCGATTGTTCTTCAAAAAAAAAAAAAATCACTACGCATTTCATTCAACTCTTTTAGTATATGTACAAGAAAATTCTTCAGCACTCAAACGGTTAATGATTTTACTTTTTTAGGTTTGAATAATATATAATTTTATATATGTATATAAGTATATATATAAGTAGGTTTATGAAACCATCCTTACTTTATTTTATGTACTTTGCACTGCAACCCAAATAAAATATATTTATATGTATGTGTGTATATACAATAATAATAATATATAAATACGTCATAAGCGATATCTCAATAATTCTGGTAATAAATATTGCACCACGTCACTTTTTGTCGAAATTTTATTTTGTACGGGGACAAGTGGGTATCTATGAAATACTTCCAAAAATACTTTCTTAAGTATTTTAAAATACCTGAAGTTCGTCGCGTGATTATTAAGCATTACTAAACGGACAGCCATAGCAGGGACTTGTTGCATTTCAGTTTTATATACTTTTCACATTAATTTTGTTGGTTTTTTGTTGAAAGTACCTAATAATATGGCTGAAATGGGTAAGTATATCTATGTATTACTAAAAAACTCGTAAACCGCGTAGAAATAATTTTTGATGAGTTTTAACTGTTCATCAATTTGCCTTTCCTATGTAACACGTGTCGAAAGTTTGAGAAGGTCTCGCGACAAAAAGTTTGACTACGCGATTTAGATATGAATTTTTGTTGGCAATCTCGCCATCTGTGAAGCTAATTAGATCTAAAATGGTTTATATAAAGCAATGTCGAGTTTCCTTTTGTAAGGATGAGTTTTAACTGTTCATCAATTTCTCTGTCCTATGTAACACATGTCGAAAGTTTGAGAAATTCTCGCGACGAAAACTTTGACTACGCGATTTAGATATGAACTACTGCCATCTGTGAAGCTAATTGATCTAATTAGCTTCACAGATGGCGAGATTGCCAACAAAAGTTTATATCTAGATCGCGTAATCAATGTTTTGGTCGCGAGAGCTTGTTAAACTTTTGACACGTGTTACATAGGACTGAGAAATTGATGAACTTTACAAACCTTAAAAGTTAAAAATCGTTGTGGTTTTGTAATATCCCAGTGTGTGTGGGCAAAGAAGTCTTGAATTGGGACAAATTGTGTCTTTACATTTGTTAGACTTGTCTAACAAAAACGTAAAGACACAATTGTTTAAGTCTTGCAATATCTATGCATTGTTAAACTAATGGTTATGATCACAGTTCTTTCTGCTCTCCAACAAATAGAAATTTCTTAACTCTGTACAATGTGCACAATGTACATATTTGTTTCTACACTAAATCCTTTTTTTTCACAGCAACTGGGATTTTAATGATTCTCTTATTATTGCTGTTAACAAGGCAATTATATACAATAACATACACATATAAATATTGTATAGTAATTTTTTGCCTATATACAACTACTGTACAATAGCCAATTAAATAATTTCACTTTCAGCTGCTACATATTTATAAGAAGGGTTATGTTAGATGTAGACATCAATATAAATAATAACATGAATTAAGTCTGTGTTAATATTAATAAGTGGACATTAATACAAATATAATATTAGCAAAATCTATATTGTGATTATTCACTCATAGAACCTAAATGTTAGCTAATTAGTTTGTAAAAATTTCTCTAAATGTTTTGACATGTATAACCATTGTAATTTCAGAGAACATAGGTGAATTACTTTTCATTACAAAGTTTTATAAATACCATGATTGCTCTGATCTAATGGAGAGTCTAGATGAGAAGACAGAACCGGTGCTTTGCATAAATACAGAACTTCCCATCTGGAAAACCTGTGAAGTCATTCTAAAGAATGGCAAGTATAAACACTTCTAATTAGGATCTACCCATAAATGTTTTAATAATCCTGTGTTCCACTAATAAGGTCATACATAAGTGTTGTACTTTTTTATTATTTAGCAAGTTTTCTAAGTTCAGCTAAACAAATAAATGATTTTTTTTAAATTTATATATAAGTAACTATGTAAAAATTTAATACACTTTGTTTGGAAATGTTAAAGGGAATATGTTATTGTCTCTATATAAACTTAGTGATATAAGATCATAGCTGCTTTGTGAAATACAAAATGAAAAATGGAATGATTTTATGTTATTTTATTACATATTACAATACCCTTGCAAAATTATTTAATTATAAACTTCATTTCAATTTCTCAAACAATGTAAATATATGTATTTGTGTGTGGCTTGTATTTTGTTCATATATTTTAATTTTAGACAGCTACTTACAAAATATACTTCTACTTTTGGATTGACTTGCAGAAAATGCGTCTGAGGCATTAAGAATAAATAAATAAATCATCCGCCGATAGACAACCACTGCTGGACGTAGGACCCTAAAGATCTCCAACGTATTGATTGTAATTTTTTTTTTTTTTTTTAATTTTAGTAACCGATTTCTGAGCATGTAAAAATAACTGACAGTATTATTGTTTTGCAACTTCATGTACTCCACTGATACACATTAAAAATGTTGTCGACAGGCACACAAGGTACGCCCCTTTGGCACACGGAGAAGAAACTTTTTCTGGGGATCACAACGATCTCTGATTTTATTAAAATTTTGCATATAATGAGAACCAGCCCATTTTTAAAAGATTTAATGAATCAACGCACAGAAACGTGGTTTGGTAATAAAATCTTTGCTTACTTTAGGCTTAGCTTTAGTCTTTTAGATATTTCATAATTCTGATGATTTTGTACGGTTCACTGTTAATAACCATTTGACGTATATAATTAACTCATAAATTTGCGATGTGGCTTATTTGAGTGTTGTTGTTTATATATGCCTCAATATAAGTTTACTTTGGAACTGTTAACAGTGAAAATTGTATTTATTGTCGTGATATTTATATTATTTTTGATGTGTTCTTCAAAATGTATTATGTATATAAATGTATTACATGTTATATTTTTGAATCTACAAATATTTTTCTCAGTTCTAATAAGGTAGCATTGTGGACAAGTTTAAAATAAGGTTAAAAATATCAGAGACCAATATGTATCATATATTATAAAACCTAAATAATAAATTACACACGATTTTTTTTACAGAATTTTTAAAAGTGACCATAGAACCGTTTCTGGCAATCAACCCAACCTCTTCGTTGCTTGAAGCGATGAATTTATTAATTTCTAACGAAATCTATCAACTTCCGGTTATAAAAGAAGACTCCGGTGAAATAATTAATATTATTACACATCAAAAGATATTGAAATTTCTATTTATATACGTAAGTAATTATTCTGTGCTCTAATATCTGACCACTGCAGACGTTGTCCTGAAACACAGAGTCCAGAGTAATTATTTTATATAGCAATTATCTCCGTTGAAATAATTTGTACGATTAAAGGTTTATCGGCTGCTGGCAAGTTACACAAGACGGAATACTATATATGTGCAAAGGTATTAGGCTGCATAAAATATTGCCATCATGAGATGTTTAGTCGATATTTTTTACGCCTTGTATAAACAAACGAAAGCTGTGGTTTGATGTAGTTATCTCTTACACGTTATACGGTAGAAAAGATTATGCATTAATTTATTGTATATTTTTGCTCCCATATATAATTAAGTTATTTTTCTTTATATTATGGCTTTATTAATGTTATGGTACATTTTAGCTTAATCAGTTGCCAAACAGTTCAATTATGGAACTAAAACTGTGCGAACTTCAAATAAACACTATTGCACATATTCAACCCTGTACCGAAGAAACTTCCATTTTTGAAGCCATACCGAGGTTTATAAACAACAGAATTTCTATATTTCCCATTGTTAACAGCGAAAATCGTTTAGTTGATCTTTGCTCGAAGTTCGATATAATTGTAAGTATAACTTAAACTTTCTGATTTAATTATAATACCCTTGATATCGTCCACATATTTTCGAGGAGTATGTGTTTTAAATTATATTAGAATCGATCTAACTGTAGGTGGAAACACCAATGTCTCCTACGAAAACTTTAACTTATAGTTTATTAATTTTGACTTTGAATTATTATTCATTTGTTCTTGTTAGACCGTTGTAATCTATTTTGTTTTCATATATAAACATCAGCTTTTTCTCGCCTGCTTACTTGGCCGTAACATAATCGCAACTCCTTTTGGGGAAGGTATTTTGTAAAATTCTTTCTTAGCTGACCTATACTCAGTAAAAGGATTATTCCTATCAAATTTTAAGCCTCTAGTCCTTTTGGTTCCAGAGATGTCGTGATAAGTCTCTGCATAGGTGGAAATCTTTTATAAATAGAAAATTATTCAATATAGCAAATGAGAAGTGGAAAGCAAACTTTTTATTCTCAAATTTTACAAACAATTTAATTAATTAACAAAATTACTAATGACGTGTCTCTCTATTCCCATGGGTTAACTGGTGGCTAACTGCCCTTGCAAAATATATTCAGGTACATGCGCGCATGGGGTGCAGGTGGTAGAATTCGTTGAAAAATTGCTCCTGCATTATGATTCTGAAAATATATATAGATTATAATGGCATTGAAGTTATTTATAAAGTTCAAGTAACCTCTAAATATTATCATTATAATATTTTTCATAATATCATTTGTGTTGTGTTTTTCATACTATTTTGAAGTTTATTCAAGGAAACAATTAAACATTTGTATCAGAATAATAATATTATTTGTTTTAGAATATGTTAACCAGGGTTACCGAGACATACTACGATACTAAAATTAAAAACATCTTTGAAAATCGTGCTAAGGCAGTAGATCGTTTGCTAACGTGCTATCTTACAGATACATTATACGTAATTATGGAAAAATTTGTGAAAACCGAAGTAAGTTCTTTAATTTTCTTTCTATTTTACAAAGCGACGAGGCGAGCGGGACGTTCTCCTGATCGTACGTGATGTCCCTGTAGGTAAGATAAACTGCACTACATTGTGCTCGTCGCTTTTAATATAAGATGTAAAGTCTCTTTACCCTTGCAAACACCCCTACAAACAGGAACACACTAATGTTTGCACGCTACCGTTTGGTTGCAGAGATTGGAGCTGCGGTGGCACGTACCTAGACGGTCTCCAGCAACAGAGACTTACTATCAGTTAATTTATTATACATGTGTAACTTTTAGGTACGGTTATTACTTATGTATAATTTTTTATATCGGAGTACAGGTTACGAGTATGACAGTGCTACAAGTCTTTGATTTAATTTATTTACTACTTCTAGTCCTCAGTAATTAACAGCATGTTTATAATTTTACAGTAATTTTTTTTTTAGAACCGTTGTCCAACTGTGGACGTCAATCGCTTGAGATGACGATGATGATAATTTTTTTGCTGGTTAATTTTTGCGTCTTAGACGTAGTCAACACATATTCTCTAAGGTTCCCCTTTTAAGCTAATTTATTATGTTCACTAGATATATGTGGTTCTGAGTATATAAGATATTTACCTATTTGTTAGGTCTTATTTCTTTTTGTATATGACCCTCTCAGCTACACAGTATATAAAAAACCTATCTCTTAATATTTTATTTGCTATCAATTCACTTAACTTATCTTCTATTTTTTCTATCCAAATTTCCAAATCTTGCCATTTATAAAGGTGTATAGAACAGTCCACTATAATATGTATTATGATACTTTCCACATATTCTGTTGCCTCAGCCAATGCAAGCAGTTCCGCCTGGTAGACGGTGCAGAAGTGTTCTAGTTTTAGCATCTTTATCTTTATTTCTTTTGTATCCCAAATTTTGATTGTTATCCCTCGTTTGTCTTTCAACTCCCTCTGTATAAATTCTGATTTCTGCTTCCTGATGGTTCGCTTGTGCACCGTCTGTCAGACATTTAAACCGCAGTTCTTTGTTTTGCTGGGTGTGGGAGCTCATCGTATTTGATTGGCTTATACAATAGAATAATATATACCTCTCCCTAGCCTCTAGATGCTGTCAGACCACACATAACTGTAGAACAGGCGACGCGGTGAAAATTCGGCGCTTCTTTCTAACGACTTTTCTTTTGAAGACAGAGAGTTTGCTGTTCCACCACAATAATCTTATACGTTTTGTTTTTTCTATTTTGGGTAGATTTTCTTCGTTTGCTTTTATGATTTTGTCAGTGTATTCTTGTATTTTTTTCTTTACCTCCATTTTGCTGTTAGTTTGGTATATGCCTGCCCTTGTCATATTCTTTTCCTTTTTTTGCGCTAGTATGTTATGAAACTCATTTAAATTTGCCTTTCTAGTATTATGGTCCTTATAATGTCTATATCTAATAAATTTTGTGAGTTAATGTTGGACAGGATTGTCCGGTGCCCTGAATTCGTCACGTGTTCAGAGGCATCGACATCGTAAGGTTTTTGCAGGAGTTAATTGTGTTTAGAAATTGGTTTAGCCACATCTGCAACATTTAATAAAGGGCACGTTTCTATTGCTGTTCTTTCGTCTTATCTTTTTGTTGATGTTCCAATACCAAGCATTGTAGGAGGAGAAATAAGGTAGTAATTTAAACAAAGAGTAACCTGACTACTGTCCAAATAATTATGACTATTTTACTTCACAAAACAATACAAGATCACTTTTGCCTGCGGAGCCTGATAGCGCCGAGTTCTAGTACTCTGTAATCAAAGTTAACATGATGCTTTTTATTTAATTTTGTTATCTAAAATTTCATTTAGGTCTAGTAAGGTTTAAGATCGGTACACCCTTAAAATATTTAAATTCATATGTTTGCTTCCAGGTACCCAGTTTGATAATAGTGGATGAGACGGATAAAGTTATCGGCGATTTATTCTTATCAGATTTATTATTTTATGTCCAATATCGTTTTCCTTCCAAAAACACAAACTGTGGCACTTCCGAATAATAATAAACCACAACGACAAACAAAGATAATGATACTATTACTACTACTTGTATTCGTATCGGCTTTGTACAATAAAAATATTATTTTAAGTTGGCTAGCCCAAGATAACAAAAATGAGTTTAATTATTAAGATAGTTATTAATAATTAGAGTAGATATCAAGCACCCCATAGTGGATCAAAATGTCATAGTTGTCATATATATACTGATGACAAGTTAATATTGTGTATACTTTACTATACACACATTTTTTTTTCTATAATACATTTTTTTGTTTTGTTGTACATTGTCAGGAAGCTTGTAACAATGATATAAGGCAAGTAGCTATAATTCGGATATATATATATATATATCATCTATGATTCAGAAGTTTTATATAAATTATTTACTGCAGAGCCTGTGTGCATATGTAGAGGTCCGCACATATTTTCTTATTATAATAGAGGAGTTTTTTCATATTAACTTTTGTATGAAAACATACATTATGCAGTCGAAAGCGAATAAGCCTTTTACGTTTTATAAGTGAAAAGCTACATTTACTGTTTTGTTATGATTTGTTGCAATTTATAAAAAGCGTCGTTTTCAAAATATTTAATCTCTATCTTCTAATTCATATCTATTTTTTAAATATTTATTTCTACCTATCTCGGTCAAATTCTATCTCGCTCAGGAATAACTACTTTATAAACAAACTCGTTCATGAATACTACATAATAAATAGAAAAGAAGGTAAACAAGCTTTTCATATTTTTAATCGATTAGCGCTTTAACTTATTTAAAAAATTGCCATCTTGCGGAAAGTAACATTATTAAGTTCTCTGTTAAACATTTGCTGCATGCTACTCACAGACAGATGGAGGTTTAAGTTAAGCTTTTTGTGGCGACATCTACTATTACTTTCGTGCATAAAATAATTTTTCTTCTAAGTAACCAGCTGTACTCTCCTCTTATAGTTATGTACACTTTTTAGACATAACATGCAGTATTGTATAAGAGTTTCTTGAAAAGAAATTTTACATAGGATACGCTAAACTTTATTAAACATTTTAAAGTTTCTGGTTATGTTAATCAATTGTATGAAGATGAGGTATGTATGGGGGTAAGATTGAAGCTGGTTAAACTTCGAGGTAAAACTGTCATAGTCCTCAAGCTTTAACTAACAAGGTATTTACAAAACGTGAAAGGCTTTTCGTTTCATTAGTCAACAAAATAAGTATCTCAAAGTGTCCTCTGTGTTCTTGGAAGTATCTTTTATTTTTTCTTATAAGATGTGTGCAGATATGAATAATTACGATTTCCTCCCGTCCGTTCAAATATATAGTTTTCAACTCTTGTTGTCGGACGATGGAGATATTGGCCGTACAAGATTTAATAGCTTTCACAACCAGACTATCTGTATTTGTACGAAGAAATAAATGCCGATACTTCCGTACAACTAAACGGGCAATAATAAAAATATTCCATCTGGTCAGATCTTTCTTTTAGTTTTGCGCAGAAATATTCTCTGGATTGTTTACCTTTTGTGAAAATCCCGCTTTTTGTAGGCTAATAAATTGTATAAATAAATTTTCTAGTTTCGAAAAAAAAAAATTGTCTTTTAATCTAAACATATGACGAAAAGTCTGTATCGATTCCTTACCTAAATATTCTTTTCCTCTTTCCTTCTTTGAGGTATCATGTATTGACTAATTTACTCCAATGTATAGGAATTAAAACTAGCGTAGGTCCTGGAAAGTACATTCGTAATAGTAAAAATTTGTTTTGTTTTTTGTTTTTATTTATTTTGGCACAAACAGTTATTACAAATAAACATATGATAAGTATAGCTTATGATAGTAAGTAAGTCGAATATTATTTACCCGTCTTAAGTTTATATTATTTATCTTGTAAAGGTGTAATATAGCATGAGTTTTAGAAGTGTAAGTCATAACGAAACATTTATCAGCATTAAGAAATAATTGATTATCTTTGCAATATGTACATAGGGAGTCGATGCAAGTTCGCAGGATCTCACAATCTTCGGATTTATTTATAACTCTAAATAGTTTAGTGTCATCTGCATAGAGTAAAGGTTATGTGTCACCTAAGGCATTACCAATATCAGTGACGTAGATTATTTATTATTTATTAAACAGGGCCCAAATGGGATCCCTGGGGTAATCCGGATGGTATAGGTAGATAAGTTGAGTAATGACCTTTAAGACATACCGCCTGAGTGCAGTTACGTATGACTCCATCCATCTAAGTAGTTTACCATGAATGTCCATCTTTGCAAGTTTCACAATTAGCAAGTCATGATTTATTTTATCGAAAGCTTTTGAAAAGTCGGTGTAAACAACATCCTTCGATCCATAGCTTTTACTATGTAGTTGGTAAAAGTGAACATATTAGATTCAACGCTGCGATGTTTCATAAAACCGTGTTGATTATCCGAGATGTGTTGTTGAAGATAATAAGCTAATTGCGATGTAACAATTTTTTCTAACAATTTACCGAAAATACTGAGTTTGGATATTGGCCTATAATCTTTGATATTATCTTTTCTATTATTCTTAGCAATAAGACTAATAAGTGCTTTTTTCCAGATAGTAGGGAAAATACCTGTAGAAAGAGATAAATTATATATAATAGATATTGGTTTTAGTAGTACTTGTGCACATTTAGAGGTTAATATTGGATGTATACCATCAGACTCTGCATCTTTATGAATCTTTACAAGTTTTAATTCATTAAGTATATTTTTGTAGTTAATGTTAATATTATTAAAAATAAGAGAAGACTCCATAACAGTGCAATAATTATGAGTGAGAGATTTATTATCATATTGGGTTGTTTCAACAAATATCGATTGGAAATACCTATTAAAAGTTTTGCAGATAACCTCACAATTAGATAACACTTCATTATCAAATGTCATATTTTGAAGCTTTTGTCCAAAAAAATTTTAGATGTTTTTTAAATTTATTCTAGCTAAAAGTTTGTATGACATTCACGTTCTAATTTTCGTAGTCTTTTTCTTAAGAGTAAAAAGGTTCTGTAGTCGTTACTGTTACCATAGATATTCAATTTTTTATGGTATTTCCTTTTTTCATTATTAAGTTTTATTAGTGGCCGTGTATACCAGGGCGGGTAAGCTATTCTGTTTCGATGCAATGTAAATGTAGGTAGAAATTAGTCAATTAAATTATACAATACTTTATAAAAGTAAATAACTCGAGTGTTGACATCGTTCAACCCCGAAAAAGACTTCTCTCACTCATAGGTTAATAAGGCAGATTTTATAGAGATAAAATCCGCTTTAAAGAAATATCTTCTTATAAGTGTTTCGTTATTAAGGTTAGGTTTTGGAGGAGCGAGATTGATGCATATATGATGCGTATAACCATACTGTTTATCTCCTCGTCGTAATACCATGATGCGCTAGTAATATTAAAGTCACCTAATACAAGAAAAATGTCATCGGGATTAGTGTGTTTTTTCGGTCAATCTGTCGTAAAAAGAAAATATTAATGATTTATGATTAGTGCCGTGAGGTATGTATGTACAGAATATGTGTAGTTGTAGCTCATTGCTACGTGAAACTGCTCAGGCAATTGCGAGGAGAGTGAATTTATTGGTATACTTACGCACACTTTATCTGCTAGGGGTGGTGCACACCAGTCACATCGCACGACAGGGCATAGTTCGCGGCGGACACCTATTATAATTCCGCCACCCCTGTCTAGGCCCGTTGAGGATACATCTCGGTCACAGCGGAGCACTTCATAACGATTGTCAAAATATTCAGAACTATAGAATGCGTCAATAAGGCAGCTTTCTGTGATGCAGATAACGTTGTAATCATTATTTAGAACATTGGTAAAAAAGTTATTTGATTTCGTCCGTAAATCTCTTACATTTTGGTAGTAAAAACACAACAATATTGTTAGCCATTACCACGGCGGTGTATTAAGCGTCAAATAAAAATATGAAAAAAAAAATATACAAGTGAATTTAGAATCTAGGATCGAAAGGCTAATTATAAATAATATTAACTCCTTGAATGTTCTCAGTCCAATTATGGTCAGACATTAAGAATTCCGAAACATATTGCATGCATAGGAAAAGGGTTGTAAATTTTGACAAAGTTAATGTTGATGTAATGACAATAATATAGTTACGCACGACACAATGCACCACATAATGAGATAGTCATCTTATTTTGACCAGCTCGTTGTTATTAGTGACGAGAATCACTCTTGAGGTATCATTTTTCCGTAAGAATATCTTGCAGTCATTTATCCTCACGTATTTGTAGGCATGCTGAGCGGCGAGCTTGCGCGCGCGCCATTACAGCACCTTTTTGTGCAGGGTGAGATGGTCGTTGCCAAACACTCGGCTCGCGGCGTTGTCCAAGGTCAGGTCCGCCGTGGAGAGGCCGCGGCGGTCGCGCACCGCCGCCAGCAATTCAATGATATTGCCACTGTCGTTCTCATTATCATCATTATTAATTGATAGACGGCGACTGGTGGGTATAGGCCATCCTAAAGATTTTTACACTGATTGGGTTTCGTCAACGGTTTCCGGAGACCTATTCAGGTTGTCGGTCCTGTTTATTGAGGTATATCAAGCACTAAGTCTAACGTTACGCGGCCACTATTACAGGATCTTACTGATCTATCTACCGTCAATCCTTCAAGATAGCTGCCATGCTCATTGCCATTCAAGTCTAACAATTTTTTGAGTTATGACGATGACTTTATTACCAATATTTCAATACTTCATTGATATATTTTTTACGCGTTTATACATTGTACGCAAACGAAAAAGTTATCAAAACTTAACGGAGGCTAGCTACGTTAATTTAAGGCAAGTTAAACGTAATCAAAGCGTTTTTATCTCCGGTAGTATTTTCCATTTTATTTAATACACATGTTAAATTAAATTATGAAACTATTGTAGTAAGTTTTTATTATTAAAAACATTTAATTCTATTCCACATAATGGTTATTAATTATAGTGTCGTCAAGTGTAAATCACTATAAATCCTTTGACAAGTTTTTCATATCAAAAAATGTTTCGTACCAATAAATATAAGAGGAGCATTTTATTGCTTTCTTGCCAAAGGCATCGATAATACTTGATATTGGAAAACGGCAGTCGTTGGGCGTCTAGTGAGAAAGAGTCAGGCATGCACTTCACGTTGGCCGGAATAGATTTTCGTAACATAACATTATAATGTTTTTATAACTAAAATAAATATAAACAGCAAAATAAAGTTGATGCTGAACTCTGTAACTTTTAATTGATTGGTATGGATTCTTAATCGGTGCCAGTTTCCCGGATCCGTACCGTAAGTTTCTTTTAAGAGCAATAAATAATGAAGAGTACGTATTTCGTTTTGGAGAATGAAACTTCTCAAAGGCCAATTTTTTATTAATATAAGTGTATTTTAAGGTTAAGTCGGTCTAACGGGAGATTCGTTGTGAATATAATAAAAATAGTAAATAATGAATTTTTGCTCTCTAAAAACCTTGATGTGAAAAAATGTGATTTCTTAGCAACCACTGACGTATTGAGGTACGTTAGAATGGTTTGATAAAGCGCGATCTCACCATTTTATTAAATCCGTCTCTGCTATTCGATGCCAATGTTTAAAAAATATCATATTTTATAAAAAAACTTACTAAAAGAAAGAGTTACCGAACATGGATCATTATTAGCAGGCTAAAACAGTTTTTGTGAACATCCTTTATGAACCGATTAAACACGTTGCAATTAAAGTAAGACGGCGATTTAATATTGTAGCGCTTTCTGAGCTTTAAGTTTCAGAAATACTATTTTATTTCAAAGGATAAACAGAACAGATCAGACGGGAAAGTGCTGTGAAAGAGTATTTTTCTTTTAGTAATTTATTTTACAGCGAGCAACATTAGCATAGAAAAAATAAACATCCTGTTAAATAATACAATATTCTAATAAAAGGTAAACAGAATATGTTAGACGCATTCTGTTTCACTCCCACGGATTTTCATTACGTTGTTATTATAATATTTTAGTAACGGACAAGCTAAAATTTGCATTTTTTTCTGATGTAAGTTTTTCGCATAACCAGGCCATCAAAGGAATTAAGGATAGGTTTCCAAATTTGCTCTGAATAAAACCCAATTCATATTTCATCTTTGTCGTTTTCCAGCAGGGCCTCGGGATTACCTCTTGTGACAATGCGCATCTGAGCGTTTTCCCGCTTAGTGTTTTATCTTTCGCATCCCAGAAAACGCATCCACCCTAAATCCGTCATGTATACAGCATAAGAGCCAAGAGCGTGAACTCACACATAATCGCATTACCATGAGCTTAGTGTAAACTTGAATTAATATTTTTTTCCAAAATGTCCTAATCATGTTTAATTGTATAAGGATAAAAAAATATTAAACAATATAAGGAAGAAGTTGTTTATAATCAAAATAAGTTTATATGTGAAATCAAAATAAGTAAATTTGTTTGTACATTTACTTGTTCAATGTTGTTGAAGGTTTTTCGACAAGACTTTCAAATGTATCATCAAAGCTTTCGACAGCCGACGTCTAAGAAAAGAATAATTGTCAATTTGTACAGCTTTGCTACAACCCACGTAAAATCCGGTCTCAAGGCGTCGTGTACAAAATTTCTCATTAATAAAGGCTTACCACCAGGTGAAAGTTCAAACGATATCGTCACTTTGTTGAAAAATATACAATACATATAAGTGTTTTGTATTATTTCTTTGCTGGAATAATTTGAGCAATAAATAGAAATATTCGCTGAAAGATTACATACGGAAATAAAAAAAAAATGTATTATCAGTTCATGTAAAATATGTGAGAGCATATATTCCATAATGTATTTGGTAAAGTTTTATCTTGCTTGGTGGTAGGTATTTCATGCACCGTTTAAATATAGAATTTAATTCAAGAGAAACCAAGTGTGGTATTGAAATATTTTAGAGATTCCTGTAAAGGAAGACATCGACCGGATACGGACACGATGTCAAGAACAGTTCTTACTAATCGACACATGGCTAGTAATGATGGTCAATAAATTGCGTCGACTCTGAACGAAGGCCTTAAATCTCACCGGCGTTGAGAGGCTGTATATGATTATTTATTTTTCACCTTAATTTTCTTCGTTTTTGTTGTTAATTAAGTTTAAATTGTTTATTACATTAATTATGTCTTTAGACCTTATAATTACACAGAAAAAAGTAGTTCAAGTAATATTATAAACATGGAGCGAATCGTAATTAAGGTGAAAGAATGTCCCAGTTCTAGTTAAGCAGAAAATAAGGAAAAGTGTTGAAAAAAATTAGTTTATGATTAACGTAATTATTGTGCTTTTAAAAGGATATGTACTTGGTAAAAACGTTGTAAGGATAATACTTTCGTTTCGTAGTGGACGAAACCAAAAACTGAATAGCGTCTACATGCATGAAAACGGTGCAGATAAGGAAAACTATTCAATTTGTGAATGTGTGTGTGTAGAAGTTTGCTTTGAAAATATTTTATTTTATTCCAGTAAGCGACGTGAAGAGCAAAACGTTCCACTGATGTTAAGTGATAAGCTTATCCATAACAAATGTGAGTTTATTTAATATTTACACTGCAGCGTGTACTACTTGTCGCTTTGAGATAGATATAACGAGTTAAGTATCACCACTATAATAATTTCACTAACTATAGAAAGAAGTTTTGATTGCTTTGGGCAGAGTTTGGTTTGCTGAAGAGTTTGGATTGCTTGATGGCAAAATAGGAGTTGTCGTGGTACCTAGATGGTCTCTTCATCAATATATAAAAATGGTCCTTCCATCAATAAATAAAAATTTCGTGCATAACTGTATACAAGCGTTGCCTTAAAGATTAAAGCTCGGAATGGGAAATATTTGAACTGTCACAAAAATTTTTGCGTCAATATATATTTTTTTTGTTATTAAAATAATGTTTCCTTTTTTTTTCAAAAAAATACCTTATCATTTATACTGCAATGGAATTTACGCTAAGATGAAGCAGTACTTTATATATAGTTATAAGCATTAAAACAACTCGACAGTTACTTGCTTTTGATGAGGTTATGGATGTCAACTCTCTGTATTTAGTTTTCACCAAATTCACACAAAGCATGATTTTAACGTAGGGAAAACAGCATGACCAGCAGTGGGCGTCCAACTGTTGAAATAATAAGGACGATGAGAACGGCATTACATTATTTTATTTCATAAATATTGCAATATTTTATGAAGTGAAACGTTTCTCAATTCTCATTGCGGCGGAAATGATGAAAGCCGCTACCAAAATAAATTCCAAATGAGAGTTAATGTAATTGGAGATTTAAAACGACGACTGATACTTTCCAATATTTTAAATGCTCATGAGTTAATCCGTAATATTTTCATATGAAGTATTACACTTTAAAATAACTATGTAATAATATGTTTTTACTATAATCTACTTACTTCTGTATAAATAGGTAGTTTATAATATTAAGGCAGTATTAAAAGAAACATTGTGCAACGTCGTGAGAAACCCGCTGTAGTGTAACTTAGTAATTTCGTATTTTAATATTTACTTTGTGTGTATATACATGTGTTTATATAAATAAATAAAAAAACTACTTTACTAAATATTAAGTTCGTCATCGTTAATTTGACGTAGTTTTTAATTACAGCCATCGTTAATAATTGAACGATGGTTAACGTCAAAGACTTTATACTGCATAAAGTAGCTGTAAGCAATAACCAAGGATTATTTTTAAATTTCGTGGTATCAAACTGTACTTGTATCGACGATAATAAACAGCATATTATACTGGCTTCACCATTATTAGAATTAATCATTCTATTTCATACTTTATGAGATGTAGTGACATTTTTGTTAAATGAATGAAAATCAACATTGATTATATTTATAACTAGGTGTTCCCCGCCCGTTTGAATTGATCGAATGGAAATTTGTCTTAAATAACCTCTGAGAGCAATCGTAACCGCAAATAACTCTATGGCAACCGTTGCTATAGCAAATGCAGAAATAATAGGAAATGTTTATAAAAATGAATTAGAAATAAATTATTGAAGGATATATGAAATTCAAAAAATCGTACAACCATCTACAGATCGTTCCGCGCCGAATACTCGTTTCCATGTCGATACATTCATTAGTTTACACGTGATTGGCGCACAAACAAAACCCATTTTCATTACACATACAGATATAGATTTAGTGTTTACGTTCTCCATGTTTAGATAGAACTAAAACGTTAGCAGTAAATATTTTAATGAAACTTATTTTTTTGATATTATAAGACGTCATTGAAGGAACATTGATGTGTATTCGGAGTAAAACGTTGCAACAAAAAAAAAAACATTAATACTATTGTAGATGTGTTACTGTACAAAGGTTATAGAACTTACAATAACATTAAAAGGAAACATTAATTAAGGACACCGTTAGAGCGTATTACCTCAACAGTATATGTACTTTTTCTTTACAAACCAAACTATGAGTCTTTCAAACACTAATCTTAATTTTTTATATAAACGAATGTTATTAATATAACATATAAATATTAAAGAAAATGTTTAAAACAATTAAGAACTTAAATAAAATATATATTTACCTTATTTTTTAATACTAAATAATGTTATTTGAATCTTTAAGTAATTATTCCCTGTAATGGTAGAACCGAAGAAAATTTTGACGAACTGAGAATAGAGAGTGATTTTAAATGGAAATGTATAAAAATATCTGATAATGGTTTATGTCAAATATATATATATATATATATATATAAAAACTTCGAAAATCAGTGTGTGAATTTTAGGGGGCATATATTTAGCAATGAACGTCTATAGCCTGATGATGACGATGAAGATCATTGTAGTTAGATAGTTTCAATAGAAGATACAAATTTTATTGAAAAAACAACTTATATATGTATATGTATATAACTGCTTTGTTCGTGTTAAACAGGTGTTAACAAATTTAAGATTTCTATATTATTAAATGTAAATGTTTGAGGCCGAACCCTGCATCATAAAGGAATTAACTTATATAAGCACATAAGCCTCTGCGTAGACCATGCAACTGAATTTAGGCTTATCATACAAGTCTATACATGTGGAACGTCCCTTTGAGGAATAACGCTGCCTTTTCGAAATATTGTTGCGGGAAACTTGCTTTGAAGTGTTGAGTCTGACAGCAGACGTTACAGATGACGAAGCATATAAAGTGTAGCTATTAACGGTTTGTATGAAGGAAGACGTCTGCACCTCCATTCCTAATACATTTTCTTGGAACACTGTTCCCGGTACAGGTATTACGTTTTAAAATATAAATTATACCCTGCATACGGTCTTTGAATTGACGACATAAAGCAGTGGATATGATTTAAATATAATATTATTAATTGTAAAGAATAGCAGAAAACCGGATCAGTTTTCTCGATCTGAACGTCAAACTTCAGTTTGAAGAAGGCACGTCATGATGATGGCAATAAGATTTTTGATCTTATCTCATCTATGTGAAAATTCCAGGCGCTTAATTTTAAATACTAAAATAAATAAATATCATAGTTATTTTTTTTTAAAAGCAAGCTTTCAAATAATAAAAGTTTTTCAGAAATAATCTATCAGAATAAACTATTAATTTGCGGTATATATATTAAAATTTGATTAGATAAAGGGTTAAAGGGTGTAGAGTTTTATTTACAACAATATTAATATGAAAAACCTTATCGAAATGTTAATTAACCTTTTCTCATGATTTTTGCAACCATGTAAAGAGAAGCAAAGGAATATTCAAAGCACAGAAATCATAAAAGATATGTTTCAAACATTATGATATCTTTTTATTTAAGGATTAAATTCTTTAACTTAGTATTTAACTATACCTTGAAATGCAATACCAACACTTTATTATATTTATAAGGTATAAATAAAATATAATTTTAATAGTTTATATTAGCCGCATTTGTTCAGTATCTGTAAGTCGATTTTAGATCTAAACTCTTGTATTTGTGCGACCACATCCGGACAAGTGTTCTGCGCAGTTGATGTCAGAACCAGAAAATATGGTGGTTAGGGAACTAGTTCGCAAAGTTAGATTTTCTATTACTACAAGTAGATCCTTGTACGATATATTTCAAAACGATTTGTTTATATTGTTTTATAAGTTACGCTGACTCTTTAAAAAGGTCTAATAACAAATGTGTTCTCAGACTTGACCATTTAAAAAGAGAAAGCAATAAGGCAGCATTTAGAATAGTTTACTATCTGATTTAGCTTCATAACTTCCTTTGAGCTTATATTTGAATCAAACTTTTTTCGAATACTTATTTTACATCACCCCACTGTAATCATTTTCTTTTTCCTGTAAATTCTTATTGATCTCTCTCTTCTCTATTTATTTAGAAATTTATATAAGATTCCATCTATATTATCTACTAAATTTCTACCAATTGTTAACAAGTTAAATTACTGAGGTATATGTACGATACATATTTACGTTTTTGTCTATGACTCATACACGCAAACAATAATAATCATAATATTTCATTAGCTGAACGCTGCGGATGTCCTACTGGTGTACATTTTTGATTCTATGAAAATTAGTTAAACGCTACAAATACTTATATTATTCAGCAGCCGATGACAAGTATAGCAATGAAAATGTTTACAAATGTTTGAAAATTACCACAAAGCTAGTTCTGTAAAATATAAAATTCCATTGAACCTGAGTTAGTGATGTTGTGTCACTAAATTATGTGATATATTCAATTATTACAAATATATGAGAGTCACCAAAACTTGACTAGCAGATTGACGATTAATATCATTGCTTGAAAGGTCATCCGTGTAAGGGTCTCGTGTGAGGACGGTGATTAATCAAACATAACTCGGACCGACTCAACATAATGTTTGATTGAAGTAGAACTTTAGGTACTAATAACCTTCTTCGTGTAAACAACCTTATTTCTCACGTTTCGTACATTTCCTATAAAATCTATATATCTTATTTCCTTAGTTAATTTTGCCATAATGGGAGAGCTTTTAATTATTTGTATATTATTGAATGATCACTAACTGTAATTGTAAAATAAAAGAAATTAAAAGAAATGTTTCACTATAAAAGTTTATTAGTTACTTCCTAATTATCTTTTTAAAGGTAAAGTTAATAAAATATGTTTTATCCATATAATTATCATTCATTTATATTATTCTACATATATATATGTTTTTCCTAAATATCTTTTGAATCTTGATATGAAAAGTTAAAAGTTAAAAAGAAAAATTAAAATGTTACATCGTCAACATTTTATGGCAAGTTAGTATAAGGAGATTTGCCTTTGACTCCTTTTACTCGAAATTGCTTTAAGCTTTTGTGCAAATTAAGTTCTGAGAGCTTGCAGAACCGATCTCGTCAAAGACTAACTTTATGCTTGTTGACTTTAGTGCTGGTATCTACCAAAGTAAGCTAATATTTACTAAATTGCAACATAGATACCGTTGGATTTGGTTGTGTTCATAATTATATCGAAATCCATATTGTATGCAATGTTTGTATGAAAAATCCCATAGAAGAGTGTTGATTTTGTTATAAAATCTAATTTAAAACTTTATAGTCTGTATGGATATTTGTTTCCGAACGCACCCATAGTTGACTATTTTCTGCTACAAGCGCTTGTTCGTGAGATCAAATCTATACGAATAAAAGTTTTAATTGGACAGTATCGTAGAGAAACTCCGGGATTATTTTGAGCTAACACTAGGCTGAAAATAGGGGTTGAAAAAAAATAAATTGTTGTTTTCCATTGACACGCAAACACAAAGTTGTTTGCGTGTCAATGGAATAGTACGAATTGGATGGCGGTCCATACGTAAAGGTATATTCGGATTCTATATGAGCAACAGTGAAACAGGCAGATTGAATTTTGGATAATCTTCACCATACCATTCAAACGGTTTTAGTTTACTATAAATTTCAAATGAATTCTACCTGTGACGTACCAAAACCTATTGAACGGCGCATCAGCCTGTGTATTATACTATTTGCTTTTAGTGGTATAACCTAAAATTAATCCTGTTGTTGGCAGTGTTTCAATTAAACCTGTGAATACCTTGTAGACAATGCACTAAATTAAAACCCATCGTAGCGTGAAGCCGATAAGGTTGAGCCCATTGAAATCTGTCACAATGTGCAATGTAATTACAAATTTAATCAATATTATAGGTGAAACTATCATCTAATCTCGTATTGGCTTTAATGCATGAGATTAACTTAAAAATTCATTACAGGAGTATTTTTCAAATAGCATCCAAATTATAATCATCTAAATTTAGGAAAAAATTTAGGAAACTAGTCACAAAAAAACACTTTTTTTTTCTAAGTCAAATATGTTAATTAAGTTGAATAACTGTTAAAGCAGCTCGATCATTTTTCGAAGAATGAGATAATTCTATACCGCTGTGATAGTTTTGGCGGCTGCGTGCTAATGCTCGTAGGTACTTCACAAAATAGCTTGAGGTACTGGTGGTCTTAGGGAACAGCTAGATATGTGTACCGCAGGATCCGTGATAGGTATGGAGATCTTTGCGGAAAGCCTATGGGTAATCATCTATCTACCGATGACGATGAAGATAACGTTTACATATTTTTAAAACGATTTCTTAAAAATCAATAATACACTATAGACAATATGTATCTAAGTTAATGCGATCTAGACTAAAGCGATTACCTTTCACTAATTCTCCATTGAAAGTTCATTACGGGAACGCTGCCTATTTTTCTGCTTTCATCAATTTTAGTGAAAATCATAAGAACTGTTTATCAAAGGAATGTAATTTAAAAAAAAATTGACAAAAACTTATGACAAATGATCCTTTGTACGACTTACATGTAAAAACTCATAAGGTTTTTTAAAAGATGTATACACATATATAAATAGTTAGGAAATTAAACCAAGCATTTACTGTTATATATTAATAAAATTAGAACATATTTCTGGAATATGTTGTATTATACTTAAGTAATCCGCCCATGCGATCGTCAATAACTTTTTTTCTTATATTTTCTACTAGGCTTGGCAATTTTACGAACAGAGCCAATTATCCGTTTTGGCAGTATATTGAAAACTCTATTAAACCTTTGTCTGACCTGTTACAGTTGTGATGGAACACATCAACGTTTGGAGTTGGTTTATAAAAGGAACACATTGTAAAAACTATTTTCAATAAATTCATACTGTATTTAATATTTTATAATCCAAAATTTATATACATACAATAAGAAATAAGAGAAAAACGAATCGGCAAAAGAAATTAACAATTACATAGATTTGTTACATTACTATAGATGCAGTAATACAATGTTTGCAATATAAAAACGAACAAATAAGAGTAAAAAGTTGTGATAACAATCATATTATTCGATATATACCTTTTTTTTATAGGCACGATATTGCTATATTATCTACCCACATAACAGGTATCAGACAGCGTGGGATATTTCTTGCGAATATATATTAATACTTACCAGGAATTTCTGCTTGTTCACATTTCAAAATAAATTTCTTAGATCTCCAACTAGATCAAAGAAAATAAATTATTTATATATGAATTGCTTTTTTTACTTTACGAAACGAGCAACACATTCACCTGGTAAGTGATACGTCAGACTGTATATATAGGGTGGCGCAAAAGTAATCCTCCTATCAGAAAATGCTATTAATTTTGCCTTGATGTAAAAAAATTAAAGGTATACAAGGTGGTGCAAAAATAACCTTCCGATGTTTTTTGGCTGTAATTTAAAAAAAAATATGAAAAACTTTGATTCTTCTTATGGATTATTTTTATTTGGTCTTTTAATTTTTTTACATCAAGGCAAAATTTATAGCATTTTCTGATAGGAGGATTACTTTTGCGCCACCCTATACAATGTGGCGGTAGTTAGGATGATAAACACTGCACTGTGTTGCGCTCATTGCTTTGATACAGGTGATGTCAAATTTCCTTACCCCAATAATTACACTTGCTACAAAGCTGAGTTAGAACATAATAACGTTTGCAGACTACTGACGAGAGTAATACGAAATGACGATAGTATCAACCTAGACGGCATCCAGCAAAATGGTCCTAAATCATATAACTTTGTAATTATGTATTTTGAATGAATATTATATAATATTCTCCGACTTCATAACAGTATATGAAAATGATAATGATGTCTATGTAACGACAACAGAAGAAAATATAACAAGTACATAATATGCTTGATATTCGGTAATAAAATACAGGTTCAGACGTACAGATCGGAAACAAAATCATCTTTGCGGGAGGTAAGAGAAAATTACACTAATATCAATAGTTATTTTGTATGTTATTCGCAAAATAATAGTTTATCTTGAAATTGGTGTAGTTATTTCGTCTAAACTTAAAAATTACTATAAATACACCGAGTTTCTGGAACAGTCCAATAAAATATATTTCTCCACAGGGGTCTATGGATATGAAGGTATATTTCTACTTAATCTGGGCCAACGTGGCTTATTGACTCCGTTTGAAAAAAGTTAGGTAATTTATCAATTATGTATAGAAATAAAAAGTGTAGGATGCTTACTGTAAGGACATATTATGAAATAGGAGACAGAGAAGGAGTTAATGGTGATTTTTTTTATTATTCGAAGCGACGGGAGGAGAAAGACTTTTACCTGATAGTAAGTGATAAGCTTGCCCATGACAATGTGGCTCTAGTTGGAATGATAAACAATGCACTACATTATGCTAGTGGCTTTGAGACATAAAATGTTGAGTCTCGTTACCCCAGTAATTTCGCTAGTTACAGGGCCCTACACACTACTATTTGGCAGCAGAAATAAGCGCTGTGATTGTACCTACCTTGACGGTTTCCGGCAACAGAGACCTGCCATTAGTAAAAAAAGCTATTGACAAATTTACTATATACTAAAATATATACCTATTGACGTGAAAACCTTAAATAATTTTTATCATCAGCTGATAGACGTCCACTGATGGTCATAGGCCTCCTTCAAAGATTATCGATCGGTCCTGCGCTGCTCGCGTCGCTGGATAATAGGAGCCGTTGTTTGAAGCGGTTCATGTAAAGGAATTTGGGCCATTTCCTACCACACTGGTCCAATACAGGGTGGTCGCTGCCAGAGTCTCGATCGTTGATTAGCAGGGTGCACCACGAGTAAATGAGGTTGGTTCGGGGCCCGTGCGGGAGCCCTTACACCCCTTATAAATAAATTTAATTTAATATAATCCCTTGATCTCGTTAAATTAATTACAATATGATAACTTCGACAAGTAATATCTATAAATAGATATTAATAAAATTAAAGCGTCTGTTGGTATTATACAAATAATATGTTGATTAGATTATTTTAAATTTTAAGTTTGCGGATCATCATTTTTAAGAAAAGGTATCAACTAGTAACACAAAGCTTCGAAACTAGTGGACTCCACTACTACTATTGAACTATTGGATTCTACTAAGGGTAGGTCTCATTTGACGGAGGCCGTCTGTGTTTCGGTTTGAAAGAGCTAGTGATGTTACTTTTTTTTGGTTTCGGGGTGGAAATCTTCGAAAAGATATTCTGTAGGGAAGGGTAGGTTCTGTATTCTGGAGGGAAGTCAGAGTTAGGTGGAGATTTTTACCCACTAAAACCACCTCGGTCGTCAACCTTGGAATTTGTGCTAGTGATATTACTGGGTTAACGAGACTTTACACCTTATGTCTCAAGGTGACGAGCACAATGTGGCGCGGTATATACCATCCTAACTAGCGCCACGTTGTTATGGGTAAGTGCATCACTTACCATCAGGTAAACGTCTGACTTGTCTCATAGTGTCGAGGAATTAAAATATTGGTATCACTTATTTTGTGTTTTCATCCATTGTTATAACTTCAGATGTTGTTGAAGTATATCCATTTAACAGTTGAATAGAACCATACCAAAATCTCATATCTATCTTTAAGATGCAAACAAATAATATAAATAGAAACTGGCATCCCACCGCATTTAAACTTAAGCAGACATTGAGAATCTTAATCTGCAGATAGTTTCCTCTTTTGAAATCTTCAGTTTGCTTTCAGTTGGAAGCTTTGCGGAAAATGAGTTTTATTTCTTTAGAAAAGGTAAATAAGACAGGAGACGTAATGAGATTTCTTTAATTTTTATTTGCGCTGCTGTGCGCTGTAAATATGCTTTAGTAAATAAATTCTGTCGCAATTTAATATCCTATTCAATTGTCTGCGATAAATATTTAATGAAAAAATAAGGTATTTACGTCTAGGATAGTCAAAAGAAGGGATTGGGCTTCATTATTTGAATTATTCAACGTCATAATGAAATAACGAAATTTCTTTTTAATACAAATTGTGTTTGAAATCACACTTCTGTATTGAAACCAAGATACAATAGGACGTCAGAACTTGAGACATCCTCGTTATGGGATAGGTTTGAGTTTGTTACATTGTCACATATAAGGTATATTGTCTATAGATACCATATCTAAAACATATATTATACAATTTTAATTTATTGTATTTATTTATAAGGTCTACAATCAATCATACACTATTACATTCACTAAAATATACAAAGAATTTAAACAAGAAAATCTTAGTACATGATTGTTAAGAAGTAGACACAGCATTCTTTAATTGTACTCACTGTTTATGGTTAAGATAGGTTAAAATAAATAACAAAAGTAATTTCAATCATAAAGCAGTAAAAGTGCCAGGTTTGCAAGAGCGCAATACTTTACGAAATGTATAACGAGTCCGCATGGATGTCGACACATTTACTGCAGCAGTTCAATAGCTTGCAAATTCTAAAAACTGGAGAGTCCAAGAACAGATCTTCGCAGTGGCGGCGATAGAGGAGTAATCTCACATCTAGGAATTCTAATAGGTACCCTAATATTGAAGCTGGATAAAAGTGAGCGACAGTCAATTCTATTGTTAAACCATTTTAACAAGAATACTGAGTCCAAAATATCTCTACTTCTCTCTAAAGATGTTATCCTAAAATAGTCAAGCCTATCAGTATACGGAAATCTTCTATCAGCTCTGCCGATGCTTCTAGCAAGGTGCCAAAGAAACCTCTTTTGAATTCGCTCCAGCCTCAAGCTATGTACAGCAAAGTGAGGCAGCCAAACTGTTGAACAATATTCAATAATACTCCTCACAAGAGTATCGTGTAAGAATTTGTTACTAGACAAATTATTGAATTGTTTAATATTTCTTAATAAGAACCCGAGCACCTTTGAAGATTTTTTGATAATATTATCCACATGGGGAACAAAAGCCATCTTTTTGTCAAAGATGACTCCGAAATCGTTAATTAACTTCAGTTCCTAAACGATGTCTTTTTAATTGTATACTGATATGTAATAACATAAAATTTTCTTGCAAATCGAACATGATAACATTTTTTATTATTTAGGAGCATGCGATTTTCTTCACACCACTGAGCGAGCCTGTTTAAGTCTTGTCGCAACAGCAGAGTAATTTTGGGAATAAATAGTTCTACTAAACTTTAAGTCGTCTGCATACATAAAAAGTGAGGAGAATTGAAAGCAATTTGCAACAGCGTTGATGAAAACATTAAATAAGATAGGACTAAGATGGAAGTCTTTAGATACACCTGAGGTAATTTCACAGGGAAGGGACTTAAAACATTTAACGACTACTGAAAAGAAACGTTTTAAATATGACTTAAACCACTTAAGCATTGGGCCGGTGAACCCATAAGCACAGAGTTTTGAAAGCAAAATATCATATGGCAGTGAGTCAAAGGCTTTACTTTAGCGAAAGTTGACAAAATTGTAATGGTCTATAATTATTAACATTAGAAGTACCATCTGTTTTAAATGACTGATGACAAGGAATAACTTTTGCTATTTTCCATTCCTTTGGAAAGAAATCGGATGACAAAGAATTGTGAAATATAATAGTGAGCGGCAAGGTCAACGCCGAACTACACGATGCTACAAAAATAGGCGGTATATTGTCAGGTCCAGCGCCCTTTCGACGGTCAAAAGTTTTCAGCACATTGAACACACTTTTTTCAGTAAAGACAGTGACTATAAGGGTTCAGGCCTTGCGAATAATTGCCCGCATCAACATGGTAGGCAGAAATTGAATTTTGGTAAACCTTGAAAAAACTATTAGCAAACATATTACATATCGCAGCATCATCTGTCTCACATGATATGCCATTAGTCATTGGATTAGGATACGACCCATTATTGCCCCGCTAGTTGTTGACAAAAGACCAGAACAACTTGAGATTCTTTATAACACCCTGCTTGATATTGCCCACATACCGTTTATAATCTTCAGCTGATAGGAGCTTGCAACGGTGGCTTACTTTCCTTAAGGCAAGTTCATCTATAGGGTTTTTATACAACTTATATCTCAATTTCAAATTATTCTTTTCCCTTAGATTACGCATTAAACTGCGACTAAACCATGCAGGATAACGCTTGTTTTTTAATTTCGTCTACAAGGCACAAATTTATGAACGCAATCACGTAGTTGTGTATAAAAAATATTTAACATCACATCCATATCAGTATATATATAATATAATACCCTTAAACAAAGTTATCCAGTCGACTTCCCGCAGATATTCATTAATTAGTGTATAATCTGCTCTATGAAAATTAGTAGTACGTAGAGAAATTGCAATTTCCAATAGCGGATGTAGCTTGTCAATTACGCTAAGAACATTAAAGGAGTTTGCCACGATGCACGGAACATAAGATAATACTAAATCGATCTGAAGTATTAAGTACATTATTATGTTGTAGTAAACCATGAACGTATATAAAGTCTATTAGCAGCAAACTAATACCGGGAACACTATGATGACTATTATGATTTTTTGTCAAATTCCAATCAATAAAACTTAAGTTAAAGTCACCAATAATTAAAGAATGTGGATCATTTTCACAATTAAGTGTACACTTATTAAGAAAATGTTGTAGGGGGATCTTTTGAACGGAAGGAGGTAAGTATACTGCGCAGATAGCAAGTTTATTGCAATCAATTGATTTTTCAAGCTGCGCAACCATGTTAACAAGATCCTCCTGTCTATGCTCTGGTACAGATTGTATTTCTATATTTTTACAACGGGCATGTTGTTCAAGTTGGTCTATCCTTTTGTGTAAGGTGGATACAATTTCCTTTAGCTCCAACCTCTCTGATTGCAATGTTTCAATGGCTTCCTTAATGACTTTATGTTCATTAATGACATCCTCGAATTGTGCGTTCATATGTTCCATAGAATGAATCAACTCGGCCATTTCATCTTGAATCGGTTTAAGTTTTGTATTCAATATATTATTTATTGCTTCATGCATTTTAGACAGTAGTGCATGAAACTGCTCCTGCATCACACTTGTCACTATATTACTAACGTCTTCACGAGTAATGAGTGCATCGGAAGGAGATGCAGGTGTAGAACTGATAACATATGTCTTGTTACCTCTTTTCGTTACATTTCTCGAGGGTGTTTCATCTCTTTCGCCACCCTTAGGTATAGCTCCCAAACATGATAGGCACTTCCACATCCCGGTTTTAGCGCTTTTATCACAGAAAGGCCCAAACAAACATAGTGGTAAGCTTTTTTACAAGTCTTACATTTTACGTGGATTTCTACGTCATTAACTTCATTCGGCGCAGCATCACCAGGTGAGATTACCCCTCCAACGGGTTCTCGCCTTGTCGTGGCGGAGGGGCTTAGTAACCGTGGTCCGGTACACGGTGAAGCCAAGTGGAACCCATTCGGCCGGCCCGCGGCGAAGGGCTGGCCGAAGCGGCCGCTCCAGGTTCGAGCACCGGTTGGGGTAACTGGAGCTCACCGGAGCGGCCGGGGGCCGCAGGGGCGGCTGTGTGCTGCCCTAGCGGCCGGCTGCAGGGACGGTTTCATACCGCCCCTCGCAGCCGAGGTGGGGTCGCGGAGGGAATACCCTCTGCGGCCAACCGGTGTCGCACCGGCGATGCGGCGGCGGTGGGGCCGCGGGGGAAGAGGAGTGCCGGTATTGAGATGCGCCGCTCTCCCTATCCTCCGCGGCCGTTGACAGGTAGCGGCGGGCCTAACATCTCTCTGCCGCGGGGAGCCGGAAGAGGTTTTCTCCAGTGGCTCCCATGGCCTCTGGGCGACAGGTTCGGGGGAACCGGTCGCCCGCACACGCATGAGGTCGAAGAGGGGGCGGGCTGTATGTTCCGGCGCGCCCTGGAAAGGGAGGGTTCATCCCTCCCTCCCGAGGTGGGGCTGCACAAGCGGCCAGCGCCGGCAGGGTCGCGGTTGAGTGCGAGCGTTCCCGTGACCCTGCCATCATGGCGATGAGGAGGAACATCGTGGGGGTTTTAGTCGGTGCAAGTCCGACATAACTCGTCCTTGCCCCCGCGAGGACGAGTATGCATAGGCATTTCCCCCACGTAAACCAAAAAAAAACCAGGTGAGATTAGCTGATGACATTTAGGTGGAAATGATGAGTGCCTTGAATAAATAAATAGCAATTTCAAACACAAAATGCCTGCAAGTATTGCAATAGCAAAAATTTGATTATGCATTAAGACCCGATGCCAAACTGAAAAGGAGGGTAAACCAAAATAGAGACAGTCAATAAATTCAGCAGCCAAAAATCACGATTATTAGGTCACAAATCACTGAGATAACACTTTACGCAATATATCTCGACATTAAAAAGTAAAGTTAGATATTTCTAACAGCAAAATTTATGCGGAGTGACTATAATACGTCTGCACGTAAAAAAAAAATTATACAGATCATAATCTTTATAACATACCAATGAATTAATGAAATAATACAGTTGCTTTTACGTTATAAATTTATTGTCTAGAGAGCACAACGCTTTTATATGAGAATTGAAAAATCAAAATTACACGAACTGTATATTTGAAGTAATAAAGGATTGTTAGCCAATTATCCAACGTTTATTAACATTGATGGGGAAATTCGGATTGGCTTAAGTACACTGCAGAGTGTAGTCATTTGGAATCTTCCGCTTCATTAATTCAGATATGTAATTACTGCACCCCCATCGAAAGGTTTTAATACGATCTGTCTGAAAATTTTATTATGGAAATGTACGTTTCGTATAAAAATCATGTCATTCATTTAGTTAAAACATCCGAAACTAATAATAGATTGTTTGCATTTATTTTATAAGTAAATAGAGCAATATAAAAGCAATGATAAAGGTAATATTTATAAGTATCTAAAATTTAAACTGAATAATGAAATGTATTCAGATCGACGTACCTGAATGTGATATTTGCGAATCATATAATTAGATACGAAAGAGTACTTTTAACTTAATATAATTCATTCATCGTGTTACTCTAATCCTCTAAGATGCATCTGTAGAATAGATGGGCATTACTTTCAACGAGATGTAGTTCAGTTTTGAAGTTTCGATTATGTATTACCTTTGAACCATTAGGGAACATAGTAAATGTATTTCTGTTTCGTGTTCATTTGCTACGGCGAAATGCATTGCATGTACTCGCCAACAGTATCAATATCTTAATCAGTTTCATGTTCTCGTTAGCACAAAGGGAGTATACATTTCAAAGGTTATTATCATGGTAGAATTCCAATTAATTTCTTGGTATTACTCTACAATACCTAGGAAATAGATTACTAGTACCTAGTTTTTTTATGGTTTTAATGTCGGATATTAATACTTATTTTCTAATTCTCTAATACGTTATAATAATATAGTAATTCCCTATTTATTTATTGCATGTAAAGATGATACGAGCAAGTCATCAACCTAATGGTATTAATACCCCTGGCCACACTGTGATCGTTGTATTAAAACACAAAGTTTTGAGTTACCCTGGTAATTTTGTATGCTGCCGTATATTTTTAAATGAACTTAACAATCAAAATTTATTTTATTATTGATTACATTCTTTCTCTTTGACTCTTAAATGCTTCAAGTTAAAACTGTCCTTTTTGTAATAAAATTTTTGCTTATCTTTTTATTATGTATAATTATGAATAAATGTATCCGACCTATGCTTGGCAACATTTTGTCAATTCTTTATGTAGCTCCTAAGAACTCGTACTTTGTACTATGAGACAAAGAAAGTTAAATTTCCATATGTAATAGTAATAAGTGTTTAGATATACATATTACGATGCGTTAGTAATTCCTTTGGTTTGTTAGTAAACTTGTCTGATGTATAGTAATTAAATTGATTATATGAAAATATGACAACGTCATGCCGAATGTCGTGAAAGTCGAGAAAGGTTGGCACAATCATACAAAAATTCGTAAAAACGTTACATATGTAAACAATGAGCAATGGTAAATAAGATTTTAATTATTTAATAAATTTTTAATCATAACGATTCAGTTCATTAAAATTAATAATGAAAAGACAATACGAGAACTAATTGCGGTAAGGGATTTTAAAGGTACCGGTGCCGTTTCGATTTGCTTTGGTGGTCATTACTCATCTTTTACCTCCGAGGCTTTTTTCAGTCTTTGTGTTGTTATTTCTTTGAAGATTTGTATTTATTTTTATCATTATACTGCTGCATAATTTTATATGAAGAAAGCAACCAAACAGTTTTGCCGAACTTTCGCTTTTATTCCTTTAAAATGCAATCTCATTAAAATTGTCGAATCCGCATGAATAAATATATTTCCTAGTAAAATTTTTGTCTGTGTATTCAATCTAAGATGATATTCAGTCTTAAGGTTCTAAATTTTTAAGGGTTTTAATTACTCTGTCTCCATTTGAATATAGAATCAATCATACTCTACGTCAAGTATGTAAATTCTTTTATTTTATCTTTCTTTATATTAACAATATAAATTTATGCGGAAGCTACGATTAATAATTGTAAACTAAGTTGTGTGGTATCCATCCGGAATTTTTCAATGTAAATTTTCATAACACCAATAGAAAATTTCCGCACGGGAAGCTGGAAAGTTTTAAATAGTTTTCACTGTTCACGGGAGTATACGGCGCAAAATCTTTTTTCCTCGGCAGTGTGAAGTTAGAATAAATTCATGTTATAAATTTTGGCTTGTTGGAGTGAGACGTCTTACTACATACAAAACTACTCTAACTTGTTCAACGTACATGTGTTAACATTAATTTTAACAATAAGACGTATATATAGATGCCTCATGAAAAAATTTATGTAGACACCATTTGCACAGTTCTTCGTGGCTGTGGTGGAGTCATGAGGAGAGGTAGGGTGAGGTTGTACGATTTGTCATTCTCCTTCCCATCGCGACTAAACAGTGACCTACTGTAAGTGCATCGCTGATAGGGTTGGGGAAAAAAGCTGATTTGGTATTACGTTTCGTCGCTCTTTCTATCTCCCTTAACTGCATTATGGATGGCACTGGACTACAAAGCGAGATCTGTTGCAAGGAGAAGGGTACTTGTGTTTGTTCGCAACACCTCTAGATATCGGATTCGGAGAGTTTTTTTATCCTAGCTGAAATAAGAGACTGACCATAAATGTGCGCAGTTTATCCACCTTTTTATTTGTTTTAAAATAAAACTGGAAACAAACACAATAACACAAAAACACTAAAACAGACAATACTAAATATATACATATTATACATAAATAAATTTGTATATAAAAGGGGAAAGAGAAAGGTGAGATAATATTGGATAGGGAAGGGTAGACAAGGTGCTGAATAGTGGCCTCCAAAAATCTCCACTTTGATCTATATATATATGATGAGACACTTTGATCTGTATAAAGATATACACACGCATACACAAACATCCAGTGTTCAAAGAATTTTTACGCTATATGATATACGAGTATTTTTTACTTCTTTTCTTACTCCAAAGTACTCGTCTGTTGATAGTCGAGCTTTTAACGTTAAATAATAATGTTGAACGGCGAGTTAGTTATACGATATTTTTCCACAACCCATATAAAGACTACGTGCCGAGGAATAAAAATTTTAGTTTTAGAATCGCGCACACTGATCTAAGATTCAACCATTTGCATTTCCAGTTTTTAAAATGCCAGTGTTTGATTTCGGGAAATTGAATTGTTTGTTAGGGCTTCCGATAGCACTTTCTGGATTCTATCTCTGTTTACAACCATAAGTGGTTTTAAATTTTGAATTCATACCGAGAACCTTTCAAAATGATCGTTCATCCAATGTTTGTGTAATCCCTTTAAATCGGTTCCTCAGTGCCGAGGGCTGTGACTGCCTATCGATAACCGGTTTTTAATCACGATACGCCAGTTACTTATATTTGATGCTTTCTGTATATGACATAAAGGTGTTTCAATGATCTCCTTCACTTGGTTAGTCCAACATTTTGGGCACCGTCCACGTGGCCTCTTACCATCAATCGTGCCAATAACGACAAGTATCTGCAAGTTATTTTCCTTTCTTTTTTTTGTCAATATGATAGAAAAGCTCAAGTATTCGACGCAGACAGATGGTTGGAAGGCGTATTTAGATTTGGGGCTGTGTTAAGATGGAGACGTTGGTCCTATACTGTCCAGGATACGTTCAGCATCCGTCTCCAACACCACATTTCAAATGCGTCTATTCTCTTGTGATCTCTTATAGAGCTGTTATAGTCTATGTCTCCGTTCCGTAGAAAAATATGGAAAAGATTAAGATTACGATACTACAGTAACAGCGATACTTACTACAATGTTGATAAATATTTGAATGACAATAATATGTGGAAATGAAACCTATTGATTCTCAAGCATTATGATACAGTGTACTTACATTCTGTGTATCATACTGTATACATGCATATACATGAATATTTAGAATGTAAGACTTCTTGCTATAAAAAAAGACAGAAAAAAAACGTCTATATACATAAGAACACTACAATAAACAAAATGATAAAGTGTACGCTCACAATTCTAAAGAAGCTGCTCAAGTGGACTGAAAGGTACAACGTGATTATCATCCTGCGTCACAGCGATGGTTTGGTGGGGCGTGTCTTATCAGTCACAAAACTACATTTTTGTGAAAAAGGAGTGAAAAGTTCAGCTCAAGTGTATCAAGATACAGTGTAGGATCATGTTGTGAAACCTCTCAGTGATACACCTTTTAAAAATATACCGTGGACTTTCCAGCAGGCGTTTTCCATTTCTTGGTCACAAGGCGCGAACTACCTAAGCTTGGCTTGAAATCAACGTTGCGGACTTTATAAGAGCTGAAAACTCTCTCTCTTCTATCCTCGACTTCAACCATTTAGACTTCACATTATGGCCAGTTTTAAAGGACATGGCCTGCTCTAAACGACACGGCGACATTGAGTCTCTTAAAAAATCTTTGGAGCAAGCAGTGGCGGTGGTGGAAATTTCAAATTAAAGGCCTTTATAAAAGCCAAAGGTGGCTATTTCGAATAGAATATTTTTTATTTTTGCTGACACTAATAAATATGTAAGCATAAATTTTAATAACATTATATTACTTCATTAAAAAAAATACATTTTTGCAAAAATGCACAGCAATAATGAATGCACTTCCAGGTTATTTGCGGCAGACATTAGTATATTTACTCTTTTAATAACAACCTTTCATATTTTTTATCGATGTTTTGTATTTAATTTTTTTTTGTTGGAAAATTATCCTTCAAAATACGTCCATCAAAAATATTCTTTTTTAATATTTTTTTTTTAAACCAAAACCATTACGATTTTCATAAAAGAAAGGTTTGTTAATAGAAAAAAAAATATTCGCTTAAAATGCGCACAACCGCACATTCTCTAAAAGCTTTTGTCCATTATTAGAAAAAATCGAATGGCTTCATGGTAAATTGATGGAACAATACAGTATCGACGTTAATTTTTTTTAAAGGTAGGTAATTAAATGCAGGAATGTAGGCAAAATTAAGTTGTGCTTAAATCATTTCCTATATCGTATCATTATCTTTCTCGCTAAATAATAAAAAACAGTGGATTTTTTTCCATTCAACGGTTATTATTATTCAAAGCGCTTCAACATGATGTTTAATGGTATTAAATTATAGCTTTGTTTTATATTATATAAATCCAAACAGAAAGTATGAGTTAGTTTTACATTATTAAATAGTATAGTCAATAAAATGAATAATATATTTCCATAACAGCCAATTAACGTCCCCACTGTTGGGGCACAGACCTACCCTCAATATGAGGGCGATGGAGCTATAGTCACCACGCGGGCCCAATGCGGATTGGTGACTGCACATACACCTTAGAATAAATTCTAATTCATATGCAGCTTTCTTCACGATGTTTTCCTTTGCCGTTTGTATTTCGCTGTTGTAACTAAGGTTACTAAATGTAATTTAAATATTAAAGTCCTCGGTACATGCCGACATTTGAACCTCCGACCTTCGCAATGAAGGCCGCACGCTCTAACCATTAGATCAACGAGCTACTCCATTGGGCCAGCGAACTACTATAATGTATTTATTGATATATAATTTATATGCTTCACATAGGTTGCAACGAGGTGAATTAAATTTACCATTTCCATTAAAGGTTTTTGATACAATTTTTTCCACCTACCATAAAGTACACCATGCCTCCCTTCTGTAAGAAAAGTTGTAAATTTTAAGGTTGAAATGTGACCGAGGCTCAAGATAAGCTGATTGCTGTACTTCACTTATAACATTATGATAGACACCATTGTGACCACAATATTCTAGTTAATATTAATAAAGGCCACGTCTTTCTTATCACATTACATGCCCAGGTAAATCTGAAGAATTCTTAGATCACGTGAAAAATAAAACTACACCCCCTCTGACATTTGCTTGATAAAATATTTATTTTGTAACTTTAGCTGGGTGCGTTTAAATTGTATAGGGTTTTAATAACGTTGCAGCTGTTTGTTTTTATTTTACATTTACATTGCAATATACGCCCACCGCTCCTGGCCAGCGTTGCGGATGTCCCGAAACATTTCATTAGTACCGTGTACGGGCGGGAATATTTTTTTAGCTAGTCAGGCATATTATTTTAAAACTGTTCGAAACGAGTTTTTATCAGAAATAGTCGAGTAAAGTAAACCAATCATATAGCCTTTGAATTTTTTAGTTTATTTATCAGTCGATGGTTCACTATTGGCGACTTTGCTTTAACAATTTTTTTTTTAATAAATTAAGCGACGAGGCGAGTGAGACGTTTACTTGATGGTGATGCCCATAACAACGTGACGCTAATTACGAGTAGGATGATACACAGCATCACGTTGCGCGCGTCGACTTACGACCTAAGATGTGTTATCTCGTTACCTCAGTAACTACACTACCTAGCGTAGTGTAGTAGTACAGGGTTCTTTCAACCGGAACACAGTAATGGATGCACAATAATTTTTAGCTGCGGAAAAGGGAGTTCCGGTACCTACCTCAACGGTCTCCGGCTACAGAGGCCCACCACCAGTGTCTATTATTACAAATGAGTTAAAAATTTAAACACCCCATTTATTCACTTTACCATTTTTAAAAATTTTGTTAATACTTTGGTTACATAGAATTTAATTCTTCTTTGTCGTAACCTCATGATTGAGAGAAGTGACTATGGTGCGTAGCCCTGTCCACCATTTCTTTCCAGACATTTCTGTCTTGCGCCATTTGGATGGATGATTGTAGGGTAGCTCCCGTAGCGTCCTGAGTTGTGTGCGTCTATCTTGTAGGAGACCGCCATCTCGCTCTCTTTCCTTCCAGACAACCAGCAATAATCAGCCTTTCCAGACTGTCTGCATCTCGCCTGACCGTGTGTCCGGAGAACTTGAGGACTCTCTGCCTACAGAATTTTATTAGCCTAATAGAAAAAATATAACATAGAGTAAAACGGAAATTTATCTATAGTAATAATTAAGTTTATAAATTGTCTTTCTTAAGTATCGGATATTTTGTACACATCGCTTTGTAGTGTAGAGGAGTTATCGAAGTAGATAGTAGAGTAGAGTAAAGTTGTATTTTCTCTGTTTGAAGATTTTTAGAAAAAAGTTACATATAATAATAAATTGTCATTACAAATTCTTGTTAATTTGCTCTTCCAAATCTATAATGAAATACATTAAAAGGTAACAAATAATTTAAGTTTAAAGCAAATATTAAAACTCTAATTTATCAAATGAAACATGGTAAATAATTTTAGATTCCATACAATATTTAATATGATAGAATAAAAGCAAAAGCTTTGTAAGTACTGAGTCGCAATTTTAAAAAAATATAGGAGGTATGCGAACAAATATAACAGAGTTTCACTGCCCGGTAAAATTTCAGCGAAAAAAATTTATAGGCAAAAATGGCAATAGACTTTTTGTAGAGCAGTGTCAATTTGCACAGTGCTGTAGGAAAAATAATCAAATTCACATTCACATTAGTATACTTTCACAGGACTTTTAGCAAAAACTTTTCACTCTAATGTAATAAAATTGTTTACAGTAAGCTATGAATATAGACTTAATTATTTCGTAAACAGACGACGGTAATACGCTCATAACAAAGTCGCGCTAATTAGGACGATGAACACTATATCACATTGTGCTCATCGCTTTTAACCACAAAATGTTAAATTTCGTTCCGCCATTCAAATTGGGACACAGTAATGTTTGCAAGCTACTGTTTGACTGTAGACGCAAGAGCTGCAGCGGTACGTAGACGGGTGTTCTATCACCAGAAAGGAGTTTAAGTGCAATTAATCACAGCCACTCAAAATGCGAGAAAATAGTCATTATTTTAATTGAAATTCTAATACATTGGGAACAGGACAAGTTAAATAGAATTAATCGAACACTTAATTTAATTTTACTTCACTGGCGGTATTGATCCAGTACAGTTTGTTCTTCTGTCGACTGTTCTCAGTATCAGGAAACTAAGCTTTCTAGGGCATTGAAGCGCACGTTTAATTGTTGATTCAAATTGCTTGAAATGATTTATTTTAATAACAGCATGGATTTTAAACTTATTTACTAGTCGACTTGATAGATATTATAACGAACGTTGTTCTATAAAAATATTTTTGACAGTCTAAGTAACGACGAGAGACAAGACAAGATTTTCAATTCGTTTTATCAAGGCAACGAGTATAATGTGGTGCAGTGTAAATCATTCTAACAACTGCTTGAATGTTATGGAAGAGCGTATCATTTATCATTAGCGGAACGGTCCAGACGCTTTAACAAAAAAAAAACTTGCCGTATTTCCGCACGGTGTAACTTACTGTAACTGCGATTTTATTCCCTCAGACTATAAAGAGAGTTTAATGTGATTATAGAGATTAAAATGATGTATTGAGGTAGTTGACAACCAATGTGAGTTTAATTATTTACTATATTTATATCCTTATGTTTTTCAATAAAACATCGTTAAATGACAATGCTATAATTTTCTAACAGTATTCTTTAAAGTTGTCATTGGCATGACATGATGAATTTATTGCTTATATTAAAATTAAATTCGTATTAGCACGCAGTAGTGAAAATTCAATACAAACCACATAATTGAATTTCAAAATCCAATCTTCTCATATCAACGTGTTCATTTCAATTGCAAGTTTAATGAATATTGTTTCCTGGTGGCTACTCCGCAACTATATATTACGTGGTTAATGAATGTGACAAATTATTAACAATTTCGTACACACAAATGATATTTATTTGATTAAAAGCTATGAAATAGAACCCAAAAGAGATTTAATATGTTTTAGACTAATTTTAAATAGATTTTTTTTTTATTCATTATTATCATAAACCTATAGAAGTCCACTGTTAGATATAAGCCTTCCCTCAAAATCTATAAATTCCCCAAGCAAACACTACAATTGCTTTAATTTATTTGCTATTTAAGTTACATACGTGTTATGTGTAAGTGTTATAATCATATTAAATTTCACAAAATGACGGTGTATAGTTTGAATGACGATGAAAATGTCAATTATCTGTTTCACTGAATATCGAAAATTTCATGGAGCCCGTTCCGTCGGTTGGTGGAAACGGGTCCGATTGAATTACCGTCTGACACATTTTACTATGCAAAACGTCACTACTCCACTCCACACTTCACAAAGTGAATTTCAGTAGACGCTGAAAATTTGTTCCATTGTTAACAATGTCTCTGAACGGGTAATTAAAAACATAAATACACTGATTCACGAACCGAAGGTCTCTTTCCTTGCACGGGTACATGAAACTGTTTATTCGCTTATTATAATTGTTTCTGCAATGAGTAAGACAAGGAAATTTTAAATATTTTTGACAAATATTAATATTTTTTTTTTTATTTCAAGAAGTGACGGGACGAGCACTACTTTCACCTGGTGGTAAATGAAAAGCTTGCCCTTAACGTGGCGCTAGTTCCCCTCCAACGGGTTCTCGCCTTGTCGTGGCGGAGGGGCTTAGTAACCGTGGTCCGGTACACGGTGAAGCCAAGTGGAACCCACCCGGCCGGCCCGCGGCGAAGGGCTGGCCGAAGCGGCCGCTCCAGGTTCGAGCACCGGTTGGGGTAACTGGAGCTCACCGGAGCGGCCGGGGGCCGCAGGGGCGGCTGTGTGCTGCCCTAGCGGCCGGCTGCAGGGGCGGTTTCATACCGCCCTTCGCAGCCGAGGTGGGGTCGCGGAGGGAGTACCCTCTGCGGCCAACCGGTGTCGCACCGGCGATGCGGCGGCGGTGGGGCCGCGGGGGAAGAGGAGTGCCGGTATTGAGATGCGCCGCTCTCCTTATCCTCCGCGGCCGTTGGCAGGGAGCGGCGGGCCTAACATCTCTCCGCCGCGGGGAGCCGGGAGAGGTTATCTCCAGTGGCTCCCATGGCCTCTGGGCGACAGGTTCGGGGGAACCGGTCGCGCGCACACGCATGAGGTCGAGGAGGGGGCGCGCTGCATGTTCCGGCGCGCCCTGGAAAGGGAGGGTTCATCCCTCCCTCCCGAGGTGGGGCTACGCAAGCGGCCAGCGCCGGCAGGGTCGCGGTTGAGTGTGAGCGTTCCCGTGACCCTGCCATCATGGCGATGAGGCGGAACATCGTGGAGGTTTTAGTCGGTGCAAGTCCGACATAACTCGTCCTTGCTCCCGCGAGGACGAGTATGCGTAGGCATTTCCTCCAGGTAAAACAAAAAAAAAAAAAAAAAATAATGCTGGCACGTTACTCTTTTCCGGCAGAAATAGGTAATGCGATAGTAGCTATCTAGACGGTCTCTGGTAACAGAGACCTACCACCAGTTAAATTTTGTTTTTTTTTTTACAATAGTGGGGTGGGGGTGGGAGAAGGGGGTGTATAACTTACGTCCATAAAGTGCCATTGGGATTTACATTGCATCGCGTCGGGCTCATCGCCTTGAGATTTGAAATTGGATACCCTGTTAAGACATTAATTTCACTAGTTACAGCTTCTTTCAATCGGGAAGACATTGAAGTGTTTAGTTCCCAATATCACGACTACAAAACCTATGTATAATTTCATTTAAAATAAGCGAAAAATTTTCATACCCAAAATAATTAATGTAAGATAGCAAAAGATATAAGTACAGGAAACTATTTTAACTTCGCCTCATCCGGGTTGACTTTGTTGGAACTTGTTCTGGCAGCCGCTCCATCCAATATAGTACTCCTGCACTACGATTGTTAGTAAGACTTTCTTCTTCAAAGTTGTATTAAGTTACCTTATGAGACGGATATATATGGATCGAACTAAACTATCTATACCTCTGTCTAAATATTTAAACGGAATATCCGTCCGTGAGTATTTCAAAAACAATTCCGTCCGAGAACAGCAGGTAGTTAAGTGGAAATTTGAATCGTTACAACAGTTATGACAACAATTTCCTTCGTAGCAACTTTATCGTCGTAGACACGGCCCGGTCGGCGTTAACAACAGGCTAACAGCGAATTTCCTTTCACAGAGACAGGATATGAGTCATGTGAGTGTCGCAGGTATTATAGATTTATACTAGAAACGGAAAGCAAGTTTCCCTTGGTAATTATTTATAACATTTAATAAATCGTTGAGTTTGAGTTGATTTAAAGAATTACATAAGGCTAATTTTTTGTTTATTATTAATTTTCAGTGTACTACTATCATAAATAATTAATTTAGAAGTAATTCATATTAAAGATTCTATTATTTATACTTTTTTGGAGATTGTATAATATTTTGATTCGCATACAGTTTTTAAGAGAAATTTGTGGTATAAGTTAAAACGTTGCGATAAAGACTTACAATTAAATTTGTTTACTACATACCCTTCTAAATATTATATATTTTAACCATAATTAATATAATAATTCCACGTTCTCGGTCTTCACGGAACTTTCATAGCATAATACTAAATGAAAAACTGGCTACACCAGAGAAAAATTATTTACAGCTTCTACTTTTGAAATGGTTAACTTGTCAAAATAAAATTATAATTTTAAGTCATAAAGTTAGTTTATAAAAGTTTTTCATCATTCATATAATATTTGTGCTTATGGAATTTTTTTTTTAACTCATATAAAACAACTTTATCTGAGGACTAATTGATTAAAATTAATACGCGTAGATCTAAATTGAGTTTTAATAGGAAATAAACAAATAAACCAACTGTTTAATAAAAAGTGTCATTTGTCATATGTTATAAAATCCAGGTTACTTAATAAAGAATTATAGTAATATTATATAAATTATGCAAAATGCTGTAAAGGCTTATCAATGTGAAAATACATATTAAAATATTCATATATCCCTTTTGCGATTCTTTGATTTTAATAAAGCTGAATTAATTTTGTTTAAGCGAATATATATTGACATGGATTACACACATCTCTTTATGCTTGTGCAATGTCATAAAGGGAAACTTTTACATTTTATACGCTACGAAAATACGAAGCGCATTCGCTGCCGTCAGGTATTATAAGACAAATAACAAAATGTTGTGTTTGCATTTAAAACAAACTCATGTAGGCGTATTAAACTTTTCCAATATAACGTTTTATTACAATTCTGCAACATTTTATTAAAAATGAGCTCAGACAAAATAATGTCGGCAGCATATTTCGAAATATATTTCAATTATTTAAAATGTTACACATGTTTATATTTTAGATACTGAACTAATGATAAACATATAGTTTATTTAAAGTAGAAAAATCTAAAATTGAAAACGTAATATTACCTTTGTTTATGGTGACTTTTTTTTAATAATTCATCATAATTGTTTCTAATTTTTAAGAATAATTAAACTAAAGACAAAATTAGAGAAATTGTGCTTTCGAGTACAGACTCGCGAATATTAGCTATAAACACCAATATTTCAAATTTTATTATGAAAACAGGTAAAATAACTTTTCATTTTATTAATATACGAGTATTGTTATAAAAATTTTTTTCTCTTCACATTTTGCATATCATTCAATGAGAATTACATTTCACCAATAGTCAAATTTAAATGGAATGGATATATTAGAATGTATATCAGAAGGTGTGTAGGTTACATGAAAATATATTTGAAAAGTAATCAAAAGCTAACAGAGCTTAAAAAAGCTAATATTGAATCTTTTGTAAAGACTGTTCGTCCGTTACTCGATGCTACCCACTTGGAACGATATGAAAGGAACTTTGCTTTCAAAGTTAGTTCTGTTGCAAAGCTGTTCCTGTTAAGTATTAGCTTTGAAATTTAACCTCGTAATTCATCCTATTACTCTCCTGCTGTTTATAAACTGTATTAATGTTAATGGATTTTTTCTTTTAATGTCAATTTAATTTGCTCTTAGTTGGAACTTATACTTTGAAGCTTTATACACTTTTTGAATTATATCTGCAATCACTTAGATCGAGTCAATGTTACAATATATACATATATGATAGTACATACGTACATACTACGTTGTCACAGAGATAGAAGAAAAGAGCATTTATCCATCATGCCAGCGTATGTCACATGTCCAGGGAAGCCGTTAGCTTTGTAACTTGTTAACTTCCTCTTGGTAGTTTTTTTTTTGTTTGTTTTTTCTCTACCTCCCCGGGCATTTTTGGGCCTGAGCTCTATTTCCTTTCTTTGCATTTCATATTAATAATTTCTTCTTTCTTTTCATTTATTCCTTTCCTCCTTTTACCCACTCTCTTCTTTCTTACCATTTTTTTATACCGTTTTTTATATCTCATTCATCCTCTATCCTAATTTCCTCTTTTATACGTCGCGCTTGAAATGAGGGAGACAGCCGTTTTTTATTTTTATTTATCCTTATGCTATTACATTCGTTTACTTATTTTTAATACATTTACATTCTATTTTACATTTACCATTACATTAATCTTACTTTAACTTCTATATTTTCATTGTTTATTCTACACATTTATTTCTTTCTTTACTTATTACAATTCTTTTTCTGCTTTACCCTTTATCTTTTACGTTGGTTCATATTTTATTTTCCTTGATATTTTTTTGCAGTACTGCGAAAAGGTCGAACGGCTGTGGTCCTCCCTCATAAGAGAGGCGATTGTACTACCTTTTACTGTTTTGCCGGTAACCATCTCTGATTCTACGCGTTTTGCCCCATATACGGAGTAATCAGCGATTAGGTGCTGCACGGTCTGGTCCTTTGTCGGATCACAGGTACACGAGGGACTCTCCTTGAGTTTAAACCTATGGAGGTACTCCGAGAATCCCCCGTGTCCCGTGAGCATTTGGATCATGTACGGCTCCATCTGGGTCTTTCGGAGCGTTATATGGGCTGACCTGACGTTTAGAAAAACATCCGCGTGATGGACGCCGTACTACCTGCCGGGAGTGGCCGTGCTTTATTTCAAATGAAACGGCCGCTTCTTGGACCCGAAGGTCCAGAGTAAGCAGCCCTACAAGCACTATGGTCGAGTGCAGCGAGGCGGGCCGATGCGTCCGCGCAATTTTTCGCGTAAATCCGCGTTGGACCGCGTCGAGCTGCCTGCGGACCAGCAGCTTCTGAGCCGCCGGCGCCCACGCACTCGCCGCATATAAGATTAGCGGCTCCACCATTGCCAGATACATCGTTCTAATTATCTGCGGGCTCAACCCCTACGATACCTTTGCGGCTCTACACAACTAGCTATAGAGGTTTTGCACCTTTTTGCTTACGTTCTTCACGCGCGTGTTGTGAACGTGAGCCTATCGTCAATTGTGAGGCCTAGTATCCGTACTTCCCGAGTTCGACTAAGGGGCTCCTCTCCCATGGACAGTATTGGGTTGCTGTACTTCAGCTTGTTTGTTAGCACCATCAAATTTTTCTTGTGAGGTGAGAACTTTAGTTTGTTTCTGACTCCCCAATCATGCACATTGGCGAGAACCGCGTTAGCCTTCCTGGTGATGTCCTCGGTCTCTTGCCCCGAGAATACCAGCACAATATCATCTGCAAACGCCTAGCAGTGTGTCACGCTTCTGGGCACCGCCTCCAGGAGTGGATTTAGGAGGAGGGTCCAGAACGTCCTCTGGGTAATTACCTTTTTCGGATAATGGTATGAAGATTTGTAAAAAAAACCTGTTATGTCACTCCCTGGTACGTCTGTAGGTATACAGCAGGTAGTCAGAGTGTTTTAAAGTGTAGATATTCCTATATAACCCTGATCTCCTCTCAGATATGACAACGGCTCCAGGAAATAGACCCCGTCGAATGCGGTGAGCGCCAACCAAATATTGCGCCCTGGCTCCCCCGAAATAGGGAAAGTTTAATTGGCCTCGGACCGCAGTCCACAGCAAGAATTACTGGCGAACCAGTAGAAGAGCACTCGGCTCATTGTTAGTGCGTAAGCACAAACTGTGATCAAATTGCGCATAGCAATGTGAGTAGGCATCTCACAAGAAACAACCGTAACCAGATATACAGTGTATGGTCAGCGCACATTCCAGGACACAATAGATATAAAGGGTATTCTCTCCCAAGGAGTACGACTAAGAGTAGTCTATGTACGAGCCACCACCTTCACGAGCCAGGTGAACTTGCAGACGCATTGTAAATTGTTGGAAATCACCACCAACCACATTATTCTTCTTCTTCTTCTTCTCCTTCTTCTTCTCCTTCTTCTTCTCCTTCTTCTTCTCCTTCTTCTTCTCCTTCTTCTTCTCCTTTTTCTTCTCCTTCACCTTCTCCTTCTCCTTCTCGTTCTCCTTCTTCTTCTCCTTCTTCTTCTCCTTCTTCTTCTTCTTCACCTTCTCCTTCTCCTTCTCGTTCTCCTTCTCGTTTTCGTTCTCCTTCTTCTTCTCCTTCTTCTTCTCTTTCTTCTTCTCCTCCTTCTTCTTCTCCTTCTTCTTCTCCTTCTTCTTCTCCTTTTTCTTCTGCTTCTTCTCCTTCTCCTTCTTCTCCTTCTTCTCCTTCTTCTTCTCCTTCTTCCTCTTCTTCTTCCCCTTCTTCTTCCCCTTCTTCTCCTTCTTCTTCTCCTTCTTCCCCTTCTTCTACTTCTCCTTCTTCTTCTCCTTCTTCTCCTTCTTCTCCTTCTTCTTCTCCTTCTTCTCCTTCTTCTCCTTCTTCTCCTTCTTCTCCTTCTTCTTCTCCTTCTCCTTCTTGTTCTTGTTCTTCTTCTTCCTCTTCCTCTTCTTCTTCTTCTTCTTCTTCTTCCTCTTCTTCTTCTTCTTCTTCTTCCTCCACAGTCAGCGCGGATCGCAATCCGCGGAGTGCATTCGTGAGCTCATAGCGCACCTCATAGGATGGCATAGCGATTACATCGTAGCCTTGAGAAATCATACTCCCACCACCAACCACCATACGTGAAGTAAATGCATATCTCCGCCAACCGTTGTAGTGGATATAGTCAACAAATATCAATTTTGTTATGAGCCATCAGGCATAGAGACTTTGTCGTTGAGTAAAATGTTGTTTTGATCAAGTTTGTCTCGCTCACCGACAACTCGTCACATATCTTATAACATGGGCAGCGATAAGTATCGAGGCAGTAGCTCGCGTCCGCTTCCGCTACCTCATAATGCATCGACACAGTTCGAGTTGACTTTAGAATAAACAAAACTTATTAAACACGACGTGTCATAGTGGCAAGCCACTAAGACCCCGAGCACCCATGTATCATAGAGCGGAAGCCTTAAGACATGGTTCTGAGTATTTCGATATCACCGAAGTGCTATTTAACACTCTTCCCGAACCGGAGTATAATTAAGTAGTTACTTAAATAACCACCTACTACACCCGGCTGGTATTTCACATTCTCCACCAACTTGATGTTATATGTTATATTTGCCATGTACTATTTTACACGGTTTCGAACCTGTCTACTTTATAAATTTAATTTTTAAAGACATTCACACCCTTACATAATCATAATACATTATTATTAGCATTTTCATATTTTTCCGGTATTGGAACCGATATATCTTTTATAACTCATCACTAGAGACTTTCACACTATTATACTTTCATAATTTTTCACCATACAATCACATTTGTATTTTTATATTTTTTAGGATTTCAATCGGTATACTATACAGTACACCATCCGTATACATCTTTTCCGTATGTGTTGGAGGTCAGTAATAACCTCCAATCAATATTTCCATCAAATTGCACGACGCAAATGTTATACATTCGATACATACGCAGTACATGTCCGGACGGCCGTCTCTCGGCCGCCCCGCGTGTACGTAGGGGCGCGCGAGTACGCGTCTCCGCCGCGCTCGCTCGCCCATACAGCCAACACAGTAGATACACAAACAATTCCTTATTACGTCCTCAGGGCGTTTCACGAACACCCAACTATTGGACTTTAACCTTTTCACTTATTACAATGAATCTGTTTCAAATTTAATTTCTTTATTTATTTTTGTATTTTAGTCGTACAATAAAGTTTGTTTAAAATATTAATAAATGTTTTTGTGTAGTTTTATGTTTTAGAGACACACCTATTTCACTTTTTTAACTTGCGCTAAATTATTTGAGCTATTTCAACGCTCTTATTATTTAATATTTTTTATAGAATCATTAATTTATTCTTATGAAGTAATGTATTTCGTTACAATATGTATAGTAAATATTGCTGAAGCAGTGAAAACAAGTTCCTTTTTTTTTAAATTTTGCACCGAATTCAGAAAAACAACTGTGGAATATCGGAGTAATTATTAATGCAATTTATTTGGACTTTCATGAAAATATTGAAATGCAAAAAAAAGGCTAACATCGGTTTTCCAATAAAGCAGATTAAAATTTGGCTTTTATTGATAATGTTTTTATTATTACTCTAATTTATTCTTCCATAATTATTATTTGATAGAAAGGAGAGACAAGATGAAGGAGAGTAAGGATTAAGATTGCAAAGTTTAATAAATATATATAGCCAATGTTTGGGTAAGAAAAACTTTAGGAAAACTCGTTTGCCGTTCGTGGATGAAACTAGTAAAATTTTAAGGGCTTTTCAGAAATGGCCCCAAGGCGCATGAAGTCTGCGAACGTGAGAGAAACTTTTTAATGTGAATGCCTCGTCCTACGCCTCATTACTGAAACTAAATATATATTTACGTTTGTACAATTAAATTATTACGTTGTAAGGTTGAGAAAAACGGATAAAATATATTCTTAAACGTTATAAAATTATCGTATAATGGAAGTTTAGGCGCCCATGTTAACTTTTATTCCCCATTGTGTTATTCTGTATATAATATTTACGTAATAAACAGTTTCTTTCTAATACTTAATAATGACGTCTGCTGTATTCAATCAGTTTATTATGAATACAAAGCGATTTATCATAAAGCAAGAGAATATCCATTGCAGATAAAACAAATTTCCTGTATTTGAAATTATAATTAATTGCATATAAAGCTCATAACTCTCGTATGTCCGCATAATATCGAAACCAAGCTAAAAGGTATTTGTCAGTTGATTACATTGTTCACATTTGATGTTACAATGTCTGCTTTCGATTGGTTTGAAATATTCCTATTCGATTCGGATTCATTTGAGTAAATACTCGTACATTTCAACATGACAATTTAATCATCGTCAGTAACAGCCTTTACAATGTTGCGGTATATAGAGCGAATGCGGTCTGCGGTTTTTTGCATCCACTCATAGCCGTTTTGGAGAGGTCGACAGATCATCTGTAGAAAGAACAACCTAAAATTCATTCATCCAGTACTGTACTGACTTCCATTCCAAGATGTTACACCTCCTTCTGCCATTGCCGATAAGATTTATTCAATAAAATTTTTATGTCTTAGAAAAAAAACCATATGGGCATGCATACCTTTCTATTATTATTCGTGCAACTTTTATACCACGTCATCCTTAATATTTAAAGAATAACTAAGTTTTATATGCGCTTGTTTTCTTTTTATTTTATTTTACCTCTTATGCTTTGGTGTTAAAGATAGTGGATATCTATCACTGAACATACATACCATTACAATTTTTATTTCTTTCTCTTCTTACTTACTAACTTATATTTACAATTTCTTATTCAATCTGTTCATAATTTTTTTTCTAAATTTCTTCTCTAACCATTTTCTATATTTAGCAGGATTCGGAGAAAGGTGAAGTAATTTAAAAGCTTCAATGAAAATTAGTAAGTGAAGGTATCGTTAGGTAAGCGTTAGTTAATAAAGATTACACACAATGAAGCATTAGATTTAATTTTAAACATATCTTTAACAAAAATGATATGACAACACTCTTTAGTCTCATCTATCTCAGTTTCGCATTCGTTTATTTTACAAAACTCAATTATTTCCAGAATGGCATTAATTTTCATTCCATCAGGAATTCGTTAAGACTGATTTTTGTCAATGTTGTGTTTTGAAGTTTTAACGTGTATAAGTATAAGTATTTATTACCTAAATAGCCATTGACATAGTATTAATAGTTCAATATCAAAATATGTATTAAACTATTAAGATCTATCTTAAATGTGCATATATAAATATGTTTAACACAATGAAGCGACGCAACGAATAGAATGTTCTCCTGATTCTCATAATGTCCAGCATAGTGGTGTTCAGATATATAAAAAATTAAGTTATCTAACCTCAGTAATTTTTATTACTGGGCATTGGATAGAAGAAATCTATACACTACACGGAAGCGGTAGTAGTAGGCGCTACGACAAAGTTTACCGAATTTGTTTTGGAAGTTGAAAAAAGAAAATCTGAGATATACATTTAGATCATTTGAAGATCATTAAAAAAATATGCTATATAACAAATTAAATTTTAAAAAATCTATAATTTTACATCTCATTGCAGCATGCCGTATAAGGATTATTTACTCTATTTAATGGATTCCATCAGTCCAATTTGTCTGACCAGTTCTTTGTAAGGTATTATTTATATTAATGAATACGCTCATTACGTAAGAGGATTATACGAGGGTAGATTTCAATTTTATTAATAATGGAACATGTACAATAATACACTAAAATTTTTTTATACGATTTATACGTTGCGTTTTGGACGTGCGAAGTAGCGCGAAGATCGGACGACTGAGCAGGAAGAATTTGAGTGGGGATCACGTAATAATAAGTGGTTGTACTCTAAGTGAACTGACGATTCGGTGAAGATTGCAGGTAGTCTTTGAATTTGGACAACACCTATGTTCAACAGTGGACGATGATAGATTGTAATTGTGAAAGTTTTAAAAATGTTTTGATTACGTTCAATATTCTGATAACGGCAAAAGGGATAAAGAGGCGAAAAGTCGTATGTAATAAAAAAATTGTAATTATATTAACGATATTTATAAGTATAATAGTTAAGCCTTGAAACTAAGCACCCGCTACGATTGTTATTTTAAGTTTATTATAAAACTTGCGATGAACTGGGATAATCACGATGGTGACATTCCTACTGATACAAATGTGGAACTAGTTAGATGGTCGCATACAGAGCGAGAGAATGTGACTTAAGATGTGTAGAATTGTGACTTAAGATTTTCCAGTATATTAACTACTTAACTTTTTTTTTTTTAAAACTTCTTGGCGACAAACAGCCGCGTTGGAGTGTTGTATATAGTCTCACGAAAAAAATTCTAGGCACGTCTTCCGTTGAAAGTTTAATGCACAGTTGAAACTGATTTTTTCATGAATTATTAAGCGAAGCGTCAATTCTCAAATGAATTATTTAGAAAGCTTGATATTATAAACGTTCACTTAGATTTTACTTATTTGTATCAAAGAAGAATCAATTCCAAGTGGGGTCGTTAGGTGAACATTTAGAGGTGAACTGAGGCGAAGGTAGAACAATAAAATAGCAAATTGATATTAATCAGTTTCTATTTTATCGACAAAAGATGTCTTCGCAACGTCTATCTTATGAACTTAATACCCTTCACGTGTCTGCTATTATTTATTTTAAGTAACACATGAAACTATACTTATTTTACCTTGGTATACTTACTATATCTTGGTGGGATTTAACGTCTTAAGTTCTATGTAATTGTGTTACCAAAAAAATATTCGATAATTTCAACTTTACAATTGTTAACTAACAGAATTTTTTTTTATTCAACGAAGCGTCGAGTGAGACGTAACCTGATGATAAGCGATCCGCCTGCTCATAACTTGACGCTAGTTAGGATACGACATACGATGTAGAGTTTCGATACCACAATAACTACCCTAGCTACAGCGCCCTTTAAATCGAAACGCTGTAATGTTTGCACAGTACTGTTTGGCGACAGAAATAGGTGCTGCAGAGATACCTACCTACCTGGACAGTCTCCGGCAATAGAAACCAACCACCAGCAAATTAAAATCTCATTTAATCTGGTACGGTTTATGAAATGTAAAAAAAAATCATGTATTTTAATTTTCAGTTTCTACTTCTTCATAGCTTAATCTTAAATAGATGTTTAACTATTATTAAATTTTAAATCAGGTTTACGAATACGCCTGTTCAAATAATTTGTAATTGAAAATGAAAGAGACGTTTGAACGGATTCCTTGTTCAAGGAATTGAAAGAAAACCTTAGAAATCCAACTTATGATTTATGATATCATAACTTCCGAGATATATTCGATTTTTAAATGTGTATAGGCGAACTTTTACTGGGTTGCTCTAGCTCGAGCTTTGTATTAATTTACTCAACAATTCTAGCCACTTCAAAGTTCACTGAAGAGTGACTGGAATTATTTAAAATGGCGGGGTCTCGTCCCTTATTAATATTTTCTAAAAACGTGTGCATTTGAGCATATTTTTTTAAAAAAAAAATCTAACGTGATTTAAGCAAGATTTATGAAGAATACCTGCCATTTTTTTATTCCATTAAGCGACGAAACGAGTGAGAAGTTCAACTGATGGTAAGTAATACGCATGCCCATAACAACGTGGAGCTAGTTAGATTGGTATAAAAAGTACTATATTGCGCTCGTCGCCTTGAGACATAACATATTGAGTATTATTACTCCAGTAACTACAGTCGCTACAGCACCCATCAAACCGGAAGAGAATAATGTTTGCACACTATCGTTTGGTGGCAGAAATAGGCGCTGCGTCGGTACCTACCTAGATGGTCTCCGGCAACCTACCTACCACCACTAAAAGGTTTATTGGAGAGTAGTATATCAAGAATATTATCAACGTTTTAACATAAAAATATTACTCATTATAAAGGTTCATTAAGTACTAGTATACGTAGGTTGATGATTGGAGTACCTTTTTTAATTTAAATAATTTAAATGATAACTTAGGTAATTTAAATTCTTTGTTTGTTATACAACATATTCTACGTTGTCTGTATAAAAATGTAGGTTTATTGTTATGTAACCGTGTATTCGTTCCTAACCGGATCTAAGGCGGGTTGTTGTTATAACATAGTATTAGATCAACGTCGCGCGTTGCTCGGCATTTTATTATATAAAAATTGCACACTAAAGGCGTTCCTTCACAACTCTTAAAAAGTATACATCTTTTTTCCTGCACACTCATCTCCAACCTTTACAGAATTTCATTTAATATTACGTCTATATTATATTGATGATTTAATCATCCACAAAGACAATCGTTTTCTCACTCAATTTCTTTTTTATACGTTAATTGGTAATTACTTCGATGTACTTTTGCTATAGATATATCCCACTTGTTTTTATCATTGTTTGTCCCATAGTTTTGCCAATTGTTTCCACTTGCCACAGTCATCCTTATAATTGTCCTTCCTAATCATCATTGTCATCAGCCGATAGACGTCCTTTGCTGGACGTAGGCCTGCCTTAAAGATCCTCAAATCGACCGGTCCTGCGCTACTCGCATCGCTGGGCACTAGAGGCCGTTGTATATAGGGGTTCATATGGGGAATTTGAGCCAATTTCCACCACGCTGGCCCAATGCGATTTGTGGGAGCCAGAGGCTCGTTTGTTGATTAGCAGGATGCCCCACGAGCAGGCGGGGTTGCCTTGGGGCCCGTGAGTTGTTTTGCGGGAACCCGTACACCCTTTCGTCCTCCCTAATAGATTCAGCTAATTCACCAGATTATCTTTAGAGTTTACAATAATAAATATAAAATTATTAAAGCTATGAGTGTTATAGGTACAGGCATTGGTGGATATATCGCAAAGCGGATGTATAAAAATTGGCCTATGATTATGTCTAAAAAGACTCTAGAAGATAAATGAGTGCTTTAAATCAAATATGAAGTAAAATAATGAAGTTGAGTGCAATGAGAGTTCTCTATATCTTGTTCAGTGGTAAATATAACATCGTATGTTTGTTTCTAGTTGCGAAGGCATTAGTGCTATGATTTAGTACTTGGAGTAGAGTTACTTTGTGGAAATTTTAACTCAGCTAATGTAGTTTTACAGAAACTATTGTTGATATGTAATCAATCTTTTCCATTGTTCCACCCTTAGCGGTATATTTTTCTCATATATACGGTTTCAAAGTAACTTTGTACGATACTTCATTGTATAATCACACAAAGGCACAGACGTAGAGAGTTTTTAGTTCCATTTAATTAAAGCCACGTATTTGATTCTACATTTATAGAGTACAGACAGTGGACTCTACTAGCGCAAGCATTCTTGTGATTAAAAGGGGACTCTAATGTATAAGCTTTCAATTAAGGTGTAGGAAAATAAAGTTTTTAATTTTTTTTTTTAGCTTTATCATTATGATTTTACCAAAATTATTGAAAGAATCATAAAATTCAAATCGCTCACCATCTGAACTTATAATCTACATAGATCTTCATGCGTGATCATATATAAAATAGTTACAATGTAAAAAGTATTTGATAGGTTTTACTTTTCGTAGGTTAAAAATAAACGAGCTCTATCGATTCAGTGAGTTAAACATCCTTAATTAACACGCGTGTAATTGAAGCCAACATATACGTCCTTTGAATGTACGAGCCACGTGAAACGTATTACCGCTTGCAATTTATGGATCGAACTGATGAATATATTATTACGGAAACAAAAAAAAAATATTCTTTTTTGTTATAATTATTACAATTAGCGGGTAGGGTGCATTGTCCGGAGGACTGAAGGCGGGTCCAGCAGTAAGGTCCTCGTGATGGACGCGTACTGAATTTTACAATGTTCTTTACAAGGACCGACATCCTGGAGAAATTCGGAGGAAGCCGCCGGCAGCATGCCATCGATGGGCCTTTAGGAGAAGCCTATTTCCAGCGACGTACGTCTATCGGCTGATGATATTTGTTAAATCTTGTTAATTGTAAAATCAAATATATTAAATATCCAATTTTTTCTTAACTAGTACAGTGCCTCTATTTACAATTAGGATATTAAAAAGTAATAAAGTTTATTTAAAAAAAAAAACAAAGTTAAATACAGCTCAATCAATAATATAACTCCTAGGATTCGGTTCTTGATTTACTAAGAGAGGATCACTGCTATTGACCCATCTCGTTGGCCAAGTTTGAGAACGTCGATGTCAAATTTACACTGAAGCTGTGATTCGATAAACATAAACTTAGTTTACTTACTGGAAACAAGCGCTCAGAAGGATCCAATACGGTTAAGAAATTTAGTTAAATAAATTACAGTAAAGAGATATTATAATTTAAATAAATAATTTCTCAGTTCAGTTTTAACTCTATAATAAGAAAATCCAATAAAACGATTTTCAGTTATAACTATATGCCAATAAACCGACGTTTATGTATTGTGGAATCTAATTATCGTGTTAGTGATACGTGTCCTCATTACAAGTATATACTTGGTAAGATGCATCTTGAATATATAACACATATACTAATAATTCAAGCTTATGCCACAAATACGTCTATGGCTATAACATATCATCGTAATTATCATTACGTAACTATTTAATAGTATTGACCATATCAATGTATACGAAAAGTACACACTAAAACCTTATTGAATTTTAACTACTTGTTATAGAATTTTGAAACAAACTTTAATTTTTCATTATATATGGAGCGTGAAAAAAATTTTCATCTGATAATATACATTTGTACACTGAAAAGCAAGTAGTACAGAGGGTTCAATGTTTAAACATCTTCAGATACTTTGTTCAGACTGATTTTTTAGATCTGTAATCTTCGAACATCGAAAATGTTTTGTAAAATTTAAAAAGGACTTGCAGTAAATTTAAATGGTATTATCAGAACTGCGCACTTGTCATGTAAATTTGAAGATGGCTCGAAGATAACATTGCGATAAAAACCAATTACAAAGCATCAATTTACTTTGATCTTTGAAAGTGGACTATTCCTCTACAATGATCGAATAACGTCAATTAAAATACGATATAAAGTTCGATTATGCTATTTCATATTTGCTGCTGTAGACATCCGGTTATGTTAACCTGATTCTGTGATATAACTTCAATATTACAAAAAGATGTTTTTTTTTAATTGTTCCCTTTGCGTGTTGTGGGTCAGGGCCCTTATTGTAATTTTTCACTTAACATCAATTTATTTTATATCTATACATAATTTATTTCTCATTCTCTCCTTTCGTCCTTTCTTTTCTATCATCCTTTACTTATCTACTTTTTATCTCGTTACATACTCCATCCCATTTCCTTTTTTCATATCTCCCGCAAGTGAAGACAGTCGCCTCGTCGTAGGTTTCTATTGCCAAAGACTGTCTAGGTGAGTACCACCGCCGCTCCTGTTTCTGCCGCCAAACATCTTCGTGTTTCGGTTTAACCAGTGTAACTAGTGAAATTTCTGGGGTACAAATTCTTAACTTTTAATATCTTATGAGCTGCTGTGTTTATCATCATAATTAGCGTCATATTGTTATGGACAGATACTATTAGATGAATGGCTCACTCGATTCCTTGCTTCTTTAAATAAAAGAAAACTGAGCATACTGAGCTGAATAGAAAGCCAATCAACATATTAAACATATTGAGGACAATTTTAGGTCTAAGCCAGTTAGTCTTGCGAGGAAGTATCACTTATCAGGGCTAACTACGTCAATGAATCAATATAAAAAAAAACGTTAATAAAGGTACTTAGAAATCGTGCATTTACGGAAGACACGTTACTTAAATGTATGAAATACATTTATGATGATAAATTACATTAGAACAATTTTTTAATTGTCTTTTACTAAGTTCACAAACATCCATTGATTGCAATCTGCATCTTGACATTATCGCGAATACTGACTCTTGACCTCCTCCTCTGACGTCTTAGACGTACTGAAGACTTTCATTCGACTTCCATCTACAGCTTTTCAACTAACCACTTGGTATTCTATTAATGGAAGTGTACTTATACAAAATGAAGGTAATTGTTGGTTAAACTTTTCACTTAGATTATTATTTCCTTATAAATTCTAACTAATTTTGTATGTTTGTATCAAAGAATAAGCTTTACTTAAAAGTCATAAATTTTTAACGAAACACTTTTCAGAGCGTAGAGATTGTATTGTTCCTACCTAGTTAGACAATCAACGTTGAGAAAACCTTATCACCAGTAAAGTTTCATAACAGTGTTTTTTTTTTCTTAATTAATTCCATTTAAATTACATATAAATTAATAATATTTACCGAGAACATCAACTCAATACGAACTTTTTGAGAGGTATTGCGATATTACTTGTTCGCAACATTTAGACAGTTTCCACGATTGTTTTTGTTCATAATCAAAATACTTTCGACATCAATTTTACATTTTTGCCGGTTAAGCAATTAAGTCTTAATAAATTAACTTTAATTAAAATGTAAACTGGGACCTCTTTTTAAACATTATCCTACTTTACTTAGCTACCTGTAAAATATTATGTATTATAAATTTATATAATATTTTACGAATTGGCCAAAAGCGTAACATTATGGTTACGGTTAAGGAACGTAAAATCTCCTACCTCGGTCATGTACCCCGTCATCAGCGATATGATTTTCTGCATTTAACTATAATGGGTAAAGTTTATGGAAAACGAAAAGTGGGGAGAAGGAAAAAGTCATGGTTGAGGAATACCAGGGAATGGACTGGCATATCTGAGGCGTCCTAATTGTTCCGCCGAACCAGAGACAGAAAGGATTGTACCACGCTGATCGCCAACCTTTACTAGTTGGAGAGAGACTTTAAGAAGAAGATAATATGTTGCATCTGTATAATATTTTATATGGTTTCCGAGGTAGCTTTGGATAGTATAATATAGGGTGGCGCAAAAATAACCTTATAAAAAGTACCTTATAACACAGGAAACAATGATCGGCATCCATCGATGCCGATCATTGTTTTGTTATTTTTCATTTATTTTATACTAGCTGTGTCCCGCGGTTTCCCCCGCGGACGATTTGCATTCTTTCCCCTCCGTGTTTCCACTACTCGTAAGTTAAAAGATAGATATTAAAAAATTAGAGAATTGAATTAGAAAATGTACAGCGCATAACCTGTGAGAAGAAAATAAATACGACAAGGTTGTATGACTCCGTATCTTTAAAGCATTTAGAAAATGTAACGACCCAAAGCCATGTTATTGCCTACAGTGACATGTGTACTGGGCAAAATCGAAATTTACAAATGGTATTGATGTGGTTGAAGGTTGTCCAGTCGGAAAACAGCATTGAGATAATTGACCACAAATTTTTACTCTCGGGGCATTCATACCTTCCGAACGATGCAGATTTTGGCATCATAGAAATGGCATTGAGAAAAATGAATTTTGTGTACACATCACAAGATTACTATAACGTAATAGCGCAATGTAGAAAACAGGATAAATTCATTTTATATGAAATGAAACGGGAGAATTTCATTTCAACAAAAAATCTCCAAAATGCAATTAAAAAACAGATAAAAAAAATACTAATGGGGAACAGGTCAATTGGTTGCAAATATGTTGGTTGAGGTTCCTCAAAATTGCACCATATACCATTTTTTATAAAACAACGATGACGGACGCAGAATTTAAAATTATCAATTTATTACCTCTACGTCCTGGAAGACCGTTAAAATTTGAAAAAATCACCCTGGAGCCTTTGTACCAAAATGCCAGACCTATTACGTACGAAAAATATAAAGACATGAAGCAGCTACTACCCTATATACCTCCCCGGTGCAACATGCATATTTTGAAACACTACCACATGCAGAGAATAAGTAAATTCTTGTAATCAGTATCTTGTAATGACAATGTAATTGCCGTCTAAAATTCAATTTTATGTGTTGTTATGCGTATTTGTAAACAAAATTATATTAAAATGAAGTATATTTTAAGCGATATTGGATTTTTCCAAATTGAAATTAAACGATTTTTACAATTGTCTAATTTTGAAAGTGGTGTAAGTCCATTTACGGCACATAAATATGTGTTATCGTAGTCTAATTAGCCAAAAACAAATTTATATAAACAAATTAAATGTTGATAAAACAATATAAACAATGCCAGACCTCATACGATTTGCTTGTATTTTTGAATCAACAAATATAGTAACCTTTAATTTTCTCGGAACAAAAGAAAATGGACTTACACCACTTTCAAAATAAACGGTTCATATATATAGTCTGGCCATAAATACTGTTACAAGAAAACTTTTCTTTTTTTCAACTTTTTAATTATTTTGAATTTGGAACACGTATATTATTTTAAAAACTTCATTCGATTTTGCGCCATTTCATATATTTTTTCGTGTCCATTATCAAATTACAATATGGAATGGGGTGTTCAAGGAAATAGGATTGCAGTGATCGCTTTGCACAAAGTGGGTATGGAGCCGTCGGTCATATTCCAGACACTTCAAAAGCTTGGTATCAGCCGTATGTTCGTAAATCGTACTAATAACAGATACAACAACACTTCCTCTGTCGAAGACCAGAAAAATCGATCAAAACGCCTTCTGTCGCGGTACGCAGATGATAGGCAAACAAATATCCTCTATTCATGAAAACATTTTCACGATTGAAGAAACAAAATGAAAAAGTGTATGCTCATAGTTCTAAAGAAGCTGCTCAAGTGGTCGGAAAGGTGCAACGTGGTCATCATCCTGCGTCCGTGATGGTTTGGTGGGGCGTGTCTTATCAAAGAGTCACAAAACTACATTTTTGTGAAAAAGAAGTGAAAACTTCAGCCCAAGTGTATCAAGATACAGTCCTGGATCATGTTGTGAAACCTCTCAGTAATACACCTTTTAAAAATATACCGTGGACTTTCCAGCAGGACTGTACACTTGGTCACAAGGCGCGAACTACCCAAGTCTGGCTTGAAACCAACGTCCCGAACTTTATAAGAGCTGAATACTGGCCCTCATCTAATCCAGACTTCAACCCTTAAGACTTCAAACTTTGGTCAGTTTTAGAGAACATGGCCTGCTCTAAACGACACGGCGACATTGAGTCTCTTAAAAAATCTTTGGAGCAAGCGGTGGCGGTGGTGGAAATTTCCCTTGCAAACAGTGCGTAAATCCATAGATTCGCGGCCAAACATATTAAAGGCCTGTATAAAAGCCAAAGGTAACCATTTCGAATAGAATATTTTTTTTGCTGAGACTAATAAACATGTAGCTATAAATTTTAATAATATTACATTACTTCATTAAAAAAAATGCATTTTCATTTGTAACAGAACTTATGGCCGGTCTAGGTATTTCTATATTAGAGTGATGGTACGACTAAAGATTATGTGATTTGAGAGAACGCATATACACTTACAATAAAATTAAACTAAAGGCATTTAGTTCATAAAATAACAATTAATTTGTTAACCTTAACATATTCGTACTTCTTCATCATCATCATCATTATTATTATTGCGACCGATAGATGTTCGTACTAGTTATAAAAGATATTTTTAAATGTATGTACAGAGAAATTAATGGTACACTTAATATTATTTCTTATATCGAAACATTATTAAGATATAATTGAGCTTTTCAGATCTTAATCTGATCGCCAAACTTCAGTTTGAAGAGGGCACCTAATGATAATGTTGATGAGCTTTTCAGAGAAAAAATAATGTACTTTGCTTTCTACAACCAATTTTTTTTTTAGGTTCTTGTCTTATTCAGCTCTGTAGTCTTGGGCTAATAAAAATAGGACTAAGGTAAGCCTTGACGGTTGCAAAAGGGTCTAGGAGTTTTGAGGGCTTTAAGGGTGGGGGTCCTTATCGCTCACTAAGCGAACCTGCGTGGAACAGCGTTTGGATCAGCGTTGGTGCCTAGGCCGGTTTGGCCCTTTTTCAGAGACGTGCTAACACAAAGTGCTAAGGGGCACCGGTGCATTCTGTAAGAGATCCCGGAGCCTCTCCGAATGCTCTGATGCAAACCAGCGAGCGGGTTTTAGTAAGTATGAATCTCAAATAACCCTTGTCTAATAATAGTTATTTATTATTGATTCTAAAGTTGTGTTATTTGTCAGTTATAATAATGTGTTACTTCAATACTAATTTCTTAGCTGTTTAAAGATACCTTGTTGATTAACGTAATGATGCAATTTTAGAGGCCGTATTCGGTACGGGACTGCAAGATCAATTTTCAAAACTTTAAAGTGAACTTTAAGATTTAATTTATAACACGTCGGCAGAGTTCACGCAACTGCAAAATATCTATCTTCTCTCTTTGAAACAGGTAGGAGATAAGTTATAACTTTCATCTTAGCTTAGCGGCTAACAGCTTAGCGGAAGTTCTCGGGAGTTTTATTGGTGTTACTGAAACTAATACCTTCATATTTTATATCGATCGCTATAACTACATTGCTATTTCCAGCTGTTTATATATTAGAATCAGAGAATTTTGGGCGATTGCGCTTGATCATCACCCACATCATTGCCATTTAACATGTCAAATTTATATCAAGAGTCAAATCAATTTAGATGTAAGGTAAATAATAAAAATCAAAACGCTTTGTTTCTTTAAACATTTTATTATTGATTAAATATACTTAATACTAAAGTCGTTTATATCACAAACACTTTTTCCGAATCATAGCAGCTAAGTAGGGCATTAATTTACTTCACATTGGTCCAATATCACCACGAAATACCCTACGAAAGATTTTTTTATAAACGCAATCATTGCATTTCAAACATTATCTTATTTTCATAAGATTGTTAAGTTTTTGAACCATTCTAATATTATTTATCGATATACAAAAGTAATAGTAATTGTCAAATAATTAATGCTTTTGAAAGTTATTTAGAAACATAATATCCTTTGTAATGAACTTTAATACGTTATATCAAGGTTAAATTAGGTCATCTTAAAAGGGTTTCATTATTAAATACCCTTAAAGGTTACAGGTGTGTAAATTTTTAATATTTTTCCAATTTGTTTGTTACCATTGTATTCTTTTATGAAAACTGCTCTGATTCGGAGCGTTTGATCAGCGACCACGGATATAAGACAGTTATATACGGCATAGACGGTAAGGTCCAGCAATAATACACCTATTGATTATACACTGAGATACCAAATACTTATCTTTTAATACGATACATAGTTAAAAAAATATTTAACATAATTAATAGTTAACAAGAGACAAATGTTATGTAATTTTGATAAACTCATAGTTACATTTTTGATAGTTAACTTAGATTAATGTTAGTTTAAAACATATTATAATATCCAATACCGTTATTAAAATAAAGTTAACTGTCATTAAATGTATTTTTGGAAAAAAAAAGGAACAGTGTAATACATAAGCTAAAAATTGATTGAATTCTTATTAAATATCAGAGTTTATTTACTAGAATGCTATAGTTATGATATATTAGTAAGTTTGAATATATATAAATAATATATGAGGGGTTTCAATGAAAAAAACAAGACGTAGCTTGAGTGTGAAATATCATACAATTGGTATTTTACACCAAAACGATAAAAATGTCGGTGAAATAATATTCAGAACAAAGAAACATAAAGTCGTTCACCGGGTGGCATGCGAGAACTTTTTGTTTCCTCTACATGAGACCTAGGATGATACATCTGTTTAATCTTCTTCATTGTGCTACAGTGTGTTATATAGAATAACGTGCATTATTACTTGACGGCAGAAATAGACGCTTCGGTGGTTTAAAAATAACAGTATAATCTAACGTACCACCAATGAAACAATTAGTAGACAATGAACGGCAATTACAGTAACTATGTTTTAAAAACAGCCTTCCAACATTTAACTACGAGGCTGTTCCGTTTTGAGAAACTGAAACATACGAACATCTTAAATTTACAAAAATTCGAAATCGCCTATCAAGAAGCAAGCCATGCTGCTTCTAATTTTGATCATGTTAAAGTACATAATTTTTGAAATTTCAACTTTGTAATTTTGTCCATTTGGCTCCTACTTCACTAATTATAACTCCAACAATTTTTTTTTGTTATGAAAATGTCTAATATTTAGATGATATAGTTACGGAATGGTTGAGATAAGAAACTGTTTTTTTTTTTCATCATAACTCAAAGCTACGTGTTGTAAATTAATAGGTGTAAAGTATTAAAATAAATACTGACCAAATATAAATAACAATGAATGTGGTACGAGTCTTAACAGTGTCTTCTTTTTATCCAAGTTAGTATTGTATAATAAAATATCATAGGTGAACGAAAAGACATAAATAAGCGACCCTTGTTATAGTGTTTTAAAAATTGTAATGGTATATAATATTTGTAAAGAAATATATAATATTATAGGAGTAAAATAAACATCGGACTTTTACAATCAATACCCCATTCACTGTTATATATTTAAGTTAATCAAAATAAATTTAAATTAGAAAAGTTAAATCTTATGGTTTCATATTAACCATACAGTCCATTAGCCTTGTTTGATACTTGATATATAGACACCAATAATCTAAAAGCTAAAGTCCAATAATATGTGATATTTTATAAACTAACGACACGCGATGGTCAGCGAGTCAGTGGTAACTTGTAATCTCCGTACTGTATGTCGTTCGTACTGTACAGTAGTCGTCAAGTTATTTATACTACACCACACAAGGCTCGTCATCATAGGACATAAGATGGAACGTCCCATTCCAGCTCAGTAAAACAGAAATATACTGAAACAGTAACGCCGTAAGATTTCAGCGTTATTCAAATTTAAGGATAGTGCCATGTTACTTAAAATATCACATCAAAGAGAATTTTTCTCCGAAATATTAATAGAACCTAAACTTAGGAAATTATAAATATAACAGACGGAAAATATAAGACGTATGAAAGATGGTAGATTTTTGTAATTTCTCTTTCTGCGATGGCAAAAATTTAGCACACAGGTGTTATATGGCACTTTATTGCAACTATAACTTAGAAAAATTAATCAATACTTAAAATTATTAAGTAAAAACAGGTGGGTTTATTTGATGTTTTAAAAGATAGTACCAAAATTCATGATAAAATTATTAACATTGTTAGCTACTGAAAACAAATTAAAATCAGTACTATGGAAAATATTGTTTTGTATTTTATATAATCGAAATTAGTTGGATATTTTTGGGAGAAAAATATATTAATTTTGTAAAGGACAAATTCATTTGATATGTTTAGAAAAGTTCGGAATTTTATCTAGCCAAAACGCGGGTATTGATTTTTCTATGTCTTTTATTTTTATCATGAATAATAACACAAATTAGATAGGTAAATACCTTATACTAATAAAAATAAAGTTTGAGTCTGATTTGAAAATATCCCTATATGTATAACGAAATAAGTAACAAAGGACATATGAATGTTTAGTGTAATACTAAATTAAATCTTAATAAAAAAAATAATTCTAAATATAGAAAAAATGAGATTATTGAACGTTAATAATTTAATCTATTATCTATGTTGAAATGTAAAATATGAATAATGAATGAAAAATCTGTTCAAAGCAAATAGAAATGAAATCAAAGCGGATAAAAATAAAATAAAATAAATACCAACGAGATATTTCATGTCCTTTCGACAAATGACCTATATATGTAAACGATATAAAATTAAAACAAATTTCTGACTCGTCTTTGTCCATAAGTATAGTTAAGATGGAATAGCAAATTAAGATATGAAGATTAAGAACGTAATGAATAGTTTTGTACTAAAAATCAAAATACGTAAAAGTAAAATAGGTTTAAATTGAATATATGGATTTCAAATTAATTAAGTGCAACATAAAAATCTATAATAATAATTAATAAAAAAAATAATAATAATATCAAACGGAATTAGAAAGAATTTACATATTATATAGAAAGACTTAATTAGATTTTTTTTTAAACATAAATTCAATTTGACATATGAGTATAATTTTATAAATAGAAAAATTATTGTCCGCTGGTATTCTATAATATAAGTAACTGAGAAATGAAGAACATAACCGAATTAGAATTAAATGCGATGAAAAAGCTGAAACGTAAATTTAAACGGAAAAAGTTTGAGAACTCTTTAATCTTCCCAATTTTCAAACATCGAGTCGGGGTAGGCCCACGGAGGGCGGCTTGAAGTGTGGGAAGTTGTACTGTTAGTCCTAGCGTTGTAGCTAGAACAATTTTTTTTATTAAATCAAGTGCTCAGCTCTTGCTCAATAATGTAGAGAAGTGAAATAGATTAGTTATATATTCTTACCGAGATTCAACCTGTTTGTAGGGTGTGCTGCTAGCCGTGGAACGGCTGCTAGATGTTACAGGATCTAAGTCTGTCACATGCCAAGTGAGCAGAGGGTCAGAATACCTGTAAATTGCGTTGCATTATGCTATTTGTTTATATATCGATTCAATTTTAAACGAGTTTTTCTATAAATTTTTTAATAATAAAACAATTTCTTTGAATACACTTAATAATCGACTTACTCATAAGAACCAAAAATTCCATTGTTTCTGTCTCCTTCAAAAATGTTTCGATCTCCAATGGGAACTGGTTGGCTAGCGGTAGGGGGTAGTAAAGTAGGACGACTTAATGGATTGGGCGGGGGTGGTGTTGCAGCCGGAGGTGCAGGAGGATTAGTTTCCAGAGTTGAGTTCTTGATACCGTACTTGAAGTACATTATAAGTCCTAAAATAGCATCAGAAATGTAATAATTTCCATCACGGTTGATTTTTTAGTTTTTTTAGTTGATTGATAACGATATAAAAGTTTAACTAACCAAAAGTCATCCAAACCGTGAAGCGCACCAAACTCAAGATCGACAGATTCAGAATAAGATAAATGTTGGTGGTGATGGCGACAGCAGGTACGAAAGGCAAACAGGGGGCATAGTAAACAAGGGATGACCTACAATAAAGGTTATTGTGTATATATTCAATTTTTATTGATATTATAACTATATAGCTTTACGTATAGAGATTGTTATATATACCATAAAGTTATATAAGTAAAAGAAAAACATTTTTTACAGACTTAAAGTGCGAATAAAGGGTTAAATATTACTAGATGTTATGTTAACCACGTGGTAATTTTCTTTCCGTTTGATATGTTTAGAAACTTACCGATTTTGTGGTTTCCTTGAAATCAGCAAGAGAGTAGCGACAATACCCAAGAACAACAATACCATCATCACAGCAGTAAAAGTAGACGTTCCGGGACTTCCGTAAGCGGCGAATAGGTCGAAAAGGATCACAAAAACGTAGAGCATACCTACAGCCTTGATCACGAACATTCCTAAAATGTTTTATTTAATTTAATATTCAAGATTTTACTTTCATAAAATTGTTGACTGATTTTACTTTAAATCATACTTTGTAGGACTAAATTTATAAATTCTACGAGACCAAACAAAATCAATTCACGAAGGTTTATATTGCTATATGTATTTATTTACCTGTGATTTCAGTAGCCGGGCCACAGTCGACCCATGGAAGTAAACCGGGGCAGAAGTACGACATAACCTGCAGCTTACGGTAGATCGCATCAAAGCAACGTCCGCATCGGGTTGAACCGCCAGATGATCCGCCAGGAACAGCTCCTTCATATCCATAAAAAATTTAAATTGCAAGAAATAACACTCGGTAACGTTAAACAAAATTATACCTGTAGAGTACTATGAGTATATTCAATGAAAGATATAGATTAGAAAAGAGCACTTGTGTCTAATGTTACAAAACAAAAAACATCAAAAAAGAAACGAAGGTCAAACAAAATCACTAGAACTGAGGAATGTTAAAAACGAACTACAGTATAATAAGGAAATACATAATTCGATGTACCATAAAATTTATTTTCGGCATGGGGATTCATGAGGAAAGCATCATCGCGATCGTATTCTTCACTGTCGTCGCCAGCTACGGAGTCATCGGAATCCGGGGAGCTGTGGACATACTAAAGCGCTTAGCCAATCACTACATTGATTTTTATATAAACTACAGCAATATTCATTCGGCCGGCCTTTCGCTACGCACGGAGAGAACGCGAGCTCGCTTAGCATTATTAGATATACGTATATAATAAGCACCGGCAACAGTTTTACCTTCGGGTGAAACGTCGAATCATCACACGTTGGCTTGGCGGCAATATCTGGGTCTGAGAGGTTACCTGTAACAACCCACAGTTGTCCTGTATGCAGCTTTAAAACAGTCCTTTATTAATCCATGAAGTTTATGAGAAAATTTTAAGCGGACGAATGATTTTACGCATATCTAAAGTAAATTTATTTACTTTAGATATATATATAAATAATAGCATGCCTTCATTCAAATATTATATATACAAAAATTGTATATTAACATCGTATTTTATATTTAATAATAAACGATCTGTGTAAATGGGTCGGCAAATATGGCCGATCAAATAAACTCACGCCAAAAGTAGTCTCCCTTTGCGAAGAGGTGCCAGCTTCCGGGTCGACGGGAGTGCGAAGGCTTTGCGGTAAAAGCTCGATTAAGTTCGTCGCATTAGGCTGATAACGAAGCACTAGCACACATGTTGACACAAGAGTATACGCTAAAAGAGTACCTGGGGAAAATAATATATAACGATTATTAAAAGCTGAGGCCGTGATAGCTCATTTTATAAAGCAGTTAGTTATATACGCCAGAAGTCTCGAAGAGGCGCGAGATGGATCCGCACTGTACTTGAGCTTCCGGTGATGTAAAACATCGTGAGGAAAGCGACACGTTTCAAGAACTATACCTTCTTGGATGTATGACATCATTTAATCCGCTCTAACCAAGCTTGGTGGGTAAATGAACTTTACTCTTTCCTTGTCAGGGAGGGCCCTGTTTACTCGTATTAGGAACAATAAGAGAGCTGTTTTTTATTTATTAATTATATTTATGGCTATACTTATTGCTTTAAGTGTAATTTAGTAAAATTCTAACAAAACTCTTTGATACAATTCTTTTAATATATTTTTTTTATTATTTACTTTTCTTTTAGAACTTAACTGGTGAAGCTATAAAAAAATATATGTTATATTTTTCACACATACATCCGTTTCGTTAACGGAATTGTAAATGCTCTATTGACCTTTAACAAAAAAGTGTATTTCCTAGATTATAAATATTCAAAAAGGAAGAAAACTAGCTTGAAAACAGATGTAATGACGATTTTCTTTGTGACATTGTGATCCTGTTACCCACGTGCACTCTGATTAAAGGTAGTAGTAATGTTACAACAAATAAAATTTATTATGTTATACATGTCTATTTTTATTTGTTTATCACTGAAAAAAATATATTATACAAAAAAGTAATGACGTATCAAAAACATTTTTCAGAAAAAGTTTATTATTTATAACTAAAAAAAATTAAGTTACTTATACTACTTAATAAAAAATTTACAATCACTGATATATCTTTTAGTAGATGTATTGAAATGTATGCTCTGTAACTTTGTTAGTTAGCTAACGAGTAAAAAACTGCGCTGGTGTCTATTTTTCTCATTAACTGACCGACGCGACTGACTGCATAGCCCGTAGCTATAAAGTTAGTAAAACCTTACTATCGACGTGTTAAAATTTCGTCCGTGCATCACGAATCTCGATATCATGTTTTTTTTAAAAAAAAACTAACACAGAAAGGGGAAATGTAAGAGTGAATATGTCAATCCAATTATGTCTTATGTTGCTCCATACTAGTACTAGTATATAACTAGTTGAGTTTAGCTTGATTCATATTGCTTTCATTTCAAATTGTGTCTTTTTATAAACTTTTCTTCATAATCCGAGTTTAAACATAATCTGCTTTAAATACTAGATACCAAACTGTATAAGACTCCATGGTCTAGACTGCTCACTACGAAACCAAAGTTTAGTTTTAACAAGAAAAAACTTTTATACCAAAAAAGAAAAACAGTATTTAAGTATATGCACTTTCTGCTAGAAATTATATTCTTTTATATTCTTTAGACAAAGAAAATTGTGTACCGCGCAGTAAAGCTTCATCAACATGCATGAAAACATTTATATAATTAGAATAACGAGAATTTAAAAAAATATATATATCTTTTAGAACTGTGTACTTACCGATACTCATCATTTCGACGAGAACTTCAAGCTGTACCACGAGAGCTATAATAGCCGCAGCCAAACCTCCGCAGATAGTCGCAAACGAGGGAGAACCAGTTTTGTCCGAAACAATGCCTAATTGCCTAACGAGCAAATAAAAAAAAGTATGTATTATATTAAATTTTTACAAACTCTTACAATAAGCTAAATAGCAGACCTGTTGGGGTGGGATCGGTGATGAAATATCTCGGTCTTACTGTAGACAGTCGATGGAGGTTCGAAGAACACTTCAACCGCCTGATCCCTAGGATTGAGAAGGTAGTAGTGCTCTGCATAGATTGCTGCCCAATCTTGGGGGTCCCGGGGAAGGAGTCCGCCGCCTCTACTTGGGGGTCGTGCGATCGATGGCTCTTTACGGAGCGCCTGTATGGTCTCATCGGCTGTCATGTAGCCGGCGTTGTAGAGGCAAAGTGAACAGCCTACAGCGTAAGATGGCCATTCGTATCGCGCGAGGATACCGAACGATATCCTTTGAGGCGGCCACTATCCTGGCTCGATTTCCACCCTTAGACATTCTGGCAGAGATGGATGCGCGAGTCTATAACCGATTCCGTTATCGCCACGGTGAGGCCGAGCCCCTGGATGCGACAGAAGTGCGTAGGCAGGAGCACAGGCGTGCTCTAGAGGTCTGGAGAGAGCGGCTCGCTGAACCCCATAGCTCACGACAGCGCATCGTAAGCGCGGTGCTGCCAAGCTTCCAAGTATGGCTCCGGTCGGGTGGAATGGCGCACGTCACTTTTAGACTGACTCAGGTGCTCACCGGACACGGGTGTTTCGGTGAGTATCTAAACAGGATCGGCCGCGAAACGACGACGCAATGCCACCACTGTAGCGGAGACCAGGATACCGCGCAGCATACGCTCGCTGAATGCCCTGCGTGGGAGTCCGAGCGACAAAGCCTGGTCAACAGGATTGGACACGATCTTTGGCTGCCAGTAACAGTAGCCACTTCAATTAAGAGCAAAAGTGCATGGGCAGCATTGGTCTCCTTTTGTGAAGCTGTAATGGTACAGAAAGAGGCCGCCGAACGGAATCGGGAGAGAATTGATTCCGCTCGGAGAAGAAGACGACAGGACGGTGGTAATGGATGCACCAGCCCGTCAGCCCTGTAGTCTCGGGCTAGTGAGAATAGGACTAAGGTAAGCCCTGCCTGTCGTAGAAGGCGACTAAAAGGGCCTGGGGAGTTTCGCAGGCCTTGAGGGTGGGGGCCCTTATCGCTCAACATGCGAACCTGTGTGGGACAGCCTAGGAGGGTTAAGCCCCTCCTCAGAGATGTGTTAACACAAAGTGAAGAGGGGCACCGGTGCGTTCTATACGAGATCCCGGAGCCTCTCCGAATGCACCGAGGCAGAGCACCGAGGGGGTTTTAGTGAGTAAAAATCTCACATATCCTGATTTCCCCGCAGAAGCAGCTTATCTTTCGAAGATTTCCCCCCGAAACAAAAAAAAAAAAATAGCAGATAGATCTATTTCATTTACTTTATACTTTTTTTAACTTTATTGGAATTAGTTAACAAAATTTTAAATGCTTTTGGACATCAATTATTTTTAAATTTACTCTTCACCGTTTGGTGATTCAATCTTTAACAACACTACAATATATGTAACAATATTGTGACAATAAATTTTTTTTAATACTAGTAATATCCGATAGTAATATATCGATAAACTCGTATAAAATATTTTGTTTCCATGCCTACATTATATATATTTGGATATAGTTTATTAACGCATTAGATTATAATAAGTTTTTATTAATATTGAGTAGATTAGTTTATTACAAAATTGTTTATAGGCGCTTCATAACTATTAAAAATCCTACTTAACGATAATTTTAAAATTTATTGTCATTACTTAAACATAATTTTAACACACCTGAAATTAAGTTTCGTGAATATGTGCCCTTTAAAAGATCAGTCATTTCATTTATGCATAATAATTACAGGCTTAAATATTTACTTACCTGAAAATGAGTCCATCCTGAGCCATTGCGTAAAGGACGCGGGGCATGGGGAACATGGAGCCGAACATGGAGACGGTAAGACCGGCGAGAGCGCCCAAAGCTACGATGTACTTGCATATGGGAGCGTCCACGTAAACAAACATTTGCATCAGAGCCGAGTCGGTGTCCACTCTATCATAGGGCACTACATAACAAGGACAAGATTGTAAATTTATATGAATTTAAATTAAGCACCATACCTTATAACAAGAAGATAGCAGCTTCTATTCTGAAACTACACGAAAACAGTTTGAAGTAAGGGTTTTTACATAAATACCTGGTTACTTACTATACATACCTACCTACATACTACTATTTAATCTTTCAAAGTAAAAACATCGCCGTTATTAAAAGGTTTTAACTGCATGACTGATTTTCTTGTGAATATATTACGAAGTATAGTTTAAGTAAAAAAAAAATATGATTGTTTTATATATTAACGGGAGTTGTTAGTGAAAATATAATGTTAATAGTTTGGAAACTTTACAATGTGATGAAAGCGAGGTTGTAAAATAAGTTTGCGATGTATTATCATGTTAAAATTCAGCACGTTATTGCGAGGAGCCGCTATAATTCGATTCACGCCATGACGTCCCAGTTGTTCAAAGGGGCAGAGAGGGGATGAGCCACAGGTGTGTTTTAAAAAGCGTCGCCAGTTATGTTGAGAGCAGAAGAGAAACTTAAAAGCGCAAAAGTAAAACTTCACTGTGTAAAAAGTAGGACATATTTTTTAAATTTACAAGGGGATAAGACGTGAGAGACAGTCACTTGATTGAAAGTGATGCGCCTGCCCATGGCAACGTGGCGCTAATTAGGATAGTATAAACTGCACCGTATTGCGCTCGTCGCCTTGAGATATAAGATGTTAAATTTGGTTACTTCGATAATATCACTAGCTACAGCGCCTTTCAAACCGGAGTACAGTAATATTTATACACTACTGGTAGGCGGCAGAAATAGAATCTGCGGTGGTACATAACAGAGAAAAACGACCAGTAGAACAGGTATTAAAATAAATGTTAACCAAGTATTAATAAGTTGTCCTTTAAATAATATTTAAAGCCACGCCAGCGGTGAAGTTGTTTACACAGCATCAATCGCTTGCCGATTCAGTTTAAATTTATCAGTTAAGACTCTTTCGAACCGGATCACAATAATGTTTGCAAATTAATAGTTAAAATAAGTATAGCTAATTGAAATAAATGTATAATGGGTACGCGACAGCAAGAAATAAGTAAATTTGGTGAGATTATAAAGACATTTCTAGAAATTTACTTAATATAGAATATCGCTTACCAATCAAAGTAAGTATTATAGAGATGGAGACGTAGGCGATCAAAATAATACCAAGACTTAGAACTATAGCCAACGGTATTGATCTTTTCGGATTGTTAGCTTCTTCTCCAGTCGTTGCAATGATGTCGAAGCCGATAAACGCATAGAAAGAAGTTGCTGCTCCGCTAAATACCTTCACAAGAAATATCCAAAGTATAATTATACAAAGAAATTTGTTTTAAAAAGAATTACATGTGTCCGGTTTAAAGTAAAATGATTTCCTGTCTAAATTCGCTATAAAATTAAGTATAATAACAAATATATTTAATTTAAATAATATACTAATAATTAGATGTAGCAATCAACAGACTTTGCTTATAATGTTATTGGATTGCGTGCAATCATTTCAATCATATAATTTTTATTCTCTTTACTTATATTAAAAAAAGTATATTCTCCTAATAAAATATCAATGACTATGGATTAGTGTCCATTTCCGGAAACCGGTTGCTTTTAAGCCTTTCCTGTCAAATCACTAACTTCTCTAATTGAGCGATATAATGCAATTAGGACTTTAAAAATGTAACTAATTATAATAATAATCTATTTCACATTAGAAATTTATACCAAACTAAAATCATATAAAGTTTTGTTTATTTTTGCAATCACGTTGAGACCTAAATTTAAAGTAGATTACTTACTCCACTCCATCCATAGGGAAGAAATCCTCTATGAAGAGTCCAATTAGATGTATCGACGTAGAAAAGTCCGGCGGCGATAATGAAAACCCAAATGCTGAAGTTAACAATGTTCAGTATATTATTAAAGAAAAGCGATTTCTTCACTCCAGCTACCAATATCATCGTCATGAACAAAGTGATTCCGAAAGCAAGGAAGTCCGGGGGCTTGCCTGCGAAACAAGGATAAATTATTGAAATAAAGTTAAGGAGTCATTGCTCGAAGGACTGACGGCCGATTTGGCAGTAAGATCCTTGACTGGCACCCGCGTACCGGTAGACGTAGTATTGGGGGGCCTCCCACAAGGTGGACCGACGATCTGATGAGAATCGCGGGAAGGATCTTTGGTGGAGGCCTATGTCCAGCAGTGGACGTCTATCGGGCGATGATGAAAGTTAAGGAAACTTATCAAAGGAATTAACAATAACGTATATTACGTTGTTTATAAAGAATTTAATAGTTACTATAGACAGAAATAGCAGAAGGCACATCATAAATATTACAATAACGGCGCTGTGTATAAACGTATGCAATTTCAATGTCAACTAGCTCACGCCAGTCAGGTTAAACTAAGCTCAAAGGGTAGAGTGCGCTGAGCTGGGAAAAACCTATAAACACATTTACCAAGTATATATTAGTGATTTACGTAAGCAGTTAGAACTTTCATAATTCTACCTAACGACCTTATGTACTGAGAAGAGATTATACTTAATATAAAGTACTTCAAAGAATATAAAACCTCTTCGTATCAAATTGTTATATATAAAAGCCAATTGCGTAAAATTAACGATATATGTTTATGTTTTATTATTGCACAATAATTTATTATCTATATTTATAAAAACCGCTAAATAGAAACTGTTAAACTTGCAAAGTTTTAAACGACGGGCTTTAGTAGTTTCAAATTCTAATTACTGAAAGTTAGTTAAATTTCGTTGAGTTAAAACTTGCAATTGAAAATGTTGCAATTGATAATTGTATTTGCATACGATTGTCATTCTTTAATATAATTACATTTTAAAGAATTCAATGTATATTACCATTTACGGATGTATTATGGTGTGACAAACTACAGTAAATAGAACATTGCTGAATACCATAGAGAAAAGACGAACACAATCAAAAATATTAATATATTTACCTAAGTTTAAAATAAATTATACATATATTTTATTAACGCAACATATATCAAAGTATTAAATTAAATTAACAAAAATAATATAATACGCAACTAAAAGTATCTTTTTCGAAAATGATAATATATTAACAATTATTATTAATAAATTATTAGTAAAGTAATATAGATGACCGTTTATAAATTCACTTTATATTCAATTAGTTAAGTATAAACCTGAAAAGTGATGAAATATGTTCGTGGCTATTTCAAAAATTTGTACTTTAATTTTACATAATGGTAAATATCGATTATTCTATTTTATTAATAATAAAATAGTCTTTTTTTAACAAGTAGGTAACAAGGAGATTTTGTTTTTGATATTCAGGTTGTATTGTCATTGGTCGGTACGATAAAAAAAAATTTTCATATTAGAAAAATACAAATGTACGTAAAAATAAGCTGTAATCCATTTGAAGTCTCTAATTTTCTACAACACGAGACAGGATAGAAGAGACAAGATGAGATAAATGTTCAACAGAGAATATATGACCTGAATATAACACCTAAGATTATAGATGATTTACTGATTTTATCTTTATCTTATGAGCTTAGATATAACTTGGATATTAAAATGTTTAAAGATCTCTATATCACTAAACCAGAAATTAATTATATTAAAGAATAATCTTAAATTATCTTCAACTCATTAAATGTTCAGGAGTTTATTGAAAGTACCCGAATAATGTAATTTATAAATACATATGTCTTCACATATAGATTTAATAATTAAAAAAAGATTTGTGATTTCTATTTAAGGATTTAGGATAAGTAAAAATATCTATTCTTTCATTAACTGAATTATATCATAATGAAATATTACAATTTTTGAAATTTCTTCATTAACTTTTTACGAACAACTAATCAGATGAAAACACCGGCGTCGGCAAACTACATCAATATGAACCTTCATTTTGATATTTTTCTTAAAAAATTTCAACTATTAAAAATGTTAGAGTAAAATATTACTAACAAGATATCAAAAGGTTATCGGAAGGCTTGAAAATAAGCCTTCATCGCGCTATTAGTCTAATATATTTAAATAACATAAAACTTAAACTTTACTATCTATCACATAAGGTCATAAATCAAAATAATAATAACAAGTAACGTTTTCTATATTAGAATGAATTATGTCTTCTAGAAGTATCCTTTTTGTCCACATAACAAAAATTATTGCTAATTATGAAAGTTAACATTAAGTTGATATATGATGTCGGTATATATACAATAACTAGAATATATTATAATACATAAACCCTGCCTGCTTTGTTAACTGTAAAATTTTCGCAATTTCGCTATACTCGGTAAAATAATTATTCCTACCAAATTTTAAGTCTTCAGGTCTTATTGTTCCAGTGATATTGTGATGAATTTCTACATAGGTTGAAATCTCTTATATATATATATATATATAGAGATTAATAATTTGTACGAGTTACGTATATTATTCGAACAATACGAAATTACGAAGCTTTCGTGGAAACAGCGGAAAAAAAAATCACACCGCAAAAATTTAATGAAAAATCATTGGTTTCATGCATGACGTCAGGCCGCACGACATGAAAAGGACAAAGGAGTACGTTCAGTTGAAAACAAAGCCTGTCCTGTCCTGTTTCAATTACAGGCAGCGCAACTGTTCTAAATAAGCGGCAAAGCTTCGCAAACACTTCCGCTATAACAATGTTTTGTAAAAAAGATTGTTTATTATTCGACATTGGACACATTTCTTTCTGAAAATTTGCACTTTCCACTGTGACATTTCGCAATTTAATGCTTAAAAAATATTTAGTGAAACCTAAAATATGTAGTAAACAAACCTTTAGTGGTAACTCTCATAATTATAACTAACCTTTACGATAATGTTATAAAATTACATTCACAGTTTTGATAATAAAAGTTTAAAAACTCCAGAAGTAAAGTAATATCTTAAAGAATAGCGGCTGAGATAGATGCTGGGATGTTTCCGTTATGTTTTTCAAGAAAACTTTTCGTCATGAATATTTTCAAATCAGCATTTCTGACAACGTAGTTGTTATCCAAGTAATATTGACTTTGTTTACATTTTGCCGTAAGTAATTATTTATATTAAAAAAACCTGGTGGAATTAATTCTAACAGTGAAAGCAAAATGTTTGAAATTTATTAATGTGCGCATATAACTTGCTTGAAACATGTATAGAAAATGCAGTGATTTATATTCGTGTAATTGTTATTAATGATAATTGTATTTTATTTATATATATTGCATTTTGAAAAGAAAATTTTCTGACGATGATAAACCTGACTTTAAACGCCTGCTAGTCTGATAAATGTACGAGTACTAGTCACATTGTACGTTATGAAAAGATTACGTTGATCTTAATCACATTAGCGTAGACAATCCAGTAGAAAAGATATCAAACACCAGCTTGTCTCGATCGTAAAGTGTAAAGAAAGCATGTTTTCACTTTAAATATTTAAATGTTTCGCCTAAAACATAATAAGAATTAAGATAAAAACTCTCGTGGTATTACTTACCGAAAATCGTTCCAACTTTTTTAGAGAGAGATCGTTCAATTGCTCCGTTGAATATCGAATCAAAGCTGGCACTAATGGCTCGGGCACACGCGCTGGAACCGATCTGTAAACAAGTTACTAATAAATAAAGAATATAACCAGCTTAATTTAAGTTGACTCAAAAGTTTATCTCATGTTAATCAAATATTAACTCAAGTTATTTGAAAGAAGTTAACTTAATATCTTTTCAGGTTCGGATTTCTCGTTCACCGAAATGATCGAAATTAATATAGTACTGTTGTAGTTGTTAGTACTAATGGATTTCGATTTTTAGATAGTTATCAAGTTATTATTTGCTTATTATACAGATATTAAAACTTGGAATAATTTATCAACACATTTGTCAGATAACTTAATCGTCAGTTAGATATTTATACTTCAAAGTATTATTTAAATGTGGTATACCGAATAATCATATCAGTCAACGGTTTACGATATAGAATGCTTTTATTGAATAAAATTACTTACCAAGTATTCCAAGACCATGTTCCAGCCGATGACAAAAGCGAGAAACTCGCCAATTGTCACGTAGGAATAAGTGTAAGCAGATCCGGTGGTGTTAGGGACCCGCACCCCAAATTCAGCGTAGCAGACACCTAGCATACATCAAAATTTTTGATGGATTTTTCTTGCTTTAACACATTATAAAATAGTTACAAGATTATTAGTATAAAATTTTAATTACAATACAAGGAAATTTCTCCCCCAGGCCTTAATTCATCATCATGCTATTTCCTTTATCAACTGATCACTTCGATTGACAAATGGGATAAGATTTTATCTCGTTCAAAGATTAATTTAGATAACAACACTTTGCAGATCAATACGGTTTTAAAATTGAGTAACTTTTGCAAAAGGTGGGAAGTTAATTTATTTATGAAAACAATTCAATGTTTTTGTAACATCCAATCCTGAATTAATAGAACCTAAAACGCCGACCACTTTATACGAAATCATACTAGAATAAACGAATTTGAACTTTTCATCAGTAAAATAAACAATCTCTGATCAATGCGAAGCCTTCAATTAATGAAATCAATACGAGTTCGTAGAATTTTGTGATGGTAACAAAATAATAAAATATATCATTATTACTACTGCTTATTGTGATCTTATTAAATTATACTATACTTAAAGTAGTATTAAGTTTTTAAAAGTCCCTTTAGATTAACAACGATTTGTGACGTGCCATAACAAAAACCGTAGAACGGATATAATTTTTTTATTCAATTAAGAGACGAGACGAACAGGTCCGTATCACCAAATGATAAGTGATAGGCCTACGCATAACAAGGTGGCGCTAGTTAGGATAATGTATACTGCACCCACATGACACTCGTTGCCTGGGGCGTAAGATGTTCAGTCTCGGTGACTTCCCTCACACCTTAGAATAAATTCTAATTCATGTGCAGGTTTCCTCACGATGTTTTCCTTCACCGTTTGTATTTCGCTGTTGTAACTAAAGTTCATAGATGTACATAACTTAAATATTAAAGTCATCGGTACATGCCGAGATTCGAACCCGCGACCTTTGGAATGAAAGCCGCCCGCTCTAACCATTAGCCCAGCGAACTACGAGCGAGTGGATGGATGGATAGGACATAAGTAAATATGACATAAACAACGGCTTCATTCCTTACGAATTTCAATTACAAATTCCATAACATCTGTCAAAGCTTTCGCTAAACTCTAGCTGAATTTATACTGTAGCAATATAAATTCCACTGTATTCAATTCTATTGAAGTGGAAACAGAAAGTCATTCGATCGGTCGTCTTTACGTCGCGACAAAAGGCGTACTGTCCCTCTGAAGTAACTAAAGCAAGGATTCCTCACAAAGCGGAAAGAGGCTAAAGCCTTGAAAATTACTAAAGTTCAACGCAATCTATCTTTTGATAAATAATTATACTAAATATAGTTATTTTTTATTTTATTTAATTAAGTTACGACTGAAGTAAGACTTTACATGTATAAATAAATATTACAAACAACATTGCTTTATAGTTATTTACAACTGCAACACTGCACCATATTGGGATCTAAGCTACAGAGTCGTTCAAGCACGAACATATATTTTCATATTGTTATTACTATACAAATATATATACATATATATTACAATTTTTGTGTTTGGAGGCAAAAAGAGGTGCTCATATGGTATCAAACCAATAGAGGTTGCATATTGTTTTAGATTAAAAAATTTAAAATACTACATTCCTAACCAAAAATAATACATTAATGGAATAAAAGTAGTACTCAGCCTTTTAAATATAGAGTGTATAATATAGAGCTTTAATATAGCCGGATACGTTTCAAAGATAGACACATTCACTTTAAGACGATTGGAAAAGGATTAGATTTTCACGATAAATTTTGCTACGTTCCGGAAATTCTAGTATGGTTCTAGTTTCACTTTAGATAAATCGAAAATAGTTACTACATAATATTGTGCACAGTATTCAGCTTAAAAGCTATTTCCAAACCGACATCATAATTATAAAAAAGTTCTGAAAATAAAATTCAAAATTGTAATGTATGATATATTTTCATACATATATCGAACATTTTAGTTATGCTGATTAATTTAAATGTATTATAGGTATATACTTACCGGAGAAGATACTAGCCACAGCAGCGATGACAAAGCTGAGAGCGGCTCCGGGTCCAGCATATTTATGGGCTACCATGCCGGCCACTAGGTACATCCCAGTGCCGACACAAGAGCCGACACCGAGAGATGTTAGGTCCGTGGTGGTGAGGCATCTCTGTGAAAATTTGCTTTGATTACATAAAAATCAAGAAAATCTGAATGGAATTTTTTTTAGACAATCTTTAAAATTAGATTTTTTTAACCATGTCTAATACGAATATTGATTTATAAAGGAAAAAAATACTGCAAGTTATATAAAACCAAAGCTCTCTGTGTATTTAAAATAAGCATCATCTTAATAATATAACTTTAAACCTAAGCGTGTCACATTTTAACTAAAGTTAATACGCCTTTTTATTTTAAATAGTTTTGTATTAATATCATATACAGATTACAGTATTGTGTTACGTTACTTTTTTATAAAAAAAATTTACATAGTTTGTAAATAATAACTCAATAAATAAATCTTTAACGTGTATCAGAGATTTACTCGTAATTCAATAGATTTATATGTAACATTATAACAACACGACGATTTACACAGCTGTTAAATTAAAAGATAAACTTTAGATGTGATGAATAATAAATAATCCCCATGAAAATAAACTTAATTTTCTACGAAGAGTAAATATTTACTTCTTTTGCTACAATCAAAATCTGTATTTTAATTTGAAGCTAAAAAAGTTTAAACGTTTCAATTGTACTTTAAAATTTCAATCTAGTTACGTAGTCGGTTAGTGGCGGATCTCATAATGAACTAAACCTACGGTATATCATAATATTTTAACGTAGCCTTTACTGAACTGGGTGACCCGCTTACGCTGATGAAGTTTATAAAGAACGTTTACATAAAGCGTGACTAATTACAAGAAGCGCGTTCAACTTTAACTGAGCATGAATGTATAGGTTAGAAAATAAATTTTCTTGTCCTCCTTTCTATAATAAAAGCTCAATTTATAATCCTTTATCTATAACTAACCCAACACTTGAATAAATAGCTCATAATTCTGTTGGCATATTTGTATTTGAAATAGTTATCAAAATATAATACAACCAGCTGTCCCCGCCAGCTTTGCTCGCTGCAACACCTTCGGGATTCTTTGGAGATGAAATTTTAAAAAATCTTAACCGACTTATACTAGATAAAAGGAATATCTGTACCAAATTTCAAGTCTCTACGTCTTATGGTTCCAGAGCTATAATGATAAGTCTCTATATAGAAGGAAATATATATAGGTATATATATTCCAGTCTAACGTTAAATCTGTACTGCTACATGGCTGTGAGACGCGGAAGATCAGTAAGATCATATCACACCAGCATTCGTCGGATTCTCGGAATTCAATGGCCCGAGAGAATCTCCAATTAAAATCTGGAGCTCTGCTGCGAATCTCCAATCGATTTACAAATCAAGCGTCGGAAATGAAAGTGGACTGGCCATACTCTACAAATAGATCCTAACCATATTCACAAGCAGGCACTTGATTGGAATCTGCAAGAAAATTCAAAAGCGTTCGCTCAGTAGCAGACGAGGCGAAGTAGATCGGAAAGACATCGAATGAGATTAAGGGTGAAGGTCAAGACCGAACGCGATGAAGAATCACTTTGGACGCCCTTTGCACCATCTTCGCTTTATAAAATGTTAATAATATAAAATTAATGAATATATGTACAGGAGATATTCAAAGATTCATTGACTTATCACGAGATCCTTGAAACTTTTAGATGTTTACACTCAATATTACGCAGAGACATTGCAACTGTCATTTATAGGACATGTTTAATCGTAAAGTAATAACTTAATTTGATATTGATTTGATGATCATGTCATAAGTTGAAATAAAAAAGATTAATATTAATATTTCATATCCAAAAGGATCTATGATATTTCTCTATTTATTTTGGATGTTTACAGAGTTTTCGTACACGCGCGCACTAAACGAATCATAATCAGGCTTAAAAGAAATCTGTAATCTCTTTTTACCGTTTTAATAGATATTAATCTTTATGTTCGGTAAAAGTCTCGGCATAAGAAGGTTTTCTTTTAGGGACTCATAAATATTCATATTATAAGTATTTTTTGATAACATTTCAAATGTATTTGTTCATGGAATAAACAGCTTATTCTAAGATTTTGATAATATTTCTATTATTATTCGATTTCAGAGAACAAACTAACAAATTTAGTCTCCATTTAAATATAGTTAAAATATAAAAAAAGGCGAAACAAACGAATCTTTGAAATTTTATGAAGATTTTTTTATTTCTCTAATGATTTACTAAGAAAAAAGAGAAAGGCGATGAAATAAATTCACAAATAACGTAAAGATCCGTTGCCTTAGAGAAATTTAGTTATTGTTAAAAATAAGAAAATTGATTTTCTAACAGAATCTTTTCTTATTTATTAATTCACATTTTTAACATTTATTCTCTAATATATAATCTAGAACCTTAATCAGCGGCCTTAGATATTCGACTATCAAATAGATCATGACTGTGTTAATACCATGTATTAGAAAACTTGTTGAATTAAAACAAAATTGTTAGATTTAGTATAAATAAACATCATATCAAATTATGTAAATATCAAATTAAATTAAGATTAATTTCTTCTTGTATCATGAAAAATAAAAACAATCTTCCCTTAGTTAATATAATACACAATTTAAAACGTTTGCAGTATTTTTGGTATCGTAACAAGTATTGCGTTTTTTTTTTTAATTCCAAGTAAACAAACAGCTAAGTACCTATTGGAAAATAAATGTAATAGAATGGTAACGTATTGGGAACATGGAACATTTACGATTTAATTGCATTACATGGTCTTGACCAAAGACAGTTGACCAGTGTGAGGTGCGACAGTAAATCACATCGGAACTGTTATACCATTGTATATAACGACGGAAGTGTTAGTAGTGTTGCCAAAAATTTGACATGAGCTATTAAATAACAAAAACACAGTGTTACTTCTTGTCTTATCTCGTCGAGGTTAATTAATATCACGAATTAAGTAGTACCTACTTTTGGCTCCAGAAAATAAGTTCCGATTTTATACTTAACTAACTGGTACTCGCTTTGCTGGCCGTAACATCCTCGCAAATTCCTTTTGGGGAACGAATTATATAAAATCCGTTCTTAGCGGCTCTATGCTCGGAATAAGGAATATTCCTACCAAATTTCAAGTCTCTGTGTGTTATGGTTCCAGAGATAACGTGATGAGTCTTTACATAGATGAAAATCTCATGTGAGCAATTAGATTAGTTTTCAAGTGTGGAAGCATAAATGATCTCATCTAATTGTTCCCTCTTTATTGTTGGATGCGTTCGCAGAAGGAAAGCACTTATCATATAGTATATTATTCTTTCTTCTCGAAACCTCTTTGCATGCATCCTCCTTATTATAAGCGATACTATATACGGGAGTTGTCATAGTTCCAAGAATAACATAAGCATCTTTTTAAAATGAATCTTATTTCTCACATATTATTACGATTGTTCCCATTCACTTTAATGAGGATATTTCTTTTATTTTAGTATAGAAAGCTGACTGTAAAACATTATCTATTCTCAGAGTAAAAATCATTATCCTTTTCAATTTAACATTTTTAATGTAATGAATAGAAAAGCAAAACAGCAAATAATTCAATTGATTTTACTATGTTAATAAAACCCTAAAATATTAAGCTATACATATGATACAATGTTTTTGATGTAAATTAACATTATTAGAATTGTACACGCTTTTAAACTTAGTTGTCTTCCCACTTATATACACCTGTATTTCTAGAACCTGCTTTATGTTATTACTGCAATTTAAATGTGTGTATAATGACAAACTATAGCTGTAGACACCAAATAACACACTGTGTGCACAAGAGAATACAGGAGAGGGGCCAAAATTACCACTTTGGCTTCCAGCTATGTCAAAGCAATGTTAATCGACTTGAAAGCGGCCCGTCGAATCGATTAACATGCATTCAAATATTCTGCCTTTGGGACGCGTCAAAGGGACGACTAAGCTGGTATATAAACTGTAGGCTATAGCTTGGCTACATTACATTATATATATATTTTCATAACAACAACTCACAGATAGACGCTGCCTCGATGGTATGTTCAGTTCTTGATCTTCTGTTTCTCTCGGATCTTTCGTTCGTATAAGTTTTGTGAAAATGTTATGGCCATTGCGGCGGTACTGTGCCCAGTTCACCTCCCGTATCCTACGGGAGATGCTGTAAAAGAAAGACTTTGTTATTCCTTCCTTGAGAACGTAATTTTAGGGTATATTTAAGTAATGTATAAACATAAAAAGTAATGTATGCAACGTGAAGAGCGTTATAGTTATCGAAAGTTAGAGAGATTCAACATCTTACGTCTCAAAGTGAACAGCGTGACATGGTGCAGGGTAAATATTTTACGAATGCAACAACAAATTAAGTTCAGACAAAATGAATATAAAAATGATGATATAATGAATTGAACAAAATTGTTGATATTGAGAAAGATTTGTGTTTAATAGAAATGTTTCTTACCGCTGCATTGTGAATTTCCGTGATTCCCCTGACGATTACATTGATGCCGAATAGTCCGCTCGAACTGTTAACAAGAAGTATATGTTAATGCATAAGAAGAGGAAGATTAACTTATTACTATTTATTAATTCATTTACAACTTAAAAAATATTTTATAATAGCTGATCACAATATTGAATAAAAGTATAGTAAAGGCGAGAAGTTCTAATTGTAGGATTTTGTAAACTATCAAAGGTGTTAGGGTTTTAGTGATAACTAATATTATTCGTACAATTTATTATTATTATCACCATTATTAGCCTTTATTAATCTACTACACCCTTATTGTGGTAGTCGGTTCATCCAGAGAGATGCTCATGTCCGAGCGCTTGTTTACCCCAGTCCATTGCAACCTCACCTTGTAAACTTTGAAGGCTATATCGACAATTGTTCTTTAAATATTTTCGTATTGAATGTTATCCTTTAAAAACAAGGTGAGCATAACTCACTCCAATTCTATTTTTAACTAGTAGATCAACCTAAAGGTTACATTCTGCCTCTGCACCATCTGCACATGATGAAATGGTGTTGTTTGAAGTGCTATTTATATATATCTTATTGTTGATGTTACTCCGGTCAAATTTAAAAACTTTTCCGAGGTAAACGTCATTTTTAAGTTATTGAATAACTGTGTTCGTGACGATTACTAGACTGGGATGATGTCATTTAAAATGCCTCTCGCTTAGTTCCTTTTCAACTGTAGTCCTTAATACTTAACATGTATCGGGATCGCGCAATTATAATTAATAGATAATTAAATTTGGTAACAGAACACCTAGCGCTATTATTTTTTGTGCATACTCAAACATTGTTGCATGTACATTGGCGATATGATGAATTTTGTAATTAAATCGTGTCGCCATCGTGATTAGCCTTTAACCCGTTAATTATCCAGTTTGCACATGAAAATTCATTAATGAAGCAAAAGTTCACACCTGAACCATTTTAAACAAAAACCTATTTCATTGAAAATAAATTGATTCATATTAATTTAAATTATCAGTCCTAGTTAATATAAACACTCTCAGGAAATTCCACTTAATTGGTTTTCGATAGAAAATCTGATAGAATTTATTTTTATGAAATAATGTCACCATTACGTTAGATAATTTCATGGTAAATAATCTTCATGAAGTTTTATATTAAAGTACTACTGAATAATAGGAATTTTTACGTTATAAATAAACGTTAAAAAAGTATGATATACATAAGAAAAATTTAATATCAAATATTGTATTTTAAATTTTTTTGTTTTAGGTAAAAAGTATATTGCATATTGAACTAATTAATTTATGTAGTAAAATACAATTTTATTTAATTCAAGCAAACCGAGATAGCTAAGTAAGGCGAGCCGAAAAGTTGTGGGTTTGATTCTAACTGAAACTGATTCGTTCCTTACATTAAATTAGTGGAGAAAACATTAGACAAGTTTCCAGAAGAAGCTTTCTAAAACATGTAACTGTCATGAACCCATACTTGGCTCCTTATAAGAGATGTCTCTTAGTCCCATTAGTGGGAACATTGTAAGACTTGTTTATTCTTATTTTTAACTAAATAACATTTAATGAAAAACACGCAGTTCTTTATTTTCATTTGGAAATTAAGCATATTCTTAAATTTTAAAAGTAAAACGTCAAATCTTATAGTCAATAATTGTTCCGTATCATTTTGTATTTAATGAATAAGAGTTTAGTAACTTAGTCGTAATCAACGTATAAATTTCAATTTAAAAAATCCTTCACTAAAGGACGGTTCAAATTTAATTTTACAATGTTTTACTTCATCCGGTTTACAGGAACCTTTTTAAGTATAAAACATATCCTAAAGTTTTAATTACTATAAAATGTTTCGGCTTCATTAAACGTTGTGCCCCGAATGAAAAGCTAACAACTCGAGCCATATTTTGTTTGAAATAAAAATCAACTTTCAGTGCACTTCCACGAACGCAGTGTTCAATGTAGCCCAAACACAAATAATTTTTAGTTTGTTTTTTTTTTTAAAAAAAAAGAAGCTGGTCTATAACTAAAAATACGCATGCAATATTCCCTTTACCAATTACTGTATCTAGCTTCCCACATTCGCAATATTACAGACATCCATTATTTTCCAACAATATTCTTTGAGACCGCTCAGTCGTATACCTATGGCTATATCCTTTGATACAAATTGATATTAACTTGGATTAAACTTGAATGCAGCTCTTTTACAATATAATATCATAACAATATCGCAAGCTGGATATTGTTAGCATAGAGTCTATCTTGTATTTTATATTAAAATAACCTTAGAAAATCATTTCAAAATATTACATCTGTCGAAATTACTGTGTGTTCGCGCGAAAAACAGGACATATAAAGAATGTGCAAAGTGACGTCATCGTTCAATGACAAGAGTAGTACAGGTGGGTGACCAGGGTGTCGATCATATATAAAATCGATTGCTAAATCAAGCACTAGTGTGATTTAAGTATTTACGTGGGGGATAACCCGTAGACGTGATACGCATTACGTCTAAACTGTCATGAGCTATTTCTATACTCCTAAGATTTCAATTAAGATTTTGATGTGCTTTGAAAAAAATTTACTGCTTCACGTTATACGGAAATAAGAAAAATAAATTAAAAGATAAGTTATAGTTTAATAAGTTCCGTTAATATCTTCTATATTTCTTAACGTTTTTTAAGATATTTTTTATTTTTAATATCCAACTGGATAATAGTTCCATTTAGGACGAGTTCACTATAATTATTAGATAATTGGAACGCAAAGAACTTCTTCATTACTTTCTAACTTTGCGCCGGAAACTATCTATGGAACAAAGAAATTAAATTAATTAGTTAACAGCTTTGTCGCTGCTGTTGAGTACACTTTAACTAATCAGTATTAAGATTTTATACTGTTTAAATTTATTGGTAAACGTAGTATTGGGAGGCCTCCAACTAGGTGGACTGACGATATGTTGAGAATAGCGGAAACCCACTGGTTGCGAGTACTGCGGAACCGATCGATGTGGAGATCTTTGAGGGAGGCCTATGCCCAGCAGTACACGTCTATCGGCTGATCACTGATCTGCTTTAATTTACATTTTGAACAAAGAATACAACTAAGGATATAATATACTAGCTGTTCCTTTCCTGCTTTGTCGTAACTCCTCCGCAACTCCCTTTGGAGAACAAATTTTGTAAACTCCATTCTTAACTGACTTCTATATAGCAGAAACAATATCTCCACTAAATTTTGTGCATTTACTCGTACATTTAATAGTTTCAGAGATCACGCGAAGAGTCAATGAATGAATCTCTGGCTACCTCCTACATCTACCTCTATATCATTAAATTAATATAGATGATAACACCATGTGTGTCTTCTTTAAACAGGATTTGGCGATCAGATTGAGGAAACTACCTCTCAGCTATACTTCTTAATTGATTACTATATATTACTAACGTATTATTAACATCACTATAACTTAATAAACTGCTTGTTTATATCTAAAAAAACGATCGCTAGTGAAGGAAAACTTATGTGAAGAGGATTCATTTTACGTTCGAAACTTATGATACTAAAACCGACCGCAGGAGTACACTTAGTAAATATAAACTTTGCAGAAGAAGTAATTAGTGATACTACAGAGTACTTTTCAATTAATGAAGACCTGCAACGAAGTAATTTAATAAAGCGAAATTAATTTCATAAAGTAGCTAATCTTCTAACAATATATACATGCTACAAATTGTTAAGTCCATTAAACAAGGAACAACTGAATAATAATTTAGAGATTTTCAAATAGTAAGATAAATATAAATTATTAAAAAAAAACCGGTATATTAGAAGAAAAAACTTCACCTTCTGAGGCAGACGTGAATCAATTTGTTTCAAATATTTACTTTCTAAAAACTAAGTTCAAGTCGTCTCTTATAATCTTATTTAGACTTAGTATACAAGTCACGTCATTGGGGATTTTGGTGTTTCAGTTTGTACATATAAAATGGATTATCAGTGAAGATGCGCGGATTTTCTGAAATGGCCTGTCAAACGAATACGAATATACAAAGGAACCGTACCTGACTTTTACAATAAGAGTATCTCAGTATTTTTACAAAGCCTTAAATTTCGTTAAGAAAATTCTAGGAAAGTTAATTCTAGTAATGACACTTAGTTTATTATTTTTGCAAACTATAGTTGACCGCAGAAATAGGTGTTCGATGGTTCTTACATTTTTTTTTTGGTTTCGGGAAGAAATCTTCGAAAGATATAGCTTCTGGGGCGAAATCAGGGTTATGTGAGATTTTACTTATTAAAACACCCTCGGTGCTCTGCATCAGTGCATTCAGAGTTGTTCCGGGATCTCTTACAGAACGCACCGGAGCCCCTGTACACTTTGTGTTAATACGTCTCTGAGAAGGGGCTTCACTCTCCTAGGCACCATCGCTGAACCTCTCATGCAGGTTCGCTTGTAGAGCGATAAGGGCCCCCACCCTCAAGGCCCGCGAAACTCCTAGACCGTTTTAGTCGCGATCTACGATAGGCAGGGCTTACCTTAATCCTATTCTTACTAGCCCATTTCTTACCTAGGTGATCTCGGCGTATAAGAATAATACCGTTAAAAAAACTTAGTATGATTATCTGTGAAATCATAATAGGCCTTGAAACAACTTGACACGATTTGGATTCCATATTTCGTAAAGTTTATATAATACTAGAACAATGGTAAATATCATATTAATATAAACTCCAACAATTCCTAAGTTATTTTACAAAGAACTGAACGTTCCTCGGTCGCTTTATTGGCCGTAATACCCCAAGCAACTGCTATTGGTGTAAGTATTTTGTAAAATCCGTTCTTAGCTAACATCTAAATGGCAGAAGCAACATCTCTACCAAATTTTAAGTCTTTATGTCTAACAGTTCCGGAGATCTCGTGATGAGTCAATGAATAAATCTCTGAATACCGGAATCGCAATCTCTTGTAGATGATTATAGGATATTTATTTTTTGAATGTCATAGATCCTTCATCATTTTATTTCTAAATAACTTTTATGTACATTTCCGTTTCGTATTATTTATGTGGTTGCTATAATGACACAAACAAATTTCAAGTTTAATTTTATATTACGGCCAGAGAAGCGGGCGGGGAACAGTTAGCCGCTTATATAAATAAATATATATATATTATATAAAATTATTATTGTCATATTATTTTTCTATAAATAATTAGACAAAAACTGCTGTTCAGTCAGTTCTGAATTTATCAGAAACTTTAAAACTTTAATCCTTTCCTCCAACTTAAGTCGTGCGCTTATTGTCTGACAGCATACCACGTAACGAACAGTTCTTGACTGAAACTTTGGACTTCTGTAAGCGGTGAGAGAAATACTTAGCAAAAGTATGCGAGAATTTTTAATTTCTTTCATTAAATTTTCATCATGAAAATGCCACGTATTTTACCAAAGATTGTGAGTTATAAAACAAATTATACCACCGATTTATAATTAAAAATTCATACATTATGTGTTTAATGTAGCCAGACGTTCAATATATAACATAAACAAAATGACCTAGTCAAGAACTTACGGATTGTTAACATTTAATGAAAAAAAAAAAATAATGATATGCAATGTTATAAATGTCTAGCAATTTAAAACCACATTTCACCTTTTTTGGCCTTCAATTTGAATAAATAATGTTGGACAAAATCATCGATTTTCTACCATTTTGTATTTAAATTTTATTTGCATTCACTGCGATGATTGAATTGTATTGTGTTGGAATATAAGAAAAAAAAATTGATCGCAGACACTGCTCTTTAAGATAGTAAAGAGCGGGGCGGTTCCATGCTGTCTGTAGTTTCAAAATGTGAACGATGTTAAAGCTAGGACTTGCGAACGAACACTTTGCGGGATTAAAACGAGTACATATAAAATTAAAGTTTTCTCGTACTGGTCACTTTGATCTGAAATTTCTCTTCTTTAGTTAAGAATTCCAAAATAAACATTTTTAATTTAATTTAGCTGGTACATTTGAGTTTTGAAAACATTCATTTATTTTTTTTTGCATAATTTTATTCTTTTGCGTCGTTTATTACCGCACAATGGAAAACATGAAATATCGGTATATTTACGAGTACGAGTTCTACCGTGGCACCAGTGCTGCAGAGAGAGATCGAAGGATTAATGATGTGTACGGCGCTGGTGTCGGAAAAGATAGCACGGTATGTTTTTGGTTTCAATAATTTCGTTCTAGAAATTCCGACCTTCAGAACCAACCCCGTGGACGACCAGAGACCAAAGTGAAAAATAAAATTAAAGGCTATTGTGGAAGTGATCCATCACAAAGCAGTTCAGAGATAGCTGTAGGCTTCGAGGTAAGTGACAAAACTGTTTTAATCCACTTGAAGCAAATCGGGAAAGTAAAAAAACTTGAACGATGGGTACCTCATGAACTGAGTGAATCGAACTTGCAAACACGCGTCCACTGATGTGTTACTTTGCTCACCCGACACAATAATGAAGGGATTTTAAATCGAAACATTACTTGTGATAAAAAGTGGATACTGTAAGATAATCCGAAGGGCTCATCGCAATGGCTGCACCCTGGAGAGCCAACCAAATTCGGAGTCCTAAACAAAATTTACTTGTGAGTGGTTGGTGTACTAGCGCCGTTGTCGTTCACTACAGCTTTCTAAAATCTGGCCAAACGATTACGGCAAGTATTTATTGTCAGCAACTGCAAACCATGAAGGAAGAACTAGCTGCTAAACAAACGAGATTGGTCAATCGCTTTAGGTCACTGTTGCTTCACCACAACGCAAGACCACACACTGCATAACAAATAACCACTAAGTTAGATGAGCTACAATTGGAATGTCTGCGACATCCACCCTACTCCCCGGACCTTGCCCCAACAGATTACCATTTTCCCGGAATTTGAACAACTTCATATAAGGAAAAAAATTCAACTCCGATGCGGCAGTCCAAACCCCCTTCAAAGAGTTTATTGATTCTCGCTCCCATGGTTTTTTTGGTAAAGGGATCAATGAACTACCTATGAGACGACAAAAGTGCATAGATAACAACGGTGCACACTTCGATTAATTAAATATATTTTACAAAAAAAAAATCTCTTTATATTCCTCCCGTACAAAAAGCCAATTTCATATGTAACAACCTAATATAACGATTGAACGGTTCTAAAATTAGAAAAGTTGTCTTAGAAAAAATAATATTACTAAACAAGTTCCCCATATTAATTTTCCATATTAGAAAATAAAGGAAATAACGTAATATATCATTCCACACAGTCTCAAAGCCTGGACTTCTAAGGCAAGTACAGAAATTTTTTCACTTTACGCTTAATTATTTATTAAATATATTTAATAAGTAGAACTGATGAAGGAGAGTTCAATATAGAAACCGTATTGTGAAAGACAACAAAGAAAAACAGTAGTGTATTGAGGTGAACTTTTCCACTGACTACAGCTCACAATCTGCATACATTTGAATTTGAAATTACTTGAACATCCCACCTATTTCATTTTCAGTATTTTGCGATAAATTATACCATGGCTGATATATTATAATGAAACTAACCTTCCAAGCGTGTGTAACGTAAATAATATTAATATTAAATCATAATTCAAATGAAAAATAACTTTCAATCGATCAGTAATTTTTTACTTCAATCATATATATAATATTAAAAGAAAAGTAATAAAAACATCCCTGGAGATGAGTTATGAGAAAAAAACATCATTTACTTATATCATTTCCGTATGCCTTTTCTTATTTTTCTCATAAGTAGCACTCTTACAGTTCTCACTGCAGACTCGAGGCCTTCTCGCACAAGTCAAGACAAGGTCGTTTATTTACCCACGCTGGCCAAGAGCGAGTTAGTGAATAGCAAATACATGAAAACTATTCTTATAACATGACGATTTCATTACGGTTTTTACTTCATTGGAAATCAGGACGATCAGATCACATTGAGCTTTTACGACTAATTTTTCTTATAAAATATTGTAATCCGCGTAACAATTTTTTTAATTTTTTTAAAAAGTATAAAAGATTTTAATATGCGCATTGTACAGTGTAAAATTCTAAATATGTTATATGTTAAATATGAATTAATAACATAATCAGAATCATTATGGTTGTTATCAATAATTTTGAGTATAACCTGTTTTAATTAATTAATTCTTCGTACTTTTCAAAGTAGTAGTTTTTTTTTAAAAAAAAATTCTGTACATTTTTGATTTAGTTAGTTAACTTAGTAATAATTAACATTTCTTTTTAGTTTGGAAAAGGTCAATATTTATACTATTAAAAAAAATCTAAAATTGCCTATTAAATTACGTATGGAAATTATCAAAAGAGCAATCGCGATATCCGTATTTTCATTACTTTAGGGCAATGATTACATCATTTCTACTAAATGCAAATATATTTGTTTCCGCGAGGTTATTTTATCTGGATCATGCTTTCCAATTATTACCAGATCTTGACTTAAAATTTTAATATTAAGTATATTATATAGTACGGAATTAATATTTTGCAAATTCTTTAACGATATCACAAATCTATTGTAGGTAAAATTGGAAACAGATAGACTCATATGAATACATCGACATACCGATACATATATAAAACTTACTCTAATGATAGGAGTTAAAAAAAATGTAGATGGTGTCTACGCTTTTCAAAGAAGATACTGTCACTACAAACATCGCTGAACAATGTTTCCTAACTAATAAAAATAGTTTAGGAAATTATTAAATTGCTTATTATACTTCTAAGAGAGAAAAACTGCAAAATAAAATGCTTCCCTTTTACTAGTTAAATCAAAATTGTTTGTTTATATAACTAAAATTTATTATAACTATTTTTTTTTTCATAATTTATTTAAAATTTTATCAAAACCTGTGCGAAATAATCTTTATTATGTACGAAGATTATTTTTAGTGGCATAAAGGCACAGTAACGATGAAATATCCTACCAACTTTTCCATTGTCTGTTATTTAATAATTTTATACAATTAGAATTATTTACATATGAAATAGAAAAAATCTCTTCGAATAATGTGTAAGATTTGAAATATAAAATTCATTTACATAAAAGTCTGCTAGACAGAACAAATACCGGTCTTACAAATATTTACCTTACGGCAATCGGAGCTTGCAATACAACTTTAGAAGTGAAATACACCGAAGATTTCATTTTATATTGACTAGGACCACAAGAGCGTTGTGTATATATTGAAAGGTAGCGGCATCAATGTACAATATATTGATGCTGCGATTGCAAGAGATGCGAAGAGGTTTGAATAAATCTACCTTTATTTTCGCATGAAAATAATGGAACAATAGAAAATCCATATCGAGTTGGAGAGTCATTCTAGAAAACTGATTCACATTTATTTATGTTTATACTTAAACTTGAATAAATCTTCACGAAAATTGTTTGAAATTATCAAGACTGAGGTCTGTGGATTAAATTGGTATCTATTTTAGAGCTGATATAATGAAAATAACTATACGAATTAACCATAAGTAAAGAGCGCATTGATACGTTTTGTTACGACAAACACCTCCTGTTGACTGTAGTCATTAATATGGCTTTTTAAAAATGAATACATAATCATATACTAATGATGTTTCTGTCCGATCTGGTTTAGAGGCGGCACTAAATAAGAGAAGATTGTATTGGACTTTTAGATAAATAACTATGTATAACGATCTGTTTTAAGCAATCATTAGTATTCCTTAAATGATTTTAGAACAATTGCGACAGAATGGAGCAGACTGATAAAAGAAATGATACTACTATAATGACTAATAATTAACGATAGTACGAGTATCATAATGACGAGAAGGGGAAAACTTTTTAAAGTAATCTACCTAGAGCTTGAACCGTTACATGCAGTCGGAACAAGACAATGTGGTAATTTTTGATGGAACCCTTTGCGAGTGGTAGATGATGATGAATTTATTTTCTAGAAGTAAGAAACGTGTAAACTCTATCCTTAGTGCCCTACCCTAGGTACCTACCAATTTACCCGTAACTAACCACCGTGAGAATTCAGAGGACAAAGGAGGACAAAGGAGCACTAGTAAATTCACAACGAAAATATTTTGCTCAGTTGATTCTTAAAAAGCCGCCAAACCTATCTACTTTGTATTATTGCTTTTAAAAATAACCAAACTGCCTTTCATAATGTTTCCATTAAATCTCAAACGCAGGCAGATATCCTAGTTTTTATCGACATATAAAAAAAAACAATTGTCTTGTTTTAAGAAAATACTATCGTTTACTATTATTTATCTCGATGGCGATAATAAATAAGCGTTTTTAACGCGTTTAACGCCATGAATTGATGCAATAAGTTAAAAAAAAAACTAGTACACGATTTGGAATAATTCTTTGCTATATTTTTTTAAGAAAGACTCTTACAAAGAAATTAAGATATACTAAACCAAACACAAATTTGACTAAAAATTATGTCCATAATAAAATGCTTTAAGAACCAAATAATATTTTATCCTTTAAAGGATATAAAGGAAATGATAATATGTATTAATCATTTCTCATAAAAAATCAGTAACTGAAATCTGTTTAAAAACCATATATTATATTATTAGCTGAAACGACGACCGACGAAAGGCATATTTTTTGGATAACAAATTGGGATAAGTCACAATGAAATAAAACACATATTTGTTTTTCTTTATTAAAAAAAATAACTGCTGCATAAATGTATTGCTGGAAAAAAAAGGAAACCTTGCACTTTCAATATTTTTATGTCTAAGACAAAGAGAGCAAAACCCCTATTGTATATTGCTGAATAGATTCTTCGACCTGCCCACGTCGCTTGACCTCTATTCTTTAAACGTACAGACGAGTCGAAAGTTATTTGTTTCATTTATAATGTTATTGCGATCCGGTCAGTAATTCTAACTTTTTTCTTTCCAAAGACAAAAATTCGGAAATGCTTAAAAAAAAACTAACACCTTTTAAATAACGTGTTTAATTGGTGTTCACCAATGAATACAGTAAAATATTTTATTAATCTCGATTTTGTATAAGTTACACCATCTTGGTGTTTAAAGTAATTATAATTAATTATCGTATTTGAAGTTATAATTACTTATACGATATTCTCAATTTTAAAGAATTTGACTGAAGTGTAAAGTACTTAAAAATTTATTGACTGATATATCGTTATATATATTAAATACTAATTTACTTTGCAATAGAGATTAACGTGGCTGATTTTTAATACAAACAATAGCCGTTACAATTTTTTTATATAAGTAGCCTTCCGGTAAATACGTTTTTGTATTGCCAAGCTACATATAACGATTTTTTTTATCATATCGTTAATTTCTTTTACTATACCGATGCAACAAGTGAAAATATTTTTAATTATTAATTTTTTTCTATTGCCATGACTAATAATAACTAAGAGTTACTAACTTTAACATGATAAGTAATCGCTAAATTTGGAATAATATATTTCGACTTAACTATTCATGACACAGACTCATTCTCGCGTTTTATTGATTTATTCACCCCTTTCAACTTTCCTTAAGTTAGAAGTAAACACAGTTTTAAGTAAAAAGTAAATTTTAGAAACGACGACTCAAAATTTCCTAAAACGGAAGAAAGAAAAAAGAGGAAAAATAAAGAAATGCAGTAGATCGTTAAAAAACCAAACATAAAAAAATTCAATATACAAGAATTTTTCGGGTTTAATAAAAAAAAAACGCACAGCTTTAATAAAGTTCTTAAATTCATATAATTTTTTGACTACGTTCCCTAAACTAAGTAAAAATGTAGGTAAAGATTTCTTTAACTACAATTTAACGAATGTAACTTCTTTTTGGCGTAGCCTTTGTGTACTAGTGAATACACTACAAAATGTAGGTATAGGCTCTTTTCAAAACGATAAATATTAATTTTCATACAGGATAAATTTAGAGAATTTAGTACAAAATAGCAATAATTAATTCGTTATGAAACGCCATTGTCACAAATATTTTATTTTTAAAAATTCAACAATTAAACTGAAATCATCAAAATTTATTTTATAAATGCCCCTTTTTTTTAATAATAATAAATAAAAAATAATTTAAAATGTTGGTAAATTATAATCTCACTTCAGGACACATTCATGGCCGTTTTGTGTATTTATATATTTATTAATCTATGCCCAGCAAAAAAAAAATTAGAGAGTAAATCAAAAAATTAAATAAAATAAAAAACGCACAGAGGGTTAAATTTATTGTTTGGAAAGTCGGTTAGTAAGTTAGACTAGGGTACTTACCTTGGCGTACTTAACCGCTCGGCGACGCCGAGCTGAAGCGGGTAGTCGCACGAGAGATGAGAGCAGGAGTTGCCAGTGGAGTAGACCAAGCGCTGCGACTGTTCACGAAGAACTACACCGCTGAATTCTACCGCTTACTGCTTATCGACCCCACGCCGCCCGGATTCGCCCGCCTCCCCAATACGCCGCCGCGCCCGCCAATCGCGCAACCTTACCAAAAACGCGAACAGCCTTTAAACTATTCATCCGTCGTTATCCACACCGGGAACGGTGGTATCCATGACCCACGCGACTTCACTGTACTAAAAATCGCCAAGCCACTTACCTTGACCGTGGGAGTAGATTATACCCTCAAGCAATAAATCAAGAAGAAAATAAAAAAAAAAAAATTAAAATCAAATATGATATAATTTTAAACATTTATGTGTCTCATTTTATTTATATCATAGAACAAAAATAAAATTGAATAATATTTAATGAATTTCACGGCACTACTAAAACTCCATTACGTATATACTAACTACCACCGTATTGCCTTTAAATAAAAGGCCTTTGTAAATTTTAAACTTGGATGAGATGAAGGAAGAAAATTTTCCGTGTAATTGATATTATAAATTTTTGTAATTTCTATATAAACGATCAAAAATTCTAGAAACGTTTACTTGGAGATAACTATATCCTCACTAAATAGTTGTTTTTAATACTGTCATTCGCCTATAATTCCAATTTTGGTAGACTTGTACGCACATTTTGAAATTGTTAAAAGCTCAAATAAAAAAAACTGAATTTTTTGTGTAATCATCTTGTTCGCTTAGTCATTCTACTACAGATCAATTGACAATTCTTTGCACAGTATTTCCGAACTAATACTAATTATTATTTGAAATGAAGTATAACAGTATATATGTATCAATAATATTAGGACTGTTTTCTGATTGATTACTTTCAGACATCGTTAATTTCCGCTGAAAACTTCCTCACTGAGATGTCAGTACATATACTCTTTTTATTTTGTTATGTAATAATTATTATTAATAATTCTTTGTTTTACGTATTAGATTGATTTTTGTTTTGGTTATATTATGTCGTTTCTCTATCTATGCAATAGATATATTGTAATAGAGAAGCTTGATTTGTTAAAATAACGTAGTATTTTCTTCTCGTGACCCTTTCTTATTTTCTATACAAGTCTGAGACAAATCGATTGAGGTGACTGTGGCGAGAAAAGAACACTATTCTATATACACTTGATTACTGTTAATTGTAATTGGCATGGCTGATACATTTCTTACTTTTATTATTAAGGATTGTGTGAATACGTGACGGATGTAAACGACGTTCAATTTTACTTCAAACATTGTTAAAGATATATTTCTTTTTAATAAAATATATTTTAACTACCTATGGAACTTGAACATGAACAAATATAAAAAAATGTTAACTGTCCCTTCCGAATTAAGCAAATCTATAAAAATTTATAGTATTTTATAAATTTTCATAGATAGAATATAGTAGATAAAAAATATAACATATATATAATATCATAATAAATAAAAAATCTTTCAAAATATCCCTCTACTAACAAGCTATCAAACGAATGGAGCACCAGCGGCTATCGAGATCGAAAAAAAAAAAAAAATCGTTTGTTTTTTTTATTTGCACAAATCAAGCGTAAAGCTTCGGTTACTAGGACGTCGATTCCGCCGATAGCTATATGGAAATACCAAAATACCCACAAACAGTTTTTTTAGAAATGTAGCCGATTTCGGTGTATCGTCATCTAAAATAGCATTAAATGCTAAAGTGGCTGTGTGTTATCGCCGGTGAAAACGGTTATAATCGATGCATTAAATTTTTAAGCACTTTTTTAGTAAATCAGAACTATGCAGCTGATACTATCGATGTCATTTTGCGGTATATTCGATACTGATCTTGCTAATCTATATGTATACTTTAATTTCACATAATCTTAAATGACAGTGAAGAGTACTCACACAGAATACACTAGCTCACATGTTTTCACAATCAGAACAAAGTAATGTCATGACGGCATATTTACAGTAAATTTCAATTGTTTTCATTAAATATTTCTAATTATAATCAGTAAATACATATAAACTACTATAACTTGATATAAAATAGTATTGTTTTTCAACAGGACGTTTGCGCTATGAAGTGTATCATTGTTCTTCTTTCTTTTGTAATTATTACGTGATGCCCTAATTTCAAAATTTTTATAAGTTTAAATGAATTTACGAAAAGTGATTTTAAATTTGATTAAGGAAAAGTTTTAAAAAAATAATGATTTACAAGAGAGTTAGAAAAAAAAACATTGATTTCGCAAAAGTCATTAAATTCTTTTAAAACTATTGTAATAACTATTTTTTTAATTTCTGTTTAAAGTCAATTTTTTTTTTGTTTTGGATGCTGTGTTAATTTACTTGCACGAATTATAAAATAACTTATCCTAAGCGTTGATATTGATTTATCTAAAAAAAAAGCTGCGGCATTAGGAAGGACCTTACACTTATTACACGTTGTAATATTGTTAGTAAATTATGCAATATAAAATATCTGTACTATAAGTTTATTTTTTCAAGTGTTTTAAAATGGTGAGACAGGAAAATGTCTTTGTTTTATATATTTTCAATATATCAGTACTTCGAAAATTAACATTTCAATTCGCAGTAAACAACTCCAATGGTAGTAGCACCGAGGAAATAACTGTTTACTTAAGTACTTTGCAACTTAAGTAGAACGTTTTGACGTCAAGATACTGAAAAGTTGTTATTTTAATAAATAAAGTTTTGATAAAATAAACTGTTCAACATTTAAATTTTCATGTATTTTTTCTATTAAGTCGTTACATATGAAATTGGCATTTTGTACAGGAGGAATATAAAGTATATATTTTTTTTTTTGTAAAATATATTTAATTAATCAAAGTATTCACCGTTGTTATCTATGCACTTTTGTCATATCATATGTAGTTCATTGATCCCGTTACTAAAAAAAACCATAGGAGCGAGAATCAATAAACTCTTTGATGGCGGTTTGGACTGCCGCATCGGATTTGAATTTTTTCCTCTGTAAGAAGTTGTACAAATTCCGCAAAAAATGGTAATCTGTTGGGACAAGGTCCGGGGATTACGGTGGATATCGCAGACATTCCAATTGTAGCTCATCTAACTTAGTGGTTGTTTGTTGTACAGTGTGTGGTCTTGCGTTGTCGTGAAGCAGCAGTGGCCTAGAGCGATTGACCAATCTCGGTTGTTTAGCAGCTAGTTCCTCCTTCATCGTTTGCAGTTGCTGATAATAGATATTTGCTCTAATTGTTTGGCCAGATTTTAGAAAGCTGTAGTGAACGACACCGGCGCTAGTACACCAAACACTCACTAACAGTAACTTTTTCTGAGTTAATTTTCATTTAGGGCAGGATTTGGCTGGCTCTCCATGGTTCAACCATTGCGATGAGCGCTTGAGATTATCATACAGTATCAATTTTTCATCACAAGTAATGATTCGATTTAAAATCCCTTCATTATTGTGTAGGTTGAGCAAAGTAACACAGCAGTCGACGCGTGTTTGCAAGTTCGATTCACTCAGTTCATGAGAGGTACTCATCGTTCAAGTTTTTTTACTTTCCCGATTTGCTTCAAGAGAATTTATACGGTTTTGTCACTTACCTCGAAGCCTGTAGCTATTTCTGTAGTGCTTTGTCATGGATCCACTTTTACAATAGCCTTTAATTCTTCATTTTTCACTTTAGTCTCCGGTCGTCCACGGGGTTGGTTCTAAAGGTCGGAATTTCCAGAACAAAAACGTTGAAACCAAAAACGTACCGTAGTTTCTTTTGCGACACCAGCACTGTACACATCATTGATCCTTCGAGCTGTTTCTGCAGCACTGGTGCCACGGTAGAACTCGTACTCGTAAATATATCTTACTTATATACTTCATATACTTCATGTTTTTCATTGTGCGGTAATAAGCGACGCCAAAGAAAAAAATTATAAGGAAAAAACCAATGAATGACTGTTTTCAAAACTCATATGTACCAGCTTAATGAATATATAAATATGAATTTGAATTTATTAACCTAAGAGGAGATATTTCATATCAAAGTGGTCAATACGACAAAACGCTAATTTCAAATGTAAGGACCTTATATTTAAGATAATTTATAATCTTTTAAGTATTTCTACACAAATAGAGCGTAATAAGAAGTCACTTTAATGTATTGAGTCTATGAGAATAAAAAAAGAAAATCTGTTGACTGGTAAGGTAATAAATAGTACCTGAAGCGATATGGGCTTCAATTCTGGTATGGTTTAAACCATTTTACGTCGATATCGTTATACTTATTGCCTCCCAATTCAATCTTCTGGACAGCCGCATCTTCAAAATATCTCGTGGTGGAGAAAAAAGCATTACGCAGGATAGTTTTTGTACCAAAATATTTCAAATCGAGTTATGTATCGCCATCTCGGATTAAAAACAAACCTGCATCCTATCAAAGTTTATTCAAAAGCTCTCGCGGAGGCAGATTTTGCTAGTGAGAGTTAGATGGCGTAAGTAGTAAATAATTTAAATCCTTTTTTGTATAACATGGCTCATATTATCAATTTTTCTTTCGTAACATTTTTAAAAACCTTTAATTTTTCTTACAACATCCGAAGTAAATAAGGAATACTTAAATCCTGCCTTTATTAAGACCTTAATATGACGTTTCCTTTAGCTATTCGATACGAGATGGCAATGGGGTTTTAGGTTTAGTAAAATTTCAACAGATCGTTTTATAATTCATAACTTTATCTGTAATCCACAAGTTCATAGTTATAATGATGAAAAAAGCTTTAAAAATAATAGCATCGGTCAAGTATAAATTTTTAGTATTAAGTTTTTACTTGCTTTTTGTTCGTATTAAAATATTAGTAAACGTATCATCATCAACTGATAGACGTCGACTGCCGCACATAGGTCTCTCCTAATGATTCCCACGTTTGCAGGGGATCACATGCGGGGATTTGGGCCATTTACCACCACTCGTGACCAATGCGAGTTGGTGAAAGCCAGAGCCTCATTGGTTAATTAGCAGGGTGCACCACGAGCAGGTGAGATTGCCTTGGGTCCTATGAGTTATTGTGGGTCCCCCCTTACATTCCGTAATGTATACTGTTCCTTTATCCAAAAGCAGTTAATTCATTGTTAAAATCCTTTCATATCCAATATCTTTTAGTACAAATTCGTAAATTACTCTTGTCTTTGTAATAGCAATGAGTTCTTCTTTGTATTTAAAAATACTTCACAAATAAGTTTTACATGGCATTATGATTATAAATCGTAGTGCCATTAATATGGCGTAGCAACGTCGTAGCAATTGCGTAGGTGATAAAAAAGTAGTTTATTCTTGATGTAAAGTTATACATAAATTTAATTATAACTACAACAATTACTATATATTTAATTTATAATGATAATAACTTATTTATATATGTAATTAATGCACATTTTCGGTATAATTTTAATATTACTATCAAAGGGGTGTTTTCTTCGGCTTTACATCAATTTATCATATATATCTGACGATTCAAATTTTGTCTAATATAGCAACTGAAATATTTTATAATATATATTTTATTGACTAACATCATTAATTTATATTATCAATATAATTTTAAATAATATTTAAGAACTGTAAAGAAAATATTTCTTTACAGTTCTTAAGTAAAGTGGAGTTAACGTCACGTTAATATTTGTTTATATAAATTATCATATAATAAATACAAAATAAGGTTTTACAACAAATTATATAATATTATGTAAAACACGTCGAACACCTAAGCTCCATCTGGTATACTTTTATAAAAAAGAAACATTCCCAAAGCCTTCGGCAGATGTCACTACGATGATTCTACGACACGCTAGTAAGGTTTCCCTGAAGTGTATAGGTCCTGGATCGATAAGATCAATAAGACTTTAAATTAATATACATTACGTAAGTGTATTAATTATCTACCACCTGATTTTTGGAAACGTGTTCTGGTAATAAGCCGAAACGCAGCATACATACATACATACTATCTTTAATTAACAAATGATAATTGCTAAGTCTTTAATTTTAAGGATCGATGATCTGTTATAGATCGCGACAAACTGCAGAATATAGGCAATAGAGGACTGATCAGTGTAAGGTGTGGTCTATGTCCAACTGTGGACTTTGCTCCAACTGATGATGACGATGTGCTGTTGTAACAAATATAACATTTTAATTACATATATCAAAAAAAATGCAATAATCAACGTATGAGACGATTTTTATTTTCATTAAAAATAAAGTCAAATATAATATCGCCGATTGACATAAAACCTTCAGATTGCTTCACATTGCTTTTAAATATAATTATAAAAAAAGTTAACTATACAAAAAAGAGGTGTAAGGGTTCCCGCACAACAACTTATGGGACCCAAGCCAATCTCATCTGCTCGTGGTGCACCCTGCTAATCAACAAACGAGGCTCTGGTTCCCACCAACCCGCATTGAGCTAGCATGGTGAGAAATGGCTCAAATCCCCTCATATGAATCCCCACGAATATGGTCTTTGAGGGAGGCCTATGTCCAGCAATGGACATCTAACAGCTGATGATGATAATAAAAAAAATATGTAACTCTTCCTAATTTTCTAAATTACGTGTTCTTTTACATTATGTTTGTGTGTATTGTATTATATGTGGAAATCTAATATTCAATTTCATATTATCAAACTTTTAATTTAAATATCGTACCTTCTAGAAGCGGATGACAGACTAAACATCAAGGCATAACTAACCTAAACGTCATTTTGGCATAAACTACAATTATTTTTAAAATAAATTAAATTTATTTAAATTAAAAAAATAATAAGACTTCGTTTCACGTCTGTACAAAGTATATTTGTAGTTAATTTTTAGTTTTATATTTATCATTATGATTGAAATACAGATATAGGAATGATTATCGTATTAGTTCTAACAAAAAAAACAAAAATAAATATTTACTGAATCAGGAAAAAAAAAACAGTAACATATCAATAAATTAATTATAATAATTGATAAATAAACTCTTTTTGTTTAATGTTTATCATAAGTCTATGATTGGTCACCGAGGAAATTTGTCTATGGTTATCTGCCTATGACTTTTTTCAGGTATACGCTCTTCCTTGCACCTGCGCAGTAGCTACGCTATTATGATAAACATTTGATAATATATAATAATAATAGTTCTATTTATATCATAAAAAGCTATTAAATAAAATTTCACCCCATTCATAATTTAAACTTACTATATATAATATATATTTGATATGTACATAGTTCGCAAGTTCTGTCGTATATATGTACCAGTATATACATATCAGATTACCGCCTATGTAAATACTCATCACGACATCTCTGTAACAATAAGGTCTTTTTTTTTTGTTCCGCGGGGAAATCTTCGAAAGATATCCTTCTGGGAAGAAATCTTTTAGACGTTATATGTGTATCTGAAATTATTAGTTACTAAAACCCCCTCGGTGGTCTGCATCAGCGCATTCAGAGAGGCTCCGGGATCTCTTATAGAACGCATCGGTGCCTCTCTGCACTTTGTGTTAGCACGTCTCTGAGAAGGAGCCTAACCCTCCTAGACACCCTCTCCAACGGGTTCTCGCGTTGTCGTGGCGGAGGGGCTTAGTAACCGTGGCGCCCAACACGGTGAAGCTAAGTGGAACCCATCCGGCCGGCCCGCGGCGAAGGGCTGGCCGAAGCTGCCGCTCCAGGTTCGAGCACCGGTTGGACAACTGTAGCTCACTGAAGCGGCCGAGGGCTGCAGGGGCGGGACCATACAGCCCCTGCAGCCGTCGCGGAAGGAGTACCCTCTGCGGCCAACCGGTGTCGCACCGGCGATGCGGCAGCGGTGGGGCCGCGGGGGAAGAGGAGTGTTGGTATTGAGATGCGCCGTTCTCCCTATCCTCCGCGGCCGTTGACAGGTAGCGACGGGCCTAACATCTCTCCGCCGCGAGGAGCCGGAAAAGCTTTTCTCCAGTGGCTCCCATGGCCTCTGGGCGACAGGTTCGAGGGAACCGGTCGCCCGCACACGCATGAGATCGAGGAGGGGGCGCGCTCCATGTTCCGGCGCGCCCTGGAAAGAGTGGGTTCATCCCTCCCTCCCGAGGAGGGGCTGCGCAAGCGGCCAGCGCCGGCAGGGTCGCGGTTGAGTGCGCACCCGCGTTCCCGTGACCCTGCCATCATGGCGATAAGGCGAAACATCGTGGGGGTTTTAGTCGATGCAAGCCCGACATAACCCGTCTTCGCCCCCGCGAGGACGGGTATGCGTAGGCATTTCCCCCAAATCCACCAAATCTTTTGGAATCGTGTCATTCTTTTTTACAATGTACTAAAGATTTGGATATCTAAATTAAAAGTTATACAAAAAGTTTAATAAAATCGTCCTTTAGATTCTTAAATAATTAGTTGTATCATAATGAATATACTTATGAATAGCAATAACTTGATAATAACATATACTATTTTATTGTATTTTCTATTTGCTTTCGTCCACAGCAAAAACTGAGAAGGGTGGCTTAGTGGTATATTTATTTTAACGGAGATCCTATGTATGTACTGGTACGCAAATGCCAACAAGTGGTAGTGTTTAAATGTAACTGGATTCTGGTTTTAAAACGCAATTTAGATTATGAAAATATTGGACAATAAGTCATATTATTTGTTTAAAGGGTTAACTAAAGCGTTATTTTTATTAGCTGATAATAACCACAAGTGACCGCCTCATTGCTTTATTAAATAAAAAGGGATTTTACCTTACAAAATTTGAAAAGACCTTTCATAATAATATTATGACATATATATAATTACATATATGTTAATGGTAAGTTAGTAATGTATTTTAGTAATTTTATATAAATATACATACATTTTTTTAATATTTTTCTGAAAATTCGCGATTTTCTAAAAAAAAAATTCAATGATTATGTTTTTTACTTATTTCTACACAAATTTTAATGTAATAATTATTGTTTATTCATTGTTTTATTAAATTAAATTAATAATCATCACTTAGAGGCTAAAACTTTTAAATTAGGTTCTTTGAAAGTCGTGACAATAAAAAATAAGGCATCATATTTACATTTTTATTTAATCTTAAAATTAAATTTTATTTATAAAAAATACGTACAAAGCATATAAATAAGTACCTGATTTCAATATCTATCCGACAAGGTATAAGAGAGTACATAAAGTTTGAAAAAAAAAACACTTTTTAAGTAATGGGTCAGTACGACAGTTAAAATTTAACTAGTTTCGTGGGCGGACGTATATTATCGTTGTCGTCATAATTCTGAATAGTTTTTCTTTTCCATACCAAATAAATTTAATTTAAATGGCGGATTAAAGTAATAAAGAATACGCTGACATTTTCTATTAGGATTAGGACTTAGTGATGGAATGCTATACAAGCACGAAGAGAATATCAGCTACGTTTCCCAAATCGTCATCTATCAAGTCATATAATATTTGCTGCGGCTTATCAACGCGTCACGGAAACTAACACCGTTCAACAGAGGCGTCATGACCAGGTAGGCCACGACTCTACGATACTGAAGAGAAAGAAGGAATCTTAGACCATTTTGTTATAGACTCGACTATGTCAACCAAGTTCGTGGCAAGATTGCTGGGTTTAACACAATTGAAAGTGTGGTTTACTATGCATACGGCAAAGCTCTACCCCTACCATTATACACCCGTCCAGGCCCTGGAGGAAGGAAACCCTGCAAGGACGTTAGACTTCTGCTGTTTTATGCCGCATGCAGACTTAGAAAATAATAATTTTCTCACCAAAATATTGTGGACTAATGAATCGAAGTTTGACAGAGACGGCATAACAAATTTTTATAATAGACATTATTTGGCTCTGCGAGATGAAAATCGCCACGTGATTAGAGAAGGAGCTCATCGGCAAAGTTTCTCCGTAAACATATGGATGGGCATAATTCATACTTACTTAATAGGCCCAGTTTTCTTGCCCAACAATTTAAATGGGAAGATGTACGAAGAATTTCTTCGAAATATTTTTTTTATTATCTGGAGGATATACCACTGGAAACCAGAAGAGAAATGGTGTTCCAGCATGACGGTTGTCCCGCTCATTTTCGTCTCGGCGTAAAACAGTGATTAGACACTACTTTCCCTCAGTGATGGATTGGCCGAGATGGACCAACACCGTGGTGTCAACAAGGTGTCCTGATTTAACACCTTGCGATTATTACTTATGGGGTCACATGAAATCTTTAGTGTACACTACAGCAATTAACTCGTTAGAAGATTTAAAATCACGCATCATCGTCGCTGCTGACAAAATAAGAGAACAGCTCACAGGGCGAGTCACTCGATCCGACTTAAGAAAAAGGCTTTGTGCTCGTATCAGGAACCGTGGCCGTCAGTTTAAACAAAAGACCGTTTTTTTTTTCTAAATTTTAGAAACTTTATGTACTTTCTTATACCTTGTCGGATAGGTATTGAAGTCAGGTACTTATTATTGTGCTTTATACGTATTTTTTTATAAGTAAAATTTTATTTTAAGATTAAATAAAAATGTAAGTATGACGCTTTAATTTTTACTGTCACGACTTTCAAAGAACCTTATTTAAAAATTTAAACCTATGTGATGATTATTAATTAAATTTAATAAAACAATGATTAAACAATAATTATTACATAAAAATTTGTGTAAAAATAAGAAAGAAATAAAATCATCGAATTTTTTGAAAAATATTTAAAAAATTACTAACTCCAGAACCATTATTTTTGGATGGGGTATTTCTTGCGTAGATAGATAGGATTCGAACTTTACTTTAGCCCCTTCAGATCTTTTACACCTATTATCTTTCACCCCGTACATAACTGTGTATATACCTAGTCCGGCTATAAGTTCTGTTACAAATGAAAATGCATTTTTTTTTTTAAATAAAATAATGAAATTTATAAAAACCTACATATTTATTAGTCTCAGCAAAAAATAAAAAAATTATTCTATTCGAAATGGCCACCTTTGGCTTTTATACAGCTTTAATTTGTTTAGCCACGAATCTATGGATTTACGCACTGTTTCCAAGGGTATTTTTCCACCCCGCCATTGCTTGCTCCAAAGATTTTTTAAGAGACTCAATGTCGCCGCGTCGTCACCATAATTTGAAGTCTAAAGGATTGAGGTCTGCGCTAGATGAGGGCCAGCCAGTCCAGCTCGTATAAAGTCCGGAACGTTGGTTTCAAGCCAGGCTTGGGTAGTTCGCGCCTTGTGACCGGATGTACAGTCCTGCTGGAAAGTCCACGGTATATTTTTAAAAGGTATATCACTGAGAGGTTTCACAACATGATCCAAGACTGTATCTTGATACACTTGGGCTGAAGTTTTCACTCCTTTTTCATAAAAATGTAGTTTGGCGACTACTTGATAAGACACGCCCCACCAAACCATCATTGACGCAGGATGATGAGCACGTTGTACTTTTCCGACCACTTTAGCAGTTTCTTTAGAACTGTGAGAGTACACTTTATCATTTTGTTTAAAGTAGTAATTTTCAATCGTGAAAATTTTTTCATCGGTAATGAGGATAGTTCTGTGCCTGTCACTTGCTTATCGCGACAGAAGGCGTTTTGATCGATTTACTCTCTTTAATTGTAAAGATTGATTTAGGGCATGTCCTGTATATCGACGACAAGCACCGAGCACCGAGCTTCAGGTCTTGTTTTATAATACGTGACAGAGTCCTAGCGGGAATCTTCATTTCTCGCGATAAGATTTTTTGCTTCCTAATGGGGTTTCGACGAATTCTGGCTTTAATAGCATTAATTTTGTAAAAAATTTTTTTTTTTTAATCGGAAGGGATTTTTTTTCCGTCCCATCATCAAAGATGTCATTAATTCTATCTTTTGTCTTAGTTTTTGGAAGCGGGCTCCTAATGCTCAGTATATATATATTATTTTATATATATATATCTCAATATAAAATGAAATGAAAATATGTTTTAGTTTATTTAAATGACGTTATCTTATTAAATATCCTTAAATTAAGTCGATACATAATTTTATTTAAATATCTATTATTTATAAACTCTCTAGGAAAACTTAAATCATATTTTTGCTTAAATGGACTTCAAAAATACTTAAAAATTTCGCCAATGTTGATTTTAGTCGTAACACGAAAATTTCATTGATTTTCAAGCAACACTGTTATTAAAAATTTACATAGGATTTGCCTGAATTATAGTTACATCTATTATCAGCATGATGTACTACTTCGTGTTGCCTATTAGCAAATAGTAGAGCAGTTCACAGTAACAGCGAAAAGTTCTAGTTAGTACACAAAAATATTAACAGATGACGCTAGTATTTATTTTGAAGTTACTCAATTATATTACTTTGTATTTTATCTCACAATTTTCTTTATTTGTAATTCCTTCCGTTAGTCATTAATGTTGCGAAAAGAAAAATTATCAGATTTATTGCAAAGAAATTTCTCTCGAACCAAATAAGTTGCAAATCGTTCACTTTAAATACAACTACAACTTAAAAATTGGTGACAATGATTTTGATTCCGGGTTTACACGAATTAGGAAACTTTAAGAAAGAATTAACTTTTTTCTCAATTTTAAATAGCGTAAGTCTTCCACTCGTTGCAACTGTCCAGTCTAATATCACTTACTATTACCTGAGTAGTTAACTTAGCCATAACTGGCTTATTTAAAAATTAAAGTTTAATTCTGCATGACAAAATAAAACGTTAAGCTATTTTTGTGACAGGGTGTTTCAGGGCTCAGTTTGTAAGTGAGGAGGCACGCGCGATGCGATACGGGTAGGTGTGGATTCGATCCCCACTTAACTTAGCTTCCAGCAAACATCGGGAGGAGGAATGATATTTGACATCTTCCAAGACGACCAAGTCCTATGGACATGTACCATCATCAACCTGCATTTAGGGAACAAATGGTTTTGAGACTCTACTTGAGAAAACATATCTAGCAGTTCGAAAGTTGAGTAGGTGTGATTATTATTATTCATTATTAATGTAAGATTAACTATACTATAAAAAAAAATTATCGTTATTTTTAATTATAACACTTCACAATTATTTCTAGTTGTTAAAAATTAATTTTAGATTTCTTTTATGTTAATATGTATGTCATATTTTTTTACCAATGAACGTACTGCTTATTCATCATTTTCTTTATAGGAAGCCATACAACGACTTCGAAAGCAACACTATTGATAAATTGAGGACTTTGACAAAACTGCGAAATGGGCAACGTAAGTTTATAAATATTGGTTAAACCGTCAATGATGTAATAACTTTATATAAGTAAATTAACTGGAAGATTGCGAATTCTTTACGACAGGATCTATTTCATCAAAAAGTTTATTTATTCATTTATATTCAAGTAGAACATTTAAATAGAAGCAGTCGAAAAAGTATTTCATTGCGGAAGATACGACTCCAGAATTACTACTTGCTTTTTATTAAAATTACTAAGATTAACAGAAGCCAATTCTATAAATTAATAGAAATCTAAATTTATAAAACATAATTTGTATAAGAAATTGTAATCTGTAGAACTATAATTGTGAAGTATTAAAATTTCTTGGCGCTTCAAAGACAAGCCAAAAATATTACACGTTATTTGAATGACTAAAGAAAACTTTTTAAAGATGTTATCTCATCCGTCGAAAAGACGAGGTAAGCGATATGTTCAACTGATGGTAAGTGATACGCCTGTCCATAACAACGTGACGCTAGTTAGAATGGTATTGCGATCGTCACCTTGAGACAAGATATAAGATAGATAGTTTTCGTTACCCCAGTGATTTCATTAGCTACAGCGCCCTTCAAACCAGGACACAGTCATGTTTGCAAACTATTATTTGACATGAGGAATAAGCTCTGCGGGGGTACCTACCAGGACGGTCGAAACGGGGAAAGATCGATTACTTTGACCTTACTGACCATATTTGGAATAGTAAACGTACATGTATATTTTTATAGTTATTTTTATAAAGTTATTCTGAACTTTTGCTGAGATTTTGTAGTGATATTACTTAAGGCGATTTTATACAATTTTTTGTTTATATCTACTGTTGAAATAATTCATATATCTATGAAAAGGTAAAGTTCCGAACTTACTTTCATTATCCGTACTTGTGACATCCATAATATATAATTATTATTATCAGCTTTTTATTATACATTAAACTTATTACTTTGATTTGACGATGAAATTATATTTTTAACTACTTCATTATTTTTATTAGCAACTGTTGAAGACACACTAAAGGTACGTGCAAATGTAATGAATGATATAAGCTAATATTTTTCTGTGAAAACGTAAAAGATATAAGATTTATGGACCTGATATCCAACAACTCACGAACGTAACACGTCGGTAATAGATTATAACTGAAAAAAGGTTTCTATGAAAACTAGCGAAACGCAAGTGTAGTTGTTTTTAAATATTAATAAGCTTGTTAATAATGCATATGCGAGGATAATTATAACATAAACAACTTAAAACTTTCCTTTTGTACATCTCATTCATTAATAATAAAATAAAGACCCGCTCGTAACTATGTTTCTCACTTGTGGCGAACCCTATCTTTTTTAATATTCGTGTAATTTTGCTACTTTGATTTTACTAAAATCTATTTAAATTAGAGATATCTAACGCCAGTATTTATTGTAAATACATTTTCAAAGATGTAAATTAAATTATTCGTAATTATATTACAAGGTTGTTTTCTTAAGTATAAAAAAAAATTATATTTTTTTCATAAATGAGCAGCAGACTTTAAAAGATTAGCGAGTCTGACAGAAGCCGATCGCGTCAGCGCACCAAAATTAAGTTTAATCGCAGTAAGTTAAGGGGTCAGTTAAAAAAGAGGCCCCTTATCAGGTCCGCGCGAGCACGCATTACGCACTTACATAATGAAAGGGGGAAACGAGGGCGTTGGGGGGGAACTGAGGAACGGTGGGGGGAGGGGTCGTCATCTGCGTACACCCTGTCCGGCCGCCCTCGATCGATACCTATACGTGTGGACTTTATGTAAAAAGCCTCCTGCTCACCCGGAGGACGCCGACCATAAGTGTCGAGAAACGAGTCGCCCCCAGGGAGGAAGGCACGAAATATCTTCAATTTTCGAGAGAAAATTTACCAATGCGGGGGCGAGGGCCCGCAGCGGAAGGGCTGCCTCGCTTGGCCCGCTCGCCTATGTCCGAAAAATTTAGTCCCTAATTGAATTTACAGATTTGCCTTAACAACACAGAAATCTAACGTTGTCGATTGTGCCCAGTTCCTGTTCGGTATCAAACATTCTATTACGAAAATATCTATACTACCAAATAATCAGACGAACGAAGAGGAATGGTAATCATTTCACTCGGACAAGACGAAAAACAACGAAATGGAATCATAAAACACATTAAAATTTATCAAAACTTAGCGAGGAGTCCGCCAAACTTATGAAAGAATTAAGTTATTTATTAGGAAACAATGTCTTTCATTTGTTAATTAAAGCAGAACAACCGGATTTCTTGTGTCGGAATGTAATTTGCTTTTCAGATATTTTTCGATGAACATTGAATAAAAGCGGGGTTAAAGCAAAAGGGACAGTAGTTACAGAGTGGCACCCTTCTTATTAGTGCGGTGCCCTTAAGGTCAGGACTCGTTTGTCCGATGACGTCATTCCATTCAATTCTCTATCTGTACGAACGACTCATCGTTTTTATTAAAATCTCTGTTTAATTGTTTCACTTCGATAATAATACTAAATATAGTATATAAAACTTAAATACTCTAATCAAATTACACCGTATAAACGAATTTTTAGAAAAAACTTTTTCTTGTGAGTAATATAATTCTTCATAATTTCATAATCACTGTTCTCTTTTTAGTTCTTATGGTTATTTCTGAAGAAATCCTTTTAAATCACATTTATAAAATTACATAAATATTTACTGCAGTTACAGTAAATTTATCCGTAAAGTCTAATCCACTTGTGGAATGATAAATCTACCACCAAATGATAGAAAATGTACCATCTTTTAGTAAGGTAGTTAAATACTTTTTGGATTGTACACAAAAAGGATATTAAAATACCTGAGAAATTTACTGGTGTACATGGTAATAGCTATTCCTGTCGCTAAACGGCAGTGTGCTAAAATTACTGTATACCGGTTTGAAAGGCGCTATAATTAGTGAAATTACCGGGGTAATGAGACAGCAGTGCTAGGTACTGTGCTTATCATTCTAACTATCGTCACAGTATTATCGATGGGCAACTTGAGATCAGTTTTTCTAGACTCGTCAATATGTAACAAGGAGGAAAAGAAATTCGGGATTTTATTTAGTGTCTTTAGTAACTTCTCTTACCGCCTCTAGGGTCTATTAAAAATTCATGTGGTCCTTTTACTGTCATTCTATTCAAGTTATTATAACAGTTTAATTTAATTGTTTTCTCTGCGATGTCAGGCTAAAGCAGAATATCGGGAGTTGGCGTCCGGTGCCAATGTTCTGGACATTTTTCTGTAACAGAATTACTTAAATTTGTTGTATTTAATCTAATGTATACAGATTTAAGTTTTTAAACAAATAAAAGCGTTTATTACAATTATTATTATATAATAAAATTGTTCCCATTTACAATTTTGTATCAAAGGAATTATATAATATATAACTACGTTAAATCCCCTTTATCTTATATAAATACTAACTGTTACTCGCCCACTTTGCTGCCTGAAACACCCTCGCAGCTCCCTTTGGGGAAGAAATATTGTAAAATCCATTATTAGCTGACTTATACTCGGTAAACGGAATATTCCTACCAAATTTCAAGTCTCTAAGCCTTATGATTCCTGAAATATCGTGATGTGTCTCTATATATGCAGAATCTCATATATATAATATAACTTTTAGAAATTTGTACAGAAACAGTGAATTTAAGAATTTTTTTTTAATATTTATGTATTTGATTTGTAGAGAAACATGTTTTCGTTTAGAATGGAAACATAAATATTTTATTTCGTTATGCCTTTACTGCGCACTAAATAAGTTTCCTGAATGAAAACAGGAAGTTGAATATTGTGGAATAATACTTCTAATACTATTGCACCGATTTTTACGTAGATCTGGTAGATTAATTAACAATCACAGTTTTAGAAAAGCTTATTTATTATAGGTTCTCATTGAAAAGTTATTATACATATTGAGGGTATAGAATCTATCACTGAAACTACAACTGAAAGGTTCATAACATTCGTAATAAGAATGTTGATAAGTAAAACTTATAACTTCCCGTTATTTATTTCAAGTATTGCGTTCTTTAAACAGTACGTTATTAAGTAACTCTTTATCGTTGTTGGCTTAAATGTTGTATAAAGTAATAAAGTTTATGGTGTTTATACAAATTACTGTTGGTAAAAAAGCACGCTGTTCCTACTCAAGTAGTGAGTGTGTATAGACACAATCTGCTACTAGTGTGGTGCCATGCGACTAAGCAGTATTTAATTAAACTTTAAACACTTGATTTCGTTTTTTATCGCCGAACAATGACTGTTAATACCGAAAAATAGAAATGTTTCCGGTGTAAAAAACGCTTCAGTTAGAACTTTCTGGAAGTACTATTGCTGTTTATAATTATTGCTCCGTGGTGCCTTGCTAAACTATATACAGTTTATATCGTATTTATAATTTCAATTTGTTAACTTTGAAGTTACTGTCTTGTACGGTGTGTTCTTTTTAAATGCTTATTGATTTAATACATCTACATAGTTTTAAGTGTGGCTATTGTATGCTGCTGTTAGTAAAACAAAAGTTCCTTGTTCGCTGTTCCTGGACTTTGATAACAACATTGTTGGAACTTGCATAGATCGAATATAATTTTTTCGTCATTGCTTATTGAGAACAGACCTATATTATATCATTAATTTGAACTCCATTGACTTCACTTGACATATTGATGTTCTTATAAAACCACAGTAAATTTTTTCATTATATGAAGCATGTGTATTTTGTATAACGTTCATCTTTATCTAGATATTTATATGTATCATTATTTTCATCCAAATATTTAGAAGTTCTTGTTACAAGGCCAGCCTTGCGGAATTTTAAGTTGAAATTTTTTATCACAGTAGCGCCAATATTATAACGTTTTCGGTTTATATATAAAACTATTAATCTCATATATAATACTTCAACAATATTGTATTTAGTGAATATCACAATGATTATTTGAACCTATTAAATTATAATATTCCAACGAGTTTCTTTTTAACATATAGTATTTATCAAAAAAATTGCTTTTTGAATTGGATTAGTTTGGAAGGAGTTATAAATGAGTTACGAAAGTCATAAAACGTCTTCAATTTCAGGCAAATAGTATATCTTCACGGACTATAAAATGAACATCCCTTTGTAACGTTAAAATCTATTTGTATATGATGGTAATACCCCTAATTATAAAAGAGTATTGTATTGAATCTCAGACCTAAGATTGTCGCTAAGTCTGCTCTCGCAAGAGTCCGGGTCCATTGCAGGAAATACATGTACGAATATATTTCAAACAGTTTCATTTGGCAATGTTGTTCTACCATGACAATTGCCATTTCACTTACAAATGCTATACTATATTATTGAATAAAAATTATGTCAAAATTAATATACAAAAATGTATTTAAAAGACTTTTAATGAAACTGAATATTACGGATCCTACCTCATGTATACGCATCAGAGGTATGGGGTTGTTTCTAGTGCTTCACAGCATCCTTGTACAAGAGAAAATAAAGTGGCAAATATCCTGATACTAAGATATCTTTATAGTACTTTTAACTAAATAGTTCAATTGAAAGGTTTAATATTCGTGTAAATATAATATATCTTTAAGTATAATAGATCAATATATTTGTGAATGAAAATATCGAAACAGATTTAAGCAGATCTCGACGAAGAAATTGAGAGCGTTCCCATTCGAGCCGAACACACGAGCCTTACAAAATGTATTCAGCGTCGCCGTTGGAAACCTATTTCGACTGCCCTACCTACCAATACGTAGGGCGGGCAGCTATAGTCCGTGCACATGTAAAATAGCTTCGCCGAGTTGCGCAGGATACTCTACTTAAAATATTTATTTTATTGATTAATTTTCACTAAATTATATTATACTTATATCGCATAAGGAAGAAACAGAAATGTCAATAAATATCGTAAAATCATAAGAAGCAGGATATCGCATTTGTCAAGATAAGTACAACCAGGCATTGGCAGAGATTTCGGGTAGGGTAAACATACTGTAACGGAAATCTCTATCCTTTCTTGTAGTTAAAAATGAACACCGAAGTGGTGGTAGTCACCAAAACGGCAGCGGATCGGGCTATGCTCGGTGAAGTGAGATCCGTAGAAGAATTAAGGTTATCAATGCAGCTCTAAGGATTGCTAGATATAAGTGCAAAAGGGCGGAGCACATTGCTCGAAGGATTGACGGTCGATGAGACAGTAAGTTTCTCGAGGTACAGCCACGAAGTTCTGCGAGGCTTATTATAAAGCGGACCACCAGAAAACGCTGGATGCGGAGGGCGCAGGACTGATCGGTGTGAAGTACTTTGAGGGAACACAGTCTAGCAGAGGACGTCTATCAGCAAATTTTGACGCTGATACCGTAATACTTTATAATAGTAACAAGATAACCTGAATAGACGCCGACAGGACAGATTTGCTCAGTGTGAGACCATCGGAAAAAGATACTCGATGCTTTTGTTTCAGTAATAAAATAAAATAAATAATAATCATTCAAGCCAATTCGTAATGGTACGTAAAAAATTCTTTTTTACGTACCTTTTTATAGTTAAAAACTATAAAAATTATATAGTTAAAAACTACTTTTTTAATTCTAAAAAAGTAGTTTTTAACTATACATAATCAGAAAGATTCTAGATACAGAGTGCATTATAAAACGCACAATTTATGCTCCTGTGGATCTGGTAACAGAATCAGTGATCACTCGGACTTAATAAGACGCGGATTCGATTCCTACTAAGCTTCAGACTACAGCAAAGGTTTTATCAGCAAATTAACGCCTCTCTATGATAGGCGGACTTCGAGTACGATGAGGAGATGGATAGAGTGGTCATTACGTCTCTGTGCACTAAGGATAAAATAACAATATAATTAAACTTCGTAGGTCATATTTTTAATTGTTATTATTAAGCTTCTTGATAAATGTTATTAGTCAAATTTTTACAAACATTTTACATTACTCGACTTTAAATACGTAGTTAAAAATAAATTTTATACAAAGTAGAGCATTCTACCGCGCACAACGGCTACGAGCCGGGTACTGGGGGCTACTTCTCCGTTATATCTGCCCGTCCAAGATACATGCCTCGCATAGGCGCACTCGTGTTACCGGCAGCGTCCTGGCCAGCAGGGGCCGCGGGTGGAGGTGGGGGGCCACGAAGGGGGAGGGACGCTCCGCTGCCCCGCACTACCCTTCTGCTATGGCCCCTGCCGCCTTGCGACCACCCTGCGTCATCTAGTGCGGAGACTAGTACGCTAGGGTTAAATCGAACTATTCGACTATTTAAATATTTTAAACAAAATTTTATATTAAATTTACACAATTGTAAATTTGTTATATATTGATTTAGGACATTTTAAAAGCTTTCAATTATTTAAAATCAATGGAAATAAATACAAAAAAAATTTTTTTTTTCGCTGTGCTGAGTATTCATTTTAGTAGTATTAATTTTGATATATTAAATTGATTATAAAATTGAAAACTTATTTATTTATTAATGAATTATTAAATAAAATTTCTGAAAATATTGCTAGTGCTTGATTTAAACCGCTGAACTTTTCGCATATATAGTGTGTATATAGTGGATATTTCCGGTACAGTTTATGTTGTTTAATATAAAATGTAATCGTCGTGTGTACAGAGAAGGGCAGCCCTCGTTGTCCGGCCCGCAGCCCTGATTCTGTAGAACAGAGAACGGCGGCGTGCGTGCCTCGCTCGCTGTAAACAGCCTACCCGCGTGCGTATGTAGGGCGAATGGACGTCCCTAAGCCCCCCTCTTCCTCCCAGAGAAAGGGTGCCCCCGCTTCTTCCTTGTTCCTCCTTGTGCAAATTCCCCTGGCGATGGAAATGTGCTCAGCCACATTTTATACAATTTCTAGTCCGTGCGTTCGAAACTTTACTCGTGTCCACATCGAGCCTTATTAAACTGCTTAATTTCAACTTGGCCGTGTCGGCACTGTGGGCCCTGAACATTGAGCCGCCGTATGAATGGTTGATTTACTTATTAAGGTTGTTTGTTGTGAACAATTTTCTCGGCCGTTGACTTCTCGTTTCATTCACTGGGCGCTAACTCGTCTATTCTCACGAGTTACGAGCTATCATTATTTACCTCTTTATTGTATCCTCGAAACCCTTAAAATTTATAAAAGATCCTTGTTAATGTAAACATTTATACGTTGAACTAATAGAACATTTTACATTATAATATTTCGATGTCATTATTTTATCTAAAAACAACATCTTTATATTTAATGCATATTACTGTACTAGTTCGTCATAAAAAAGTGACCGTTCCGGGTAGTCTCCATAAGATATGAACCAATTTCCAAGTCGCTTTCAAAAGGCAGATTTGATTTTTAAGACACAAAGAATTTTTTTTAGATTAGATAAAAAAATACTATCAAATTGAATTCCACAGATTTAATTTGGAATTAAAATTTAAAAACATGAAACGATGTTCATAGAAAGTTATTACAAATAATATAAAATAATGTTTATAACTTTTTTTCAACATTCAATTGAAAATACAAGCAAAACATAAATTTCAGACTAATTAATGTGTGCTAAAATATTCTTTAATAAATCGTCTTACCTGATAACGTTAAGAATATTATAAAAATCAAAGTTTAATTATTTTAAAACGATAAAAGATATTACAATCATGTGGCAAAATTTCAGTCCTTAAGTATATATATATATTTCTGTATAGTTTATTCAATATATTAGAAGATCTAGTTATTCGGTTCATAAAAACAATCAATCGTCTTGATTCATTTAATTAATATCACAATACGATACAGCGATTTATATAATCGTTTCCAAAGAAGCTTTATTTCGGTTCCAGAATTCATTTCCCCATTGCAAGATCGTGTAGGTATTTCGTTCAAGACCATCGCTCTAGATATTTTCAGTCCTTCACGGCTTCATTGAACTTAAGACTCGCCGAATTTAAATCCACTGATACAAAAAGGAATGATGTAATAAATTCCTTTACAGCATTTTAAATTGGAAATCTTAAAAAACAAAGAAAATGTATTCTTTAATTTATTTACATTATGAAATTATGAGTTTCGAGAGCCTAAAGATATATTATAAAATAAACAAATTAGGTATAGTTAAATTTTTTGTTAATAGATGGCACGATTACGGTAATAACACTTGTAATAGTTTGGTAAAAAAAAAAAAAAAATTTTAATACATTTTTGTCACCAATAGTAAAAAATTGATAAATAATCTAAATCAATAATTTGTTTAAAGATTTTGTAAAACATAACCCTATGGTATAGTAACAGCAACTTAGAGAAATAATATTTATGATCGTGATTACATAATGTTACCGTTATGACTTTTTGTTTTTATTATAATATATATATTAGTATAATAAATAGGGCACGAATTAAAAATTCAATTTAAGAAGTTAAATATTTAAAGGCTTGCTAAACGTACACGAGCAACTATAGTGAAATTCAGTTAGCACTATCAGAGGTCATGGCGGTCGTTGTTGGAATACTTGTCATGTACAGAATTTCTGGGCTTTTAATTAAAGCTCAAGTAATTTAGAGGGCCAGGGGGTATCTGACGGTGGTTCCACGACGCGTGGCCATGTATTAAGCACAGTACTCTGCATACTCATTTAGAAATGGTTAACAGAGGTAGCAAGGGGTGGGCGACGGGGGGAGGAAGCTGGGCGATGGTTAGTTCTCTGCTACATATAAATTAATAACGTACCCATGCCGTAGCTTTGAGTAGATATAGGACGCGTGTCTGTAAAGTGGGTACCAAATATACAGGATGTTACACGTTTAGAATTAAAGATTTGTTTTAAATTTCGTATCTATGAACAACTTCTTGAATTTATGATACGTTTATTACAAATAAAAAATTGTATTTCCCCTCACATTTGTTCATGAAAAATTTATTTCTGTAGTCGAATTTGTTAAGTTGCTTTCTTTACTTAGCTGAACGTATCAGTTTGATACCTTTACTAAATAAGTGTACATTACTTATATAACACTGGAATGAAACCAGTAGTTCGCATGATTCTAATATATTTTCATACATGTCTGGCTTGCTCCAAACCCAAGTAAGGGTGTTGTTATATTAGTAATATCAATTTTCATAGTCGAGGGTGCTGTATATTCTGTTTTTTCAATATGTCACCTATAATAACAATGCATCTGCTTCATTTTAATAGTTTTATAACAAAAATGTGGTAGAGATTTTTTTATTTAACTGATTGTCAGTATTTTATCATCTCAATTGGATTTTTTTTTGATAAACTTATATTATTTATAAGTTCAATACATATACATTTTTGATCAAATAAGTTTAAAGAAGAGAAAAATTTACTTTCGTATGATGTTGGAGATCTTTGAGGAAGCCTGTGCCCAGGTATGGGCGTCGCTCGGCCGATGATTGTGATGATATAAGTAATTTATATATTTGAACTGTTCAATATTACGTAAGAAACTAGCATCAGTCTGTATAGCTAAGATGTGAGATGTAAAATTTGAGCAGAACACAGCGCACACCTATTATGAAATTTGTACACACACGTAGACCGGACACTCACACAGCTTTAGCCAAGGTACTCGGACTTAGGCGGCTGGCTATTGGGGGCGGGTGCGTACCGAATACTTGCGACGCTCACCCCGGCTTAAATTCCCGTATTAATAATATTATGTATCCGCTGTGCGTGGATTTTACAACGCCGACGTACGACGCACTTACCTATTATTCATTATCCACATTTTTCAACCGTAGCTACATTGTAATAAAACCATTATCTGCTAAAAAAAAAACAACTGCTAATTTAAATCAATTCAAGTACCAAGCATAACACTGGAAGACTTCACAGCGAACTTAATCTGGACAAATACGAATTGAAATGATAATAAAAAAAGTTTTAGGTACTGGAATCTATGGTCCTCGGATGTCTGCCAACAGACTCTTCTCGTGCTCATGAATGCTGTAAAGAATTCGAAACGTTGGTTGTAATAAGTAGTTAAATTAACGTTTTCCCTAAAAATTTATTTCGTAAGAAGGAATATATCTTCGTAACTTCTGACCGTGATATATAGTTTTAATTCATTAAATGATTTAGTAGTAGAGAATTCTTTCTAATTGGTATACGCAAACTGAAATAAGATGTAGCGAATCATTTCGAACGTAACTGGAAATACTTAGAAACTAATTTTTTTTTTATTTCGTTGTTGATTGACAAAGAAATAATGAACTTCATATAATTAGAATGAGTTTGACGTAAATTGCATGTTTTAGTGGCCAACTAGCTTCTCCAGCGGATGCACTAACGTAAAAATTGTTATTTTGGTAGTATTTGTGTTATTTGACTTTGTATATTTATTCGGTCTGATTCTACAAAGTTAAGACTACACATTCCCAAAACCTGTATTAAACTAAATTAGTCAGCTTTCTAACGAAATTCTGTAAATCAAGAATTATGTGATTCGATGATGTTTAGTTATTTTAAAATGTTTTAATTTTCAATATCTTAAGTATTTAATTATTTGTAGAAACTAAAACTTGGGAAAAAATAAATTAGTGAATAAACTTCAGACAATAATACACCTTGTGCCGTTGGGATAAAGTTCGTATTATACTAATTGTTCGTGTGTGGTGCGAACAGAAAATTCAACGTAAAAACTTGAGCGAGTGACGACGCTACCACGATTTTTGCACTCGCGTCTAAATTAAGAAATTTACGTTAATAATTAATCAACGCAAAAAGGATTGTCAGCCGCTTGGACAGTGAAGCAACCCCTCTTCCAATGACTAAATTGAAAAGGGTAAATCGCTGTTTAAAAATTCAATGAGTGACTAAACTCTTGCCATGATGTGTCTTCGCTTGCGGCCGGCGAGCCGGTCTGCACTTACATGTATCTTCATACTTTTCACTTTTATGAGCTTGTCTCCAACAAATGTTTGAAAAGGAAAATTATATGCACATCCACTCCGCTTCTATCACAATACAATAAATTTTTTTTATTATTTAATAACGCTCTGATATGTGCTAATCAGTCATTAGTGATTCTGACCATTATTATTTTTAACTACGACATATTTGACTACCGGAACTCAACAACATTCCTTGATCAACAGTTTAGCAATATGAGATTAGTTATTCAGGTGAGTTTAGAAACACCCTACAGGTTAGTACATCATTTTTAGAACAAATTGTGAATATAGTTTTATGCGAGATAAAGTATTGAACAAAAAAATACAACAATTTGTGGCTTGTGGTATTGATAACATTGAACAAAGTTGTAATCACAGAGCACAGTACTATTACTAAGTTAATACTTAAAATATACGACGGAAATATTGACTTAACTCTTCACGAAAAAGAAAATGCACAAAGAAAATTAATTAAGAAGTTTTGAGATTAAATTAAACTAACAACTAAATTACATTACTTTTTATCAAATATTTATAGTAATGGATAATTAAAGCGTTTCATCTTGTTACGTACACAGTGCCGAAATTAATATAGAACCTTATGCACTTCCGATAGGATTGAATTTACTAAGAAATTTCATTGAACCTTTGTAAATTCGTTATCCATTGAAAAGTATGTTATTCCTTCAGAAACCAAGACATAGAATAGATTTAGAGGAGTTTTAAGAAGACATTCATCCAATATTTTTTAAAGAAGATTAAATTATTTTCAATATTATTGCTGATATTAAATTTTGTTTTTTTAAAGAAGTTGTTGGTTGAAATTCGCATTAGGGGATAAGTTTAATATCCCATTTAGTGCGAATTTTAAGTATAACATATATAAAAGTATATATTTTAAGATATAAGAAAGTTAATGTTTCCGAGGTAGGTTTGCTTTGCGGAGTCTGTTCGAATCCATTTACTGCTCTAAATTATGCGTAAAACGTCCATTTGACGCTCACCCCTCTTCCCTCTTATCGCTTGGACAGAAACGGACGGGGAGCCTCGGGCGGGGGTACCGGACTAGGGCAAATTGGGGGGTTTTCAACCCCCTAAGTGAGGGTGGTCCAAAGTCCACCTCACCCTTTAGCTACCCTGAAGTTCCATCTCTCACACCTATAAATTCGGCACACACATTTCACCCCATCGGGCGGGGTGGCCCATGGCGTACCAATCCTTTCGCAGCGGCTCTGTCACACTCGCTAGGCCGCCAGTGACCTCCACTACAAATTAATATTCAGAAATGTTGCCGTTCCGATCGTTAATCATTGCCGTCTCTGCTTTTGATCTCGAATCAGCGGATGAATCAACTTGTAGAGACTACCACTCTATTCCAACAAAAACCGTAGCACAATCGTCTGGTAAGTGGCTCCACTAACTTTTATGAAGGAATTTATTTAAAAATAAAATGGGTTTATCACTGTGTTCCACAAGTGCTGGTCGGCAAAATTTTTATGAAAATTGTCTGTCTTTCACATATTAGAATTTGGTTTGACTTGTTATTAGATTTGAGGTGGAATGTAAATGTAAACGAATGAATGGTTACTACTATAAGTTAACATTCGTGTACCATTTCAATGAAAGCGACACGCAACTTTGCGATGCTATGTAATTAAGCAATAATTTTTTTGTGCTCATTTTATCGTGTTGACAATAATAATAGTTTTATTCCGTTTCAACACGGAAAGACATAAATTTACAAACTATTGTAATTGTATCACTAAATTATAACGCAAAGAAAGAAATGGAATTATATTCATTCAACATGAAGAATAACTTTACGTTGTCTTTGTGTTCGTTACTTAAAGGAGCAAAATAAATATGTTATCCTTAATTTAAGTTATAAGATTGATTAATAAACTTTTTAATTTATTGTTAAAAAAAATATGGACGAGGCAAATGTTTATAGAAAGCGATATCTAAAGAGGACGGTACAAAAATGGGAATGCGGTAATGCTTTCGCTCAGTGCCGCTAGGTGGCGGTATAAGTTATAAAATGGTTAGATAGCCTTTAAATATATATTTAAAGCTCATATATTCATTTTAAACGTTGTAAGTTATATAGTAAAGATAAATTAACTAATAAACCAACACTTTTAATATTTATAGAAAAGTAAAATAAAAATTTCTGTACACGAACGTTTAGTTTATTACTGTTCATTCTGAACCCAATAACTTAGTAATAGAAACTATAGGCGTAGTGATTTATTACGAAATTTTTTGTGATTTTAAATTTGAGATTAAATGTTGTCTTAACAAAATAGATTGTGCGGACCGTCGCTTTAAATCACTGGGTATGTGAAAAGTTTACGCATAGTTTTTTCTATTCTTAAACAAGGATTCTCAAATTTTACGGAGTTAACACTACTCTAAAAACACGAGACAGTTTCTTTGATGATTGTGATTACTGTGACAAACTTCGATTAATGACTTATTAATCGAAGGCTGCCTTTTGAAACACGACTAAATACTATTATTAATGTTTTATTTAAATAAAAACCACTTTTTCCATAAATTTATTTATTATGACAAGAATAATCGACATCAACGATAGTTAAACTATATCTAAATTAATGTTCAAACTATTGTATTATCAGAAACATTTATATTGTTGTTAGTTTTTTTTTTATTTAATGATACGAAGAAACTATCGAGACGTTCACCCGATAGTAAGCAATAAGTCTGCCCATAACAACGTACCGATAGGATAATATACACAGCATCACATTGTTCTCTTGTGCTCAATTTCATACATAATAACTGATGAAATGTAAACGGGACTAATTAAAATGATACCCTTTTTTAGTCATTAGTGAAGCCAAGTCTCATCAGGTCTTTTGCGCATTTCAAATTAGTATTAAATATTTTAAATTAGTTTTAGATAATAATAATTATCAATTATAAGTATTAAAGATTTAGTTTTGATATGTCGTTAAGTAGCAAAATTTTGAAAAAATATCACAAGTTTGGGAAGCGGTTGCTAAAAAATAATGGTGGCGCCATAGTGACGCCAGATTTGTTCGCAGGTACGCTGTTGCTTTTCCGCTAAAGGTAACACAATAACATCTGATTCTTAAAAACTAAACGAAATTATGCGTATCATCACTAACAATCTAATTACATTTGTAACTTAGCGTTATATTTAAATACTGTCATATCTGTAACGTTAAGTGATGTATTATTTTCTTGATGATTTAACTGCTGACTTTGATCGATCAGCTAATCTAAAAGTCTTGCAAAGCAAAGTAACATTGGCTCCACCCGAGACTTTTTGGTCAAGAGCTTTAATTGATTTCGTTAAAAGGTATTTATTACCAAAATTTGTTGCTTTGAAACTTACATCGTCTCTTTTGATCTCTTTTAACTCGTCATTGTATGTTTGTATGTTAAATTCCTCGTTAGATGTTGAAGAACTACATCTATAGTTACAAACAACGTCTACTCGGATGACCTGCACTGTTTCCGAATTTTCTGCTTTCAAAATAGTAATACTTTTTCTTTTACCATTTCTGTGAAATGCTATTTTTGAATCATCAACGCAAGTTTCATTAGATTCAAGCATATTAGGCTTTGTACTACTTTTGTGCTGATCAACTTCGGTTGACGTTACTTTTTTTTTATCGGGTTTTGTTTCTTCTCCTTTTTTAAAGTCGACTTGCACTGATTTATTTTGCTTAAGTTTATTACCAAAATTATGCAAAAATATGCTTGACTTAGCAGAAGACGGCCTCGATCGCTCATTACTGACGAAGTACTTAGCATAATCCTTTAAATAATAGCAAGTAATTTCGGAATCTCGATCTTCTTCGCTATGAGAAACATTTTCATCAACAAGCTGTTTAACAAACATTCTGTGTTTTTGACCATCATTGACCGCCTTATATTTAAAACTAGTGCGTGGTCTTTCGCAATGTAGTGGTTCACCTTTAAATTGTAATGTTTGCACGGAAAGGTAGATGTCGTCGACATCATGTCGATTACTCGCACCGATACCAGTTGCCTTAGTATCACTATTGATGTACTCGGTAGAATGGAACCTATAAAATTCAAAAATTAACATGTATACAAATTCATATGTATTAAACATATTTTAATAATAGAAGTTTAAGTATAGTTTACTTAGAGAATCGCGTCGATTTTAGCCTTTAGAAAAAATACAAAACTAAAGCTAAAATAATACATTAAAAAGAGATTATTCTCTTTTTGATGTTTTTATAAGTGTATGTCCGATGCAACCTTTGTGCTTTTATCTATTATTTATCCAACAAAGTAAGAGTTGAATACTTTTGTAATATGTTAGACCATCCAGGATTTTCTTCGAAATTAGGATCCACTAAAATTTTTTGGCAATATCTCCGGGGTTTGTCGTGACGTGGCTCTGATTTTATTTTACTTCTTGCCCTCTCCTGCAAATGGACCTTAGTGCACTTCATCGATTACTTTAGTACTGGAAAAAAAAACTTTGCTTTATTATTATTTCGCAATATTTTTCACGTTTAACCATTTTAACTAAGCACATAAAAGTGTAGTTAGGAGAAGCAGTTATAATAGTGGTGTCATAAAAGCGTGACGTTAGGAATAAATGTAACAATAGAATAAGGACAGAATAGAAATAGTCGCAAAGAAACAAAAAAGAGAAATATTTTTGTTTATTTAAAAGTAAACTCACAAAAGCTCAAAGTAATTTCTATAGTTTTATTTTGATGATAACAATATTTAAGCCAACGTTGGAATATGGAAATAAATAGGTTTACGTTCTGATTTACATTTTACTTACTAACATCAAAGTCGCATAGTTATCGGAAGTTAGATTTAATCAAGCCTGAAGTTTTTAATATTTTACATATTTAAGGTATATCTATAATAATGTCCCTGAGTTGAGATAACAAGATAATAATTCTTTAACCTCGTGTTATATTATAAGTATTTAAAATACCACGTGAAATCTTTTGTAAAAACTTTGAATTAAAGTTGCAGTTGTTTTGAAACTTGATGAGAAATTATAATGTTAAATCTATAATCAAATTTATCGTTTCTTATACTGTGATCATGCTTTTAAACTATAGTAAAAATGTATCTAATATAAACAAATTACTTAATTTAGTTCGTCTATAGTATAAATTAAACAATTGTATCATAGTTATAATAGTATTATTTACGTTCTATTAAAACGACAGTTTGCCAAATTAGCAATTACTCGATACCATTCCGGTAAGGCTTTGTTGTTCATACCAATGCATCATTGTTTGAAACCTTTTCATCCTGAAGCAATTAAGTCAAAAGAAATCTTGCCATACCTTTACTAAAGCGAGACGGGTGAAAATATTTTTTGAAGCTATTGATAGAGGCACTACAATGCCGGCAGGATGGTGTATTTGATCTAACAACGTAGCGGTCCACATGTTCTTGAGGATCGCTTCACCAACGATGCAAAAAATGTTTCTCTATTCTTTTGCATGAGGCGACTTGGTAATTTTAATTTTTGTAAATATAATTTCTAAATTCAATATTTTATCTCCTAGCCTTTAAATTATGTACCAATATTTAACACGAATAGCGTTTATTTAAAAACCACATTTAACCGCAATGTTAAATACGACCGTGAGAGGTGCGGCTACGATTCTCAGTGAGCTTGGGCTTCCGCTTATGGAAAATATCATTAGGAAATATGATTGCGATGCTTCAAAAACAACAGATTTTACAGACAGATTACATTCACCAACCATCACATGGCCAGTGTGGTGAATAAATAGCCTTGACACTGACAAGTAACGACAGAGTGTTAACAGTGGGAACAATAAGAAGGCTGTTTATGTATTTGATATCTAACTGCGACATTTTAAAAGTCATTATGCGGGGGTATAATTACAATATTCAGTTAATACAGAAAGCGTTTTTATCCCCGACTAAACTTGTAGTCCGGTTAAATGTCAATCAGTCACGCATCCTTCAAGCATTTATTCAATTTATGTTAACAATATATCTGTCAATTGGTTAACGTACATAAGGATAATGTGGTACGAAAAGTTTAAATTAATTTTTTGCGTGTGTCAAATACTTTCAATCCTTGTATAAAATCCACGCACACAGAACCAAAATAATAGGCACAGCTGGCACATTAATAGGAAGACACGCACACTGCAACAGCCTTGGTGCATCCACTGCACACGGACATCTTTCGTCACAAAAAACGCATTATTATTATTCTGGAACGGAAGATCTATCCTGTTCATAGAAATATCGACCTTATTCGGATGCTTCAGTAGAGCATTGCAGTTAAATGTAGGCTGTTCGTAAAAGTTTAAATCCTTGGATGCAATATATTATTATGAACAGCGATATAGCATTTCGTGCTTCCATAAAAGGACACAATATCGCTTGTAGGCAAGTTAGAAGGAATTTAAGTTATATAACTTTGAAAAAAAAACTACGTATCTTGCAAGGCGCCAAATGCGTCTTGCACTACGCCTACGGATTCAAGTGAATCATGTGGAGCTTGAACCAATGTTATGTTCAACATTTAATATTTTTTTATAGATACCGCCACGTGGTCATTTCAACACCGACTGCTTTAATACTTTACTAAACATTCATATTCCGTGTAAATAACAAAAATTACGAAATCTTTTTGCGGGTTATTTTTAATCGTATTATTCAACCAAATGAATTTCCGTCAAAGTCCGTAATGTAAAGAAAGACTTACAGAAACAATGGTTCCGTAAATTCTATAGATGGTTTTGTAAAAGATTGTCCGCATAAAATGAAAGAAACTGAGACAATGGGACCTGTAATTTAAAAATTACGATTATGAAACGAAAATTCAATTAAGTAAATGTACAAAATATCAACTAGACGATCAACTCGGTGTCAGGGTTTTATTTAACTAGCTAATATTAACTAACCTTTGCATTAACCTGTATAAGCGATGACATGATAAATAACAAAGAAAATCCACATGTTAACCTGTAATTGTAAAGTCCGAGAATTAAAAAAATATATATATTGTTGTTGTTATCTCAGATGTTCCTGAATAGAACCCGTCAAACAAGTTGACCATGACCATACAACCTGACACTAGGGTAGTCGAACAAAAGAGGGTCACTATTCAGGATATGTTACAACTACCGCATCATAAGTCGTCGTGAATTCGGGTCAGTATTATCATTTCAATAAAACCTCAAATTATATTTACATATTCCTTATTATCTTCATTCTTTATAACGAAATTTACCTGTTTCTATGCTGATTTCATTATCAATTTTGTTTTATGTTAGATTAATGTTAAATTAAATTGCTTCAATATTTCCGTTTAAAGAACTTACTCTGACTTATATCTTTTCCCATGGATCGTTCTTTATGACATAACTCGAAAGTCGGTTATCGAATTTTTTTTTCAACCCTTGTGCACTGACTGCATTCATGACCCCTTTGCCCCAAAATCTATCATAGATCAGACAAAGCCGGCTGCGCGAATATGTAGCAGTGAGTAAATAAAGGGATGATATATTATGAAGGTTGATGTGATTAAAAAAAACCATTTCCCTTAGCGATGTCAAGGTGCGTTGTTATTAGTGATGTATGTAATCTCAAGAGTATCGACAATTTTTTTCTTTCTGCACTAATATCGATGGTTCCGTTTTAACTATTAATAAAGTGCAGAGTAAAATCTAACACATTACACACAAAATCAATAAAAAAAATCGTGAATTCAAAAACTTTTAACATAATAAAATTTTATTAGTAGTTCCTTATAATAAAATAAAATAAAATATAAAATAAAAGTAAATAACATAATTAGTTAAATATTTTACCGTTTGCTGGATTTACTTTGATGTAAATAATAAAACTATAATTTGAAATAGTAAAATCGATAATATTCAAACGAGGACATCACTAAATACTCTCAGGTGAACGTAATCATTGTGGGAACCATTACATCTTTCTCTTTCACATAATACGTCTATCCCTATCAGAATTGGATCGCTAGATACTTTAGATGCAAAAGAAATATTTTGTCATTGTGTAATGCATAGAAAATTAAATAATAATGTTAAATATACAACATGGACTATGAAACTTTAAAATTATTTTCGTCAAAGATATTTATAACTTATAACTATAACTGCAGAGCAATTTAATTTACAGTTAAAAATATAATAAAATACTTGGTGCTACAGTCATTTCAAATTTTGTTGAAGAGCTTGTATGAAACCGCCGCCATGTCAATCCGTATACAAAACCAAACTACGAGATCTATCCAATTGCAGCGAGGAGTGCGTCAAGGAGATGTAATCTCTCCCAAGCTATTTACCGCTGCACTGGAGGACGTCTTTAAGCTTTTGGATTGGAACGGGTTTGGCATCAACATCAATGGCAAGTACATCACTCATCTACGGTTTGCCGATAATATACTCGTCATGGCGGAGATATAGAAGACCTCAATATAATGCTCGGTGATCTCAGCAGTCTCTCAACAGGTAGGCCTTTATATGATTATGTCCTAGACGAATATCATATCCAATACTCATGTTCAGCCACCCAGTGATATTTGAGAACGCAGCATTCGAAATTGTTGACGAATACGTATACCTGGGCGATACGCTCCAATTAGGTCGATCCAATTTTGAGAAAGAGATAAACCGCTGAATCCAACTGGGATGAGCAGCGTTCGGGAAACTTCGCAAGGTCTTTTCGTCCAAAATCCCTCAGTGCTTGAAGACCAGTCTTCGAACAGTGCGTGTTGTCAGTGATGATCCACGGCTCCGAAACTTGGTCGCCAACTATGAGCCTTATAAGAAAGCTCAGAGTCACACATAGGGTGATGGAGTATCCCTGCGTGATAAAAATAAAAAATAAGGAGATCCGCAGAAGAACTAGATTTACCGAAATAGCCCTACGAGTCGCGAGGCTAAAATTGTAATGGGCGAGCAACATAGCTCGTAGAATCGATGGACGTTGGGTTTGAAAGTGATGGAATGTCAAATCCGCACCTGAAAGCGCAGTGTTGGCAGACCCACCATTAGGTGGACAGAAGACATAAATAAATCACTGGGAGCCACTGGATTCAAACAGCGCAAGTCCGTGGTTTTTGGAACACATTACAAGAGACCTATGCCCATCAGTGGACGTCTATCGGTTGAAATGATGATGATGATGATAGTCATTGCCTAGAACACTCGTACATATATACAAATACTGTTTAACGTGGTGCTTATGCTTTTACATCATAATATACTCTTGTATTATTCTGGATTAAAAGAAATAATATATCTATAACGATACTCCTGGATATTGAGATGATTTTCTATATTAGATTTTATTGTAGAAATGCAAGAATCTCAAAATAATTTTGATATACAGCTTCCTTACACAGGCAAGAAGCAACTGTTTAGAGCAACTTTTTCTAAATTAAATAGATTATGGTAATATGTGGCTCATGCTGGTAAGTATTCCAGTTATATTTATTCGATGGACTGCCAAAACAAGTAAGATGTTCACCTGGTAACAGATCAACCCTGAACATGCTGCCAGTTAGGATGACTTACAGTGAACCACATTGCGTTCTTAGCTTCAAGACAAGATGTTAAGTCTCATAACCCCAGTAACTGCACTAACTACAAAGCCCTTCGTACCATAATACAATACAATAATGTTTGGCGGCAAAAATAGAAGCTGCGGTGGTAGTTGTCTCCGAAAACAAGACCTTCCATCAGTCGAGCGTTGATAAATAAATGTAGTGTCATAACTCTAAGCGACGTGTTTGGCAAATTTTTGCAAGTCTGCTAGAAGCAGTATTAAGCTGGTAGAGTTGTTCTTTCTTACATCCTATCTTTAGTATTAATTATTATAATGCTTAATTTTTGAAAAATTCTTTAACTTTGCGATTATATTAACAGTAAATAATGGGGTAATTATTTGTAGTCGGTGCTGCGATTAATTTATTCATGAATAGGATGTTGCGTGCAAAAGCTTCGTGAATTCCGCGATTAGCAAATGTTTATATCCATCACAGGTTTTACTATGCGACTATAATAATGCAGAGTTTACATAATTGTTATTTCAGTACTTGCCAGTTTTACTTCGAAATAACTTAAAAATTTAGGGTGTAGTAAAAAAAAAATGTGTTAGTAGTTTATGCTGTAGTGTAAGCAAATTAATCTCAATTGGATAAGCGCGAATCTTTTAAGATTGAACTTCAGAACACGTCGTGGATAACTAAAATTCGACTGTTTCCTTGTGAGTGAAGGTCCTATATCCCAACAGTGGGAACATAGAGTTATATATTTATATATATATACAACTTAGTTCTTCGACATCTTGGCAAGCATTATCAAGTTGCTCGTACGTTTGTTTGATATACTAGTTAAATGGCATTTACAGAGTTTACAAAATTTACGAACAGAACTACACTTTATAGAATATATTTTTTTTTTGTTTTCAACAGGTGAAAATACTTTTATATACTGTCTTGTTGAAATTGCCGACATTAAATACTGCAGTGCAGTAAAATTAACTGTAGGTGCTGACAATGAGTCGTACAACGATCGGCCTCTTTGTCGGTTGTCTTTGTTAAATTCAAAGGCGCCGCTCGCTACGCGTGTTTGCCTTGGGAGCATTAAAAATCGATTTCTATGTGAAAATACAACTTACAAATTATCCTCTTAATGGCAAGTTTCACAATCAATAGTGATAATCACATAGGCTTCAGTGGTCCGTGATACGTGATGGTAAACGATGAGTGTAAGTTCTCTTATTTGAACTCCCAAATCTATACTTCTTATACAAACCTCTCCTTCTTCTATCAATTGGTGTATGAAATAGATCGTTTTCAATAACACTAGTGGCGACTGTTCTATAGTAATATGCTTAAACTTATTAATGTTGTTGACTGCTTGTTTTAAATCCTTTACTTTACTATCTTGAATGTAATAGCAAACCTCTTACTTGCATTTGAAAGTTAACTTCGTATTTTTCGTGTTATCTCGATTTTTATACTAAAAAATTTTTCCAATACTTTCCGTTAAAAGAGTGTCTTAAATTTTTTTTAATATACTTTGAAGACTCATCACTGATATCTTTTTATTTAGTACTCTAATTATACTGTTATATATATAATAATAAAAAATAAAAATATAAGTTATAATATAATTTATACTGTATTTATACATTGTAATATTAAACTTAAAAACTACTGTGAAGGACTTAGAACCATTATTTTTTCAATAAACATTAGTTTTTACTGACAAACAAAGAAACACAATACATACAAATTATACTAAAGGGTATGTGATAATTACAAGAAATTACTGTATTTGTTATTCACATTCATACAACACGTGCCAAAATAACATATTTAAGAGTTTTTGATTGTACATTCAAAATATCTACTTAAAAAGTGATGAAGATATATATTGCACTAAATGTCAGAGTTGGAATCCACCGCTGGGACTCTGAGCTTTCTCTTACTATAACAGAATCAGGATCAATCTATAACGCAGGCTATATACGGATTGCTGGTGTTAACATTTCATGAAGATCAACTATTATAATATGAATAAATAAATATACACGGATAGTAAAACGTAGGTCGGGATCAAATAGTATTAAATGCGCAATTTAATATTCCTTTAAAATACCTTTTCTAATGAATATAATACTAAGTTAAGCTAAGCTATTTATCTTAAGAATTTTCGAAACGTCACATTACAGTACTATATTAAAAAATACATATATATATTTATATAATGAGAGAAAATATACGGCTATAGTTAAGAACTGAAAAGATCGTATGCAATTATTGTGGTAATAAAAATAATTATCAAATTTTTCAATAATTATATTTGTAGAGGATCGGTGAGGGAAGTAAGTGCAAATTTTTCAAGCTCAAATTGTGGTAATAGCACGAGGACTCACCACGGCGCTGGCACACCGTCGGTGTCTGCCACCCGACTACGAGGGCTTACCGTACACCTATCATAGTTCCGTGATATGAAACCGCGTCCATGATTAGGTCGATAAACAAGCCCTCATAAAGTTAAAACAAGTATTTTATATAATCATACTAAAAAACAAAAAACGATATCTGATTAAAATATTTTAAACACTATAACACTATTTTTGATGTTTAAAAGCAATTAAAAGGTATGTAACACTTACGTTAATATTTATATGCTTTGAAAGTCAATTTTGCTTTTTTTTATTTGTATATAATTTTAATTTCGTGATTATATTTTATATAATTATGAATATGAACAAGAATCCAGAGAAGATTTAGAAAAACCCAAACTCACCTTAACCTGAATTTGAAGTCCAAGATGTGAAAGGAAAAGTTTATTGATTATATTTTTATACAGCTATCCACTTCTATTGCTACAAAAGTTTTTATATTCTAGACTCATGCTACATTGACACATTTCATGCCATGTGGACGTATTTATGAGACTGATAAATGTATTTATAGATAACGTTTACCTTCACTACTAAAAAGTTTTAACAACAATCAATGTAAAGTATTTTTATAAATATCTATACATGATAAACTTGTAAAATATTGTGATACCCAACAATAGTGTAATAGCGGATTCGGAGCTACTGTATCACATTCACATTCACAATCCACAGGCAATAAGACTGTTATCTATTTTATTGTATACTTTAGCTAATTTGTTATTTAATTGTACTATATCCTATTTACATGATAATATAATGCAAAAGATATTTCAGGACGCTAATCTCCGAAACCATTAGGCCGCTCACCATAAAATTTGGCAAGATATGGATTTTGTGTTGCAAAAAGTTTTCATACTAGCCGCTTTATTGTAACTTGGTAATAGATAGCGCTGTAGCATTTTACCACCACAAGCAAATTTCAACTTAACGTTTTCTATTCAGGATTTGATTCTAGCTTATGTATTTATTAAAGTTTGAGGAGCACTTTAACTGGTGTGTTTACTACGCTACTGGGACTTAATATATCTCAGGGTGGCAAGCGTGACGATAGTTGTTACCTACGTCCAAACATATGCTAACACGTCAACGTCTGCGAAGGACTTAAGTCTAATAGTATCTTTATATTTTTCTAACAACTGGTGAAATAAAGGCGACGATGGGAGGAAAACAATAAAATGTTTATTTATTTATTTCACATAAGATATGGACTTGCAACATTTATCTCTCTAAAGCCGATCGTACTTAATTGCAAGTAAAAAAAAAACTAAGCAAGCGACCACCCATAATGCAGTCGCCATTATTCAGTATCTCCTTCGCTCTTACTATTTCGGGCATACTCTATGCTCTTTTATTTATTTGAAATATTAAATAGTTGTCTGTTTTTATTATTGACATTTTGAGGGTGGTCTCAACAACATTCGCATTAGTATAATGTTAAAATTTATCAATAGATAGATTATAAATAAAGATCATGAAATGTCTATACGAAAACTGTACAGTATGAATTAATTATTGATACCTATATATTTGTATACATAGCTATGAATAAAAAGTAATATGACGGGGTTACGTATTATTATAATATATCGGTTAAGATATATTTAGCATTAATTATTTTTTTTAAAAGTTAAAGCATCGGTATAGGAAGGGCGGTAACCGATGTTAGTTAAAAGGTTTATATACATTACTCACGTCGCCTGGACCTTGACATGGGAACTTGACCATGTTAGAATCTACAGTAGGCTTCAAACACGAACAGAGGTTGCACATAACTTGACCGCCTATAGGAGGTTTAATGTTACTCACTTCGTTATTCTTATATATATATACTCGTAGTTTCTAGTCTGACCGCTCCTGATTGTTTCTATGTATTACAATTACGTTAAAAAATAGTAAATAAATTCGTAATGAAAAAGTTATAACATGATTAAATGTTAAAATTTGTTTCCTTATATAGGGTGGCGCAAAAATAACCTTATAAAAACATCATAACACAAACATTATAACACAGGTAATAAGGTACTTTTTATAAGGTTATTTTTGCGCCACCCTATACTACGCGGCTAAACATCTTATATCAGGCGACGAGCGCAATGTGGTGCAGTGCATACCATCCTGACTGGCGCCACTTTGTTATGGGCGGGCGTATCACTTACCATCAGTTAAACCTCCCATTTATCTCGTTTAATTATATATAAAAATATATTACATTTTATATACGAAACGTGGTATACGACACAGAAGCTTGATCCATTTTTGTTTGAATCTAAAGTCCTGGAAGAAACTTCTGGTCTATCTGAGATTCTCTATGTGTTAAACGCAGCTTAAATAAATTTTAATACATAGCTTTATAATTTACTTAATATGTAATTTAAAACGAAACTATTAGGGGATACACAAAGTATGAAACGGCGAATGAGTCATAGATCTTTAAGTGTATCTTGTACAAGGTTATTTTTGGAAATGGTTTATTTAAATTTTTGGGGTGCCTATTTAAAGCTACTTTATGGTTTAAAATAATAATGATAAATGTTTTCTGGCTGTGCATACACTTCAAAGAATCTGTTGTTTCGCTTTTGATTTTACAAGGAAGCTTTAAGCTCCATTAAAACTAGTTTCTTTTTTTACGCAAATAATTATTGTTCTATTAAAAAAGCAATTTAATTATGACAAGTGTCTAAGTCAGGAAACCGCAAGAAAAGCTTGTTCAGGATATTGTATACATAATCATTTCTACTTTATTTATAAAGTTGTAAGGTTTATTATAAGTTTTCATGTAATGAGTGGCCAAATTATCTGTTTCTAAGAAATATTTTTATTAAAACGTTAATCTTTGTTATTTAAGGGGTCGTTTGGATAATTAATCAATGTCTCTGCAGACGTGAGGCGTCAGTCCCGAGGCAACAATGATTGCAATGGTGCAGTATTCGATTGCCACGCAACATCGCGTTCATATTGCGATCAGCAATCAACATCTTGCGGTTTTAACAGCACTGAACTCCGTGCAAGTAATGCCCTTTCCACCACACAAACATATACATGTATATTGTATATATGTAGTATGACAGTATAGGTAGAATAAATATATACATATACACCACAGGACATAACAAAAAGGGATACGTAATTGTTCGTATAGATTTAGTTTAAGTAAATAATATAATATCAACAACAAGATTTAATCATTTGTCGAAGTTACGAGAAGGGCGAGATGTACCCCTGGATGGTAGTTAATACGCCTGTCCATAATAAAGAGGATCTAGTAGAGATGATATACACTGCAACACTTTGCACTCATTGTGCCAAGACATGATATGTTCAGCCTTGTTACCCCAGTAATCTAATGATTACGATACAAAATTTTGACGGCATAAATAGGCGCAGCGGGAGTATCTTCTCTACCCACCCCTTGTAGTCATTCGAATAGATAAAAAAAAAACACAAACGATATTAGTAGTTTATGTAGCAACATACAACTATATAAATAAAATTTATTATTCACCTGTTTCATAAATGTCTGAAAAATACATAAAAAAAATATTTATTATAGATTAATCATTTATATATATATATATATATATTATTAGCAAAAAATAAAAAAATATTCTATTCGAAATGGCCACCTTTGGCTTTTATACAGGCCTTTAATCTGTTTGGCCGCGAATCTATGGATTTACGCACTGTTTGCAAGGGACCGTCTCCTTCGAGGCGACGTGCGTCCTCGCCGGGACGCCGCCGTGGGATCTCGAGGCGGAGTCGCTGGCGCGTGTGTACTGGCGGCGGAAGTGCGCTCTCGAGCGGGGCGAGCGTCCGTCGCCGGACGAGGAGGAGACGTGTCGCCGAGAGAGGCGCCTGGACGTGCATCGGCGATGGGAGTGGCGACTCCGAGACCCGACGCACGGCCGCCTCACCGTGAAGGCCGTCCGACCGGTCCTCGAGGACTGGCTGGATAGGGACAGCGGAGTCCTCAATTTCCACCTGGTGCAGATACTCACGGGGCACGGTTGCTTCGGGAGCTATCTGCACCAGCATCATTGTAGCGGTAGGACGGACGAGGCGTGCGACGAGTGTGGACACCCGGTGGACACATCGTCGCACACCTTGGCCGATTGCCCGCAATTCGGGGGGCATAGGGCCGCGCTCGTAGCGGCGTTAGGGACTGACCTCTCGCTACCGGCTGTGGTCCGGATCATGGTCGGAAGCGAGGCGTCGTGAGATGCGGTATCGAGTTTCTGCGATATCGTCATGTCGCAGAAGCGAGAGATCGAGCGTCTTAGAGAGCGGGCGCCGAGGGGGCAGGAGGCGGTCGTAGTGCGCGGACAGCTCGTCGCTAACGGGCGGAGCCGAGCGCACGATCGCCGCTTGCCTCCTTAGGCAGAGGAACCTAGCGCCGCGACCGACAAGGGCCGTCGGTCCGGCGCCCCCCTTGGAAAGGGTTCCTGGGGCGTATCTGGCGACGCGTCTCGTATTCCGACGCGTCGCCGCGTAGTGTAGGGATTTTGTCAGTTGGGAGAGATGCTTCACATCTCTCCCCGAGGCGGGCCCGTTCGATCCGGGCACCGAACGGGGGTTGCGGAAGAACTGTTTCGTGTTATCCCGCGACCCTCGTGCATTTATTTGCGGAAGTGATGGAATACCGTGTGAAGCTTTTTAGTCGGTTGGAGTCCGACACTACCCCGCTACCGGTCCAGTAGTGGGTACGGGGTGTGCGTTCCGTTAGCATTTTGTTACACACGTTAATAAAAAAAAAAAAAACCGTTTGCAAGGGAAATTTCCACCACCGCCACCGCTTGCTCCAAAGATTTGATTGGATGGTCCTGCTAGAAAGTCCACGGTATATTTTTAAAAAATGTATTGCTGAGAGGTTTCACCACCTGCTTATCGCGACAGATTTGTTCGTTTTATGGATTCACTTTCTTTAATTATAAAGATTGATTTAGAGCATGTCCTGTATGTCGACGAGAAGCACCGAGCTTCAGGTCTTGTTTTATAATTCGCGACAGAGTCCCAGCGAGAATCTTCATTTCTCACGATAAGATTTTTTGCTTCCTAATGGGGTTTTAACGAATTCTGGCTTTAACAACATTAACAGCCTTTGTAGTTCTAACAGCACGCGGCCGCCCCGATCTTTTCTGGTCTTCGACAGAGGAAGTGTTGTTGTATCTGTTGTTAGTACGATTTACGAACATACGGCTGATACCAAGCTTTTGAAGTGTCTGGAATATGACCGACGGCTCCATACCCACTTTGTGCAAAGCGATCACTGCATTGCTATTTCCTTGAACACCCCATTCTATATTGTAATTTGATAATGGACACGAAAAAATATGTGAAATGGCGCAAAATCGAATGAAGTTTTTAAAATAATATACGTGTTCCAAATTCAAAATAATTAAAAAGTTGAAAAAAAGAAAAGTTTTTATGTAACAGTATTTATGGCCAGACTAGTTATATACTTACATATATCGTCTATTATTATGTTTCAAAGAAATTCTTTTGTTTCTCAAATTTTATTTAAATTATCATCTTTTTTTTTTAAATTTATTGAATCGTCGAGACGAGCGGGTTGGTCACCTAATGGCAAGTGATATGCCTTTTTTTTGTTTAACGTGGGGGAAATGCCTTCTCATAGCTGCCTTCGCGGGGGCAAGGACAGGTTATGTCGGACTTACACCAACTAAAACTCCCACGATGTTTCACCTGCGTCGCTTTACGACCGGGCCACGGGAACGCTTTCGCACACCTCAGCCCCCTCGGCAGCGTTGGCTACACCGCGCAACTCCATCTCGGGAGAGAGACCCTCCCCTTTTTACCTCTATGAGGGCGTGCCAGAACATACAGAGAGATCCTCGAATCCGTCAGCCAGAGGCAATGAGATCCAAGAGAAAAGACTCCAGCGATTCCCTACGGCGGATCTGGTCTAAGGTACTGCCGCCAACCGTTATACGGCCCCGGGGTGTATCTGGCGGCACGTCTCGTATTCCGGCGCGTCACCACGTAGGAATTATCTGTCGGGAGGGGTGTCTAACATCCCTCCCCGAGGCGGACCCGTTCGATCCGGACGCGGATCGGAATTTACAGAAGAACTGCTCGATGTTAACCTGTGACTCTTGTGCATGTCATCGGAAGTGAATGGAATACCGTGTGAAGCTTTTTAGTCGGTTGGAGCCCAACACTACCCCGATACTGGCCCTTGGTTCCGGAGTATGCGTTCCGTTAGCATTTTGTTACACACGTTAATAATAAAAAAAAAACCGTTATACGACCGCGGATAGGGAGAGCGGCGAAACGCATCACCGACACTCCTCGCCCGCGGCCCCACCGCCGCAACTTTAACGGCGCGATACCGCTTAGACGCGGAAGGTAGGGAGAGCGGAACCACAATACCTACACTCTTATCCCTCCGCAATTTCACCGCGGCTACGATTGATAGTGCAAGCCTACCCCCGCAGCCCACAGGCACACATCCAAGGTGAGCTCAAGGAGTGAACCTGGAGCGAGCACCTCGAGCCGGCTCTACGCCTCGGACCAGCCGGGTAAGTTCCTTTTAGCTTCAATGTGGATGTCCAGGTAACGGTTAGTGAGCTTCATCACCACGACAAGGCGGGAACCTGTTCAGGGGATAAGTGATACGACGGTCCAAAACAACGTAGCATACGGTGATGTATATCATATCATCAAAGAGTATATATATACTACTGCACCACATTGCATTCGTCGCCATGAGACACCTCGTTACACCAGTAATTTCACTAACTACATCTCACTTCAATCTGTAACACAGTAATGTTTGCTCACTACAGTTTGTCGGTAGAAATCAGAGCTACGGTGGTACCTACCTATGCAGTCTCCGGAAATCGTCATCATCATCATTATCAGCCGACAGACGTCCACTGCTGGACGTAGGCCTTCCAAAAGATCTCTATATCGATCGATCCTGCGCTGCCCGCATCCAGCTGCTTCCCGCAACGTTCACCAAATCGTCGGACCACCTGGTGGGGGGCCTGCCAACACTACGTACTTAGAACCTTAGTGTCCCATCGGCTGTCAGCCCTTCGAGCGATGGATCCTGCCCATTTCCAATTGAAGCTAGCAATCGTTTGGACTATGTCGATGACCTTAGTTCTCCTGCAGATCTCCTTCGATTGCTCTCAGTGCGACTTGAAGCCTTTTCACAAGGCCCACTGTAAGCGGCCACGTCTCGGTACCATAAGTCATCACTGGCAACACGCACGAATTAAAGATCTTTGTCTTTAGACACTACGGTATCTGTATATATGGTGGGACGAGAATATGCTGCATAGCTTTCCGAACACGGCCTAGCCGAGTTGGAGTCGTCGATTAACCTCATTCTAGAAGCTGGACTTACCAAGCTGAACTATTTGTCCCAAGTAAATATATTCGTCAATAACTTCCAGTGTAGAGCCTGCAATCATAACTGGAGTGGGTACAATATGGGCATTTACCATAATTTTCGTCTTCTCCATACTGATATTAATGCCGACGCGTTGAGATACTTTAAAGAGGTCATCGAACATTTTGCCAAGGTCTTCCGGGGTCTCAGCCATGATTACGCTATCATCGGCGAATCGAAACTGAGACATGTACTCGCCGTTTATATTGATGCCAAGTCCTTTCCAATCCAAAAGCTTGAACACGTCTTCCAGTACAGCAGTGAACAGTTTCGGTGATATGACGTGGCTTTGCCTGACACATCGCTGCAGCTGGATGGGTTTCGAGAAATGGTCCTGTAGACGGACTGTCATGATGGCATTTTCGTTCAACAACTGTAACACTCGGATGTATCGATAGTCTATTTGGCACCTCTGGAGTGACTGAAACACTGCGAAAGTCTCGACTGAATCAAAGAGTTTTTCACAGTCCACAAACGCTAAGCATAGAGGCAAGTTGTACTCCTCTGTCTTCTGTATGACTTGCCGCAGCGTATGTATGTGGTGCTAAATGAATGAATGAAAAAGTTGAATTCGGGCTGTTCAGAAGGTTGCAAGTTGTCCAGGCTGCGTTCGAGACGATTCGTTATGACTCTTGAAATAGCTTACATATGTGGCTCAGAAGTGTGATGGGTCAATAGTTCTTCAACTGGGTCCATCACCCTTTTTGAAGAAGATTTTCACCACACCTCGATCGAGTATGACAGAGTTTAATAGCTTCTGGTTGGACTATCAGTACTGATTCCTTAGGCTCCGGCAATAGAGTCTTACCATTCTTCAATTTATTAAATTTATAATCTATAGAAGATCTATACAGGAGTGATTCAAAGATTCATTGACTCATCGCGAGATTTGCGAAACTATTAGACGTAAATACTCAAAATTTGGTAGAGATATTGCTTCTACCATTTAGAAGTCAACTAAGAATGGATTTTTCAAAATTCCATCCCCAAAAGGAATTACAGGCGTGTTAGGGCCATCATATCAGCGTATATCAGCTATTATTTAATAGAGAATTTTACATTAACATAGGTTTCTTAATTTCTATCGCTATAATGTAATTTCGAGGTGAAGAGTAATATGAATATAATGTAATGTATGTATTACATTCATGGAACAGATAATCATTTATATTACAATAGTATCTACATTTGATTTTATCATCTTATACAACTGTCAAGTATCAAGTAACGCGAAAATTCATAAAACCTACTTTGTTATAAAGTATGATTATAACTTGTAACATTGATTTCGTCGAAACAGTCGGTGGTTTTGATCTTTCGTCAGCTTTAGATCGATTACTTATGTGGTTGGATTTAATTATGCAAAATTGACTATTGCGCGAACGTTTCCAACAGACACAAAACAACCGAATAAAGTTATTTGAAGGTGGATTACACATGCTTAAAATATGAGCGCACTGTGCGGTCTGCCGCTCCTCGGTACAATACGAATAAAGCAGAAACTTATGTCAATTACAACACTTCATACCAAGAAGTTCTATAATATTATTTATAATTATTATTAAATAATAATTAATACTAAACGATATCGGGAAGCGTAAACGAAAAAACAAACCCGTTGCGGAGTCAAGGTCAAAATGTTGCATGCATTTTAATTTTAGATTGCATAAAAATCTAACAACATACTAAACCAAATTATATAATTACTTTTAACATTATAAACGTATAACGCAGTGATCAGAGTATCGAGGGCCAATATCCTCGGTTCAATTTGGCAAAGGTGAACAGTTGTGAAACAACTTGGTATTGAAGGTTGAGTTTATTGTTCTGATAACACTTGACTCACATCGAACCGCATACGAACCAACATGAATAACGATTACGAAAAACGAGATGATATACTTTTATATTATGCATGCATGTTTAAGAAACTATTAATATTTATATTAATAAGTCGAAGAAAACCTGTGCATCTCTTCACACAAGTACAGTGTCTTCTTTTCAAAGTAATTAAAGCTCAATATTGCAAATAATATAATTTGATTAAAAAAAAATGAAACAAATAAAAAAGTTTTAAGACGGACGTTTAATCTTTCGACTTGTTTGTATGTGTCCTAGGGTGTTTATAATATATTATAAACATGCTATGTTTATAACAGTTTACAAATAGTTACAATAATACAATTTTAGACAATAGAATCTCAATAGAGTTGAAAACTTTATTTTGTTTAAATCTATCTGTTTTTGCAAATATTAATATTCCCTAGTCCCTTATTAATAATAAATAAAATGGGAGTATTCGAAACGTACCTAATATAACTATAAAACGATTTATTAAATTTGAAACTTGTCCGCTGGCATTAAAATAACATAATGAACGATTATGTTCGTGAATATTTAGTAAATTTAAAACGAATTCAGTGGATCATTATAATAAACATCGCAAAAGATCAAGAGGCACTCGACGTGGGCATCAATGACCTATGAGTAACCGTGGTTTTTGTCAAACAAAAGTGCGTTCACACGTAATATATCCATCCATACTATTGAATTAAGTACAATAGAATAATGATATATCCTAAAAAGATGTAATATTTTGAAATTTTAAGTACATTTATAAAAGACGCAATCGTATTTGTTTCTTATAAGTTTTAATGAAACCGTGTCTTAATTTTTTTCCTGTTATAAGTAACATGAAGAAATCTTACTGTTTGCGTGTGAAACTAATGGAAACAAATTATTTAAGTACGGTAATAGGACATTAAAAACGTTTCCGTTTATTTGTTTTGCTTTATTCAATCTATGTATCCGTAATATTTCTTGTAACATTAATCAACGACGTCGAACGACAAACCAACCCTATGAAAATACATATGTACATACTGAGGGTAAATTCGTTGTTAGCACTTAACATTATTGTCCTTGAATGTCAGACGACCTTAGGGCACAGCGCTTGAGGTATGCATAAGAATCAAACGCTAAATTGGGGCTCCGGCAAAAACTGGTTGGTTCACTTCTGCTTGGTGACGTCACCAGACCGCAACGCGCCAGCTTCCGATGATATCCCTAGGATACAGAAAACGACAGTAATACCTTTGCCCCTCGCAAAGCGAACGAACTCTATTAAAAGTACACATCGATTTAGGAAATATTCTATTAAATATGAGAACTTTTGACGCCGTTATAGCTAATAGTAACGCAGTAAATATTACTAAGTGTAATAGTAGATAAATAAAAACTTAAACTTTATTACAGTGGGGAAACGATATTAAAACGAATAATTCACGTAATGATATACGATTGATAGATATTTCCTTTACTTTAAAAATATTTACTATAGAAATAAGAAGACAAAAAAAAATATAATGGTACTGTATTTACTACATCTAATCCAATCCAATAATTGTCGCTCAAAATAAAATAAATAAATATATATAAAGCTTTTATTTCTATGAAGAAGAAATAATATACTACACCTTAATATCCAATGTATAACAATTACCACATAACACCACCAAAAAAAATTAATATAAACAAATGTTTTTATAACCTTCTTTATACTATCAATAACATAATTATTCATACGAATATTTTTTATGAATAATTTGAGAATAACCCATAATTTTTTAAGACGATAACAGACAAGTGTGTAGAGGTGCTAGTGATCCCAGCGGCCCTTATACTATTGCCACGAAAAATTTTTCTTACCCTTTGATTTTAATAAATATGACCTCAGTGCATGAAACAGTAGAGTTCAAATGAGTATTTTTTTTTATTTTAAGTCATTTTTGGTAAGGTATTTAATAAAAAAAATAGATAAAGTATTTGTCTACACCAAGATTTAATACAATTTCTTATACGAATTAATTGGTTATCGCGGTCTGAATAATTTATCTAATTATAGTATCGGTTGTGAAATAAATTTCGAAACTTTGTTCTCTTTATAAATGTCACATGGGGTTAGAAAGAGTTGAACGTTTTAATGTATTTTAATATTTTTCTTTTATACACTTTCACAAGGTAAGTTAACAATGACGGTAATACTGTTTAAAACTATTAACATCCTTTCCTCTTTTTGTTTTAAATTTTGTGAAGGTTTTTATTAAGTAATTAACTATAGACCTATACTTTCGTAATAATTAAATAAAAATAAACGTTTCAATGTTTAGTTGTCTTTGAGTAAAATGTAAGTTTAAAAATAATTAGGTTATAATATATGAATGACACAAACATATAATTTTCAAATTACAAACATTTTCAACTACATAAATATCCTTTTACTTAATTTAAGAATATTTTTAAAACAAAATAACACAGTCAAAAAACACATTTTCGTCGTACATGTTTTTATGTGTAATATTACTGAATATTAAAAGCTGATACTAAGATAACCTTGCATTATGGTTACAATCAGCGCCAGCGACCAGTTCTCAATAAAACTACACACTTGACAAAGGCAGACTGTAAGTAAGCACGCGAAGTATGCAGGAGCGCGACAATAAAACCACGAGGTAGAATGTTTCAACTTAAAACTTTCCGGTGACAGTCTTTACGTACTTAATCACAGGAATTCTTTTTTAATACCACGCAAAGTTAAGAATTTATATTCAATAGATATAAATTATAGCAATAGTTATGATAAAATGACTATAAGACAGGAAGTTTATATTAAACTGGTAATGAGACGAGCAGTGCATTGCTCTAATAATGAAAAAACTGCTTTCTAATAATAAAATGGCGCGATTTAAGGTGGTGTTAATTGCACCACATTGTGCTGGCCTTGATAAAAGACGTCGAATTTCGTTACACCCGGAATTTCACTAGCTACAACCCCCTTTAAACCGGAACTTCCCACCACAATTTAATATTCACCACTAAAACCATGAATATTTTTTACTTAATGCTTTGATTTAAATAATATCCTTTTTATTAGGTTTTGCAAACCCTAAGATGTTGATCTCGTAATATAAAAAAAAAAATGTTCGTAAAGAGGTGAAAATTTGTTAAATGTTTTCAATAGAGTCGGGAAAACAGGAAAAATAACTCCTTGCGTATGCTGTACTTATAATATTTATAACGAAACCATTTCAAAAGCTATATGAAGCTTTGCTTTTTATTTATACCATATAACTTAATAAATTAATCTATAAAAAAAATTTATGAAATTAATGTCGCATCTAAACACATATTTTTAATCGCAAGATCAGAGTCAAGGTTCTTGTAAAGGATCTTGCGGCTGTATTTAGATCGGCAACATTTATCTGCTTTTATTTTTTGTCTTTTTAAAATAACTAATATAATAAATACAAGTGCAAATTAAGTGCGTGAGATGCGCTTACGATTTAATATGGGTCAAGAAACGTTTCCCCTTGCAAACTCCTTGAGATTGGAAGGCCAATCACCATCAGTCGCTGTATTCGTTTTTTCTTCCGAATCAAATCATTTTTATTTACGTATCGCTTGACCAGCACTCTCAGGGTTATCTGGTCATCAACAAGGACAAATACTGTATACCAAGTAGAACAAGGAAGGACTTTTCAGTATAAATTTAGCGCCGTTTTATCTTTGTTCGTTACATTTTGTTCAATTTACTCAGAATATTTACTGGATACTTTGCAAGGGTAAAATATATGTGTCGATCAGTATATTTATATCAAAAAGTATTTATCTCTATACATTCAAGGTATTTTCATAATTAATTATGTTTATAAACGGAATTAAAGATTCTGCTTATTACAGCAAAATATTTATCATTTATAGTATTAATAAATCGATTTATATCTCTAAATAATGATGAAGTGTTACCAGATAGAGGCTGATGCTTTAAAAACTTACATATATGTATCGAAAATATAATTTCTATTAAGTATGTCTACTAATAGAGTTGTTATATACAAAAATTATTTTTATTTTTATTTCATTAAGCGATGAGACGAGCGAAACGTTCACCTGATGGTAAGTGATACGCCTGCCCATAATAACGTGGCGCTAGTTAAAATAGTATACACTGCGCCACATTGCGCTTGTCGCCTTGAGACATAAGGTGTTGAGTCTCGTACCCCACTAATTACACTAACTACAGCGCCCTTCGAACCGAAACACAGTAATGTTTACACACTACTGTTTGGCGCCAGGAATAAGCGCTACCGTGATACCTACCTAGACGATCTCCGGCAACAGAGACCAACCACCAGCATCATATAAGACTGGTTAGTATTAATCGTATTCTTAACGCTTGTATTACATTTTTGGTTTAGTAAAACGAAGTTTGTGTTAGTGTTAATATACTGGGTGTTAGGAGACCGCTTCCGAAAACGAAGACAGACGATAGTACTAATGACACCTTTGATGATAGGACGGAAAAAAGATCGTCCTGATTAAAAATAATCATGTTTTTAAAACGTTTTATTAGCATTATTCACGCTCCATCATGTTAGTACAGCTAAATGAAACGATAGTTTAATTAAAAATAAATGACTTTACTAAAAAAAAACCAGCAATGAAACACAAAATCAAAAACAGCTGATGCTCGGATCAACGGACACGAGCGCGGCGGGAACTCGAGATGTGTTTGGTTTCAATTTTAACCTTATTTCATAGGGCCACAGAGCATTTATATTGTGCGGCCGTGTGTTCGTTGATCCGAGCGTCAGCTGTTTTTGATTTTGTGTTTCATTGCTGTTTTTTTTTTAGTAAAGTAACGTATTATTTATGAAACTATCGTTACATTTAGCTGTACTAATATGATGATAAATAACGCTAATAAAACGTTTTAAAAACATCATTGTTTTTAATCAGCATCGATTTATTTTCCGTCCCATCATCAAAGGTGTCATTAGTACTATCGTCTGTCTTCGTTTTCAGAAGCGGTCTCCTAACACCCAGTATTAACATTTATCGGAAAACTGGTGACGTGCCTTCACCTCTATCTACCCGCATATTCATAATAAATGTATGTGCACATGCCGCCTGCCTATTATTTCTGGTTACTTGATAGTCACTGCCTCTTTAATGTCCTACCTTGAAAAAATCAATTCCAAGTGACGTATAAATAATTAATTTTGCTTACAGTTAATAAATGAATAACACCATTAAACAGATAAAAAATCGCATAAGTAATAATATTCCTTTTTAATAGTTAAAAACTTATATAATACTTTGAGAAGGATATAGTGTGACAGCCGTCTATAGACAACTTCAATTCATTGATATAAACTACCTTTTCTATTTTATAACTTATAAAAGGTTTTGATTATTAAATTAGCAAAGTGTAATAACACAAAATATTATGTTTAAGCGATTTCATATAAGTGTACTTTGCAACACACTTCAGAGAATTAAAGTAACAAATTCGTAACTGATTTTGAGGATTTGCAACTACTTTTAAAGTACAAGACTTCCGGCTTTAAATTCCGGATTAAGTTACGATGACTGTGTGCATCTTAGTATATAATTAACCAAATTTTAAAATGACACTGAGACAATGAATTTTATTTATATACTGTTTCAGCATCAATAACTGGTATCAATTCTCTATATAATATAAATAGCGACGACGGAGGTCGCACCTGATGTAATTTATGCCTTATGATTTATTTTGTCTATAAAATAGTTTTAAAACCGCAAGAATGTGTTGAACTTTTATTCGTAACTTAAACGGGTGTATTTAATATCAACTATTAATTTTAATAATGACCATTTGATTTTTGTGGTACCATACATTCACCATCACTAGCAGCGAATACACAAACTAAATTTTAATCAGTTCAGGACAGTTATTCTATGATGTTTTAAATCCGGATATCTTTTTAACTATATAATAAACTATCGTGCCTTTGACCGTATTTAATGTATGTATTAGGTCCTTCCATATGAAATTAGCGTTTTGTCGTACTGACCACTTTGATCTGAAATATATCCTCTTTGTTTAAAAATGCCAAATTCATATTTATAAATTTATTTGGCTGGTACATTTGAGTTTTGAAAATAGTCATTCATTTGATTTTCTCTTTGGCGTCGCTTATTACCGCACAATGAAAAAAATTAAATATCGATATATTTACGAATACGAGTTCCACTGTGGCACCAGTGCTGCAGAAACAGCTCGAAGGATTATTGATGTGTACGGCGCTGATGTCGCAAAAGAAAGCACGGTATGTTTTTGGTTTCAACGTTTTCGTTCTGGAAATTTCGACCTTCAGTACCAACCCCGTAGACGTTAAAGGCTATCGTGGAAGCAGATCCATCACAAAGCCCTTCAGAGATAGCTACAGACTTCAGGATAAGTGACAAAACTGTATTAATCAACTTGAAGCAAATCGGGAAAGTAAAAAAACTTGAACGATGGGTACCTCATGAACTGAGTGAATCGAACTTGCAAACACGCGTCCACTGCTGTGTTACTTTGCTCCACCGGCACAATATTGAAGGGATTTTAAATCGAATTATTACTTGTGATGAAAGTGAATACTGTACGATAATCGGAAGCGCTCGTCGCAATGGCTGAACCCTGGAGACCCAGCCAAATCCTGTCCTAAACGAAAATTGACTCAGAAAAATTACTTGTGAGTGTTTGGTGGACTAGCGCCGGTGTCGTTCACTACGGCTTTCTAAAATCTGGCCAAATAATTACGGCACATATCTATTGTCAACAACTGCAAACCATGGTGGAAGAATTAGCTGCTAAACAACCGAAATTGGTCAATCGCTCTAGGCTACTGCTGCTTCACGACAACGCAAGACCACACACTGTACAACAAACAACCACTAAGTTAGATGAGCTACAATTGGAATGTCTACGACATCCACTGCAATCCCTGGAGCTTGTCCCAACAAATTACCACTTTTTCCGGAATTTGGACAACTTCTTACAAGGAAAAAAATTCAACTCCGATGCGCAGTCCAAACCGCCTTCAAAGAGTTTATTGATTCTCGCCGCTATGTTTTTTTTAGTAAAGGTATCAATGAACTACCTATGAGATGGCAATAGATAACAACGGTGCATACTTTGATTAATTAAATATATTTTATAAAAAAAAACACTTTATATTCCTCCCGTACAAAACGCCAATTTCTTATGTAAGGACTTAATATTATTTAGGAATTCAGAAATATGAATTTATATAACGAAGAACATAATACATCGATCTTTATGGTCATTAAGACAAATAAATACAATGAGTAATAAATATTATATAAAAAAATTACTCTTTATATTATGTCTTTCGTTTCATGCAACATTTAATAGTAATTAAATAAAAACAAAAAATGTTTTTAATAAACTTATAAAAATACTTTCAGTGCGAAAGTTCAATGTCCAATAAAACGTTGACATTACATTTCAGTTTCTATATTTACTGCTTTGTCACAACCATCACATAAAAACGTTAATTCCATATTTATAGGTTGTTAATAAAAAGCTCATGTAGAAGTTTAATTTAGTTTAAAGCGTTTAAAATATGTATTATAATGTCAATGGTTCGAGAAAGGTAACTTTATTCCTTTAATAGAAATAGAAATTCATCTTAGTAACTTTATATAAACAAAAGCGACTTGTTGCAGTGAACGACTTATTTTAACTTACAAGAAATGTTTTTCATTATATAATAATAAGCTTTAATTGTTGATTATTGCATTGTTAAAACAACGGCATGCATTTTAATATATTTCGGTGACTAACACATTTCACCTTTAGTCGAAAAAGGTTTAAGTGAAATAAGTTACAAAAGGACATGCATGAATATATATGGAATTTTCTGAGATTTTTAAATTTATTTAATTTTGCAGGTTCCATTGGTACGGAGATCTTTGGAGAATGCTCATATTATATTAAAAACTTACTAATCTGGATCAATAACAAGTAGTAAACATTCTAGTAAATTGTATGTATTTTTTAAACGCTGTGAGGGTTTGGTGCGTTGCTTTACATACTCAAAAAAGGTTCTAATTGCATCATATTAATGTTAAACGTTATGTATAGTCGTGTTATCATTTTGTCTAAAACATATAATTGCAAACGGCACAGCGTCAGCGAACAGGCGACATTGACCTCCGTCGTCTCAAGTACAAGAGGTCGTTACCTCGTGTGCAGTGCTGCACTTCGCACAGTATCGAATTGACGTTGCGATTGCCTAAATTATTGTCCTTTAACACAGATATTTATCGCGTATTAAAGAGCTTTTATTTGCACAGTACTAAGTTAGTATAAATTACATTTAAAGTCATTTTCTTTATCAATACATGTAGTGTTATTTTATTTAAGTTAATAGATGACTATTTAATGCTTAACCTGAACACTAAGAAGCTTAAATTTTTTTAATGACCCTTACTATTTTCGTTTAAAAACCCGTCATTACATTTAATATAGCCATCCGCTTGTTTTTTTTTGCAATAACATCCAGAATTGCTGAAATTCGAATTGTTTATTATTTTAATAATTTCTTAAGCACTCATCAATCTCGTTATTCTTTTGAAATATATTTACATTTATAAAAAAAATTTTTTTTTTGTAAAACTAAGAACAATAAATCGTTGTATCTAATCAAACTGCTTAAAATATTATTCCATTAATGTTATTAATTTTTAATAAATTATAATACATATATATTCATAGCAACACGCTGTTCGCTGTAAATAACATTTACTTATAAAATTATCCAAATTGTACACTATATGTATTTTCTAGGAAGCTGTCTTAATATTACTATTAATGATTAATAAACCAACATTATTATTTTTTATTATTAGTACTTTATTAATAATCTTTGTAAACCTAGCCACAAAGAAACCTCCACCAGCTTTTAATCGGTTAAACTATTTCTTCTAGCTTTTCAAGCTGTGAGACCGGAAATCGATTAAATTCCAAGCAAATTACATACGCACTTCGGCAAGCCAAATGATAAATAAACCGAAGCGTGAGAAAAAAAAAAGTTGGCTGCGAAAAAAAACTTCATGGCTACACACATATACTCTCTTAGTATTATATTTATTAATGTATAATATGAAAATTAAGATATAATACGTCTTAAAATACAGCGATACCTTGAATAGACTTGTAGTGTAAAGTTTTTGTTCATTTCTAATATGTCGATAATTGTTTTTATTTTCAATCATAACATTACGTGAATAAAGATTTGTGAAACACATCTGTCATATAATTATTATAGTAATAATTTTCTTTAAATACATATACGATTATTCTATAAAGAGATATATTATATGTAAAGAATGTTAGTAAGTAATTAAGTAACATAAAAACGCTTCACGTTAGAATTAAAATAAAAACACATGACCTCCTCAAATTCTATTACTGATGTATGAGGGTCGTGGCAAAAAAAAAACGTCTACATATACAACCTCAAAGAAAACCCACTACAATAAACTATAAACAATGCTATATAATTTTTTTCGTTTTTCCCACTCTTTTGGGAAATGTTTTTTGAACTATTTTTTACTCCGTCTCATTAAAACTATTAATTAATAATGTCAGACCGATACAAAAAATTCTGTGCGTGGTCATAAGCGAAAAAATAACCAGAACAAGTAATCGTCGAATTGAGATCTTGAATACACTTGTATATATATAATACTAAATGTAGTGCATTGTTGTCCACTTTTTGTTTGTGTAACCATTATGCTTATTGAAAAAAAAAAAGACTTTGTTTTTTGTCTAAATTTCTTTAATCGTCAGTTAAGAATTATTGAGTATGAGAGGATGTCGATATCGACTTGAGTATTGCGGCATAGTACGGCACATTCTGTTCTGATTCAGCGTTGACCTTCGGACGAAAGCGAAACCGGTGTAGGTCGTCGTGCCGCGGTCGAGATATCCTCGTTGCTCCCCGAGAGTGGTTTCGATCGCGTTCGCTTTCAAACCAGCATCCTAAACACTATGTCTACACGCGTTCATAGTAACTTTTTCCGTCTTTACCTTCCAAATAATAGTGTCACCATCTTATATTTTTCACGTAATAAGCTAAGCATTATTTAATACTTCGCATAATCCGTTAAATTTTCTTCAGGTGGTCGTAAATTTCTGCTTAACCTTTTCTAAAACTAATACTACATAAATACTTAATACATTTAAGCATGCTCTACCATTTAAATGACGAAAAGTTGGTCACTTAAACGGTGGATTTTACAAAAGACAAAATAGAAAAAACCATTAAGGAAAAGCAATGCTAGCAGAGTAATAAATCCGTGAGCGGATTATTTAATATTCGAGGTAGGAAAAGATCCTTACCAGTAAAAATAGAATAGGTACATGAAGCTGGAGAAGACAATTCCACATCCAGAACATTGCTAAACACTAGCTTAAGACATTTTACCAACATAATAACAACGAAAAAACATACTTGTACGTACTTATTTATTAATATAAATTATTTATGTTAATGTAATAATTATTGGAATACATCACTCACTTATCATATACATGAATAGATATACATCAATCACTTATTAGAATACTTGTTCTAGTTAATGTCGCATCTCTAAATAGAGAGGGTTAGAAAATATCTTAGTTTGTTCTTGCAAAAAAGTTCTAAATACAAAATCTTTTTATTTTTCTAACCTTTCCTAAGATTCTCCTATGACCTTTTAGGACCCTTCTAACCTAACCTAACCTAACTATTTTTGAGATTGTCCTGATCTAACGAACAGACGGTTAAAAACCTATTAAATCTGTTTTCGACATAAGCATTTTATGAAGAACCATATCAGTTAAATAAGTAACTGACATTTTGTTATTATATTAAGTACAGATATATAAATGTTGTTAAATGTACTAACATAATTTAAATATCGTGTTTGTGCATGTATCAAGATAAAGATCAGCGTGTTATATCAAGCAACTTGTTGAATCACCGAAAATAATGCTAGGGTATCCTTGCAGAGAGCTGTCCTTGGAATAGGTCTTATCTCTGACAAAACGTATTGTTTAAATATTACTGCTGTCCATCCAAATGATGTAACGGTCGGATACGGTGCGAACTTAGAGTTGATTAGAAAATGTAAAGAAAAATTAATTTTTAATTGATAGGATTGACATAAACATAAAAGCTAGAGAACCAAAGTATCAGACATATTATGTAATATTTAAATTTCAGTGGCAAATGATTGGTCACATTAGTCAGAAAAAAGATCACTTATAACCAACGCAGGAGGCCCCAGAGTAAATTAAACTCTGACTGTAATCGGAGTCAGTGGCGTTCTTCTGTAGAAGTCTATATCCAACACTAGACTTCCACAAGCTAACGATGTATAAATAATAAAGCCTATCACCGAAATGTATTGCAGCACCCTATCATTTAAGCCAGAACATATCACTTACTTACTTCGTTACGTTCCTTACGTTTTAAAACTTTAAAGACCTTACACTTTAAAAATTACTGTCAGATGAATAACTTCAATACATACTAAAAATAGAGGTTTTATAACAAGCTTTTCAAAAAAACTACAATAATGAAATTTATATAATCATGTAACCAACATACTCTCCTTGAAGAGAAAGATGTTAAATTACCAATGCCTTTGTGTAGAAGTTTATTCAAAGAATAGCTTTATTTCAGAGCTGGTAACAAATTAAGCTTTTGTACTATACTGTATCAAATAATTCTTAGAGTAATATGAGTTTGTTCTAATAAGTCTTTTCCATGAATTTAAAAAGTCTTAGTAATCGTGTTGAACACTCATCATTTATTTTTTTCTATATTAATACATTTCAAAACAACAGCTACAGATATTATTAAAGAATTTATTAATGATTTATTTTTCTCTTATTTTTTTGGAAACTCGTTAAATAATAAATTTTAATTCCTCTAAAACCATTATCATTCAAATCACCATACAATCGTTGATGTCTTTTACACGATAAAATCTATTTTACGAGTGTCTCGTTACTATTCTGTATTAAATGTTTTGTTTTTTTCATAACATATAATAATTTATTAAAAATAATGGTTATTTTTTTATTAAATATTAGGAAGTTGTTAAAATGCAATCCGTAAGGCAGTGGCACGTTTACACTTTACATTTCGACGAGGCGCCAGACCAGACTCCTACTGTTCTTGGGAATGGACTAAAAGGGAACCAAGGAAAAGGAAAGTGTGAAAACCTAAAGACGTATTGAAGGGTAGTAGAGGCATGCTTTCGTAGTGAGTTTACTTTTTGGGGGAAGTCATATCATACTTTAAGACCTGCATTTGGCCAGCGCGGTGTATAACTGGTCCTGAATTTCTCGTTAAAAGTAAAGACCCAACTCTTTATAATAGCATCATTAAGATGGGTTTTAATTATTATTAGTACATATTTACCGATATAATAGGACTTTAATATATTATGATAGTGTATGTATAATTTTTTTTTCATTTTTGGGTTCAAAAGATGTTTGAAACTTGATGGTACGACACAATGTAAAAAGATAAGTTTTCTCAATTACAGATAATGTATACTCTCGGTGTAAAATATTACATCATTTATTATTAATATAATGCGTTACTTTAATAAAAATAATGTATAATGAAATTATAAAATAAATCTCATATATCTAAGCTATCATGTCACTGTTTATTTTCACCGCGTAAAGATGGTATATATAAACTTTAAAGTATTTCAGGAAGGGTAAGGGGGTAAAAGGGTTGTCTTAATAATTAATAAAATTTTGTAATTGGTCTTTATATTTTTCTGACGAGTTTTATTACTCCAAATATTAGTGTCATCACAGTTCAAATGGATTGTTACTACATATTTGACTTACCATAAAGTGAATATTCTACAATCTCCTACAGCTTTCGTTTAAATATGAAATTTTATACAAATACAGTTTGATAATGAACTTTCAATCACAAATGACGAATCAGGACATTTTTACCTTTTTGTTTATTTATGCTTATGTTGCAGTTAATACTAACCAGCTATTCTTTCATGTATATTTGTAGCTTTTTATTAATAACGTACATAGTTTTAGAGAGCTTTGGAATTTTTGAATCTTAGTAGTCCACTCATTTAAGGAAGATCGGAAATATTGGTTTTGAAAAAATTACTACTTTTCAAGTTTATTAAGCTAATATTCAAGCCTTCCAATATTAGGCGCTCAGAAATTACTAAATTTTAGTTTAAAGGACGCTGTAACTAGTCAAATATTAGGGGAATAAGACTTCATTGCACTTATGCAAAATATCTTGTGTGTAAAGATGTACATGTACAGTACGGTGAATTTTATCTAACTAGTGCCTCATTTCAAGTGATAAGCTAACATTAAGTGAAACTCTCGTTTGTTAAGACAATTTCCTTGATTAAAAAGAGGAACATCAATATAAATTTACCTCATACTTACTTCAGACATGCCGCGATCGACCAACATGTGTCACTGTAATGTGTTTAAAAAATGTGTATTTAATTTCGTAATTGTCTTTATCAAATAATTCTTACTATGATTGAGAGTTTTATTTGAACCTGTAAAGAAAATTTTGTAACATAAAGTTTTATTATTAAAATAGTTGATTAAAAAAAATTATGTAAATAAGATACATAAATTTGACATAAACCATTCATCAAAAAAGCATAGCAAACTCGCATATCGCAGGTAAGGATTGGAAAATAAAACAACAATGTTTCACAGTAACTTTATATTAACTGACAGATCTGAAACGGGCACTATTGCCTTAATAATAGATTAACAACTAAAACAAAATCAATGTCAAATATTAAATCCACTGCAATTATTTGTGTGAACAAGTGTTCCGCCATAAAATGTTTTGCTAATAGAAAGCCTGCAACATTATAAAAATGTTCGAAACAAAGTTACGGACACAAACAATTGCGTTGTAATAATTAAAAAAAAAAACACATAACTGAAAATGTCATGATACAAATTCATAAAACATAATCGCATTGCCAAAGTTCGCATCAACCTGTAGGTATGATTTGTCCATGTGTTCGAATTTATCTGCTCATAAACATAGTCCAATTACTAATTTTTTTTTCAAATTCGCACATGTACAAATCAACGCAAAGCATTGTTAAAAAAATTTTCGCTGTGTGCGATGTAACAGATCTGTCGCCTAAAACTAGAATAAACTATCATCAAGACTTATTCTATCAAATCTAGGCAGTGCTCCGTTGAAAAGCAAATTTTCCTTCTGCAGATTAGCCCTCTTTACTGGTAACAATCAAGTTTTCTCTTTCATCGGAACAAAGTCTAGAACTGGTTTTATTTGCGCTACGCTTACAATAATGAATTTTTACCATACAAATGCAAAATATACTTATTAATTACCGCAACATTAGCGTAAATTTCTATAGACGAGGGAATAATAAAAGAAAACAACTTCTAATCGAATTTTTCTGTTCCAATTTTACTCAACTGAATTTAACAGACATCATCTGGTAACTGGTAATTAAATTAAAACATTATACACAAACGTAATCATCACAAAAATCCTATAATGTATCAATCTTAAAATCTACTGTAATTAAGTTCAAATTACTACATTAAACTTATTTTAAAATAAGTCTATTGATGAATACAATAATAGAATATGATAAATAACAAAATTTATCGTTATTTTATATTTACAACAGTTAATATCTAACTGATACTACTTTATAGTGTGTCCTTTAAACAGTATGAGGAGGGACAAATATGCCCCCTATAATATATCTGAAAATAGGTGGCCGCAGTGTTGCACTAGACGCTGCTAGAAAAATATCATTTTATTTAAACTAAAACACGAAAGGCAAGTTGAGGTATTTAGTTTCAGTAATGGAAGCCAGCGTCAGCGGCACCCCGCGGCACACCCTCACAACACATTCTAACCCTATTACTCGTTATTTGAGGTAGTTTAGTTTCATAATATATTGTGTTACTATTATTGCTATTAAGAAAACATTTCTGTTATACAAAAATTTTCTCAACAACATTAATTTTTTTTTACTTTTAATTTAAATTTTGTTTAATGGAAATTCCTATAATAATCTCCGTATTTTTTTTCTTTTACATGTAACATTTGATATATTGGTTAAGGAGATGTTTACGTCTGTAGACGGCAAAAACTACACCATGATATTCACGAATAAACGTAGATTTATGATATGTGCACATTCAAATAGACGACGATATGGTTCGGCAAGATATACAGTCGTGAGCGCCAAGATCACAGACTGTTTAATGATTGTACCATCAACTATAACACAATAAATCAGAAATATTTACTCCTATTTTAATAACGATTAAATATTTATTTCAAAATACATGACAGGCGTAGCCAACTTTTGGGCGTTCACCTCCACTTATTGCTTTTTTCAAATAGTTTAAATTGTATGTATATTTAATTAAGTGATAAAGGTATAGTCGCCGATGAGGTAGATCAACATTGTTAGTGTAATTCTATTTGTATAAAAATATTTCTGAAATATAATTAACATCAAAATACAAACATTATCAAAATTAAATCGATATAATGTCCATATTGCACATATATTTCCAAACTGATTGATTTCTGGTATTAACTCTGCAACTTGAACAATGATATGGTTACGACCTGAGCTGGTTTCATAACATTCCGAATGTTATGTTAACTGAGAACTTCTCGTTTAGAACATTAGATTTTAAAACGTATGTTTTACTTTACTACAATAAAGTAGTATTTACTTTACTACAATATGTCAACGCAGGAGTAGGTAAACCGCTGAGTACAACGGATAACGTTTCGGAATATTTTGTAGCCGCATTGCTGCACACTGGCATTGATATGTTCCATCATACGGTAAATTTATCAATCCATTCAAAAATATGTACAAGTTTATTAAAAATGATTTCCAAGTCCCTACATAAATCTTGTTAATTTCATTAATACTATACAAAAACATTTACATTATTATTTTTTTTATTATTATTGCTAAAGAATTTTTTTATCATTAAGCTAAAAATTAAACTTAAATCTTTTCGCAACAGAGAGTTGGCGGAATTAATTTGGCAACGTTCAGGAAGACTACTTTCCCACCACTAACGAAACAGGAATGTATAAACTAAATTCGTTCAAATAACGCATTGGTAACTAAGAAATTGAATATAAATTAGTATCGATTTCAAGGAAAAAATTCAGAATTCCAAAGTTCCAAAGTCAACTATCTTAACTTAACAAATGTCAACAGACAAAATAATAATAGGAAGCACCGGGAAAATATTAATAAAGTAATAACCGATTACAGGACTAACACCTAGAACAAAAAACGATAACATTTCCTAGTATGCGCGCGCGCGGTCGTCGGGACGCAATAACCTCGCACCCGGGCAGAACGCGGGCGTTCCGGCAGACCCTCGCTACAGCACACTGCAGCACGCGGACACTACCGCACTCCAGTATTCAATACGATTACAACGCGGGTAAACTGTTTTGACACATCGTTACTTACAATCGATTAAGTATTACGACTTCATTACGCATGAAGATTTACAAACTTTTATTCCGAAATCAATTATAAATAAAACTTCTATGGAAACGTCCAGTATGATGTGTAACAATTATCCGGTAAAATATCGAAATATAAAAGAGTTATTATACATATAACTTTTCAGTTATCTACTTAAATAAATTTCTGGCCGTTAAGTCCCAATCTTTAATTATTTACATAAATTATTCTAATGGTAAGTATACTTTAAAATACACACATCGCTCTCCAACATTAACAATTCTAGGTAGAAGATAGCAATTCATCTAAACTTAAATCATTCTACAGTTCTCAATATGTAAATAAAGGATGTAGTGAACAAATTATAACAGGATTATACTGTAAATTTAGCGGAACATGAAACATGACCGCCGATGCAACCATTTAGGACTATATTATTAAGAATTATAAGATAAAAATGATATGGATCGGTCTTAACAATATCGCGGAATTTTACTCCGAACTCACGTAATTATATGTTTAGCGCCCAGACACCCAGACACATAAAGTCACCTTGCATCGAGCACAAGGTTAGATTGAATGAACAACAAAAAAATGAACCGGCAGACTGAGCGTGTGCGCCGGAGTCGAGTTGCGGCCTTACTTATAACATAACACATATAATGAAATGTCGTGTTACGCGTTCGGCAATAACGTACATATTATATTTATAAGCTAATAGACAACTAAATGTTTATTGCATGTTGCTCATTCTCAAATGATATGTCTATAAAATCTTTATGCGGTATGTACGAATTATTGTTAGTTTGATATTTTCACGATGAGGAAGGCGATGTTGACGATACCGATGACGAGGAAGTTCTGAGATTCTTTTTAATATGAATATCAACATGTTTAACCATGTGATCTTTCCTAATAAATCCTTTACCGCAATGGTCGCAGGCGAAAGGTTTACAACCTGAGTGCAGACACATGTGCCGGCGCAAGTCAGTTTTGTGGTTAAAAGACTTGGGGCACTCGTTGCATTTAAAAGGTTTATTGTCTGCGTGCTTCATATAATGGCCCTCGTAAGAAACATCATCAGAAAAGCGTTTGCCACAACGGTCGCACTTAAATGGCTTAGCGCCCGAATGAAAAGTTTTATTGTGCTGTGTAAGATAGCATGCTTTGTTGAATAACTTATCACACTCATAACATTTATGTATAGTGGCTGGCACGGTTTTCTTCAGCTGATTCCTTTCAGTGAGTGGCGTACTAGACACCGTTGATGTAATAGAAGGAGAACTTTGGCTTTCATTTTCGGCTTTTGCGCTCTCTGGACTTGCTGGAGATTTCATTTGTGTTCCGTAATTCTCTTTATTAGCATAATCCATAATATCCTCAATTTTTAAAATTTGAAGTTCGCTAGCATCGGTACGCAACACATCGTCTTCCCGTTTAATTGTCTTACCGCCAACTGCATAACCGTATGGGTATACTTTTACAGTGTCTGTATTAAAACTAACCAAATTTTCTTTAATTGGCCTAGGCGAAAAACTGTAATCATAATCTATACTTTGTCCACACATGTCAATATTGTTGTACTGCAGTGGAGAGTTGACTGGGTCTACGATAATATAACCAGCAGTCGACTCATCAGAAACAACTTGACCCCCCACGTTAGGCTGTGTAACATAGTTAGAAACATAAACGCTGAAACTCTGCGTTTGGAGCTGCGCAAAACTAGGCAGTCGTCCACCAGCAGGTTGATTCGACGTTTCCTGTTCCATAACCTCGACTGTTTCTGGTGCGTTTTCACCAAAAGTAGCCGGATTGGCTATAGGCAGATTGTTGATAGCCATATCCATAACGTGGGGGGCCATCCCGTTTGGGTAACTCGGTGCTAAAGTCTGCTGAAAATTCTGACCCAAATATAAGGGGGTGTGCGTGGGATCCGGCACTGAAGGTCCCAAAGGATCCGTAGACCTCGGGCTGTATGGGTTGACACCCAAATGACTGAACGGCGGCAACGTGTGGGCTGTAAGTGCCGGTGTACTCTGCGTTAGAACTGGGGTTGAAATATTGCTGGTTGATACTGATAGCAGGCCCCTCATATGGTGATTTTGAGAAACAGAGGGACCTGCTTCCCCGTTTGGGGGATTCCCCGATGATGACAAAGGTATACCCTTAGACCCAGGGTGATTACTGTCGTTCGGATTACCTATACCAGGTGGCTGGTTACCCATATTAATAGGATGTGATCCAACTTGATGCTGTAAAGGATGATTAGCTAAAGGATTATTACTGAAACTATTATCTAAATTACCCTGTTGAAGATGTGTGTATGGTGACTTAGATTGCATGGTCGCCACACGGTGAGAGCGCTCGAAGTTCTGCGATGCATACGGCGACTGCATAACAGCATCATCAACGCTGCGGCTGTCTTCGGAAGGGACCGGACTTTGCGTATTTGAGTCAGCACTTTGCTGCTGGGCCCTTGCTTGAATTGTATCACGGCTAGGATGATGATGGCTTGAAATTGGCATGGTAGCTGGATCCGGCTGGCCAGATGACCTGACTGCGTTTTTATGGAGTGTTGTATTATAATGTCTTTTAAGATGGCCTGAACTTGTAAACCATTTGTTGCAAGCAGTACAGTTATAGGTTTTTGGTCTTCTCGCTTCATTTGATTTCCAGTTAGCGCCTTTACCACCGATCGAAGGCAAAGCAGACGAAGTAGGATTAGCAGGCTGAGTACTGGTAATCTGTGGTACAGTGGGTGAATCGTAAGGACGGTATGGCGGTTTCATATCTGAATTCGAAGAAGCAACTTGTCCTGAATAGTCACCTAAGGGTGGCATTTGGACACCAGGATATATTTTCTGCTCAACGTGCATAAATGGTTTTTGATCGTGGTGAACACCCAGAAATTTATCTTGTGCATAAGCAAATTTTTGGTCGGGATGAAACATTTTTGTGTCTGTGGGATATGGTTTTTGTTCTCCGAACATTTTTTGGTCTTTAAAAAGCGACACATCGCCATTTATCTGTGGATTGCTATATAGTTTCTGCGTCTCCCATGGCATCATAGGAACAGTGCGTGTATTGACTTCTCGCCCTTGTGTGGTTGATTCTTCATAAGTTGCCGTTTGCTGCTCAGCTTCATTTCCTTGGTAAACTACTTTCTGGGAATCTAAATCTAATATATCCGAAGACTCTTCATGCTCTTCTTTCACCTTCACGCTTTCAGTATGATATCCAGTGTTGTTATATTGTTTTACTGGAAACTGTTGAAATGGTACAGATCCAGATGTCGGAACAGAACTTGCGCCTGCATGAGCTGAATTGCAATGTTCGTTTAGTTGGACGGCGGAATCACAAACGAATCCGCATTTATCGCACTGATTAGGCGAGGGCGATGGTGTTGGTTGATTCAGAGGTTGTCCGTAAAGTGGACTAGATGAAGAAACTTGGGAAACTCGTTCCTGAATATTATAAGGATGAAAGCGACTGGTCTTATGATATTCTTGACTATATTGTGACTGCTCCCAAGAAATTTGTTCTGTATGTTGATTTTGAGGAAAATTAGAATGAGCGTAATTGTTACCGAATTGTGCTCCTGGCGAGAAGTTGGTTTGGTCTGGATTCTGGTAAGGCGAAGGAGCACTGTGATAACTCTGCGGTGTCGCAGGGTGTGGAAATTGAGCTGATGTCTCGGGCGTAGCCCGTTGCTGGAACTCAGGACTTGGCTTCGTAATCATATTATCACTGGAGTCGGCTGGCGCCGAAACCGTAGTTTCAATTTTCAATTTAGTCCCGTTATTATTGTCTGTATCATTCTGTGAATTTTGAGTGCCCCACTTAACGTATAAATTTTCTTTGTGGTATTGCAAATGCACTTCTAGAGAATCAACAGTGTCTAAATATAGATCGCAAACCTTACAGTGATAATCCCTCGATGATAAGGTCGAAGACACAGCACCGCTGTTGGCCATTTAAACCATTAATCCAATGGAGAACGTCGTCTCCTCCAACGAAAAAAAAATTTTAAACAAACCACTCTTCTTTTTGCGACTTGCATGTAGTTGAAGCATGAATCAGGCGCTACAGGTAAATATCATGGTCACGGTTGCGTCCTGATGTAAATTCCGCTTACATTAGAGCGATGTTTACGAAGAAAGTTTTTGGCGGCATTGCAACGCGGGCGGGCGGCTTCGCGAGGCCACGTGCGCGTTGTAAACACTCGCGGTCCTCAACTCTTGATGACGCACAATTATTAGTTAACTTTCACAAATAACTGTCCAGGTCCGTAACTACAATATATGTTGGTTAACAAAAGTTCACTATTTAAACTTATAGACGAAAAGTTTTTTCTTTATTGTTCATTTTAAATTTGAAATATTAAATAAACAATATCGTCAAATGAAAAATCACAGAGCGAGTGTTTTATTTCAATAACTTGGCACTTGTTTATACACGCGGAGGCACAATGCGTTGTACAGTAGTGGATGCGGTATAAAGACGATACGGGTCAGTCGCCGGGTATGGACGCTACGAACGTTTACAAGCAACTGACAGCCTTCCCGAAGTCGCCTTCGGGGGCATGACTTCAATAACAATTCGCAACGTCGTCCCCCACCGATACCTAAGTGCGAGCGAGAGCCGCACGCGATGATGAAGTTATCGCTCCTGCGTCCTTATGTTAGTCCTTCGTGCGAGCGGGACAGCTTCGCAGGAGCAGACGGGGGGAGAGGCTGGCGGGGAGGGGAGGTGGTGCGGTAGTGTAGCGCGGGACGGACCCTACTCTTTCTTAAAATTGAAATGCCCGGTCGAAATGTCCGGTGATGCTGCGTCCGAGTGGGACGGCGATAGCGCCCACCCTTACCATGCGGGCGGACCGACCCTTCGATAATTTTTTTTTTCAAAATTTAAATCTCATTTTAAACAATCCTAAGATATGATAGTAATTCTTAAGTATAAAATTTATATTTCTGTTTGCTTAGACTTTAATGATAATCATTTGTTATATTGTTATAAATAGTTTACATTATTAAATGTAAAATATTTACATTTGCTACCCCATACAACATCTGCCATTATTTTAAAAAAATGTTTACGTTGTAGTTGTTAATGTTTTTAATTTAAATGAGACATTTAAATCAAAACTTTTAATTTTTTTTTACAAACACGTAAAATAAACAACACGATACTACTAGGGGATAATGATCGGAAAGTTTCAAGGTTTCAAAAACTTACAAATACATTTCTGTTGTTTTCTATAACATTGTCTAATTAAACTCCTTATAAGTATGATTATTCCTTAAGTCAGTTTTAAAGGTAAATAATATTTTTATTGTATAATTAGGTTTTAAAAACATGTTTATGGGCTACGATTATTACATCACATTCAAAAAGTATAAATTAACGTTTTGAAGTTTAAGGTCAAAGAAAAATTTAAGTATTGCATCCCGTATTTAAGTATAGATAAATTGTAATGTTAAGATGGTATGTAAAATGTTATCACGTCTCGATGCACGGTATAAAATTTCGTCATTTATTCTGTAATACTTACTCGGAAGTAAGAAAAGTGCGTGGCACGGCTGGACAGGCCATGCAAACTATGAGGGGTGGAAAATCGATTTTCTCGGACTACACCGATCGCTTCAACGTCCGCGCTCCCCTCGCCACTTAACATTCGTTCCCTCACTTCCTACTTATATTATCTAGTCCCTTTAAATTTAAGCAATTTTTTCTTAGCTAAATTCACTGCCTACTTTAAGTAAATTATAAAATACAGAACATTGTATGGCCACAATCTGCAGATTGGAGTCACCAAGTATCAGGTCGTTGTACTCCACTTAGAGAATTATCTCTAGGGAAAAATACCACGCGATAAAACGCTAAAACACAACAGAACATATCGACGGCAGAGTGTTATGTATTTTTTTCCATATTATATTATAGTATATTTTTTATTCATTCATGGTGTTGACTGTAGGAACATTTGTTGAAGAGTTCCTTAGAATTACTTTTATGGAAATAAACATTGAGAACAATGCCATAAAAAAAAAAATTTGACCTCAACATATTCTAAAATAGCTTCAGCTAGTTAACAATTTAAAATTAAAAGCCATTGAACTTAAAACCCTTTAAAAGTTTTAATAGATAAGAGCACTATACAACAATTGTAAGGGAGTAACGATCACATTTGTTTTTTCATTGAATGTTTGGTACTAGAGGCGCTAATTATGTATAGTGAGCTAACATATATTCCCGATAGAGGAATGCCGTTTTACTTAGTCCCTCTGAACGAATACAATAAAACTTCCACTTAGCACATAATAGCTGGCAAAGTGGCGTAATAACAGCGCGTTAATCCTCGAGCCGTGAACTGTATCATTCATGATATTTTACGAGGGACGTGGACTGTAAACACACGGCGTCAGAAACAATGTTAAAGTTTGCCAAGTTTACTCCTGTGCTTACCATTCATAATTGTTCCACAATTAACGTTTCCTATCATACAATTATCGTTCTGTATGAATTAATAATATCATTGAAAAGTTCTAATCGATCTTTCTTGCTCGGATATATACAATCCCTCTCGAAGGCTTTAAACTTCTATAGCTAAAACAGACACAGTTTATTAGTGATTTAGTCAGAAGACTAACAAGTCGAAAATCTCGAATAAGTCTATGACTGTACCCCATACAAAAAAGTAAAGTTTACTGGAGTAGGTATCTATTTCCGGAACCACCGCATCACCTATTTCTACCGACAAAAAGTACTTGTTTCTATATAAAGTAATTTGAGAGACATGAAAAAGCTATAAAACGATAAAAAGAGCTACTATCAACTTAAGATTACGATGTACAAGCCAAGTTAAATATTTTATGCTGAAACGTATATTATATAATTCCTTTTAATGCTATATATAGAAATGTCCTGTTGTTCATATACTAAATATCCTGTTAAATATTTACACATTAGCGACTTAACAAAATTATCACTCTATAGTAAAACACACGATCGTATATTACGATATCTTAAATGCGAGTGAGGACGACGCATGATTGTAGTAAATTTTTTTACTATCTAAATATTTTTAGATGTTACTAGATAACCCTACAGACATTGACCTGCTGATTTTATATTTGTGAAGATATAAAAGTAACCAGGGAGGATGCCAAAACTCACCCATGGCAAGTCATAACAAAAAAAAAATTGCTAAAATATTCTTCCTTTTAAACCTTTTATTTATGTCAATTTCGATTGAGATGTGATGATTATATAGTTGATTTTACACCATCACGAATTATAACGAAATGTACAACAAAAAACCTTCTTGGAAATACATTCTTGTTCAGGCACACGTGATCTTTAAGCTAAACTTTAAACATAAGACATGGTAATAGCTATTAATATAATATAACGATTAATTGTTAACCAGCATAACTTAGGTGCCTTATATGTTTACATTCTCACTCCTAGAGTCACGTATCACGATTCGCTTTATAGGAAACAAATTAAGCATGCAATGCAGAAAAGCGAAGATCAACAAATTCAGCGACACTAGTATTTAATACAACTCATCTTTAAAATATTTCATCGCCATCATCATTATCAGTCATCATCATAGGCCTCCCTCAAAGATCTCCACATCATTAGAAAATTTTCTAAATAGAATTTATACTTGATAACACACCAAAACTATACATCGGTATATTTTAAAAGATTACCGTCTAACGATTTTAAAAGAAAAGCATCACAGTATAAGTGATTAAAAAAATTACTTTCTTTTAAGTTGAACTAAGTGCAATAAAACTTAACAAAACATTTTACACCGGAGCGGAAACAATAGATGGGATTCGGAGAATCGTCGCTAAACCTTAACACAAAGAATTTTTACACAAAAGATATTTTATTGGTAGTTCGAAAGCTTATCAGTTTAAAGAACCTAGTAATAAATGGGTAGCAATAATATTATTTAAATTATCTAGGAAAATAGTTATTATAACCATAAACATTTATTAAAGAGTACGAGGAGGGGATAGAAAACATAAAGCCAATATATAATCTTTCTAATACTTTCCAGTTTCAGCTTAGTAATAAAAGTAAATAATAAGAAATCTATTGATGATTTTCCAATGGATGAATTATAAGTATAACAAATCCGGTACAGTTTTATTGAGTTATTATTAACTTTTATTAACACATACCTATTTTCAAAGAATTTCCAAAAAGTATTCTTTCTTAATACGTTTGAAGAAAATTTAACTGTATTACTTATGCGGTAAGGCCTTTTTTTATTAATCCCTACAAATAGTTGAGAGATCATAGTATTCATGTAGTGTAACAATTGCGGGGTAGTTTCTCAAATTCTTCGTAAAATAATATAAAGTACTTAAGAATATATAATTATCCAATTAGATCTAAGTATTATACCGCTTAATATATTAATTCGCTTAATTGTGCTTATGTAATCTTTACTGGTGGTACGTCTCTTGAGGAAGAATCTCTAAGAGAACATGAGCAGCAGCGTTAATTCTTATACCAAACATTAAAATGACTCGTTTTAAAGATCTTCTATGACAGAAAAATTACTAGGATAAGGAGACAGTTCCTTTTAATTTCAAAACAATATGAATATTGTTGCCTAATATTGTTTTATAATTTTGATACATTAAATTATTTAAATAGTTTTTTAGATATATGTAGCAAATCCCCTATTCTCTGTTGATGAATCGTTTACTAGTCATTTTATGACTTCCAAGAGTCCACGGCCTAATTAGTTATACTGTTATTACTGACTGGACTGTTATTATCCTGCGGCAGATTGTAACATATAATACTCAGCTGAATATTAAGAAAAATATGTTTAATTTCATCAGGTTGAGATTTGTATAAACGTCCTCTTAACACATCGTTTCTATGTTTATTATATACGCAGAAACAATAATATTAATTATTATTAATTAAATATTATTGTTTCTGCGTATATACTGCTGATCTATGGGTTATTTAGTACTTGCAAGGACCTTTATCAGTAGTACTCGCTCACGTATAAAACATGAAACCATTTTCGTAAACAAATCTTTAAACATAACGCTTTAACTGTATAATAATTTATATGAATGATTTGGTTTTTATATTTAGTTAGTTTACTTATAGACTTGTAAATTTATATTAAATAATATTCATTTCAAATTCCTGTAAAATTTCGTAGTTAAATAGTATATTACAGCGAATGATGTTTACTTTTTTTTTATTTTACGAAGCGACTACACGAGCAAGTCGTTCATATGATACGGTTGCCCATAACGAAGTGACGACAGTTAGAATTTTATACACCGCACCAAATTGCGCTCGTCACCTTGAGACATAAGATGTTAGGTCTCGTTACCCCAGTAATAGCTACAGCGCCCTTCTAACTGGAAAACAGTAATGTTCACACACTACTGTTCGGCGGCAGAAATAGGAACTGCGGTGATACCCTCTCCATGGAAATAAAATAATTTCTCTCGTTCTCGCCGACTAAACTAAAGAAAAACTATTAAAACATAATTTTAACATACTGCTGTATTTTGATCAACTGTGTTCTATGTAAACTATCAGATCAGGAAACGTATTTGTCATGTCAACGTCCTGATCCTTATTTACAAAAACAAGAAAAAACTGACAATGAACTTACTTATCTGTAGAAAATGAGATAAATATGTCTTGAAGTGTTATAGTGGTGTTTAATTTTTTTAATATTAGTGTCCTAAGCCGATAGTAATCCCCAACGATCTTTTTAATTGCTAGTTAATTAATGGCGGTGAGATTTAACAGAAGATAACGGAGTTCGCCTAAGTAGTTAGCATCGCTACTGCTATTACTGTCGCCAAAAAGAATTGTGTCCCGGATTCAAGTGCGCTGTAGCTAATAAAATTACTGGGGTTACGCAACGTAACATCTCATGTCTCAGGATAACGAGAACAATGTGGTGTTGTGTATAGCATTCTAAGTAGCGCCACATTACTTTAGACAGGCGAATCACTTACTATCAGGTGAACATCCCGCTCGTCTCATCGCTTCGTAGAATAGCAAAAAATTTATTAGCCTCACGAATCATCTGTAGTAAGAATTAGATTTGCAATTATTTTTGATCAATCAAATCTGTTGTAATGATTGGCATGACAGCGGCTGCAAGGCACCCGAAACTTCAGGGTAACAAATAAATATATATATATATATACATTTTGTTTACCGATAACATCGGAATAGTTACGTATAAGTGAAACTATATATAATATTCTCCCATTTAAAATTCTAACGATCGTCTGGTTTCCAACGTATGTGAACAGATTTGAATTGCTTCACCGAGACACAGTAACCGAGTGCCCTGCGATTGCACGGGTGTACGGGTGACATTTGCAAATTTATGCCAATAAGCTTTCATTACCTAAACGGATATTGAGAAAAAAAAAACATTTGACATTTAAAAGTCTCCATACAACGTGACCACATGCGCAGTTACCATTTGAATCACACTTGTTATTTATAATCGACTTATACGTTATTATTAGATAGTTAACACGCTCACTGCGTTATGAGATCTACAGGATCTCCTACGAGTCTTTCAGCTGATCATCGTCATCATTATCATCACCAGCCGATAGACGTCCACTGTTGAACATAGGCCGCACCCAAAGATTCCCACATCGATCGGGCAGGGTTTATATGGGGAATTTGGGCTGTCCCTACCACACTGCCCCAATGCGGGTTGATGGGAGCAACAGCGTCGTTTGTGGATTAGCAAGGTGCATCACGAGCAAGAGAGACTTGGATTTGATTCGAATCATGAGTTGTTGTACTGGAACCCTTACAGCCTTTCAGCTAATGCAGGGCCAAAAGTCTTGTTCTCCTTCTATGCGAGAGCAAAAGACAAATATACGTACATACTTCCTACTCTCATTTAGATTCAATTGTTAATTAAAAAAAATTGTATATCATTTAGGTCCCTACCGCATTGTAATTAAGTTATCACTGCAATTTCTATTTCTGCTGCCAAACAGTAGTGTGGAAATATTCCAGTTTGTGTTGTACCTAGTGAAATTACTGGCGTAACGAGTCCTAACTTCTAATGTCTCATGGCAGTGAGCTTACTGCTGGGATGCTGTGTATATGATTCTAACTAGAGCCAAGTTGTTATGGGTAGGCGTGTATATAACTTTCATTCGGGTGAAAATCTCGCTCGTCTCGTCGCTTCGTCGAATAAAACAATAGTCAGATCGGATCTCCCCAAAATTTTTAATCATCTGTTCTTAAGGTTTAATCTTTGTAATTTCTCTATACACAAGATTTTCCTATTTTTTCAAGAAGGCTTGTCTGTAGTATACAGGTATTAAGGCTTAACAATACCATTCCACGTGTAAGACGTAGACGTATACGTTTAAGACGATACATATCTCTGTAATTAAAAAACAAGATATATATATATATATATATATATATATATATATATATATATATATATATATATATATTTAAATCGATAACACAATGATACTATAGAATTAATTTTCGCTGTAGCACTGTAAGGTACAAATGTACGTCATAGTTATTATGTTAATAATATTCTAAAAGAACGTAAACTGACCAGACATGGAAATCGCCGGTATCCTTTTGTTAAATATTCAATCCTTGCAAGTGACAATCGGTTTACCCATTCTTGTAGACGTGTATACAACATATATACAGTAAAAGTTGGATATTAAGCTAAAAAAATATTTAAGACTAAACACAATAATACTGATGAAAGAAACTCTCTCAGCTCAGAAACTCAGCATCCGCATATCTGCACACACACAACTTTAGTGGCGAAAAGAAGAATGTTCCGGAGAACTTTTTAAAGCCAAACCGGGTACCAGTTGCAGACACGGAAGGAACTAACGCCGTATAAATTATGAACTTGAAATGTCTTTCATAATATACAATATTTCATGTTTGAAATATATACATTGCTCAATTTCTTCGTTATAATGTATATATGTTTTTTGGACATCCTCCTTCGCAATAAAACTACATGCTTGTTTTAAATATCAAAGTAATCCTGCAAGACACATCGGGTACAAATTCAATAATTTACACCATTATCTAAAATTATCCAAGGATATTTCTTATTTTATGGCTATCATATTTGAAACGTAGAGGTGACATTGGTGGTGAAAATTTTCTGATTCTCTTTTATATGTCTTTGAATATGTTAGTCCTCGAGGTTCAACCATTTTATATGTATATTTTTAGTGAATAAATGCAATTTCAATACATTCACTGTTATAACTTAAAATTGTCTTTATGATTTTCATCATCATCAACGTCATCAACCGATTGACGTCCACTGCTGGACAGAAGCGTCCCTTAAAGATTTGCACGTTTGTAGTGATTCATATGGGGCAATTTGGGCCATAGGCCATTTATGAATGTATCATTATGCACTTCTACTGGTAGCCGATATCTGTGGTTAGAGACTGTCTAGGTAAGTATAACCGCAACGTCTATTCCTGCCGCCGAACAGTGGTGTACATTACTGTGTTCCGGTTTGAAACGCGTTGTAGCGTTGTGTATCACTGGAGTAACGAAATATAACATCTGTATCTCATTTATGATGGTCTGTCAGCCCAATCCAAGTCAGATTGTTACATATATATCGCCGTCATGAAATTCTTTTTTCGCATCATCGTTAAATTAAAAAATATTAAACGTATTAAATGTCTACATATGAGAAATATATAGATAAGAAACGATGTAAAAGATTGTGTAAGGTCATAATGAAGTTTTGCTTCGCACCGACGCTAGAGGAGCTTCAAAGTTCTTTAAAGCGTCCAAATTGCGCGCGACGTTGTCAAATTTACCAGCGTGCACCAAAAAAATGCATCTAGCAACAGCGCACTCCCCACTATGCGAGCGGGACACCCACAAATGGGTATGCATCTCGCTCTCACACCAACACGCTGTGTAAGTTTACAATAGAAGAATTCTGAGAAATGCTCACCACACAACTGCATATGCGTTGGTGTGCAATTATCTATAGAAAAACTTCCAGCCAACACCTACACGGGGACGATTTAGGAAACAATAATGCGTCGGCGCAGCTTACGAGCTTGCAATTTTACCACATTGAGTTATTAGGAAAATATTCTGTTAATTTATTTTTTTTACCTTTAAAATAACACAGTAAATATTTTATATCACTAAAACTCAAAGTTTTCTAACAAATACTATATATTCGAATGAACTGTTTGTTTTGTTTTACAGACATACATATGTACTCCATTTACTTTTTTCATTATTTGAATTATATATATAATATACGAGTATAATATTATATGATGTATGCACATACATATTAAACGTTTATACCAGTTACATATAATCTAAATTATTTAATTTTGTTTGTATATTGTGAAAACAATATTTATTAAAAACATATACATCTTAATTGTCTAATCGACTAAGTATAATGTTAAACAAATTTCCGATGAATACATACTCTTGGGATAGATAAAACTAAATGTAAAATGTTTAAATTCTGTGAGAATTAGTCGAACTGATGCTCGTATAGCTAGCAAGGGATGGGGTGCGTAGGAATGCAGCATGAATAAAAAACGAAACAGTTAGACGCGGGGGTGGCGAAGCCTGAGACCGGTTTTGTTGGCAGAACAATCACTGTTATTTAGTTACCACTGACTTAAAATTTCGATCTCCAATGTAGCGGCGAAAAATATTTACTTCATAATCATTATTGATACTTACCGTCTATCGTTCTAATGACGAGAATTATAACTATTGTATTAATAAAAAAAAAACATCATTTTGAATAAACATATTAAATTTTCAAAAACTAGCTTCGCTAAATAACATATTTATATGTTTAATCCGTTATGAAAATAAAAATAAGATTTAGTATAGAAAGAAGATATGAGTTTAAATGTTCACTTACTGTAGAAAAATTTAAGTACAAATCAAATAAAACATTTGGTTTTTTTTTTTCGGAAATCAAATCTACAACATTCAACTTATTAGCAAACGACACAAACAAGTTGTTTACGGAGTAAAATATGCAGTCAAGTTTTTTGGATTTTACATGGATATGTATAAAGAGGAGTTTTATTTTGACCTGTTATTCTGTGTCAATGTACTTTAGTTTCCTCCTAAACTCAATTTATTTGTTTAAGCATATTGTTGAATCGCAATAAAACACGTTAAACAGGTTATTTTATTTAAATTGAATGCAATAATTTGTCCCTTGTCCTTAATGTGTGAATGACCTTAATGTGCTATCCGCTCCTCAAATCTCATATGACTTACTCATTCCAAGTTTTGAGTTTCGTACGAAGTATTATGGGACTAAGTTGAATGCGAAACTAATTGCTACTAGATATATAAACATCTTACAGACCACCCGCTTGGCTGGCAAGTGGTGATGTGACGAAAGACGAAAACAGTTCAGGAAGGATTATTGGTCCAGTAAAAAAGGACTAGTTGATGAAATTATGATTCTTAAGCAAAGATTACACTGTTCATAGTTAAATTAAATTTGGATACACTTATGCATTATTTTTATTATATACATTAAGATATTTTAATTACTTAAATTATAAAACTCGAACTGTCTTGTAGAAAGGACATTAGTTTAAGCTGTAAAACCAGTGTAATAATATTAATAGTAATAACGCAAAGATACTGTGTAGTTACTTCATCTTGTATTTCTTCTATGCTTTTTTATCGAACCATACAAACTGGTACCTCGTCGAAAATAGTTTCAAGTAGGTATCGTCTATTTCTACCGCAGCAGAAAGATATTTTAATAAGTAAAATATTGCATTAAACATGATGTGGTGTGGTGTATACATTTTATGACATAGTATTTATGGACAGGTGTATTATTGTCCATCGTTTATTAATTGAAGAAAAAAATATCAACGACATCGGTGCTGCAACTAGCATATAAAGTCAAAGAATGTCTTTAATACCCTGAAACTTGTAAATGCATTCATATTTTACATATTGTAGGTAGTTCATATTGTGTTCGGTCAAAGAAGGGAAATAAATTTAAAAGTATTACATATAACACTGTTTTATTATCATACATTATTAATTTACATCAGAAGAAAGAAAATTAATGAAAACGAATAAGGCCCCGAATTGTTTTACTTTTAAATACGATATGTGTTAAATTTGAACCGATCTCCCCTAGGGTGGCTGGTCATCAATTTGGCGAGCGCGGGGTGAGGAACTGGGCGCGGGGGGAGGCCCAGCCTCGTCTAACCCCTTATTTTACATTTCACACTCCGGGAAAATCGTTAGAGAAATCTGCGTAACGTGTATGTCCAAGACATACGCACACGGGTGCGTTTGTGAACGGCTGTGTGCGTGCGTCCGAGCCACCCGCTCCCTCTCCCCATTATATCGACGATGCTTCAAGAAATCCTCTTACCTATACGGATATGTCGGTGTATTCGCATGTTTTAAAAAAAACATATTCAAATTTACTTTTTAAACTCTACATTTAATGAATCCTACTTTAGACTACTAACAATTACTTAACTAACTTCTAAAACAGGTAATGAACATTAAACCAAAAACCAAGTATGTATTCGGATTCAAATTGATCCATAAGATTTACATAGTTGACGATTTATCTTCATGTTGCTCACTCAAAGGATTTGTTCCTAGATGCGGTGCTCACTGTATTAGTTGTAACGATATGAAAACTCTTCCAACTCCTGTCTGTCATTATTTATAACGAATATAAAAAGGCACGTTAAATGCATGATAAACAAGTGTTTAAATTAACTAGGCTCGGTTTAATTATAATTCGTTTTTTTAAGGACACGAAGCACGGATGCGAAAACAGGCTCGGGGGACACCGAACAAGAGCCGAGGCGATCTATTGAAAGATGTCGCCGCAGGGTGGCAAACCGAGTGGTCACATACATTATTACCGTACAATGTCGCTATGCAAATGTATGTAGGAAGGCTTTGTGTATACGCACTTACGCATAAGGGGCGGCGGGTGCCGTCTCCACATAATCCGACGCTTTTCCCCCGGCCAGCTCTCGCCAAAGATGGTTTTATATATGTGAGTGTACACACGCGGCACTTTCTCTTGCAGCTCGCCACTGGCTTTTTAAGGGAGGTGGCGGGTGTAGGCAGGAAGGTGGCACGCGTTCCGTATGGGTGACCACGGGGCCCGGAACGCGCTTCCTATACTTATTTCGTAGCACGATTTAAAATCGCTAATCTTAAAGTACGCACAGCGGACAGGAAGTATTCGGTCGAAGCATGTTATTTCTGCATTACATGAGAAACGTAAACAATAACGAAATAGCTCATTTAATTTAAATTTTCCGTCTACTCGGGTTCGAATAAATAAAATTAGAATAGTAGTACTATATAATTTGGTGCTTACACAGCAAAAGCGAGAGAGCAGCACTCGGTCCGAGCGAGTAGACGGGGGTCTCGTTTAATTGAGTATACTCAGCGCCCTCGCCAAATGATAATCCTCTGTTACCGAAATACCTGTAATAGATGTTAATTAGAACACCGGTCCGCACCTTGCTCAAAGAAAAAATATAATTTGAACAGGTCGTAATTAGAGATGTTTACCTAACTGTAAAACAAATATTTTCTTAATTTTTAATATTTTTTCCTCTCTCCAAGAGCAGGGTCGGGTTTAAGCATATTTATTTTGCGCGAGATTCTCATGGCTGCAGGGCGAAATTCTTAATAAATTTCGGTAAAGAGAGAAAGCATCCGCGTGTTTAGTAAGAATAATACTTAGTGGTGCTGAGGTGTGCTGGTGTCAGTGCATAGTTGCTTGTATAAAAGTTGCGACTCACGGTTTCATCATGACCAGTTACATCATGAGCATGCATTGAATTGACTCCGATGATAAAATTGAGCGGGCGGCAGGCGGCCACGGGTCGTTTAAATCGAACGCACGTCCGGGCCCCGCCACCCTTGGGGTGTGTAGTGGACTTTTCGCTCGGCTTGATATATATTTTCCATTCCTCCCGATGTAGGCTACTGCGGCTGTAGGTTCCGGACCGCGGCGTCGGTGAGCTACTCGCATTTACATGCCCCGCTCGGACGCCTCCTCCACTGGTAATCGCCCAAAAGTCTTTTAGCGCGTATTTCAATACAAATTTAATCGAACTTTTCAAGTATTCATTACAACATTCTTTCATACAGTATTTTGATAGAAAACTGCTGTACTTAATTTTGCTTAAGAATATTTTTAACTAGTAATAATGGTAAATTAACGTTTTTATCGGCAGGTAAGAGGAATTCTCCTCATAGACTTTATTATTGTCTGAAATACACTTACATAGTATAGTATACAAAGTGAGTCTTGGCTTCCTACACAAGAGAACGCCAGCGTTGTCTATCTCACACTGCCTCTTGCCAGTCCACTGGTTGGAGACCACGTAGGTTATGCTCTACGGCAGCCTTCCAGCTATATCTGGGCCGAGGTTCCGAGCAACGCTTTTTTGATGCACGATTATCTTCCATCTGGTGGCCCATGAAATTATAGAAATACAATTACTGTCTAAATATTCATTGGATAAATCGCAAACGTTTTATAATTAATCGCTCAGGTATCTTCCTTCTAAGATTTCTTAGTTTAGTTTTTGTATGCGACATCCGTTATGCCTTTATATATTTTGTATTACATATATTTCAGTTTGACAGTTGACAAAGAATTTTTATAATATTATAATAAATCCATATTAAGTGCAGAAACCTGTTAAAGAAATAAAAAGCAGACTTTCATCGAAGAAAATATTGAGGGTCGATGGCATATAATGTTTAAATAGGTTTGTTTCCGCCTTTACTTAATGATTGTGTACTCTCTCATTATTATCATCCTTACTTCCCGAAATACGACTTATGCTGAACGTTAGCCTACCTCAAGAATCTCTGATGGTTTCTGAGCCGCTGCCAAATTTAGCTCAAATGAATAGCTTAAATGCCTCACCGCCAACGCCTCACTTGGCTGATATTGATTACATCATCATACCAAACAAGAAATATTATAAAGTACGTAAACGTGATTGGAAATTCCTTTGCAAAATTTTGTTGTTGCCATTTACGTCAGTAGGCGAAACGGGGTGAGGTTGTTGCGACTGATGCGTTTTCCCTGTTTTCACTTTAAGTGAGCCAGTACAATGTCCTCGTGGCTACTTTTATTTCGTATTGCTTCAGAAAATTTATCGAGTCACGTTGATATAAAAATAAACTTTTCATTATTCTATAATTATACTAAAAGATCGTTTTTTACGTTGTTTACGATGTTTAATTTATATTTAAATCATGATTAGATCTTTAACAGGATAGCATTACCTGTCAACGAAAACAGTTCAAAAAGGATTCGCATGTTCAATATGTACACAGCCCGATCAAGGATTGTTTGTAAATGACATTTCATTCGTAAGGATTACGAATCGATATCACTAACTAGAACGCTCCCATGTCCAATATGTAAGCAAATTTCTAAGCGAATCCCTTTCCCAACCTGTTCCATTTCCTATATCTGCATAATAGATATAGTTATATACTACGTATGTAAATAAGTGCTCTACTGCCTATAGTACAAGGCCCCGATATATAGTTTAAAGCTATACTTATACATCGGCTTGACAATACTAGCCCCCTCATACCAGGATATTTTACTTTCTCTGGACGAGGCCCCTTAGGCGCGTCCTGTACACCGCCGTGGGGGGAAAGCGGCCCTGTCCCCCTTTCGGCCACCCTCGGACCCACCTTACGCATACTATACACCATACAGAGAACTAACTCTGCCGGTCTCTATAAACTCCTTCATGCGTGTGTGTGTGTGTTTATATATAATCTACTTATTTAAATGCGCAATTTAGAACGTAGGTATTTCTACTTAAGCATGTACGTACGCACGCACGAGGCTTAAATCAATTTAGCGAGGAATTCTCTCTGAATGATTAAATCCAAATGGACAGTGTAAAAAGTTCCTTTGTTTCAAAATTTCTGCTCCATAGAGAGGTCTATTAATGACGTCTAACAGGATAATAAGATTTTTATATTATTATGACTACCTTAATAAGATTTACCTAATCAGCTTAATTGTTAAAATTGTCTTTTCTAAATAATAATGAGTTTAGCGAGATACTGAAATTTAACCATTTCGTTTCTAGTAAAGGGAGAGGTAGTAGATAGGTGATACCTAATGTACTCATTTGTTACGGTATTGCTACTTAAAAGACGCCACAGCTGATAATATTATTAGAAATTGGACGATATGGCTGTATGAACATCTTAACCAATGCTGCGTGTCGTGAAGAGGTATATAACTTATCATCTGATAAACGTCTTACAATCACTTTACATCGCTGTATAAAGAAGTCGTACCTACTACTACTACAGTAGTAAAGAAAGAAACAATTCTTCAATAACTTCCATGTGACAATTTTTTGTCTGAAACTCATATTCAGCAACTCTTGTAAGCAGCTATTTATATCTATTCATAATTTTTTTATACTTTATAGTAAAAGATCATCAATGCTGAAATAACATTTCCTCCAAGTCCTTTCAAGACGTAGAGAATAAAAGGTAGGCTGATGATTAAATATAAAAACTATAACAAAAATTCAAATCGTCAACCAAATATAATACTACATATTCTAAATATTAATCATCGCAATCACATTCTATGCAGAGGTTTGAAAATTCCTTGATTACAATATGTGAAAAATATATTTTTGGTTATGACAGATTGTCGATGAACATTCAACCCCCAGAAAAACAAAGCAAAATTTAACTATTGATAATGAATAGATTAAAACTTTGTTGTTTTGTTAAAAAGTAGGGAACCGTTAATGATTTCCGCTTATGAGTTAATTTCCTATCGTATCCCATTATTATCGTATTTCGCTTATCCGGCAACACTATTGTATATTGTGATAACATTATTCTTATTTTTTTGAAATCTTAAAATGATAACGTATTGTTAAAAGACAAATGTCACAGAATAACTATTGCTAGGTTTATGTAAATGTACATAAGTGTACGTTTTGCCAGTAAATTGAGTACATATGATGCAAAATATTTATTTAAAATATTATATCAACTAATGAAATGTCTCATAATTAGCAATACGTAAAAAAAATATCAATCTTTTTCTTAGACACATATGAAACACCTTTGCGTTATATTGCTTTAACGGCATTATTTGTTCATCCCACTGCCAGAGACCGTCTAGGTACCATCGCAGCCTCTATTTCTGCAGTTAAACAGCAGTGTGCAAACTTACATCATTCCGGTTTAAAAAACGTTGTATTACCTATTGAAATTACTGGGGAAACGAGTCTTAACATCTTACGTGTCAACACTCAAAATGATGATGATGGTGTGCATTGTAACTAATAGTTATGGGCAAGCATTTCACTGACAATCAGGTGAACGAGTCGCTGGTCTCTATGTTTCGTGGACAAAAAGGTATTATTATTATTTTAGTAGGTGACACGTTGCGCATTGGCTGCGTCACCGCCGCAGGTGTGCAGTACTTTGAATTCGTTCCCGCAAGGCACATATTTATGAGATATCGATATTTGCGCCTGATCTGAAAGTACTTCGTGTCAGTTGTTTATATTTTTTTAAAATTCACTTTAACACTAGATGATACTAAAGTTAAAGTGATGAGTTAAAAAAATATTTTAATTGTTATATATTTTTATTTATAAAGTATGCATTATGTACATGTAAATGCATTTCGCATTTATCTTCACCTCGGTTGACAGGTTTTAAAGACAAAAAATTGTATTAAAAAAAAATGTATTTCATTGTATTATATTTTAAAAACAACTGAGACTAGTCTTAGATTTTTTTATATTATATATATGTTAACTTCGCTTCATCTTTAGTCTCTGTTATATGATTTGGTTCCCGGATCCGCGAGCCCCAAGTCGGATGGATCTGTAGAAGTCGTCAATACGACCATTCCGAAAAAAAAAAAATAGGAGTTTAGGGATGATGCGGCGTTGCCGTACTTATCAGACCAATCGCGTGTTGCCCGACGTGTTGCCACACAGTGCAACATTGTTGCACACAAAAGGCTTTAATTTAGTTTTGACAACAACAACACTGTGCTGCGCGATATCGCACCGGAATTGTAAGATAAGTTAATCAACCTGCTAGTTCATATTTGCGTTACATTGTTAAATTATTTTAATCAGCCGGAATTATTCAATATTTCTTTGTACGTATGATAAAACAACATATCTAAAGTTTTATTTTGTGAACTGAACTTTAAAAGAAATTTAATGATGCAATTTTATTGCATGTTTACTGGGAAGTCTAAGTAGATATATGCTGCCAAACGGTACTGTAGAAATAATGTCATGTGCCGATATAAAGAGTGATGTAGGCAGTGAAATTATTGAAACTATATATATTATATCTCAAGATGACTTGTACAATGCACATGCATACAGTGAGTAACGACTAACACCACATTGTTTTGGCTAGAGTGTCACACTTGCTAATTCATCATTGTACATATAAAGAACAGGAATTTAAATCTTGTATATAAATACGTTACAGAGTTTGCACTGCGTATTTGATGTGAAATGTATGATTTCTCTCGTGTAATTAATATTACTATTATATTCTCAGCATCAGTTTGACTATGTTAAATTTGCATATGCTGATAAAATCATGAATAATACTAGTGACTCACTGGCATCAACGCTTATTAATAATTTAAAATCAATTTTACTGACGATTACTTGGATCGGTAAAACTATTAAGAATTTAACTCCACGCTGCCGCTGAGATATATGCAACCAAGTTTTAAAACCGGCTATTTCTTTTCAAATACGCGCACTAGGTAGCCAAGCCAAAATACTACTTAATGTTTAATCATTTAAGGATTTTTACTATTTTAAGAGGCGCGATCCAATGTACAAGATTTTCATCAATATTATTCGCTAATTACTTTGTTCTGCGTATTTATTATTAGCTGCATACATAACGCGTAATGTACGTCAACGAATTAAATAATACTCAATTGAAAACTAAAAAAACCAAATGTACTAAGAAGTGATTTCATTTTGTAAACTTGATTTTGGTCTTTCTTCTTCCTCCTGTCCTTTTCCCAGCTATGTGGGGTCGGCACAGTAAGTACTTCTCTTCCACATCTCTCTATCAGCCGCCATATCTAAATTCACACTCTTCTTACACATGTCATCTTTCACACAATCCATCCACACTTTCTTCGGTCTTCCTCTACCCTTATAACCATCCACGTTCATTCTCATTACTCTCTTTTTCTTTGTTATATGTCCTTCTTCCCACCGCATAACATGCCCATACCACACTAACCACTTGCTCCTCATCTTCTCTGTCACTGGAGCAACTTTCACACTTCCTCTAATATACTCATTCTTAATTTTATCCATCCTCGTCACACCACACATCCATCTTAACATTCGCGTCTCGGCTGATTTTGATTTTGGTATTTTTAGAATTTAAATAAAATGTTTTTTTCTTATTTTATACGACAAGTAACGAAAATACTTTTAAATGTTTTAGAATAACCTTTCTAGCTCTCGCATTAAACACTCTATGGCGTCTTGGTGTTCAATTTCATACTTGCAACTCATGTCTACTCTGCACGTTGCATTTTCAGAATATATAAATCACGTTTTATCATAAGTTTCCCATGGGAAATCTGTGACAGTTACGGTTAGAATTTACTTCATCCTATAAAAAAAATTAAACATGTTTCTTATTGAAGTGATAAAAATTCAACTGAGAAGCAACTAAACAAACTTGAGCGCTTGCAAAACTTGTGTATTCGTTATGTTTTTGGACTCAATAAGTTTGACCACATTTCTACATATCGGAAGCAGCTCAAGTGGCTCCCAATCCGTCTTCGCAGCAACACACGCATTCTCTGTTTCCTCCACAACATCCTACCTAATCCGTCATATCCATTGTATTTGCGAGCTGGATTCTCCTTTGTTCACTCATCCAATGTAGAAAGTAGATCTCACCTAAGAACCCTTCTCAAATTTCCGTACCACAGTTCCGAATCATATTCTCTACTCACTACTCACACTCTACTCTTTCGCTATACACGCAATTAGACTCTGGAATGCACTTCCTCCGGCAATTTGCGAGGTTAGGACACTGGCACTATTTAAAAAGCGCGTTAAAGGACATTACTTTGCGCTATCCTGATACCTATAAATTTGAATATGTTTTGTTTTTTGTTTTTCTCCTCTCTTTTTAATTATAAGCTATTCTAGATTATATTTAATTTATAAGTTTTGTTCAATAGTATTAACAGAGTGCACCAGGTTCGCTGTCACTTTAATCAAATCTCCCAACCACAGGCCTACAGGAAGAAATTCCATATTTGAATAAGTAGTGATTTGCACTTATTTATGTTATATTTTCATTATAATTTCTGTGTGCATAATAAACATGTGCATAAATAAATAAAAATAAAATAGTTAAACGATTTTGTTCCTTACAATAAAAGTAAATAGTTCTAACCAGTACAGTCTTTATGGTTCCAGCAGAATCTTTATGGTTATATTACCCCGTGTAAAGTCTCCGGAGATTGGATGGAATGTGTGGTGGTACAAGCTGGTTCCGTACTATATACAAGAAACTAAACATAGTCTCGATCTGTAGCGTTACCGAGACAAATTCTTGTAGCGCCATCTCGCAATCTTTAGTATAACTACAATGTCGTTTGGTTAAGTGCTATCAAGCTTTTTGTTAAGATTGTCTAAAAGATGGCACTAGTTTTAAAATAAATAATTTTACCTTCCACTATATCAAGTTTGTAATTTTTAAAATTAAGTAAATTTACTTAGAATTGTTTTTAATTTCATTAATTAACGTAAATTTTGTATAAGATTACTTAGATGATGTAAGTAATAATCTATTAGCCTGTTTGGTACTAGAAGTATTGCAGTCAAAGTGTTGAGTGCAAAAATCAACAAAATCAAACACTGATGTTGATTTTTATTCTAATGTGCATTTGAATGTTAGTTATTAGTTAGCGAGTTGTTAAGCGTGTATATAATTTATATCTTGCAATTTTATACATATATTTACGTATTAGACGACTTTTCTTTAACAATGCCTCGATAAATAAGACCGATTTGCACAATTATGCAGCTTACTCGATAAAATTTCGATTTCCCCTTTTCACCACCGAACGGCCAGACACACGGCGAGTCACCATCCTTACGTTGAGGACATCCCCAGTTTTTGAACAAAGACATTCAGCTCCTGGTTCTTCATAAAAACAGCGTGGAGTCGGTGTGGAGCGGATAATTTGTCGGTGTTCCCGTCCAAATACAACGTCTTCAAGAAGTGTCTAGGGTGTTACTAAGTTAATGTGCTTTATCACCACAGATCACATCACCACTTAACATCAGGTAGGATTGTGATCAAGCAGTAACATTATAGACTTAATTTTTTTTAATATTAATACTCAAAACTGTATCATTTAACACTAACAATCATTGTTAGTTCGAGAGAAATTCGATTTCAAATAATGTATTCTGAGCATAATTTAATATAAAATTTTTTACTATGAATTTATTTTCCTAATGAAATTCTAAATTACTTTAAATATCAGCTTTGTAACTCAGGTATTGGAATACCGATGATAATACACACAATTAAAACATATACTTTACTAATATAGATAATGTATACTAAGATTAATGGGAAGTTACTAAACTGATACAGTTGGTTCATTTTAATAATTTCGCTGCGGTATCAAATGGAATAAACGCCAATAATATATTCTTGACACTGACAATGTCAAACATACGCCATATCCAGACTATGCATGCATGCAATGCAATGTATTATTTTCATTCGCAACAGATTCATAACTGTTCGATGAATATCAAATCGAAATATAATATTTTCCGTTATTATCATAAGTAACGTAAACAAATAATGACATATTGTCAACATTTACCACTTTGGTTGTTTTCAAACATAATTTTAACATTTCCTTTACAAAATTTTAATTATTTGTTTTCTATCTAACAACTCTTACGAACTGCCGCCATTGAGTGTTTTATAATAAAAAATTAACCTATCGTAATTTTATATATATATAAAACTTTGCCCTATTTAGTGAAAATGTTCAGTTTATAAATACTTTTATTTACGAAACTAGTATTTTATATGCATACATAAATATAATTAATTTATTTATTAAGTAAAATGGAAAAAAAACCATTATAGACAAGCAGTGGTCTGTCATTGGTCAGTTAATCAATAGCCAGAAGGAACAACAAATCGATAATATACAAGTTGAAGTCATATTAACTTAAAATTGCTGAAAACGTTACAATTGTCTAAAATTATGTTTTCTATATTCATTTACTTATTTTTAACAAATTTCGTAATGTGCAATACTAGTTAATAGAAGCATTTTTAACCCTTACCCTATATATAATGGCTCCATCTAGTATTATTACAAGATCACCAATTCACGAACGCGGGCTTAAAATATTATCTACTAAAAAATTATTAAAAATTAGTGTTATCAATTAAATGTGTGTGTGTTTTGGAGTATTAAGTGTGAACAAGAACTTGAAACAAGAAAAGTGCTTTCGTGACAATGTTACGGCATTTTGTGTCCTTAAATTTATCTCCATATTGATTTCAAATGTAGAAATATTTTGTGTAATTTTTTTTTTGTAGCACATCAATAAATTTATTCAATTTCCACCCAAATTTTATTCTTCCTTATGTCTTCAGTGAACAAAAAACAGAGTCATCCACATCATTCCAAATATAATTTTAGTGATATTTTCTTTATTGCTTTTTGCTTCAATATGGAAGTTTATTATAATCATATGATACTGATTTTTGAAGATGATATAAATGGTGAGCATTTTATTGTATGCACATTCATTATGCGCTAAATGTTCCTTTTGCTTTGCTTTGAAAAGTTCAGTACAGAAGTTCATTTTGTTTATTTGTATTCCAAAATAAGTGCTGTCTTCTGTGGTAAAAGTTTTGAAATAATTTTTAATGGCTTTCAATGTTACTATAATTTTATATAATGAAATAAAAACAATGTATATTTCATGTGCATTTTTTAAGCTTAAACATTGTTTGCTTTATAAATAAAATTAACAAGAAGTATCAACTAGTATGCAATGCAAAAACATCAGTGTCAGCTTTTGTGTTATTGTTGTCATTACTTTTCTTATACAAAGGAATTTATTAAACGTTTATGTGCAACTATAATATTATCTTATGTTATATTATTAATTAGTAAGTTTCAGGAGACAACAGGACTATATAAATGTTTGGTTAATCACTGAAAATATTACATACTTTCTAATGGAAAATTACTCCATCAGATTTGTTGGTAATTTTTATAAAGTAACGGCTGAAAAAAAATCGGGATTAACTGGTTTTTAACTTTATATATAGGCCATTATATTCAGATTCTACTGCATGCCTCGTTTTATGAATTATGTATCAGTGCTGATTTCAAATGTATTCATGGTTAATATTAATATGTTATACGTCGTGAGGGACTCAATACGACATAAATTGATGAAGCTCAGCATAGCAAATCATAAAGAATCTTTTTTTCATTGTTCTACTAAAAATATATTACCCGCCAAAGAAAATTAGATTAACGATGAATTTTGATGATTAGATGGAAATCATAATAATTGTTTGTTCGTAAATATACTAAAAAATTGGATGACAAAAAAAACTATTTATGTTAAATTATATTCTGCTAGTATTACGCGTAACTTTGTTTTTATAGATTTAGATTTAGACTTCATGACAGGTATTCTTTAGTTTTCACTCAACCAGTTCAGGTATTCAACAGTACAAACAATCGAGGGTATATATTAAACTTGTATGTCGTAAAGCTACAAGTTCTCACCAGCTAGATCTTTTTTAAAAGAATATTCTTGAACTATTTAAATATTCTCCAACATATAATATGTATGTATACATATTGAATTCAAGTAACTTAACATCTCTCATCCTCATCATCTGCCCATCCTCTTTTGATTTCGAACATTTTCAATTTTCTTAATTTTAAATTTGCTTTAAAATAAATTTTTTTGGAGGGATGAGTCCTTATTCTTACTGCAACTATATTCTCGGGATGTCATAATGTGCGACAAAGGAGGGAACTTTTCCTAGGAGTGAGCCATAGCTGTCTCTGTAATAATTACCAGCATACTAAAGTCGCCAACCTGCATTTCAAGCAATTATCCTTTTCCGGTGCCTGTTTTAACATTGATAGACTAATATGACGATGTTGATGATGAAAATTAGAAAAAAAAACTTTTTTTAATATAAAAATGATTAAACTAGATACTTGTGTTAAATCAAACCAATTACGTCTGTATGACAGTGATGACTGTTACATACAAAAACGTCTAGTTTTCAGATGAAATTTTCATTTTTCTTAGAGAATTATTTTACGATATCCTAGACATTTAATATCTTAATCTTAGGTAGATTTCTTTGTAAATAATTTTACCGTGTAATTCGTTGTGATAATAACTACGAAATATGTGTAATTGTAAAATTCTGCTTACTATAATGTACGTCTAAATATTACGAACCACATACGTTAAATAGGGAATGAGCAAAACAAATCAAAAGTTATTTTAATTTGTATATTAAATATGAGTAGGCAAATTGTGAATCATTAAAAATATGTATTCTTAGAAATACGATAGAGATATGGGAATATAGTGATACCATCTAATACAAGTGCCTCATAGTAGCCTTAACTAGATTCGATTATTAATCGCAAATGTATACATAATCAACTTAATACAACATGCATCACTTTTTAATAATATAAAAAAATATTAAATAATCAAAACACTTGAAATAACTCTGTGGATAGCGGTTATGGTATAACTTAAGAAACAATTAATTATCATCAAGACTTAAAAACAATTAATTAAAAATAGCAAAATTTATAAGAACAATATAATACAGTTTATGTGATAATTTTTATACCATATTACCTTGCCTAGTGTGTTTATGAAATTTAATGACGTGTTCAGTTAACGTTGCGTTGAATTGTGAATACATTTCAAAAACAATTTTTTAAAATTTAATCGAAAAAAAAAATCAAAATGCACTTCTGCTTTGGAATAGCCGCTACTTAAATTTACTCAATTACGAATATATCTATTCTATGACACATATCTACGAAAGAATTATATTTTTTTTTATTACTTCACGAGATGCAAGTAGTGTAGAGAAATTATTGTGCTTAAAGAATTCCAGTGTCACTGTAACCCTAATGAATAAATAATGATAAGTAATATAGGATTAGTAGGAAGAACCGAGAAGACCAATGAAGGTTTTAGACCGAGCTATCATTATCAGAGATACATCTCTACGTTAAAATAACATTAGTTGAAAACCCGTATTATTTATACTAACAATAAGGATCACATAAAAATAATTAAAATTAAATTTATCTTAACGTTAAGCATTACATAGATCACGCGAAAAGTATTTTTTTAATGAAAGTTTATAAACATACTATTTGTAATTTGTGCTCGTTTACAATACATTATCACTAAGCTAATTAACTACACTAGGACGTGGACTTGGATGAATTGAATATCAAGAAAGTTTATAGTAATTTCAGATTGTCAAAAGTTTAAAAGACTAACAGGCCGGAAGTGATCGCGAAAAGTTTTATAGTTAAAAAGAAATGCGTTCATAATAACGGAATTGTGAAGAAAAACTGTAAACTAAACGACAGTTAGTTTTGTTTATGTAATTATTAATTTTTAATTGAAATTCGTCTCATACAAATCCAATCTCTTGATATGTCATACAACACCCTGTGAGGGGGGATGGTGAGAGGGCACAGCATTGTCAGAATGTTGTTGATCCCTCTTCAAGCGCATACCTGTGTTTTCAGTCATTTAGTTGCTTGTAATTGATCCATTCTTTGTGCTCTAATTAAGTGAATACGGGTGGCAACAAAGTGAGTGGTATTGAATCGGTAACAGGTATCGCCAATGGAAAACCCCAAGTAGTTTCTTTTGCGCAATTACACGTGAACTTAGGTGATGTAAAAGTTTCAAGTGAAATGGCGGGCGCGTATGTGGATAACACCTTAATAACATAATCTTAAATGTTACTTCATTATAAACTATTTGCACAAGGTAGAAAATTTCAATTTCGCCGCATCGAGATATGGTTTTATAAAACTGAGTTGTAAAGTTATAAAAAACATTAATTAATTATTATCATTTGTAAATCAATATAAAAATTAAAAAGAAGACAATTACAAAAAACTGGAATACAAAGACAGAACGTTACATTTATAACAAACACTAAAATATGTTATTTAGGTACTAATATTTGTAGATTTTTTATGGAATGTTTTTGTTACATTTTATTTCTATATAAACGTAAATAATACAGTATTTTATATTTTGAAATGTTAAGGAAATAATATTGGTTTACTGTTGTTGTTTGCTGAAAAAGTTTCTGATACTTAGAAAAGTTATTCAATTTATTCCTGTTAAACTCCTCGAGAAACCATTTAGGTCCTTTCGAACGAAATTTATGGTTACATGTTTATCAAATCCTGTTACCTGTTTATTTGGTTCTATCTTAATTTTCATTGCATAGATATTGCATAGTTTCGTTGCTTGCAAGTGAAATAATAATTCAACAAAAAGAAAAATAGCCAAATTGAAAACAAAATTAATGTAGTATATTTCAAAACTGTTTAACGTTAGAAATCTCTTAAGATTTGACGTAAATGCAGTAGCGAAAAACCTATTTACAAAGAGAACTAGAAGGCACAGTAGTGGAAAGACAGAACTGAAGGAAGTACATTCTTAGCATAAGTTAAACTTTAAATCGGAAGATCATTGAACAAACTTAAATACTAGACGAAATCATATTAGTCGGCGCATTCCAAGAAAAGATGACAAAGATCTAATCTAAAGGGTATAGTTTTGAACTCTACCTATGATGGAAAACATTTAACTATTAGACGAAAAACACCGAATATGAATGATATTAATACATCGATATTGACATTAAAATCTATATTTACGCATCTTATCTAAGTATTATTTTTGATAAGACTTACATCGACACAACTTAGTCATTAACGGGGTTGGTCAGAATGTTATAGTTGCAGTTCACACTTACTCGTAGAACATTCTTTCATCGAGGATGACAATAAACGTTGTTAATCTGAACAACTCCGCTAACACGTTACAGTATTTTTTGCCTTATAAATAAATTGAGATAAACATAGATTGGTTATGCATGATTAGTTTCTGTTAAAATGAATTGATTTTAATTTACCTGTTATGGGGTACAATGTAATACAATAAGTACGATAGATACAGAATTGGATAATCCGACAGCGACATGAATCACGGCTATTGTGTCTATAAAAAAAAATATATATGCCACATTATATTTTTTATTAAATCATAGAAAAAAACTTTATTGTATTTTCAAGTGAAGCCGAATAAATTTGTATCAACTTAAGAACCGACAAAACAAATCTAACGGACACCGAATTAGAGACCTAACGGTTCGGACAACTTACTTGTTTCTATTCGTTGCATTGCCATGTGATAGTTTGCTATGATGATTAATAGACACCGTATTACCAATTTCACTAATTACTTGTTAGAAAATACTGAATCGTAACTGACCAAGATGTTTATTTGATCTTCAAATCAACTACTTATAAACAAGAGTTTAAATATACAAATGTTGAAACTGGAAACTCTGTTCAATTGTCTTTTTCTCTTTCCTACAAAACTACAGAAGTGATTTTTGCTACAACTTAGTTATATACAATCGCGATAAATACTATTGGTTAATTTGACGATAACTAACCGAGACTTGAAATATTAAATTTTTTAATGAATGTATTGCAAGCCAATGTCGTTACATTAAAAGCGTTATAGTGCTAATAGGTTGGCGCCGTCGGGTTATCGTAAGATAAAATACAACATAAATGTGAACTCGTGAATCTGACTTATGTTAACGGAAGCCAGCTTAAGGGGCTAACATCTTCGAAAGTTCCTCATCCTGGAGGCAACCCTTGAGGAATTCTTCTTGAGTCAGTTGCCCGTCGTTGTTTTCATCCATTTTCGCGAAAATGTTCTTCGCACGCTCCTCGGCAGAATCGGCGGGCCTGTTACTGGAGCAGGCGCCCAGCATGTCATAGATCGCCTGAAATATTTACGAAATTTTTGTAAATTTTTAAACGTAGACTTGATAATTTGTCTATGTAGACTACCTTTAGTGATAGATCATTTAATTAAATATATAATAAATGAATAGATAATCAATTTTAAAACATTAAATCTACAACATGCCCCTACAGCAAATTAAGTCGTTTTTTAGATTACCGTGACGCTAAAGATTTAAGTTAGAAATAAGGAAATTTTTAATTATAAATAATTTTTCGGAGCTAAAATAATAATATGTCCGTAGTTGAAACAAACCCTCCGAACTTATATTTTTTTTGATACGGTAATTAAATGTGCACGAAAAAGGAGTTACTTAAGAAAATTTGAATACTATTGCACAATTTTTTGTACGAAAGAATTATTGTAACTATATAGTATATTCTAGTTACAATATATTTTTTGTTAATTCTTTTCATATTACTTCTCAAACTTCATTTCAGATTTATTCTGGGGTCTACGGTAGCTCTATGGAGTCTTTTTGATAACATACATAGTGTTAGTCGGGGTCCGCTATACTATTTTATACTCATAGATAGGATGTAAGGTATTAAAAAAAATTATCACGGGATGATTATGTTTTATCACCCACCTGCACAATTTTAGTCATCTCCTGGATGTCAATCACTCCGTTTCCGTCGACATCGTACATGCGGAAAGCCCACTTAAGCTTCTCTTCAGGGGTTCCGCTGGAAGTTACATGAATCGCCTGCAGAAACTCCTACAACAAACGTTTATTTCGATACACATTGATAACGCCAGCAAACGATACCCGAAACGCTTTGGAAAAATTTATTTATTACTCATTAAACAACATCGCAATGACACTAATCGCGCCATGCAAATTAAAACTATACATATATATTAAATAAAACTATCGCATTGCCTTAATATAATCATTATGTACTTTTCAAGTAAGCTTCGCTTAGAGTCGCATCGAATTATGTTACAACGTTGTCGTTTACGTATGTTGTTACCTTAAAATCAATGTAGCCATTCCTATCCATGTCGAATGTGCGGAATACATGGTCACAGAACTCTACAGCATTCCCAGAAGGAAAGAACATCTTGTACATGTCGACGAACTTCGCCGGCGTCAGCCTTCCATTAGGGCAATCTTGCTGTAAATATAAATATCAATAGTTAAACAAAAATACTGTGTTAAATAATTAATAATTATTTCCCTTAACAAATATCTAGTATGAATCAGCCGGTATAAATACTTTTTTTTTACCTTAAATCCTTTGTACCATTCCTTGATGGTGGTTTCGTCGTACGAGGTGTGGGTTTTAAGAAAATCCATGTCCTCTTTTGTTAGTTTATCTTTACTAACGAAGCAGCCCATTTTGTATCTGTAACATTTGAAGTAAATTATTAAATGTTATGTTAATTTAAAAATCTAATTATTGAGAAAATAATATGGACATTTATAATAAAATCACAAGTGTATTCAGATTTAGTCCATTGTATGTATATAGTATATGTACGTAAGAAATGTTTTTCTATAAATTATCTTTATAAGAATTTATGAATAAGCGATAGGAATCACACCTAAGGTGTGAAATAATGATCTCATCTGAGATTACAGACGTTATTAGCCTCGAACGGCGTCTATTTTCCATCGAAGAAACTACTTTACCTTGAAGATGATTTAATAAGATCGATGCAAGAAAACATTTTTCCGCCTCTTATCATTAAGTAAAAATATTAAAGTTCAAAATTATGAAGGTTATAGATTAAGAACTAAAACGGATACGAATTAGTTTCATGGGTTTTTAAGTTTATGAAAGTTTAGATCACAACGTATTGAAATAAAAACTTTCTAAAGTATATTTATTTACCAAGTCATTCCGCAAAAGCGAGTTATGACTGCATGAAATTTAATTCTATATTCCTAGAAATGAAATCTACATAAGAGGATTTGCATATAACATTTGCACTTATATGTTAAATTTGATCTGTTAATACTCAAACGTAACATATATATACATACGTAGTTTTAACTACATGGGAGTCCCAACTAGGTCGCTTTTACGTCACGCAAGTCCGAGCGAGCTCTAGCCAGCTCTCGTTTGCAGCTACCGTCCGCTATCCTAGCCGTTCTTTATTGAGGTCTCAACCTGACGGTTGAGTGGTGATTTACCGGAGGAATTCGCGTATCTCCTGAGTCAACAGCCGCCCGCGCCTTCCCGTCGCCGCGTCCTATTGCGTCACCTGACCGTCGCCCGCTGACCGCTAGGGTACGCGTCCTCACGCGTCGCTTAGCGCGCAATTAATTGCCGCGCTCTAATTATTTTATTTTATTATGATCTTATATCGCGTTCCGCATATATAATTACTTCATTGTTTATTGTGAGTGCTGCTCAGCCGGTGATCCCCCTGCTAGGTGAGTGCGTACACACGTGCGAACCATTTTTTTTATTTATAGTAATTTTTCACCAGTGTAGGCAACAGTAGGAGTTGCCTGAGTACTGTATCTTAACCTCTGCCCCCATCATGAGGTAGGGAGCTAAATGAATTAAGATGGCTGAGTCCATAGAAGCTCAATTCATCAAGTTCGGCAAGGCCACGTGTCCCGAGGTATTGGATTAAGTCGAAGCCCGCTAGGTTTCAATTAAGGCAAAGCTGGCTGCATTAGACAGCTCAGCGCCCTCTTCCCTCTCACCTTGCAACATATCAACTTCATCCGATTGCGAGGGCGCCATCACCGACATTGAGGTGTATCTCACTCTCACTGAGATCATCGAGGACCACAAAATTCAAAGCCTCATCGTGATCGACGCACTGCGGATGTCAACTCAACGGACTCGCAAAGAGATTCCGTCGATACTGATCATTTACCCCCTTACTCCAAAGGGGAAATGAGTCAAATAAGTGACATATCAAGGCTATCCCGAGCGGGAAGCGCTCACTTCACTTCCCGTCTCATTAAAGTGTGTGTTCCTCATGGCTCCTACTTATCCTCCCTCCTCTTCTTGCTGTACACTAGTGACATCCCGAAAGACCTCGGCATAAAATTGGTTCTTCACTTTATATTTCGAGCCCCATCTTGCCCTGGTTGACAAATCTGCTCCAGTTCGCCACCAAGTACCTAGGTGATTGGTTTAGAAAAAGAGAAAATCGGTGTCAACTCGGGCAGGAGCGAAGCTTTACATATCTCAAGAAAAAGAAATTTCTTGATCCTCGCGCGCTTTGCGCGTTATTCCTAAACAAATCTCACTCTACGCTAATCCTGTCCCCTGGAGAGACTCAGTCAAATGTCTTGGGATTAAGCTAGGCCGAAGGCTTAATTTCAAAAGCCTCATTCGTAGAGTGAGGAATAAGGCTGCCTTTGCAATGGTCAGACTTCATCCCTTGCTCTGCAAATGTAGCAAGCTAGCCCTGAAACACAATGTGCACTTGTACAAGGCCTGCATAAGACCCATTATGATTTATGCGTGCATTGTAATTGTGCACTCTTCCTCTAACACCCCCAAACCCGTACCAGTCATCCAGAACCGTTTAACCCGTAAGTTGTAATTTTATTTTTTTTTATTTTATGTACTTTTCTTTGATTTTCTTTGTCATTTTAGCTCGCGGATACCAGACCCACGAACTCTTAGTCTGATGAAGCTGCTATGGTTATCAATAAAACTAGCAGCGCAAACTACATAAAAAAAAAATTACTAAATTTCTTCCCAATGGACTTGATTGAATCAGTCCGGTATTCGACGAGTTTTCTAACTCAGTTAAATTGCAAATAAAAAAGAGATAAACCGAAAAGTATTCTAAGCATTACCATGAGTAATAAGAATAGTATTTAACGTTAAAACGACTTTAAGAAATCGATCTCTTAATATCTAATAGATTAATTTCATCTTCATCGTATGCAAACATTACTTAGGATTTATTAAAATATATAAAGAAATTACAAAGATTTGGTTCAAATTAAATAAAATTTTAAGTCATATTATAGGATTAAACGAAATATGGTTTCATGTGGAAACTCAATGTCAAGTTTGAAGTTAAAAGTTGTAAGCTTCCCGTTTTTTTTTTATTCAATGAAGCAACGAGACGTGCGGGACGTTCACCCAATGGTAAGTGATTCGCCTGCCCATAAGTATACACTTGAAAAACTTCACACAATAATTACACTAGCTACAACGCCCATCAATCCGGAAAACAGTAATGTTTTCACGTTTGGCGACAGTAATAGATGCTGCGGTGGTTGGTACCTACCGAATCGGTCTCCAGCAACAGAGACCTATCACCAGTAAAAATAGTTTAAAGACCTGTACAGAAAATATTAATTATTTGGTATGGTATAAACTGATAGTTTATCAATTAATTACTATAATTGCTTATATTTTATGTTCTGTCGTTTAAGGGGTGATGAAATAGAATATTGCAAAATGGATGTTAATGTTTTACTTAACACTTGTGTTGTTTTGTGAATCGACGTAGCGGTGATGGGAGACGGGCCATCGAAATTGCATGGACGCGTTATAATAGGTCTTTTGAATATAAAACGTGGCGCAAACTCTCGATATTTCTGGATATCTAATACCGTTTTAACGTTTACGATTACCTAAATCTGGAGTTGGCAACATATGACGCGGATATCCGAATGACCCATTTGATAAAGTTAAGTGCCAACCTTACTTATGAGTATGTTAAAAGATATAATGAAAATATCTCTGAACCTAACCACTTTTCAATACCGACATTTTGATTAATTTTAAATATTATCCTTTGTGTGATAAAGGCTAAGATCATATTTACTTTAAAGTATAACTTAAATGCCTATTTTCTTCGAATTACTTAAATTTAAGTGTTTAACCTCTGGATACGGTCTGCGCAATTCTGATCGGTAAGAAAATGTTTCAGTCTTAAATCCAGCTACAGATGTCTATCGAGATATTATGATAATGAGATGAAATGTTTAACTATTGTGATTACAAAATATTGTTTCAGAATAAATGAAGTTATAATAATATTATTAATATTTCATTGGAAATCGTCGCTGTTGCACTAACACGAGTATAATTGTTAACTGTTGGTAACTTTCATTACGGAAATTGGTTCAGTAACTTCATTAAATACTTTACACTGTCGGTTATTCGATTGTGTTAACTGGCGCCCTCTTTACACAGATTCAACAGCTCATAAACATTTTTAATTACAAACTTTATTTAATTTAAACCATTCCTTTATTTATTATTTAAATACCCAAGCGGAACCGTCCTAACTTCGAGATGGTGTAATAAATATCATTTAGTGTTAGATTTAATAAATATACAATATATATTAAAGATATAAATCTGGTGTCAAAGTTTTGATTGCGATGTTAGTACTCAGAGATCAGTGAGAAGCGAACATAACTTTATTATTTATTCATATTATTTGCTTCTGTAGTGACAATGATGTACAAATGTGTATCTAGGCGTGCTTTCCTAATTGTCTTCGCACCAAGGCTCACACAACTTCGTGAGCCGTTAACTTTTTAGTTATATACCGTATACGACGGCGGCTAATTAGATTGGATGAAAGAGCATTGTTGATATACGTTGATTTACTAACTCGTACTGTTCTGACCTCTTTAATGGTTTTATCATGATTTCATATTTCTATAGTTAGGACAATGAAATAGTTTAATATTTTCTCAATCTCTCGTGTCCAGTCTTTTAATTTTATCGAGAACCTTGTATACACATTTATCTTAATACATAACTAGTAGATATTGAATTAGGAGACGTTAATTGTTCCTTAACATTTTGAGTCTTTTATTAGGTTATAATCCGATACGATTTAATATTACCATACATACGTTACGATTATCGTATGTATGGTAATATTAAAGCGTCAAAAACTATTCTAGTGGAAAATGTCGGCGGCTTAGTCATTGAGCCGGGTGATTTCCACTACCGTCGGATGCAATCAACTCAAGTCCCACTTCCTCTGTCTTAAGCTCGAGTACCTAATTCCCCGTCATGTCATTCCATACTAGAACACGTATCGCGTTTGATAGTGTAAGCTTTCTATTCACTTGTTTACACTTCATATGTATACCATATAAATACAGCCGGAGTCTTAGGTTACATATAACTGTTGGATCACTCTATCCTATTATATTCTACTTAATTTAGTAGCTTAGATAATTTACATAGAATTATTTAAGAATTTAGTGACGGAAAAAGAAAATAATGTAGTATCAAGATTAAACAAACTTACTATGCACAGATTTTGAATAACTTTTACATAGAATGTCTGATAGATAATATAACACATAGGTATATACATATAATCTAATTCTATAATACAATTTTACGGGAAAATATAACACAGTAAGTAATTATATATGTTGTTTATGTGTGTGTGAATTTGTCAGGTGCATGTAGTAGTAACACTAACCACCAGTATGCCAAAATTAATATCTAGGACATTTGTGTTCAAAATAAGTCTCAAGCATTGATCAAGTACCTCCATTACTCTTTTTAAATAACGTGAGGAAAAACATAAATGCTCCGGCTTTGCTTTACATTTATATTATTTTGACCTAGATTTTGCATAGTACGTAATATTTATGGTATACTATCATAAATAAAAATGTGATTAATATATAGAATTTGTTCACTTTCAACATTATTAACGAACATGAACAAAGAAATACAAGATTTGTCACATACAATTTTATAAAAAATGTATTTTTAAATAAATAAAGCGGATTTTTTTAAAAAAAAAACAAGCGTGTTTGACTCGAGACATACGCCGATTTAATACTGAACGTGTTAAACAGGCGTTCGAAGTGTATAAGTACTATATAAAGGCTTCAAAGTGTTTGCCAGAATGTCTGTTGTTGGGCAGAGCCTGCTGACGAAGCTGAAAATAGACGATGGCACTATCTATAACTATCTCGGCACGACCCGAGGTCCTGGCCGAAATCGAGAACTTCTACGGACAGCTTTATGCGACTAGGCGAGCACCTGTTTACGATCAGACAAACGACCCAAGAGCCGAGTTAACCCGACATTATACCGAAGACATCCCGGACGTCAACTTGAACGAGATTATTATGGCGCTCAAGCAGCTAAAGAACAACAAGGCGCCGGGTGATAAAGGAGTTACAGTGGAGCTTCTGAAGGCAGGAGGACGACCAGTGCTGATGGCCCTTCAGAGATTATTTAACTCCATCATATCGAGAGGAAAACGCCGAAATCATGACGCGGGGATGTTGTGACTTTCTTCATAAAGGGTGACAGAACCCGGTTGAACATCAAGCTCCTGCGCCAAGTTTATAAGCTATTTTCGGTAGTCATGACGAATCCTCTCGAACGCAAGCTAGACAATTTCTAACAAGCGGAAATCTGAAAAGGCTTTAGTGCCATAGACAAGTTATACAGGAGACCGAAGAATATAATTTGCCACTACACTTAGCGTTTGTGTACTGTAAAAAGCCTTCAAAAAAAATGAGCTGTGCTACAGTCGCTCCAGCAGTGCCAAATAGACCAACGCTACTTCGAAGTTTTGCGGTCACTATATGAAAACGCCACTATATCTGTCTGCCTCCAAGACTACCGCCCGAAACCTATCCAGTTGCAGCGAAGTGTCAGACAGAGTGATATTCTATCGCCAAAACTGTTCACAGCGGCGCTGGAACACATGTTTAAGCTTTTGGACAGGAGAGGACATGGCATCAACATAAACGGCGAGTACATAACCCATCTTTGATTCGCTGATGACATCTTGTTCATAGCTGAAACTATGGAAGACCTTGCCAAAATGGTTTATGACCTGTGTAAAGCGTCCCGATGCGTGATTCTTAAAATAAATATGGGGAAGACAAAGATTATGTCTAATGCCCATATTTTACCTACACCAATAATAGTCGAGGGCTCTACACTGGAAGTTGTCGACGAATACCCTTTACCTGGGACAAACAGTCCAGCTAGGTAAATCATTCATCAGAAAGAAGTCATTCGACGAGTCCAACACGGGTAGGCAACGTTCGGGAAGCTACGCAGCATCTTTTAGTCTCAGATACCGCAGTGTCTGGAGACAAAAGTCTTCAACTCGTGCGTGTTGCCGGTGTTGACATACGGATCCGAAACATTGTCTCTTACTATCGGTCTTATAAAAAGGCTGAAAGACACCCAAAGGACAATAGAGAGAGCTATGCTCGAAGGTTCTCTGCATGATCGAATCAGAAATGTGAAGATCCGCCGAAGAACTAAAGTAGCCGACATTGCTCAAAAGATTGGTAGATTTAAGTGGCAGTGGGCAGGGCACATTGCTCGAAGGACCGACGGGCGATGGAGCAGTTAGGTCTTCGGGTGGTGCCCGCGTACCGGTAGACGTAACGTTGGGAGGCCTCCCACAAAGCGGACCGACGATGTGGTGAAAATCGCAGGAACCCACTGGATGCGAGCAACGCGGCACCGATTGACCTGGAGAACTTTGGGGGAGGCCTATGTCAAGCAGTAGACGTCTATAAGCTAATGATGATGATAAAATAAAACATAAATACTACTAGTTCTAATTATCTCTATAGTTTGTATATATTAACGGAGTAGAATTATATAAATAGTCATCTTGTTAGAAAAGTTGCAACAGAAAAGACAAGAATCAACTCACGTTATATACTTAATGAGGAGGCACAAGTGGATGTTTGCTAAATAAATAGTCCGTGTTTGTGCTGGAGTTCAAATACTATACCCCGTTGAGAAGTTTTCAAATATCGTTCAGTGAAAACTTTGTCGTTTATTGACTTAAATTAGCTGTTGGAAAATTTTACTAGAGTAGCAGTTCATATGAAATAGACGATGCACAACTCTATATTTCGATAATGATGTTTGAGATCTACCAATTACTCGCTCTCCGGTCTACATGTATTGCAAATATCCCGTGCAACTGTCGCTACATCGGAAGATTCTTCCGATCTGATAAATTAGACATATATTCATCGGGAGAGACTAGCTTATATATATCTAACAACTATATGTAATATTTTAAATAAACGCTATTAACATGTTACTTAAATTAAAATGTCAATCAATTTACTTTCCGGATTCATCATTGATTTACACCATCATTTCATCTTGATTTATAGGGACAGAGAACAGTTTCTCGCTCTCTTTTAAGCACGCCATAAAAAGAAACGCAGTAATTTTATTTGATTTCTGTCTCTTCGTAAGAATAAAGAAAGAGAATTACTTCGGTAACAAAAATCAGTTTCAATAAAGACGAAGAATATTTAATGAAGTTATGTTTGGAGGGAATAGGCGGAAATTTGATAAATTAAGGTTTGATGGGTGTTCGGAAAATGCTGCGTCACACAATATAACCAAACACGATATAACTATGTACTGTGATGAATAAACAACAAACGAAATTTAAATTAAAACAAATTTGGTTCAATTAACGGTATTTATAATTAAAAATTTAAAACTATATGTAGAGTACTTAAAAGCTTTTAGCGTCTGATTGTGTATTATTAATCACAAAGGATTCGATGCATTAGCCTTCAGCTTACATCATTAATTATCTTAATCAAATATGAATAGGCTACATATACATAAACAAAACATAAAGATAAAATAATATTTTTATATGTTCGAAAAAACAAGAAAAATATTTTTGTCTGAATCAATCGTGATTACAATCTACTGATATCCATCGCTAAACAGAAGCATCTGCTGCTGGGGGAAAATGCTGTATTTACAACGATTTTCATGTGGGTAGGCGAGATTAACATGATGATAAAGAGTATAGATGACTTTTGCCCTTTTCCTGAAATTGGCCGTAAATATGGCGATGGGGATAGTATGACCCATCTACCACACTGTCTTTTCTATACTCATTACTTTTTCTGTAATTAATAAATTAAATTTGCATAAACACAAGTTTACAATGCACCTTCTTCTGAAAAGAACTTTCTCTTAACCATGGGGATTTGTCTGTCGTACTCATAACTATATAATTAATACAGAGTGTTAATTTTAACGAGAGAATTATACTTTAAAACACTGGGATCTTTCACAAAATCATTTAATTGGTAAAATATTGTTGAATAAAGGATACATTGCTATACGCATTATCTCCTTCCTCCAATAATAATAGCTGCAGTCGCGGCATCCGCATTACGTCATATAAAGTGATTCGTGAATGGCTATTTCAAGATGTTTCGGCGCACGGAGGAAAAATAGATTAAGTGATTTACGCGGTAGACTGTAAACGCGCTGAAGACCGAAATAGTTTTACGATAACGTCCGAAGGTAAGACAACCGTAGTGACGCCGTTACGTCGGGTGACGGAGGGTCAGGGAGAGTGAGGGAGATCATGCCCGCGCATAACGAACCGATTATTTGCATCCATTGTTTGGCATAAGAGTTTTCATATAATGGCGCTGAATGTCTTCGGAGCATGTCGCGGATTTTAGTTGCACTAGTAATTTCCATAAATACACAAACATAATATCTTAAAATTCGTTGTGTGAAAAATTTATATAATATTAAGTTTATAATTTTAGCAAACATTATTATATAAGTAATACAAAAATGTTGCAAATCAGCCCATCCTGCACTCCAATTGAATTCCACAGCCAAAATTGTTTGAGCGATAGAGTTAGCTTACTATTTACACTAATGTGGTAATACGCAATTATTACTAATGTTAATAATCAAGTGTTAAAGCAGATTGATTAGAAGAGAGATTGATTCTTGTATAGATAATTTTATACAAAAATAAATTATTTTCTTTTTACGAAATGCTACTAACCATCAGCCGTTAGACGTCCACTGCTGGACATAAGCCTCCCCCAAAAACATCATACATGATAGTAACACAAAAATTAGTATAACTATATTTTATCGTCCTCATCGATCATGTAACCTTATTGCAAACGATTTGCTATATATAGAATAAAAAAGAGACGATGATTTTATTTGCACCGAGAAAATAGTAACAGATTCCGAACCAACCAGTATCTTCAGCTCGAGATAAAATCTCATTTATCCGATCACCGTTGTGGAACGTTGAACATTTTCCGGGGCGACTGGAGAAATAGAACAAAATAGGAAAGGGAAGTAGGAGACATTATCAGTTTACTAGTGTGTCATCAATTTCCTAGCTAATTTTACTTTGTTGAAATGCAGCTTCTATTGATTGTGAATCGGAGCTTATCGGCAATTGATACGTATTTCCCTACAATAAAACATGATTTCCTTTTCATGAAATTGTAAAACATGACTAAAAAACCGATTACACAATCTTATAAATATTGGACCGTTATGCATCTCGAAGTGTTAGATTTCCTAGTAAATATAATCGATTTCAAATACAGCGGTAAAACTATTTTTATTACGTTTTATTGATTTCTATTTTATTACACGGTTGTTAAATGAAATGCATGGCGGCGGCTGTTGACGACATAACTGCGCGATGTCGCTCGTTAAAACTGTTGTGGAAATGAAAAAAAAAAAGAGTAAAATGAAAGTCCCATAGAGAATGTTAAAATGCAATCAATATCTACCGTAAAAATATTTTGATACCTGTCAACAAGGAAAACAGGGAAAAGGTTTTAATGGTAATTAAAACATTAAAAGCTTTCTCGCATCACCGTACTGTTGCGAATATGCGAAATGCATGTACTAATATTACTTATCAAAGTACTACACCCGTCTGTTCCAAGAAGTTATTATCACCAAGATAGGTTGCATTTCAACATCACAATAATATTTATATTTATATAAAAACATATTTTCATTGCGAATATATTTTAAAATGATATTTCTATGAAGGTCTTTAGTAAATTTTGTATAAGATTGCACAAGCATTTCGGAAATTATTTTAATACAAACATTTTTTTTTTCTACTAACTGAAATTTTTGTAAAATATTGCAAAAGGACGTATTTTTAACTGACACCTATGCAATTAGTTTAAGAGAATTCTCTTGCCGGAAGAAGCTTTTTATCATTTATATAATATCACTAAAACGTTTTGATAGCAAAAAGTCTTTTTTTATTTTTCTCTCTTGAGAAAATGAAGTGCTGGGAGTAAATAACAATTACTTGGCCAACTGCTTTAATATCGTAGCAAAAGGTAAAAGAATTTCCTTTATAAAAAATTGTTTGTTTAATATACCAATATTTCTCTCCGTTCTCATTGAGACTTGAGATATTGCTTAGATATTATGGCGAATCAAATAACTTTACCTTGATTCTTCATTAGTTATTCTTATATAATGCAAAACAATTTCTTATTTAACCAGCTACGTTAATAATGCGTTTTATAATTAACTTTGAGTACTAGTTAATTATTAGTTAACATGGTTTTAGACAACTGTTCGTCGCAGTAAAGTAACTTCATCAATTAAGTTCTGTCGGGAACACTGTACCTGTAATTTTGCATAAAAGCTTCCTGGAACACAAGTCAATTAAGTATCATAAGACACATAAATAAAGGATTTATTGTGAACTTAGATCACTCAGTTTTATATTAAGTATGTGAGTCTAGGATTTTATTTGGGAATAAAGGATATATGTATATAAATGTCATAACATATGTCCATTGCTGCTCATACGCCATCCCAAATAAGGTACTGGTAACAGTGTAGTGGCGGAGAGTAGTAATATACTAATTCGTCTAGCACATCAAGTAGAAATGGTGCATATCATATAAGAGGATTTTTATTCCCACAAACACTGGAAGATATTTAGGTAAAATTAACTTAATTAATTAAAATAGCCGGTAAAGTTTTAATCCGGTATAAATAACTCAAAACCAAAGCGGTCTTCACTGATAAATTGATTCAAATATATACGAAAAATTGCAAAAAAATCATTATTATAAAATATATATACATAGGAGATATCCAGAGAATCATTGAGATCAAGATCTTTGAAATGATTACAGGGTAAACTCGAAATTTCGTAGAGGGGATGTAAAGCTTCCCGCACAATAACTCACGGGATTCAGACCAACCTCACCTGCTCGTGGTACACCCTGCTAATCGATAAACAAAGCTCTGGCCAGCGTGATGAGAAATGGCTCAAATCCCCCCATATAAATCCCTACCCGATTGAGGTGGAAATGGAGCTGGAGTATGGAGTCACTACGACTAGCAAAGCGAGCGGGGGACAGCTAGTATTCTATTAATTGATTTAATTACCCTCTCCGATACATATATACATATATATAAAGCATAGATAAATTATTACATTTCAATTGATGTATAAAAAAAAAACAATATATAAAGAATTTTTAGTTGTTCCGTTTAGAAATAAATACACGTTTCCTGTACAGCAGTTCGCTTTAATCACACGTTAACAGTAAAATTGTTGGAACCTTGATATTCGAATGGGAAATGTTAGTTCAGTAACAAAAAGCAGTTACGATAACTGGATTAAAAAATACTCGACACTATTCAAAGAGCGGCCGCTCTTTGTTTTCCTCAAAATACCTGTCGATCCCTATCAGTCATTTGGCCAATTTTACATTCTGAAAGTTTTAGTCAGTTTTTTTTGTACATAGTTCTGTTTATGTACTTTATTTTAGTTTTTCGTGATAATTAACAAATTATCAATTACTGGTGATAGATATCTGTTGCCGGAGAATGTCTAGGTAGGTCCCACAGCAGTTCCTACCTCTATCGTAAAATAGTTATGTGTAAACATTACTCTGTCCCGATCGTTATAGCTAGTGAAATTACTGAGGTAACTAGACTTAACGGATTAATTCCCAAAGCGACGGGTGGAGTGTGGTGTTGTTTATATCATCCTAGCTAACGTGGCGTTGATATATGATGCCGTATCATATGTCATTATATGATCGTCTCGATGCTCCGTGGATTAAAAAGTAAATTAAATAGCATTTTCCTTAAACTCTGTTTTCTATCTTCTCTTAATTTTTAACATCCCTTACCATTTTCACTGAAATAGAGTACTATAAATGCTTCTAAATTATCAATCAAAACAATTTTATGATATGAGAAACTCGCACCATTGCGATGTAATTTGATATACTTACTATCCAATTAAAACTCAATTAAATCACTCTCAAATAAACTCTACTTAGTGGCAGAAATGCCTAAAGCAATATCGAGAACTGGAATAACATAATTAGCTAACAACACATAAAACATAAGGATAATAAGATTATGTTAACCGTTTCCCAAACAAAAAGAAACTTCAAATCTTGACCTGAATTAATTGTATACAATGTAGTAATTAACCTGCGACTGTATTATAACTACATATTATTAGTGTAATCTAATTTAAATTTTTTGTTAATATATGCTATTGAAGCTATTGATCAGAAATTATACGCTGCGCCCATGTGTACCTTTTTGGTTCAAGGACACGTTAAAAAAAAAATTTGGGTATATCACTAATTGACGGGGTCGCTTTGTGAGAACGCAATCCCTCTCCAGTTGTTTTAATTCTTTACTCTACATTCAAATTGGCGTATACAAAATTGTTTCCTTTCGATTTAATACAGTATTGTCGAAAGTTATAAATAAAATATTGAAATGAAATCATAGTATTCACTATAAAGATTTGTTCATCACTTATTTTTATAATATGATATGGATGGCGGTAATGTGATATAATCGAGACGGAACTAATTTTACCGGATACACTTAAAGCTCTCTGCTATCTTTCACTTGTGTTTAAATAAACTATAGTTAAGAATTTAAAGCAGTGCGTCTAGTCTAAATAATTTAATGTTTGTTACAATATTAACGTTAACTACTGCATTCTTCAAAGCAATAACAATCCGGAGTGTGTTATATAGTACCATACAATAGTTATTAGTACCATATAGTACCGTAATAGTTTAACTTATTGACACATGAACTCATCTGAATTTTGGTGAACAGCAAGTACATTTTTCTAAGTTTTTTATTGAGTTATCAAATATTATTCTTTTAAAACATGCTTCGTTTAATATTCAGAAGAAAAATACGAAAACAGTTTGAAATACAGTGAGCTGTAAAAGACAACACGGAGCGGAAACGAAAGCTTGCACTCTTTTATTCAAAAGCGTACGGCGTGTGCAACATCAAAGTGGAACATCGACAGATTTCTACCAATACATAGTGTGTCGAATGTGTGAAAAGAGATGGAGCAGATATATGCAGTAGCGCGAATGAAACTTTTCTCTGTACATCTAAGCTTTTATCTACTATTGAGTAACACGTGACCTCAATTTTACATTGTGTTAAGGGACAAAGAAAGTTGAAGTTGGTGAAGAGCGTTCGCCCAGTACACTTTGCGACTATACTATTTTACCGTGATATGTTGACAGCCGGAATACAGCAATGTTATCATAGCAAGAGATATGCGCATTGTAGCAAGGGTAACAAAAAACCTTGTCTCCGAACTAAACTTCACAAAATGTTCGATTTTTAAGTTACACGGCTAACCCTTGGCCGCCACGCCATGGTCGCAGTCAACTCTTAAAATAGAATACTATTACTAACCATCTACATATAAAACAATTGAGAATTTCTGTGAATAAAGATTTAGTTTGTGGATTCCGAGTCCGCGATCTCAGACTCCGATGAAGACGTCAATTAGACTAACATCGGCAACAACTTCAGAAGAAAAATATGTATTACATTTAACATTAAGAAATACCACCGCTCAATAAGAATTTAGTTTAATATCTTTTCTAGTTAAACTTTATAGAAATAATCGCATCGTCTACTTGACTACAACTCTAAAGTTATTTTTAACTAAATAAAGTAAATTAGCTTAGGACGTGATCATCCAGACTTTTGAAAACTTGCTTAATTTAATGAATAGAAAAAATGTCGCGGTTATAAGATCTTGCTCTTTTGAAACCAGGACACCTCAGTAGTAGGGTTATATATAGTTTTGTTTAATTTTTATATACAATGTTTTAATCTTGTTTAAATGTAATCGATAAATGCTGATACTGGATCACACAGATTATTTGAAAACGCTAATATCCGTAACAATAGAAGCGATCACTATTAAAATTGCTATGTATAACATCACCCTTGTATATTTAATTTTCACATAAGTGTACTGATAGAAATTTTGACCGCGTTATTGTATTTCCAAAGGCTACACCATGACGTGTTAATAGGCTTTTAACAGGAACTGCAAACGAAGTTACTTGCTCCACTACCATTTAAATTTTCTAGTATACAAGATTAAGTGATGAAAACATAGCGCTACGTCCAATACGATGGTTAAAACAGGTATACCGGTGCTGCAGAAAAAGTAAACCTGGCAAAGACTCAAAATGTAACTCCATCGGTTATTTTACGAAGAACAATACGATTTCCATATTAATCAGATATTCTAGTATTTTATTTCGTATACATTTAACTTTTGCTATTTGGGAATAAAAAAAACTTGAGTAGAACAGTTGTGACATCGTTCATGGATTTTGAAACGATTTTTGTCAACAAGGTATCCAGGTAATCGGTAGTCAATGCATGCTGTGCGAAGGTGACCCTTTCGCCACTCTGTCTTGAGCACGGTCGTTGTTCATACATCGCATGCTAATCACGTAGCAGCCTCGGCAGCAGTTTACGATTTCATGAATAACTAATGATAACGTTATTGCCACAATTACGGCACATTAAACAAACGCACATGTCATTTGAAGAATGAAAGTTTTACTACTTTGGTTATACTAATACAATAAGATGTTTTAACACTATGTTATATACTTCTTTATTACGTACATATCTTTTCATTATTTTGTTAAAGTCATCATTACAAATCATGCGCAGCTGAATTATTGATTCCGATTGCTTAGTTAATAACTTGTTTTTATACATCAAAATAAAAAATAACCATTATTCATTTTTAAAATTAATATATACAAAAATTGTAGCAATAACTTATGGAGAAACTTCTCCTCAACTTAGAACACAAAACGGCTGCAAAAATTGAAGTAACAGCATTCATAATTTTAAAAACTTACTCTCAGGCATAAATAGTTAATTCAGAATAAACCGTAAATTCTTTCATAGATAATAAATTGTACTTAAAACATTAAATAAAATCTATGCACATTTCATGCAATATATGTTATATTCTGTACATATATGAGTTTAGCAATTAATAACGGCATCCGTAGAGTAGATTGAACACAAATTACTTAAGCAAGCCGAAATCTGTAGCTTATATTAAGTACCGAAACTCTGCTATCGGCAATATTCAATATTAATTTTAGTATATCGTGTTTAATATTGAAGTTGAACAGAGTAGATGATTACATGTATTCTCCTCTTCATTCTGCTTTTACGGCGCAAACGCAAAATTTGAAAGCTTTGTTAGGGACATCGCTAATGTTCCGTGTGAAGTATTGACGCGTGGCCATTAACACGTCATGCCGTTGATATTGGAATTTCCCGCATACAGAAGTTGAGCCATGAAAGGAAAGTAATTTACAGAAGATTGAAAATTGTAAAGCTCTCAGGTAAAGTTATAACCTATTGTAAAATAACGATTAAAAGTTCGAGCATCATTTAAATACTTTAAAGCCGGTTAGATATCAGTCTGATCAGTATAAAATGTTTTGATTCATTCAAAGCTGTGTTTGAGCTTTGAAAGCAAATTTACATATTTATTTTTATAGACGAAATATTGATTACTTTTTTATATTATATATATATATATATAGGGTGGCGCAAAAATAACCTTATAAAAAGTACCTTATAACACAGGTAATAAGGTACTTTTTATAAGGTTATTTTTGCGCCACTCTATATAAAAGTAATCAATATTTGTTTATGTTAAATATAAAAACTTAAATCCTTCAATTTTATGATCGGCAGAAACTATTGATCTATAGTGAAAAGAATGATCATTTATGTAATAGTTTATATAAAATTAAACTAATAATTATTATTGAATATTTAGTTTGAATTTAAAAAAAAAATTGTAATTCTATCCATTTTTATTTGATCACTATATATTATTATATGTATGACTACACATAATTTCTCGCAAGGTAGTTTAATTCTGTTCTTTTAGTTTGAACGGAGAGAGCAGACTAAAAGAGAGTCTTAAAAATTAGAATATATATAAGTAAAAGAGAGAGAGAGAAGAAAGATTTCATAAGTTATATTAAGTTATTGGTCATATTTAATTAAGTTATGAAACAAACAAAGAAAGTAACAGAAAAATTCAACAAAATCATTAATCATGACCACAATTCAACAATGTCAGCATATGAAATAGTACTGTAAAAGTACAAAGTCGAAAGTTATTATGATTTTAAAACAAAAGTATTAAAAAAAAACTGTAATACAATAAGGGTAGACATGAAATGTGACCTTAAGCGTATTGTTTTGCTTGTCGTTTTACTTTGTCAAAATTACTAATGTAAAATTTTCAGGCCTTGGCCTTTGGCTTTGTCGCCGATCATTGATCGGCCGTGGAGAAAAGAGAACGGCGATACACACAAGTCCATCGCACGCTAAACAAATATAGTTAAAAAATTATAAGACCACTTTTACAATATGGATAAACTCGTTCCCAATTTCACAAGTTCCTGCGATACCACTTACACCACACGTTTCTCGTTTAAATAGCTAAATAGCTTTCATTTATGAAAATATATACTGGGCATCGAGGTATAAAAAAAGTAATATTATTACTAGTATATCAACTGCTTCTAAATCTTACTGATAGATGTTATATAGTAAACTAAGCACTGAATTAAAATATGTGAATACAGAACGAAATACCCAATCAATTAGCAGCTTCACAGAATATCATAAATTTCTTTCATTGTGAAAGCCGCTTTCATTGGATTACGGCGAGTCAATTTTTTCTATCTTTTGCTAGCCCATTATTGATTATATATTCAATGCAGGTTTCTGATAGATTTTATATGTAAAAAAAAATTTAAAAGCTTTTATTAGGTACTCAAATTAAAGGGACTGTGAAACTACGACTAATAATATTAAATGATCTTTAATGTGTTAGAGGGAGAATTTGAGTGAATTAATTTGAATTTAGTATGCTGATAAAGACCAACAAAGCGCAGCTCGGCGAGGACTAAGTACTCCTTGCTCAAATATTAGATTTAAAGCTTTTAGAACTCGTTGATGCGATTTACTTTGAGCTGCCATTCTCTTTGCAGTAATCCAAAGTTATCTTCCGTTTACGAATACGTACTTAGGAGTGCTTATTCTATATAAGATAAAATAAGTACCTACTCCATGTTGATGACAATACCTAAAAAAAAAACTTATTCATATTTTACGCTTCACTTTCAGAGAACAATAGGCAATTATACATTAAATCACAAAAAATATTAGATATTTATAAACACAATTCCTAGTTCATTAAGAGCTATACAGTTACAAATACATAGTTAATACATAATTTTATTTTACTATTTGCATTCAAAAAATAAAAAATCATTTCTCTATAAAAAGTCTGATTCAGTTCTAGGTATCGAGCCCGATTTGTTACTCTTAGACAGTTCGTATCAAAAGCATCGCAGTACAGGGAAATGCTATTTATCTACCGTTTGCAGCAGAGCAAACAGTACTCGTAAATAGTTTACATTACAGCTTAAAAGCATCACCGTGTAGTCAAAATAACATTTACTAAACTTCGCCTGAAAATGCTTTCAATTAAACCAGTTGGCTACTTTGTGCCGAAAGTGAGAGAGTTGGTTAATTTATTATTGCAATAAACAACAGGGTACGTAATTAATGCAATTATTATAGTCGATAGCGGCAATCAAAGAGAAATTAGTTTCGGTGAACAGTAACGAGAATCCGCTTTTATTAAGCACATTCGCGGAAAATTGCATGCAAAATTTTCACGCATATAGAACCGTTAATTAAGCCGAAATTTGTATAATTACAAGTGCAGTATAAATTGTACTATTAATTTAAATGTCTAACAATCGCAGATCTGTCTTTTCAGTCTTAGATTCAGTTTTGTTTTAGGTGCAGGCTTTGTCGAACTCTTCCGGCTAGTTGAAAGATTGTAATTCTGCCTCCATAACGGGACAGCTGTGTTAATGCTGTGCAAAATATTCTGGAAATTAAACACATAGTTTAATTTCCAGAATATTTAGATGTGTAATCCTAAATGTTCAAAGCGCTGTCTTCGGTATAACTAACGTCTTATTATAATAGGCAGATTATTATTACCTTATTATTAGCACAAAACGAATATTCCGCTCATTTTATCTATCTAAATTGTAATCACACACAGGCATAACTTCCATTAAATAATGCTTCACTAGGATGAATGATGAATCAGAAACTGATGCCGGTAAGACGTCCCACTCCTATTCTTGCTTTTCAATGTGAAAAATCTCGAGTTTTTTGAATACATACGATAGATTTTAATTAACCTTTATTGGATCAGAAGCAAGACAAGACAACCGTAAAGATAATTAAAGATAATGAAGCATGTCGCGCAATAAATAGCTCGCTGGCCTAATGATTACAGCGTGCGGCTTTCATTCCGAAGGTCGCGGGTTCGAATCTTGACATGTACCTGATGACTTTAACTTTTAAGTTAGTACATTTGTGAACTTAGAATTAAACAATACAGAAATACAAACGGTGAAGGAAAACATCGTGAGGAAACCTGCACACGAATTAGAATTTATTCTAAGGTGTGTGTGAAGTCACCAATCCGCATTGGGCCCGCGTGGTGACTATGGCCCCATCGTCCTCATATCGAGAGTTGGCCTGTGCCCCTACAGTGGGGACGTAAATAGGCTGCAAAGTAACGAGTATGTCATAGATGTGCGCCGCAGTATTAATATATTATAATAATAAATGGCCTTCCCCCTTTCGTTTTATAAAAAATTAACTTACGATTTTACTAAAAGTTTTTATTATTTTTTTCTAACATCAGATTTAATTATAAAACGTTGGAAAAACTTTAGAAATATGTATTAAAAAAAGTATATAGAATCTTTTTAGTAAATATTGTATGCCTTTTCTGTGCCGCCATGTTTCCACCACCATTCAACCATTAATTTTTAGTTTTTATTTGAATGACAGTGATGTATCGTTCCTATCGGTATTGGTTTTAAACAAATGGACATACCGTGCACAATGAAATTATAGTTAAATGGACTGATTTTTTTTATTATAAGCTATTAATAAATACCAGTTTTTCTGCAATTAAACGACGTGACGAGCGGGTCGTTCATCTGATGGCAAATGACACGCTTGCCCATAATAGCGTGACGGTAGTTAGAATGGTATATACGGCACCACGTTGCGTCGTCGCCTGAGACGAAAGATGTTGAGTCTCATTACCCCAATGATTACACTACCTACTGTTTGGTGTGTGCAATAGGCGCTGCTGTAGTACCTACCTTGACGGTACATATTCTATATATATGCGTTTTACTGTTAAAGCATATGGCATATCCAATTGTTCATTTTGATTTCCATTAATATCTTTTGTCTTTTAAAATAATCACTAATTAACTGATGGTAAGTCTCTGTTGTGATAGACCGTCTAGGTAGATACCATCTCAGCGCCTGTTTCTGCTACCAAACACTAGTTGCAAACATTACTGTGTTCCAGTTTGAAGAGCGCTGTGGCTAGTGAAATTACTGGTGTAACGAGACTTAAAATCTTATGTATTAAGGCGACGAGCATAACGTGATGCAGTATATATCATCCTAACTAACGCCACATGGTTATGAGCAAGCGAATCGCTTACCATCGGGTGAACGTCTAGCTCGTCTCTTCACTTCATCATATTAAAAAAAAAAAAGCTAAAATTTAAATGTCCTTGATGAGATTTACTAGATTTCGAATTCATAAGAAAAAATATAAATGCCATTGGAAGTTTGTTTTATTTATTCAAATAGTTTCGTTATGATTTTGTATGTTAATTAAGTTTTTTAGATAATTAAAGAAGTGCCTCTAGAGTTAGGTTCAGTTTTATGAGGAAAAGTGAAATTTTAATGCAAGAAAATAGTGACAGTTACTTGCACGGAATAAATATTACTAACACTCCCGCGTGCCGGAAAAGATGGAATGACGACATATGAACAATTTTTCCATTTCTGCTCTACTGTCACGCTCTCGTCTTTGTTATATGGTGAATAGGGTTAGAAGTTGGTAATTTTTAAAAACATATGTGTATAATAAACAGGCACTAAGTTATGTCATAGCTTTAATATCAATATTTAAATTAGCTGTTTTAGCAGGATATTTACAAAATTAATAGTTATACTCTTTGCACTCGAGATATTTCTACAACACAAAATAGAGATCGTCGATCTGAAATACCTTTCTTCTCTAATAATTTTAAACTATATTATATACGTACAGGTACAATATATCACTTTTAGGTTTCACTTGCCATTTAGTGAATATTTGATAAGTAGTACAACCCCAATAACTATTTTCTCTTTTCTGCTATATTTGATGCAAACATTGCAGAGATTCGGTCGATGCGAATGGAGCGGCAGAAAGGGAACTTTGAATAATGAATGATCATTATAACAAAGACTCTGTCCTTTACAAATATAGAATTACAAGTATTTCGAAATTGTTCGACGTACCTAACTCGTTTCATTTATTTAAAATTTAATGCTCGCTTTTCATTTTCAGTTCTATTCCATAATTGTGTTTAATTAAGTGCTAACAAAGGAGTAAAATTCAATAAACCACACCATAATTTTTTTAATACACAAAAACATTATAACATTGTGTAAATAACAAGTTTTCAATTGTAATCTAGGTGATGTGTGTTTATTTAAATCTACTAATTTATTTAGTACACTTACAAACAATTTTTAACAACGTTTTCACTAATTATAAATCTATATCATCCTAATCATTATTTATTCAATAAATTCATCCGTCTGTTCTTAAATAACATTGAGTTTTGGTCTTGGAAAAATATTGTTAGGTATGTTAAATATCAGTAAAAGGCCATATTCCCATAACTTTTATCAGCTCGTGTCAGATCGTTACTAAACACTAGAGTCTCTTATGGAATAACTTCTAGGGCTGTAGGTAGATATAGCATCTAAATACTGGTTTGTATATTATTTGATAATATAATGCATCGCTTTGCAAGTGCATTAAAAAAATCAAATGCAACTCTGTTATATAAAATGTATTATCATATAAATTTTATTTAATAAAAGCAATCAAAAGTTTTAAATTGTGCGAGATAAATGTTTCTGTTATACATATCCGTAAAAGGATTCTATCAACCTCTCACTAACTGGCCACGAGAGGCCGGCGGACCATGTAATCATTTTAACACTAGGGCTAGCACGTTACCAACACCGAGGGATATTTTTGTTAAAAATCAGTACTCCGGTTTTGCTATGCAAATAATGATATAAATGGATATGGAACTAAAAGGAAAAGATGTTTTATATTCAATTCTCAATGCGCTGATAACGCGCCTATCCACACTTGGCCAGCGTTGTTCATAAATAACCTCATTAAACAACAATATACAAAAATTATGTTACATATATACGATAGTGGAATACTTCTTCATTTTCAAAAAAATTCAAATTTATTTAAAATTTCTTAAGAGTTGGGCTAGCTCGTGAAAAATGGAGAAGCGAATTTCAAAGTTTAATTGCCTTCACATTAAAAGGTCCACTGAATCGTGTTGGAGAATGAAGCAGTGGTTTGAAAAGAAGAGATTTAATGCTACAGAAGCGCAAGCAAAGTGTGCTTTTAATGAGATTATTTAGCACTTTAATACGACTGATTCAATGTTGCGTCCAAGGACAGGTTGTAGTTTATCGTTGAGCTGAACGTAATTACTGCCCCGTAATGGTGTGATACCGACACGGGCGGGGTGCGTTGCAGCGCCCTGTAACTAATCTAATTACTTGCGCACACGTGTTACAGTGTCCTAGCGAATCGCGGCTATAAAGGGGATGAGGGCTCGCTATTGTTTCAGATTTAAACTAAAAACATTTCCAAGCCTCAAACTTATTTGTATTTCGAGGAACCGTTTGTTATCACAACGTATTGTAGTATAAAATACATTCTATACAATATCTAAAATTCAATTTATAATTTTACTTTACAATATGAAGTAGGACTAATCGTCAATACAATTACGATTTAAATTGTTATTTATTTCAAAAACATTATGGAAACGGAGCAAAAATTACAAAGAAAAATAAACACATTAAGCTCACTCCGAGGAAGGCGCTTTTGTAAGTTGTATTTATTACAAAAGATCCGCTAGAATCACAGAGAGCGTTTAATAATAACTAACAAAAACCATCCATTCATTATGTTTTCAGTGTTCTATTTAAAAACAAAGACACCTTTGCCAACACGCTCCAAAAATATTTTAATATGAGGCAGTTTCAAAAACATAATAAATATCTACATTTCTATACTAAGTACGGCAAAAATTTTAAAGTTTTGTGTCATTATAAATATGCACTGTTTATCAATAATAAACGTCCGCAGCGTCATATCGTAAACATTAGGTTTGAAAACATCAAAATACAAGCAAATTAATTGAATTTTACTTGTTTTGTAGATTCTATAAAAGCGATAAAATCTACTTTTCAAAATGTTGTTCTTCAATTTATTTTTCTGTTTACAGTGTGCTCCTGTTCGGTTGTCTTATTTGTATTCAAGTCTCAATTAAATTAATAGCTCGGCTGGCATTTGATTTATCAATAGAACTCAATACAAGCAATGCGGTACTATTTGACGCAGTACACGCAAACTTCTATCACTAACGAAACGTTTAAATTGTATTTAGTACGTAATGTAAATAAACAATTATTACTTATGCTTTTAATAATATAATTATTTCACACAAAGCAGTGAAAATGTTAATTTGGAAGCGTTATAAAATATTAAAGAGAATCCAAACAGCTGGTCTACATCTCTCGTAAATATTGAAACATAACAATACTTATTTTTAGGCAATCCGTTATTTCTAGATGATGAACAGCAGAATGCTTTCTGTTAATACTAGGCTTATTATTTATTAATAAACTATTATTGGCTCCCAAGTTCGCCTGCGTCGGCTTTGATTAAATTATGATAAAATTATTTTGTTACAATAACTATGATATGAGTTTTCACATGGAATCATAAAATGAAAACGGTACACATCGGCTAATTAAGGGAAGCATGTCCAATTTCTTATTAACTTCCACTGGAATTCAGGCGAAAGGTAAGAGATATTGTGATTTTTAAAGAAAATTTCCAATGGAAATATTTATACGCCGAGTTTTCTGAAAAATAATTATTTTCATGTAATGTATGCTTCCACTCGTCTTTATAGTAAATAACTATTATTCCTCTCTTTCGGATCATCCTTGTTAAACATAAAGGAAAGTAAAGGCTATTAAAATTACAATATAAATAATCATAGTTTAAATATATTCAACAAATCGGTTTCATCAAACAATTAAAAACACAATTTATATTTTTAAACATAATTATTATGTTAGTCCTAAGCATTAAAGTTGCCACATTGTTTAATAAATTAAGTTTAAAGCATCATTAGAGTTTTAGTTCTTTGCTTTTCATTTTATTAAACGTATAAAGTTTTGTTTCATTTAATAATTTCATTATTTGATTATAATTAATATTACTTAAAATATTTTCTGTGTTAAGCCAAAATTTTATGCTTAAAAATTTGGCTAACACTTTTTGTGTTCATATCAAGAAGATTGTAAATATGCGTAATATTACTTTGCTGTTACTGTGTACTGTGTGCAACTAATTTTTGTGACCCTAATACCATTCAAAAAAGTTAAAGTAAAAATTTATCATATTGGATTATATTGAATAAAGTGATATTAAGAAATACAACAAAAGAAAACACATTGCAAAAACTACAACATGAAAAAACAAAGTTTTCATGGGTGGAAGCCGAAAACTTATTACGTATTAAAATAATTTGAGCCATTTTATTGTGAAAAGTGAAATATAGAAAAATGGTATAGGTCGATGTGACAAAACTCAAGAACTTCGGTTGAATTTAAAATTCATTACATTTACATTTAACTATATTTATATTTGCATATTTATGTAAGTGCGAGAGTTAGAAAGTATTTAGAAAAAAGTTACAAATTCAGGCAACCCTAGTTAGATCCAACTATCAGGTAGAATATAGCTATGTTTATCTCTAAACGGGCTTACTAGAGGATTACACAGACTAAACTGCAATTTCTAACAACAACTTCTAACTAACCGAGCTCAAAGGCAACATACATTAAAACTGAATCGGTTCAAACACTCACCTGCATGACCGTTTGAAATGCAACTAAAATAGTGAGATTTCAATTTCAGCCTATAGAAATGTTTAGAATATATAAGTCCCTTAAACTTTTGACACATATATTTGTTTTTTTGCATAGTAATACATAACGGAAAAAAAATTATAATATATTATTACCGGATACAGACTTTAACCTGTGTACGGCCTTGACCTGAACGAACCTTGAAATAAAAAATGTAGGTTGTCAATAATTTCTATTAGAATAAAATATTTATCATTATTTCAATAAAGCATTTTAACAGTAGCGATATATGAAAAGCGATCGATCTCTAAGTTACTAGATATTCTTCATTGAATGTTAAAAATCATTTGGTATTTTCATTGGAAATGATTCAATATTTATTAAATGAACGCTATTTTGGTGTTAATAGACTATATCACGCAGATAATTAAATTTCCTGCGGACGGATATTCGTTTAATTGGCTAGTGTGGGAAAAATCAGCAGAGAATAGCATTTATTTTATAAGTGTCTCCAGAATTTACTGTATAAAACAATATTACTTACCGTTTTTTAAGAAAAACTCAAACTATGCGAATTCAATGTATCGTGACATCTATGTAGACATAATTATAAAATTTAATGTTTATTGAATTTGATACACTTTTGTTACGAATCTCTCTCTCTCTCTCTCTCTCTCTCCCTCTCTCCCACTCTCTCTCTCTATCCTATCTCTTAGACATCATCAGTTTTCTTTGTACACTTTCGTTAGGAATATGTAACTAATATCGCCAATATCAGATCTTCTAGATCTAATATTGGTAATTTTTCTTTTAACGATATTTTTTTAAATACATTTAAAATAATAGAGTTAAAGATTTGCTTAAATTAAAAACAACGGCGCTAATATTTGATATTCGTAGAGTATATAGCTGGTATCATAATGAAAATCGTCGATCGTCGAAGGTCGAAGGTCAAACTAGTTATTAAACAGAGTTCCGCCATTACAAACTTTGTGATTCTAAAATAAGTTTCACTGTTATAATTAAAAATTCCACTGATTAATCATATAAATGGTAATTGTAATAATATATACCCTAATTGTCAATATATCAACCGTTTGTCAATTAACATCTAATCTATATATCAAAAATTTCCATCTGTGTAGCGACTCATCACTACATCTCTGGAACCATAATGCGTAGTAACTTATATAGGAAGAAATATTCTTTTTGCATAGTATACATCAGTTTAGAACTTAGTTTGGAAAATTCCTTCCCCAAAAGTAGTTGCAGGAGTGTTACGGCCAGCAAATTAGGCAGGGAGCAGATTATGTTTAATAAACTACAATTTAATTATATAAATGTATATTGTCAATAACAACCTAACACTTGAAAATAAACTAGTGTCTTTACTCTGTCCATTGTTAAAATTATATATTTGTTATAGAACAAGAATATAAGAATTTAATTTAAACTTAAAATTTACATGCACTAGTACAATTCTGACTGGATTTTACTTTTATAAAAAAACATCATAAATTCTTAAAATTACTGTAATATCATTATATGCTTGGAATTTCTCGTCGTAATATAACACATTGAAATCCCTGTGGCATAGAGGACTTTCGTAAAGCTCGTTAATTAAATATCTCCAACAAAGTTCTGTTGCTGTTTTATGTTTGTGTTTTACTAAATTGTATTGCGTCAATATTTGCGTTTCAAATTCCACCACGTTGAATTTGAAATAATGCCGAATTATGTGTTAACATCAAGACTACAGAAGGTCCTTATTATTGCAATACAACGAAATACATTTCCATGTTGGAGAATTTATTCGTTACAAATAAACATACAAAACACCTTTGATCTTTTATGGAGTTAGATCTTGACTATTTTAAATATGATAAAATTTCATTATAATATCAAATGGTTTTTTTTTAGATTTTCAGCTCATATTAAAGTTTAAGAACCTTTATTTACCCCCAGGATATTAATAATTCACTGATGTGAGAATCATAATAAATATTCAAGCTAATATAAGCCAGATACAAAACTAATCAGACATAATAAAAAACTATTTTTGCTTTATTTACCATCATATAATGCTTTTTTTATTCTAGAGGTGCTTTTAAAGTGAAAATACACTAGCATATCTATTAAAGCCTTAGCAATCATATTACAAAAGGAATTGGTCATTACAAAAAGTTAAATAGTGAAAGATATAAAGCATTTTATCTTTCACGATTAATCGACAACAAAAAGGAGGGTTTATTGATTTAGGCACCTTTATTTAACATGTGATTTCCCATATCTTTTTAAAGAATTGTCCACGTGTTATAAATATAACATAAAATTCATGATGAACTCCTAAGGTTACAAAATTTAGATATTGTGTTCTAATTATTCTTTTTTTTTATATATATACGTAGGCACGTTAACAAAGATATGTACGTTATCACTCAACAAGGTTGATTTTTGTTCGGTTTATTCTTACTTTATTATTAAAAAGTTTAATTAAAAAAAAAAAATGTATTTTATTATCTTTGCTTAGCTCTTCAGCGACACTGGGAGCATTATTCGCCGGCTATATCTAACTACTCTGTATACAACCCAACTTCAGCATCTAATGACGCCATTTGCAAAGTCTATCGTTCGATAACGTTATTTGATAACTTCTTCTATCGGCAAATGTCAAACTTTTCAAACATTAATCAGAAATGCTAAAATTAATCGTTTCATACTATTTTAAAGCTCTGTACACTTGGAAATGCCGTGTTAATTAAAATTTGTATAAAGATTACACACTCTTTATAATGAAAATGGGTTTTGTTTATTCGCCAATCACGTGAAAACTAGTGAACGGATCGAGACGGGAACGTGACCATTCGACGCGGTGTGAATTGTTGATGGTTATAGGCTACTTATGATGATCCTTCATCGTTTTATTTCTCATTAACTTTTATAAAGATTTTCATTTCGTATTATTTATGTGATTGCTATAATAATGGTAGCTACTGAAAGTCATTTGCGGTTGCGGTTGCGGTCGTGGTTGCGGTTGCGGTTGCTCTCAAGGTTTCAGACAAATTTCAAGTATAATTCTATATTACGGTCAACAAAGAGGACGGCGAACAGATAATATACATAAGAGATTTCTACCTATATAAAAACTCATTACGATATCTCTGGAACCATAATACCTAGAAACTTGATATTTGGTATGACAATTCTTTTTACCGAGATTAAGTCAATTAAGAACAGGTTTTATAAAATTTCTTCCCCAAAGGGAGTTATGAGGGTGTTACGGCCAGCGAAACGAGCAGGAAATAGTTAGTTTCTTACACAAGAAACATAAAAATAATCATCCCGAAGCTTTGATACGATGACCTTATATAGTCTCCATTTCTTAAAACTAATAGAACTACTAATAAATAACAATTATTTTATTTCGTCATTGATAAAGAAAAGAAAAAAGAAATATTGCGAACACGACATATGGTTTCAAGCGATTTTCGATGAAAAACACCAAGCCGGATTTGTTAATCTCTTTAATATCGGCTCAGTTTCATGTTCTAGCCGCCAAAAAAAAAACCTATTACACCCGTTACCTGAAATAACCGTTTGGTACAGAGTTATCTAGTTAACCTCTCAATTTCATTTCAATTAAAAACTAAAGAAATAATTGACTTTGGCATGTATTCTTAAAAGTTACTATCAAATGAAACGTTAATTGCATTCAGAGTATGTAGATATTATATAAGGTTTCATTCTTTCTCCATCATACTGTGCATTTTGGCAGAGAGTTTTGTTGATAAAAATCTATAACCAGTGATGCAGATAGATTCACAAATAGCAATATTGTTGCCAGAAGTATACAATAGATGAAATGACAGTGTCTTACAAAGAATTACGCAGAAATTAAAACGAGAATATATTATATAGAAATTGAAGTTAAAGCAACTCTCGCAAAGAACTAATAAAACTACACCAGAAACTACCACGAGTACAGCTAATATTGTAAGGAAAGCTTAGAGACTACAATAGTTTGAAACTACTATAGGCTATTATGTCTTCAGATATTCTATACAGTCACATTAAAGCCGCACGTTGGACGAAATCGATTCCCTGAGTTCCCTTTAATCTCTCATATTTTAAATCCCCGGCTGTATTCTCATCTCTACTTGAAAAGAATTTAATTTTGAAAGATAAAATTAAATTCTCCGACAAAAGAACTTGTGAGGTTTGAGGTTTTAGAAGAATCTTTATTTCGTAGAAGGATAATAAAATTCACTTATCCAAGAAAAGTCTTTCATGTGCCATATTGATTCTACAATGTTAACGTTATAAAATTTTAGATTTTAAAAATTAAATAGATTAAAAAAATTGAGTCTGGAAAGATTTTAAATGCGGCTATACGGAGCTGAGGACATTTCATTCTTTCTAGTGTGGTAATTGCATCACAAGGACCGTATGAAATTGAATTTTCACAATCGTGTTAGACATTGTGAGAATTACCATAATAAAATTGTACATATATTCTCCCTCAGATAATATAAGTATTTGTTACATATTTATTAACCGTTAAAACAAGGACATAAAAGATTTTCTCTCATAATAAATATAATACATCGATATTCGTAAATAATCTCTTTAAACCAACTTTAAGATAACACGCTGCTAAGAAGATTAAGCAATTTATACCTTAGCTTAGCTGTGTTAGAGACTAAAAAGTTTTTAAATAAACAATGTCAAAAACTAGATTGCTAAAAATACAATAAAATTTCACCGTTATAAGTCCTTTTCCTTCAATGCTGTGTGAACAAATAAAAGTAATAATTTCTTACTCTCTTATTTAGTGCAAAGTTTACACCTGCTGTGTTCACCGCTTCAGACGGCATTGGCTAGATTTCTGCTGCCGGAGACCGTCTAGGTACTTACCTAGACGGAAATAGGCAATGCTGTGGTCCTTACCACAGCAATGCCTATTTCCGCCGCCAAATAGTAGTGTCCAAACATTACTGTAGCTAGTGAAATTACTGGACTCAACATTTTATCTCTCAACGCGACGAGTACAACGTAGTGCTGTGTATATAACAACCTAAGTAGCAAGTTGGTATGGGCGGCCGTACCACTTAACATCAGGTGAAAATCCGCTTCCGTCGTTTTGTTGAATGAAAATAATACTTATTACCTATCATGTTTTCTCTACATATATAACGAAGTATCCAAGTTTATTCGGCACTTTAAACTTCAAAGAGTACTAGAAAGTACATATAAAATGTAAGTAGAATTACTGAGTTATTACTTAAATTAAACTTATTTTTTTTTCTACTTTATTGCACAATTGATATTGTTCTGTCATTGTAACGCTATTGAGAAATAGAAGCACGACATTTTCGAACTTTTGAAAATATATATACACATTAAGGTGTATAAGGGTTCCTGCACAACAACTCACGGGATCCAAGTCAACCTCACGCGCTCATGATGCACCCTGCTAATTAATAAACGAGGCTCTGGCTCGTTTGTTAAGGGGATTTAGGGCGTTTGTTAAGGGGTTTAACCAAATGGGCCAACATGGTGGGAAATGACCTAAATACTCCGATATGAATCCCCACCCGATCGATGTGGGTATTTTTGGGGGAGATTTATATCCAGCGGTGGACGTCTATCGGCTGATGATGATACACAGTAACACTTTTTTGAAATTGATAATTAAGCAGAAAGCTGCTGTAATAAGATCTATAGGCAACATTTCGAAATGGCGATAAAAGTGGTTAAACCAACAAAGTGGTGGAAAATTTTAAATTAAACATAAGCTTTTTTTAAAATGGTAGCATTAAAGAGGCATTAGTCTTTCCGGGCTAACCCTAGGACACGTGCTCGTTCTATGCCCTCAAGTGTTAGCGTAAGAGCCGCTTTCTTTGTTGCCGTTTACGTTGTTTTTTTTTATTCTAATGCTGGTTTTTGTTTCGCAACCGTATAATATCTAGCTTCACCTATATAAAACTTAGTTTGTATATAGTGAAATAGGTTCACAGAAAAAAATATATATTCTCATATAAAGACTGTCCTATAAAAGGCACAAATATTACAAAGTTTATAATGCACATTGAATATGTACTGAATTCGAATTAAACATAATTTTTACTTCAGAATGAATCACTGGTGGTAAGTCACTGTTGCCGGAGACCGTTTAAGTACCACCACTACGCATACTTCTGTAATGTGCAAACATTACTGTGCTCCAGTTTGAGGACAGTTGTAGCTAGTGAAAATACTAGGATAACGAGACCCAACATCTTATGTCTCAAGACGACCAACTTGTGGTCCTGTATATACCATCACAACTAACACCATGTTTTTGTGAGCAGGCGTCATCATCAGGTTCACGCCTTGCTCGTTTTATCACTTCGTTAAACTAAAAAAATTCTTTCTTACAAGACATGTAATGTTTTTTTTTCTCACTATTTTTTATGTAAAGACTCTGAACATTTTAAAATAGAAGGAAGAAACGTTTCTCTTATTATTATATAAGAAGAAAACATTCTAAAACCTAAAGTATTATATTGAAGTACTGTCACATTTCAAAAGACCTCTAACGTATAGAGATTTTTATAGAAAAAGAAAAATATTTTTAAAAGTAAAATAAGTTTCCGATCCGAAATCCGTTGCAATATCAATTTTAAAACCACTTTACTTCTTACCACAATAGAGGTACTTGAGAGCTCAAAGCAATGTCTGATATTCCTGTATTTATTTGTCTAATAATATTAGATACTAGACCGAATTACATATAACTTTAGGTATATTCTTCAAGCGGAGAAAATGATCTAAAAAGTTAATTTTAAATTATTTAGACTATATACATATATCTCATGTAGAGAAAAAGCTACATTTGTAAAATGTATGCTGTCATTTAATCAACATCTACCCAGTTTTTTATTATTATTAATAACGTTAAATATTTTGCATGAAATTATTTTAGGGTTTACAATGTTAAATAAAATGTATTATGGTAAAACTCATTTGATTTTCCATTAACATTTTCACCCCCAAACGCATTTAAAAATATAAATAGCATTTAATAATTCACCTCGGACGATTTGACTTAATTTTCTCGTACACGCTTTTAATAATATCGCAACTTGTGCCATCTTTTTTCATTTTATCTGCGATCTAAAACCGAAACTCAAAGCTCATATACAGCCTTAACACAGAACGTTCAAAATTCTAAAACGATACCAGTATACTATATGTATGTTTAAAATTCCAAACTAATTAAGTTAATTTTTAAAACATTTTGTTCGATGAGTTCTTCACATTTATAAAAGATCCAAAACGTTTTTTGATCGTTGAACTTTTAATTTATCTCGGAGCAGAGCAAATTTCATTTATATTACCAAGACGTTTAAGTCTTCTTCAAGCATTATAGTTCGATGTTAGTATAAATTGTTCTCCTACGTGCCGGCAACTTCATTTCAACTTTATACTTTCAGGATACTTTTAACATTTATTTATTTTACACGAGATACTTGTCCGTAAAAATGCTTCTGCACAAAAAAAATTACTTATAAATAACAGAATTAGATAAACTAATAAACAATATAATAACAGAATTGGAAAAGACAATACGCAAAGATTAATATTAATAGACCCAAAAACCAACCATTCCGGTTTTACTACACGATTTCATTTATCATATGCTATCTGCAATAACATGATAATGAAATTCAAACTACAGTAAAATCAAGTAATTACAATATAATTTTTTTTATAAAAAAACTTTTATAAAAATCCCCAACCTTCTCTTTGTATTCGGTTAATATGGTCATATTTAAACCCCACGGAACTTTCAATGGTATGAAAATACTAATTTAAATAATACAAAAATTATTAATAACCACTTACTAGTTTTAAAGGCTTAATAAAACCCTATTTTTAAGAATTATGTCGTCTTTATAACATATTGCGGTTATTCGTCTGTCTTCTGCCCTTACAAAAGGACTGACATGTGGATAAACGAAAGTCGTCGACCTTTTTCCTTTACCTTGACTCAAACCTTCCGTCGCACACTTTCCTTGATCAATACCGACCTCGAATCGTAACACTGCTAAAGAATATCAGATTAACCGCAAAAGGAAACATTTATAAAAATTTTAGCGTCTTCAGTAATAAATAAACCTTTTGCAAATTGTGTATTATTGTCATAATTTTCAAGTATTGAGAACGCACAAATACAATAGCCGAATTGAGTTGTATATAATTATATGAACATTCACTATTCAATACATAAAAACCAAGGTCGTCCCGAAGGAAAACTTCTTTTACTTGTTCCACGTTCGCAAAAGAGTATGAAAGAGTTAGTTCCTCATTAGCATTCTCCCAAGGGATTCACGAAACATCGCACAAGGCCTTCCTTTTGTTATTGTTCTCTTCGACACCTTCAAAAATCGTATACTACATACATATATACATACATATATATCACGCCTCGTTCCCAGTGTATCGTATACTAGTTTCTACTAAATAACTTAATCTCTGAAACTATTAAGTTGATGTGATGGGTTTTAAAAACTGATATAAGAAATTCCTATAGACATAGTTGATATATAAATGTTCCTTAAATGTTCAATATGAATATTATTCGCTTTAATTTTAAAAACTTAGAGCGATGATAGATCTTTGTTGATGTGATAATTCTTTCATTTCTTAAACTTGAAGCATAATTTAAGATTGTCTTAAGAGTATATGACAAATATATTGTACAATCTCGATGCTGGCACTTGATCTAAATAGGACCCATAGAAATATTAAGTTTCGAATATAAAGAATCACAGTATTGTTTTTTTGCATTAATTGATCTAAACACATTTTTATCCTTGCACATTAAATTTTATTAAAAGTTTTCATTGATTTATTGGGATAGGATAAATTGATTCATTTAATCTGTGTTCAGGTTTATACCACGTTTACCACGAAATTTAAATTGATTTACCTTGGTTTTGGTTATAACAAATGAAATATATAAACACTTTCAATTAACGGGCATATACGGAAACTAAATTAAAACCGCAGCTAATGGAGTCACATTAATGAATTTATTTTCATCTCATTTATATCAGCTTTTTACTGCTATATAAATTAGTTTTCATTAAACTTCGGAGAATACATTTATAATAATTTAAAACCTAGAATCGCAAAACTGTAATTTTACTTTACTTATTACATTTAAGTTGCATAAAGCTAACCATTATTAGTACTAGCAATTCAAGTCTTGCTTTGTGCATGAACGTCGCCTTGTTATTATTGTGGTTTCTTAAGAGATTCCACCGCTGTTAAGACAAAAGTTATGCTATGCATAAATAATATTGCCTTTTTAACAGACAATTGTAAAAAACTTCTAATTAGTATGAAACAGTCCAACTTAATCTAAAAAAGGGAAATCTTTAATTAAACATTTCTTTATCCCGATGTTATTTATCTTTTTTGCTTTTATCATGAATTATCTGTTATTGGTTTCGTTTAAATGGTACATCATCACCATCATCATCATCAATTCAACCGATGGCCGTCCACTGTTGGACATAGGTCGCTTATAATGTGTTCCATAAAGCACGGTCTTGCGCAGTTATAAATGGTACATACGAGTAATTTTTTATTTATACAATTATATAAATTACAGCTGAATATTGAATGATTTGTTATCATGTACAACAAATAATGAACATTTTAAAAATTTACTTGATAACGTTAAGTGATTACTACTAATAAGAAAATTTTTCAAATTACTACTTGTTTGAGCGATTACGAATTCATTGTTAAAGTTAATTATCATGTTCTGTTAACATGACCTGTGTCAGAAATTTATTCTGTAAATGAGATTAGAAAAAATTACAGTATTTTAAATAGTACTACGTATTCATAAAGACTTCATATAGGCAAAATAATAAAAAGGAACGTAAATACAATATCTTCTCTATACGTAAAAAAGGGTGCCGCTGGATAGGTCGTTCATATTTCTTGTGTATGAAAATCATTTAGCGATTCAAGGATCCTTTAGCAAAACATTATGAAAGATCAAAGTCTCAATTCCTATTAAAGCTCTCTACATAGTCGTTTTGACTTATTTACTTTTTTTCTACTACGAAACGACGAGATCATCACCTGATGGTAAGTGATACGCCTGCTTATAACAATGTGGCGCTAGTTAGGACACAGCACCATATTTCGCGCATCGCCTTAAGAGAGAAGTTTTTAGGTCTCGTTTCCGCAGTCATTTCACTAGCTACAGCCTCCTTCAAACAGGAACACAGGAACATTTGCACAGTACTGTTTGACGACAGAAATAAATGCTGCGGTGGTACCTACCTAGACGGTCTCCAGTAACAGAGACCTACCACCATCAGACGGTGACTGTTAATAAAATGAGATTAGAAAAAAACTATTACATCTTAATAAGCTGTCTAAGTTAACCTATAATAGTCTACTTATAAAATGTACTTAGAAGAGTTTAAAAAAAGGATAATACTAATTTGTAAACTACTTATATTACATTAGTTTCTTTTAACGGACAAGTACGGCACTTTTCTGTTTCATTATTTCATACATTTTGCTTCTATGTTCCAAGTTATATTTACTTAAAACTTTACTTTTCAATTACTGAGGTGCCCAAAATAAAAGCCTTAAGAAGTTATTTTTGGGGTAGGTAGACATCGAGTTAACATCGCAGGGTTTTTACTGGCACACGTCGCAAAGTAAGAAAAAAAGCAAAGTTAACAATAACGACGTCTTTATTAGAAATTCATCTATGTTCTTCATGAACCTTTTATACTTTATTAACCGACGACAAAAAGGATGTTCTCAATTCGACGCGTCCTTTTTTTGTTGTCTTCCTTTACACTGTAGTCATATTTTGATGATTTCTCTTTATTTGGAAAAGGTATACTATTGTCAATACCGTTTTGACTTTTTTCTACAAAAAACTTTAAATTACTTTTAATAAAAAAAAGTGATTAGAAAATAAAAGATTTTTTAACACGTGGTATCATTTAACTTGAAAGCTTCTTGTGCATCAGCTTTCTACTCCATTTCTTCGTGATTGTGTTGGATATGTATAATTTATATACACACTTGCAGAGTTTCGGCGTCGTGTACTGTTTTCTATAAAATCTCACTCTTCTATTGAGATATTTTTCAAATTTATGCCAAGTTTTTATATTACATTGTGATGGGTCATAAATTAACTTGCTTTTATAAACAATAGCTGTAATATTTTATTATAACACATATACACAAAATGAACATTTTCAGAATATGCGCTAACTTGTCATTCCAATGAATCGAAAAATATTTTTAGCGGAAAGGTAAATCTAAAATTACTTTCTAAACATAACTTAACATAACATAACTTTTTAGAGCCACTCAGTTTTGTCAGTTATTTCAAAGGCGAGTAGTTATTATTCATGTTATGTTAAGATTCCTTCGAACCCGCCTAACATATTTCAGTCCATCTTGGATTGTCGACGTAACATTCTGCATATTGACGTTGAAGGTTTGAAGTTAAAATCAAACATGCATATATATATATATATATATATAAGAACTAGGAACCTCCGTTGCAAGCAGTATATATATATATATATATGTATATATATAACCACCTACGTGACGCAACGGCAAACTACTTGTAACACGGAGGTTCTTAGTTCGACTCCGGAACCTGAACTACCACCCTCATATTGTAAATATTCCACTATAATAGCGTTGGTGTTTTACTCAACAAATAAGAACTAGAATTTCTTCAAACGATTAACTATCTCCAGCCTATTATCACTTAACATTATGTAAAGACTAGGTCTACTGTTAGCGTATTGCAGACAAAAACAAAATCCTTAATAAAAAGTGTCTACGTCTACGGAAAACAAAAAACGTCTGTATTAGTTTACAGGTTTGTTAAAAAAATAACAATCTATAGTATTTAGAATTAATATCACCAAAGAAAGGTATTTTTTCCTCAAGGTTTTCTTTACAAAGAGAAGCTTATCGTCAATTTAATATTTGGTTTTTAACACAAATTCCTTTACCATTATAAAATTTTAGTCTAACATCTACAATAAATTAATTTTTATAGTAGATTAACAGTTAGTAATCTCAGTAAGGTACTAACATCTTTAATGTCTGCTTGAAAACTTTAATACAATTAAATAGTTAAAAGTGCTAAATGAAATGAAAATTCTTCTTCACGTTTACATTTTTTATATATCAACAACTAACTACCGTTTTATAAAGAGAAGATAAAAAAGGTTTTTGTTCGTCTCCTATGTACTTATGAGAAAAGTTGCCTTTTGTTCTTACCTTTTTCAGAGTCTGCCCTCTTAACAACACCCAATGGCGTCTGCAAAATTTTGAACAAGATTTAACTTTACATAATTTTAAGTGTCAGTCAATTTTCTTATGAAGAGGTACATGCATATTGAGGTGATTGTTGTTAACAAATCAATAAAAATGTTCGAGAATAAAATTAAGTTACTAAACAGGATTTTTCTGCAAAAATATTTTTTTTATTATTTAGATTAGCCTCAAGATTTTTAACCACCGGTGTGTTATAATTACTCTACAATTAATTTAAATTACTCCATACAACTACTAATATCGTTTTCTATATTTGATTGATATCGAAATTTTTATAACTGGTACTATTATTACCTTATTTGCTTATAAACATAGAAGATAGTATTTTAATCAATAAATTTGTATATTTCGCTCCTTTGTATATTGAGCTATTGTGTTGTAATATTACAAAGGTTTAAAAATCTAAAATATATCCCAATTTTTCCTATGCGTAGATGACTTATTTAATTTCTTGTATTTAATATCTTGTATCTTACTATTTATTATATAATATTTTTAATTATTGAATCAACTTGATATAAAAAAAAAATGTGTTGTTTAGTTTGTTAATACAAACTATTTGTAATAATATACAACACCGATGGTTAGAGCTGTTATTATTTTCATCTCTGATTGATATGTGCAATAGTAATTGTTGATAATAACGAATCAATTTTCAAGATGAGTTCGTAAAACTAAAATTCTTTGGTCTTTGATTCAAAAAAGCTTATTTATAACGGAGAGTTAGCTAGGATATCCTTAAAACGAACATTAATAGATTTGTATCCTTTTAGATTCTTCACGATCGACAGTCATTAATTATTTAGAAAAATCCTTAAAAAGGAAAATTAATTGCGTTTTATCCGAAAAGTGACAGTATTCTTCTTCTACAGCAATAAACGTTCTGTCAATATTTCTCCATGGAGATCGTCTCTTAGGCAATCAACAGCTTCACGATTGCCACGCCATGCCATCTCTATAATAGATTTGAGAAAAATGTAGGATTAGATAAAATCCATATGAATTTTTATTAAGGTGTTTGGACGTAAGTTGTTTCAATAAAAGCCGTCACACAGAAAACACATTGTATATAATAAATTTTTCTTTTTCTCTTAAAAATGTGCCTAGCAACGGTATTAAAGTGGTCGTGTTGAACCGAACGCTCCACAAATACCAAGATAGTGGTTTACGATTTAACAATCTAAGTATAGAATTATAAACCAGATGGCCAGCTAACTCTTATAAAGAAATATTTAAACATTGCACTAGATATAACCAAATTTTTACGATATAAAATTTGCATTACTTCTAGCGCAATTAAATTAAATAAAAAAACAGTGCAATAAAAAAAAATAATTTCACCAGAACAATTAGCAACCTTTCTAACACATTCGCCCAAACTGCGCCAAAATAATGAACAATTAAAGGACAACAGTTATAATACATTTAAAAGTGAAAAACTTACTGAAAGTTTTGACGATGGAAATGTATGAAGTTGGCGCGAGCGGTAGGAGCGGTGAAACTGCCCGACGGATCCGGTATGTCCGGTGTAGCTGCAGGTGCGTGTGCCGCTTGTTATCAATTAGCTCCGGCGAGCATGATCACGCGAACGGTACAGGTTGTATACGCGGCGCGCAAATGGTGCGGTAAGGCCGGCGCCGACGACGACCGCTTGCTGAATATCCCGAGAGAGCGTCGTGCACGAGCAACCACGAGAAACGCTCAGATCGATACCAGTGCTACCGCGCTCCCTTTTGAGTGCTCAACTAAATAGGGTCGAACGACCGTCCCACCGTTTTTTCAAAATCTACGGAGCTCAGAAGAGACCTCTCGCATCAACCGATGGTCCTACTGCGACTGCGAGGCGAACGAATGGACAAAACTCCGAACCGCATTTCATTTTAAACGGTGACGTAGCGGGGACGCGTGAGGATCGCACGGGGCATGCGCATTAAGAAATAGGCGCGGCGCGTACAGCGAAGTAATGTAGCCAGCAAGCTAGGCAAGCGATGAACAAAGCCAGGCAAGGCGACCGCCAGCCTGCGGCTCCAAGCAGCGGCACGCGAACTCTCCGCCGGCGTCTTGCCGTACGCAATATCATCAATCATCGCCACGCACCGCCAGCGGCCTCCGCACGACAACTTCGCAATGCTACACAAAACCCCTTTTGCATATTGATTACTTTCAATTTTCGATTGTTTTCTTATATAATATACTAATTAAACGTCCAATATAAAATCTTCCAATAGGCATTCCAAATACTCATCGCTCAAAATTAATCTCGCGAATACAAATGAAATTACAAATTGTTCCCGTGCATTTATCAGCACTATGAGTGTTGGAAGAGTGAATTAATTTTTTTTCACGCATCAATTTTCACGCATTAGTAAAATAATAAAAAATTAGCGCAAATCACCACGAAAACGTATTAAGTACTTTTACATCATATTTAGGAATTTCTTAATGATCTAACACGAGAATCTGTAACAGTAACAGTACTTCTGCTTATAGAACATAATTAAAATAAAATAAAGATTTGAAAGAACTGTTGAAATATTTGAAACTATACATAAATTCAATTAACATTAAAAAAAATGTAATGTTATTTTTACTGTTATTATTATAACATTTAAGTCAGCAAGCCAATTCTCCTCATGGGAGTACTACACTAATACACTCGCAATATAGCTCACGGATACCAGATCCGCGAGCCCTGAGTCCGATGAAGCCGCAATGGTTCTCAATAAAACTGCGACGCAAACATCACCATAAAAAAAAAATACTCGCAATAGCTAATTGATCATGACGAGAAGAAATTTAATTAATTTATATCAAAGTAAGATTTAATCAACATTGCTGGACAGGAGTGTCTTTCATACGTACAAAAAGTATTTAGACTTAAAATCATAAAGAAACCCTTTCGTATTTTGAAGTAGTTAAAAACACAAAGGTTTTGTTTGCAATAATAACAACTCCAATAATAATATGGGAAACAACTTAATTAATGTATTTAATACATGTTTCATCAAATAACAAATAGCTATTGAAATAGTAAATGAGGCACACACGTATGCAGATAATTCAACTTAACAAAATATTGAATCGATACTATCATTAATGAAGACTTACCGTAGAGGCGGTAATAAATTATTAATTGGACAGATCACTAATCTCGTATTCAGTAAGTAAAGTTCAAAGTAGCGTTGATAAATGGATGGTAAATGCTGCAGGGATGGCTTAAACAATTTGTAGTCGTCGGCGTTAAACCTACACTTAGCGATAGTCGTATATGAGAGTGCAACTACATTATTTATATGTACATGTCACTAAAAGTTAGAACTCTAGCAATAGTAAACTAAAAGAAATTTGTTAAAGGTCCCTAATTGTAAAAAACATTATATCTTTTATGGCCTACTGTATGTAACTATAAACTTATAGTAATGTTGTTTTTATACGTGTTAATTAATACAGTACAAATTAAATTAGTAATATAACAAAATAATTACAGAAACATACTTTATATAGGAAAATTGGACATGGTATTAAGTGGCAATGATGCTGTGGATGGGAAAGAGTGCTCACGCAGAATACTCTTGTTTGTTGTGTGATGTTGACAGTCGAAACATATCGATGTGGTTATGGTGGTAGATATACAATATGAAGACGGTGACTAATCACGCAGATTTTAAAACCACTCTCTACCACCATCCAAAATCTGCAACGTATACAATCAGACCAAGGACCTCCTTGTTAGGCACACATCCACTGCACCACGTATAGAGTTATATAAATATTGCGCGTAGACAATTGTTGTTCCATTATGCTTTATACCGCATATAGTAATATTGAGAAGCCTTTATCTCACGTCGGCTACATTATATCTTTTATTATTCAAATGTGATAATAATAGAAAGATAATACAAGCGAATACAATGGCTAGTGATTTCAATAGCCCAGCTGTTGCCTGTGAATATAACGACCTGTAAAAGGTGACATCTACTTCTGACAGCTCGGCCTGGTTTCAATTGCCTAAATAAATATCGGTGATTAAAAACAATCTAAAAATATTAAAATTACATTTCGTGCGTTTTATTATTGTATTTAAAGTTTATATTAGTAACAAATTAAACATTATACAATCACAGGACATGATCTGTATCTACTTTTAATATTTATATAATCTTACCAAAAGTCTGCTCGTTTTCTATCGTGATCCGAACAGACAATGTGATCCTCATAACTATTAAAATTGTCGTATCTTTCATTCTTTTTTGTTTTGCGCCAGAACACACATATCTTTATCAAACAGTAATCACAACTCATTTCACTTTGTATGTTTTGACAATCGTTATTTACAATTCACATGTCTTATCTTTCCACGTATTTTTTAAAGTAACAATAATTTGTTTTATTACATTTTCATATTAGACACAAAGTATTTGAAATCACGTAATAAATCTCACACTAAATTACAAATCCCCTCGGCAAGGGTGTCGGCAGCTGACCTACGGTTACACGAAACTGACGCTTTGTAAATCACCAAAGCGTTTAGCATTTAATAATAAATACGAATCACCCTTTTTAAAAATAATGCCAGTACTACTGCGTCAAACTAAAACAAGTCCTACAAGGTCATATGATAATTCAAGGCAAAACTTGTAAACGTTAAGTTATATTTGTTTGAATTTAAAAAACTGTCGGATCATAAATGAGTCGGTATTATAACCGTATAAATTTTATTTACGAATCTACACTACTCTGTTATATTACAAATTACTATACTTTATTTACATGTGTAATAGTCTAATTAAAATTTTGTTTTTCTACAAGTAAATTTTTGTTCAATTAAAGCACAGTAACAAGCGCCGGTTTATTGAATTTAACACCTTTTCTATCATCCAATATTAAGTACATGTAGATAAACATAGATATGAAAACACAAGTTAGTTTCATAAATTAATATAAATTTTGATATTGCACATTGAGGAAAGTTCGTAACAAATAATTGGAAACAAGAACGTGTAACTTTCCACGTAACACTGAAGAGTCGCGATAGGAAACTTAGGATGCACCCGTCTAGAGCTCAACGAAACCGGAGTTTCAACACCCGAAATACGATTACTTGTTCATCGAAATACCACAAATAACTGACAACTAACCTGTTTAGTATCGAAGTCGAGTTGCTTGCCTCACTAATTGAATAAATTCGTCAGTTATAGCCAAGTTTCTTAACACCGGTCCTGCAGGTAGTCTGTACCCATTAATGATGTAACTAATATTTTCTTTAACTGACAATCTCTATCAATTATATAAACTTAGGTATATTATACGACATGTTCAAACTCGACAAAACTATTGCAACCTTGCTGACTCAACTTGCATTGTGGATTGCCATAGGCGATGATAAACGCTGACCGTAATGCTCTTTGACCTCATAAACTTTCAGTATACGCTTTGATTGGATAATATTTATCATGTACTACAATATATGCCACGTTACTCATAAAATGGAATAAATGAATTTTGTAATACGTCTTAATATTATATTTTATATAAAAACGGTAACTATTATATATATATCTGGTATAGCAAGTTCTTCAATGCGTCTAAACAAACGCTCGCTAACTTCTACATGTTGTAAGCTTTAGACTTGTTGTCGGTCTACCGTTCGGTTCAAAGTTAATTTAAATTTAGTCAAACTTCGCTCAGCAAATCAAATTAATCTAAGTGCGTTATAAGCTATATGTTTAAATAGTGATATATGTAATACTTAAAAATATCGTTGCTTTCGTTGTTGTCAAAAATAGAAACATTTTCGTAATTCCATCGTACAATATTTTCACTGTGCATATGACTACGTTACATGGCTTGTTTCGTGAATTTTGTATTAAAATAGTTACTTTAATATATTATACGGAGGTATAAAGAAAATCTCTGCACACATTTTCATCCATGGAAATAAGGACCCTGGAAACACAATCAATTGTGCGAATGTAAGAACGGTGTCGGTAGCAAGCACTCTAGATCGGCTTACATGGAGAGAAAGAGCGAGCTTATAGCACGGGTTTCCTGTAAATAAGTAGATTATTATCTGGTACTCTGAAGTTCTGTAAAATGTTTATACTAGTCTTTCTTTTAGCTTTATACGAAATTTTCAATGGATTAAGTTTAAACTTGCATGTATTTCACTAACATAAAAAATTAAAAGTGTAGTATTTACTTTATTAGTTCTGTAGAAAGCTTATACTTGATAAAGATTATGCTGTAAACTTTGGTAATCTAAATATACTCATTTTTACAGGTACACGGCAGGTGAAATGTAATAAGATTTGTAGGAGCTTCAGGCAAAAATGGCGAGGACGAATCGATTTGAAGAAAGTCGGAGGTCCCGGTGCTACGTTCTGTATAAGGGTAGGTGTATTTACAATTTGTACTAACAAATATACAATAAGTTTAGAAACATAAAATTTGATTAAAACTGTTAAAATATGTGTTACTCAATATATTAAACAATAGAAAATGTAATCATAAACAATGTTACTGATCACTCATGATCCATGATCTATGTAGAAAAAAAAATAATAATTTTAAAGCAGACTGTTCCTTCGAAAGAATTCTCTTAAAATTGTCTTACTGGTGATAGATCTCTATTGCTGGAGGCCGTTTAGGTAGGTACCACCACAGCGCCTATTTCTGTTACCAAACAGTAATGTGCAAACATTATTATGATCCGGTTTGAAGGGCGCTATAGCTAGAGTAATTACTGGGATAGCAAAACTTAACATCTTATGTTACAAGGCGACGAGAGCAATATGATCCCCTATATATCATCCTAACTAGCAACACATTATTATGGGCAAGCGTTTCACTTACCATCAGGTGAACGTTTTACTCATCCCACCACTTTGTAGAATTAAAAAAAAATTATAATTCATTTGTGTTCTACAAAGCTTAAATGTAATTTACGAAATTTAACGAAATTTCAACTCAATGAACTGAATTTAATAGGGAAGAGGGACTCCGAATTGCATTATGCAGGCGTATTGCCGCAAGTGTAATGTCATCATGTATTAAAATACAAGGCAAGCAAATAAAAATATTTTTTTTTATAACAAACCACCATTGAAGACAAGGAAGCATTCTAAAGTTCTTACATGAAGTATTTTGTAATGTAAATTGCAAATGTTAGGAAATGTCGTCACATGAACCATTTATTTTCATATTCAAATTAAAATCGGTTATCGATGACAACATTTTTAATCACATTAGAGAAACCATAGCGAAAATTTTATGCATAAAAAGCTCTCTAACTTTTCCCACCACTGGGAACTTCTCACACAATGTCAAGGCTCAAGCTCAAAGCCATATCAATTACGCTAGCAAAGTACAGCTTACTGAAACAACTTAGTTAAATTTTAAACGACACTAACTATTTTAAACGTTTTACCTATGAACAATTTACTTTCCTTACAATGGTCAAAACTGTGATAGCTCTGGTTTTACCCCTCTCTTGTATTATTTCATTTAGAGTTAAACAAAAACAAACAGATTCCGTGGCGTGAGAATTGTACGTTTATTTTAATTGTCGCCGGGTAAAACAAAGGGTAACTTTATTTCGACCATAAAAATTCTCCGCAATTGTAAACTGAAACGGATAAACGAGTACAATACGATCGGTTTCGTTTAATGAGACATTTATAAATAAAATATCAACTTAAACATCAACGTCAATTAAGCGACAAGATGTTTCATATTTTCTTATTTATTATTCAAAATATAAATTTGTCAGTCAATTTTTATACTTCACAATTTCTAATATAATACGCGAACTAACCGGAGTTTGAGCCGTAATATGATAACATATAAGAATTGTAATAGTATATTACAAATTGGTTGTGGTGAGTCTCTGTTGTCGCCCCCCGAATAGGTTCCCATCTTGTCGTGGCGGTGGGGCTCAATAGCTGTGGCTTGGTCACCCACGGTGAAGTTAAGAGGATCCCACCCGGCCGGCTCGAAGTCGTCGCTCTAGATAAGCTTCGTGAGCTCACCTCGGATGTGTGCCGGTGGGCTGCGGAAGCAGGTTTGTACCGCCATTCGCAATCGAGATGAAGTTGCGGAGGGAGAGGAGTGTCGGTAATGCAGTTCGCAGCTCTCTCTACCCTCCTCGACCGTATAACGGTTAGCGGCGAAGCTCTATACCAAATCCACCGCACGGAATCGGGAGAGTTTTCTCACTTGGCTCCCATGGCGTCTGCGTGATGGATTCGGAGGGATCCCTTAGCCAAGTAACTAAAAGCGGCTCAGAGAACGGCGCCCTGAATGTTCCGGCGCGCCCCTACAAAGGTGGAGAGAGAGATTCTCTCCTCCGAGGTGGGGTTGCATGGTGCCGCCAGTGCTAGCGGGGTAGCGAAGGTGTGAGAAAGTGTGGAAGTTTTATTCGGTACAAGTCCGACATAACCTATCTTTGGCCCCGCGAAGGCAGGTATCCAAAGACACATCCCCCACGTAAAGCAAAAAAAAAAGGTCTCTGTTGGCAGAGATCGTCTGCGTAGGTACTACCGCAACACCAATTTCTGCCGCCAAACAGTAGTCTGCAAACATTACAGTATTCCGATTTAAAGGGCGTTGTGCCTATGAAATCACTCGGGTAACGAGACTTAACATCTTATGTTTCAAGGTGAGGAGCGCAAGGTGGTTCAGTATGTATCATCCTAACTAGCGCTGCGTTCTTATTGCAGGCGTATCACTTACCATCAGGTGACGTCCGGCTCGTCTCGTCACTTCATTAAATGGTAAATCGTTATGTATTTGATAATAGAGCTTCATTCAAAATAATCAAAAATTTACAAACCTCTTATGGTCTTGCTATGTGAATGTTCAACACATCTCCAAACATTTATATATGTAAGACTAGTCTATCATGTTAACCATGATTGAATTTCCTTTTGTAATGGTATAAGGAGTACATCTGAGAAGGCTTCGTTGGTAATCTGCGAACGAAGCAGACTCCAATTTTCTCAGAAACCGTTCACGTTTGCAGGTAAATATTGACTGAAACTAATCCGCCGAGTTTATTACGAACTGAACCCCTATTTTCCAGTAAAACATCTAAATGACACTATTGCTTATATTTTAAGATTGAAACCAAAATGTTAACATTCGCAATATCAAAAAAAAAATCAGCAGTTTTATTTCTTACTCAATGTAAGTAGAATAAACATAATGAAAGTAGGACAGAAAAATTGCGATTTAATTGATGCTCTTATTACTAGAAATAGGTCTGTGTTGATAGAGACCATCCAGGTACTACCGCAAAACCTATTTCTGCCGCTTAACAGTAATCTGCAAATATTACTGTGTTCCGGTTTTAACGGCGCTATTACTAGTGTAACTACTTACTACCTTAACTAGCGCCTTGTTGTGGGCGGGCGTGCCACTTACCGTCAGGTGAACGTCCCGCTCGTCACAATTCTTAGAATAAAAAAAAACATTCACGTATTTATTATTTATATTTAATAGTTTAGTTGTTATTGATACTCAAAAAAATACCTAATCTAGCAAAACGTCTCTATTGCTGGTTGTATACGTTTCTTTTCTCGACATTCAAAATTTACTTGTACTTTAACCTATGTGCTTTTCCATTTTAACTGATAGCAAAGAGGTGGGTTTTATTTCAAAAAAGTATCGCAAATTTCGTACCACTTAATTTAAAAAAAAAAGGCGTTCGACACCTTAGCACTGAAATACAGGACAGATTGATTCTATATATGTAATTTCCTGTTAAAGCTTTATATTAAGTTTTTATTTTTAACATTTGTTACGCTTCGACGATTCTATTTTATTCTTACCAATTTTCATTGAAGATTACCTTGTTGCCATGCAAATTATTCTATTAAAACGATATCGATATAACTAAATTAATATAAACAAAATTTTTATCCTGACGAAACTATACTTTAAAAGAATATATTAACTGTCCTTCCTTTTTAACCGTTTAGACGGCTTCCTGATGAAAAAATAACATTTGCTAAGAAAATCAATCTTCAGCAGAGTATGACACTTTGGTGTGGTGATTGCGAAGTGTGAATGTTTTAAATATTTAACAGTGAACTATTAGTTAGCTACTTCTAGAACCACTATTCAATATAACTAAAAAAAAGTACAGGTGGATATCCGTACTCAATAAAGTTTGTTCAAAGAATTTTTTAAGATCTAATCTTACATAAATTTTTCATAAATTTTTTTTTTTAATAATCGTTTTTCTTAACTTCTAAAGAGTAAATTTGTTGAATAGAGAAGCGAAAATGTCAAGAAATGTTTTCTGTAGTATTTCTTTCGTTTTACAAAGTTTTTAAAATAAATGCTATCATTTTACAGAGCACTCTTTTATTCCATACGTTTGTATATCTCGGAATATTCTTTACCTCCTTTCCACGCAAATAAAAATGTCACGAGACTTCGTCTGTTTTACAGCATCTTCTAGTCTCGATAACTGTTCACATAGATACAAGAAAATATTATATATGTTTGTTACAAATCACATTGTATCTATTTTACGAACAACTATACTTTAGAAACACTTTCTTTTATATAAAAATAACGTATTATATAAAATTTTGTTATCTTTTTTTACCTTAATATCTAATGTTGAAGAGGTACTCAGTTGACAATCATCTCTGAGAGAGAACATTAAAATTAGTATACTTTTCCTCCGTTTTATATCTTTAAAATGAAATATAAAACGGAGGAAAAATTCTAAATATATTCTCTTTAATTAAGATCTCTATGTGAATAAAAAACACATTAAATAAATATGTAAATAAAAACAATGATAAATTAGCGAGGTCAACGATACGATAAACAAGTTGTAACTACTGTCGTTGTAAAGATCAATAAAGAGGATGATAAGAGTAGTAAGAAAAAGATACGTTAATTTATAATTAAAAAAATATTATAACAAGCTGTGATAATACCAATTATTGCACAATAAAAATTTGCAGTTTGGGTAATTTTAGTTTCAGGAATGTGAAGAAACGAAGTTTTTGAATAAAAACAAATATGTTAATTAATTTTTTATGATTCGTTGATAGCAGGTGATAAATCCGAGTGAAGACGTAATATACATTCAGCACGTAAATGTTTGTACTATATGATAATAATGTTACCATTTGCACCAAAAAACGGATTTCTAGTTGTTACATTAAGAACGAGATGTTGAGAAAAAAGAAATAGTGATTGTTGGAGTATCTTCAATTACAATAAGTCGATGTGGAGATTTTTAAGAGACATCAAAACGTCTATCGGGTAACGACGATAATAGTCTAAAAGATAGCCAATTTGTTCCTTGCTGTACTAAAAACCTATAGAATAATTAAGTGTTAGTTTACCAATCACTAGGCAATGACGGGTAGGTGAAGACCAAAAAATTATTGCATACAGGTAGCGACGGACTGGTCGGGTTGGAATTCGTTACAAGACCTATGGACAGAAAAAAAAATGACGGATGTACATGAATATTTTATTAATATGTGTGTGATAAAATGTCAATGTCCAGCAGTGGACGCTGATGATCATGATGTGAAAACTGATTTTTCTAAAGCGTTAAAAATAACACCGATATCGAATCAATATTCAACAATGTTGAAGGGAATTATCGTGAAAGCAATTCACGCAAGTAAATTAACATTGAAATGAATGGATGATTTCGTACGGAAATGTTCACGTAGCTTGTTATTTTCCTCGCAAACTGGAAATTTGGGCTGTGAACTTGTAATTATAAATCGTATTGTTCAACACTTACCCACTTCGACCGCTTAATATCGGATTGACGGGCACAATAATTGTCCACGAAATGAACCAGCATTGAGTTTTGAACCTTTATCGTATACTACATTTAATCAAACTTTTCAAAGCAAAATAAGAATTCTCCTTCACAATTTCCCTGTCGTTTAGTTTGAAAATAATCTTATAAATACTCAGACAACTTTTCCCGTGTGTAATTGTCTGTGAAGATGTTCAATTCGCTTTCAAGTTGTAGGTAATGCGAACTTCTCATAAAATATTCATTTTATGACGAGCAACAAAGCATTTTACGACAAGACAAAAAATTAACACAATAATTTTGTAGAGAACTTAAAATATACACAAACATGATTTTACCCTACACAACTCGGGACCCCTACGAGATGCTTATTTTGTCAGTCGTGCTAAATCAAGCAAGCAAATACTTTATCAGTTTTATTAACGATTATTAAATTATAGGCCTGTTTTGTTTCAGCTTTGTATTCTAATAGTTCTAGTTTAATAAATTCCGCCCAGTTAAATTTATTATAGATAGGAATACAAGCGCTAAAATCACGTCGCAGTTAATACAGCGGAGCTAATTCAATCGTTTATAGATGGATATGAAATCCTCTTATGCCGGCTTTATGCACCCGAGTGACCAAAGCTCTATCACAAAACAATAGCTGTGGCCACTGGTCAACTGAAATAATGGACAAATCTTTTTTTGAACACATGCAAACAGTCAAATAAAAAAGTTCAATGTTCAATGTAAGAAATTAGTTTATAAAGTTTATTGTATTATAACTTTAAACGAGGCGTACCTGCTTCTTGTAATAGTAATATAATTTTAATTAACTGTGGATAGTCAATAGACCAACACGCATAAATTTCGCTCTAAGTTTTATTTTTTTTTTAATTTAACAAATAAGTGTTATTTTAAGTATTGTGAGTGTATATTAACAAATGTTAGCATAATATATCATCCAATGAGTGTTATTTCCTCATTTAATAATTCTAACAAGACTTCTTAAAGCCAGATCATGGAGGCCACCACTCTCTCGAACCTGATGGAAATGTTTAATAAACGAATGACATGTTTCGAAGAAGAATTGAGCAAGTCCTCTAACATGCCAACTTCCACAGTCACTAGTCTTGCCGCTGATTTCGTTTTATTTAAAACTTTTATTAGACAAGCTTTGAGCAATCTTCAAAAGCAAGTAGAATATCTAGCGCGTAATGCTGATGACAGGGAGATGAGGAGCCGCAGGAAAATATTACTACTGCATGGAGTTCCCGAACAAACAAAAGAAGACACCTTATCTGTTATAGTTGAAGTGATGCACAAAAAAATAAAGGTTGGTGATTTTTCCATCGGTGATATAAAACGGTGTCATAGAATGGGGGGGTCAGCAGCTACACATAAACCCCATGAACGACAAAACGAAGACATGAAGCATTTATGGCTGCGCGTGAGAAGTTTGGCGTCGCCAACTGTTGGACCAAAGAAGAATGTGTATATATAGTGAAAGGTGATGGTTCGTGACATCGTATATCCTGTTCAAGTGATATAAACCAAATAGAACACCAAACTTCACTGAAGCCCAAAGCAGCTGGAAAAGTTGCATCTGGTAAAAACAAGCGTACCGCTGCGCTAAAGAAGTAATGTGCACTAAACTATTTGCTTTATTCAAAAATGTCATGTCTTCTTTGTATACAAATACTATAGTTGAATTTAATATGGAGTGCTCAACAAGGTACTACAAACTGGCACCAACATGGTATTTATAGTATACTAGATACTATAAAATTGTATCTTATTTTGGGTAAAACTATCTATAAATATGCATATTTGGTTATATATCTAAATATAATATAATTTCCATACTACCCCAACTTTGTACCTATATGCACCATTTCTTCGCCTTTCCTTTTTTTTTGTTTTCTTCATTTTAAAATAACTGCTATATTGTGTTGCATATGCAAAAATTTTTCTGTGTCAACATTTGAATTATAAAACATAAATAATCAAAAACAACTCTAAATTCATCTGAGGATGCACACACAGAGTATAATTAATATAAGCTATATATGTCTGGTTCACATGTGTCACTTTGCTTATTAATTGGGTAAAGTAAATTAAAGTTTGAATTATGTCTCTGTTGCTTGTATATGAAATAGTTTTGTGAGTAATTTAACATTAATAGAATTTCAGGTTTGTACTGTATTTTAATTTATTCACTGGTGTAACAATGTGAATCTTTATTATTTCTAGTTTTGGTCTTGTTTTCTTTTAGATTTGCCTTTGACTAAATTGTAGTTTAGTTAATTTGTCTTTTTATACAACACTCAACTGGTAAATGGAAACATTTAGTTTTAGTTTTATATCAACTCATTCATTAACTTAATATTATTATTTTTTATTTATTTTTCTTTTCTTTTTATTTACTTAGACATATATACTATATATACAGTGTTTTATTTATACTAATATGTCATGTATAGAAGATAGTGACGATTCTGATGGGTGCTTTTCAGCAAGTAGCGGAAACGACAGCCTGGGTAGACCGTTGCCTCTCTCTGAAAGCTTATCTTCTCAATTATATGATGTTGCGAAGAATTTTAATGTCACTCATATAAATGCCCAAAGTATTCCAGCACATTTCTCTGATTTGCTGGGCACTTTCAGTTCCAAAAACACCCATGCAATACTCATCTCCGAATCATGGCTAAAGCCTTGCCTGCCTTCAACAAGCTACTCATTACCAGGTTTTCACCTCATCCGTAACGATCGTGCGAATCGTGGCGGTGGAGGAGTTGCAATTTATTTACGCGCAGACCTTAAATTTAAAACTATTGACTTTTCTGCGCAGCCACCCACACATAACGCTGGTGAACATCTTTTTATTGAAGTTGAACTGCATCACAGTAAAGTTCTATTGGGTGTATACTACTGTCACTCCTCTCGGATTGACTTTTTTCCATCTTTTGAAAGCCTTTTGGAAAAAACTTGCCCGGCTTACTCACACATCATCATTATGGGAGATTTCAACACCTACTTATTTAAAAAAGACTCGTGTTCATCTACCTTGCAAGCAGTTTTACACTTGTGTAATCTTTCTATTCTTCCTCTTAAAGCTACGCACCACTTTCCTAGTGCCACACCTTCACTTCTTGATCTTATCCTTGTGTCTTCTCCTGATCTTGTTGCAAAACACGGTCAATATCCTGCCGATGCTTTTTTCTATCACGATCTTATATTTCTTTCCTATAAAATACGTCCTCCCAAAGCAAAGTCTAGAATTATAATGCAACGTAATTTCAGTGGCATGATTTTGCATAACCTCCGTGAAGATGTCTCGAAAATAGATTGGACTCCCGTTACCTCCGCCTGCACTATTGATGAAAAAGTAGAATTATTTTCCTCTACACTTATAAATTTGTATGATAAGCATGCTCCTGTACACGCTATTAAAATTAAACATATTCCTTCACCTTGGCTTACAGCGGAAATTATATCTTCTCTCGATAAAAAATCTTCTGCAAAAACAAAATATAAATGTAAACCCTCAATAGAAAATTGGCAAAAATATGTAAAAATTCGAAATCACTGCAATAAGGTGTGTAGGGATGCACAACGCCATCACATCCACAATTTTGTATAAAATGGTGAACCAGCAAAAGTCTGGCGATTTCTATTATCTAGAGTTGGTAAATCGCAGAAAGACTGAGTTAATAAAGACGTCAACATTGACCTATTAAATAAATTTTTCTCCACTTCGTCAAACTTAAACGACGATGTTAAGTCTAAAACTTTGCATTATCTTCGATCAATTCCAACTTCTAACTATCCTTCTTTTACTTTTAATCAGATTACTGCAAGTTAAAAAGAGCGTTTTGTCTATTACTTCTAAAGCTGTAGGAAACGACTGCATTAGCCGAAATATGATCCACCCTATCATCGATAACATCGTCCCAGTTCTTTGTGATATATTTAACTACTCTATTCCAAATAGTACCTTCCCTTCCATGTGGAAAAATGCCCAAATTATTTCACTACCTAAAAAACATAATTCTGCATCCTTTTCTGACTATTGTCCTATATCAATTCTGCCGTTCCTGTCTAAAGTCTTAGAGCGATTGGTGTATGATCAGCTGAGCTATTATCTCCAAGATAATTCCCTCTTAAATCCTTTTCAATCGGGTTTTCGTCCTGGGCATAGCACCGTGACGGCTTTAGTTAATATAATAGAAGACATTAGATCAGCAATGGAGGATGGGAAAGTCACTATTCTTACACTGCTCGACTTCAGGAACGATTTTAACTCTGTTGACTTCGAGGTTTTTCTCGGCATACTTCGCTCTCTTAACATATCTCCATCAGCGACCGATTGATTTCGTAGTTATCTGTCTGAGCGTCGGCAACGTATTCGAGTCGATGATACCTTTTCGTCATGGTGTACTATGTCTGCTGGTGTCCCGCAGAGTGGCGTTTTATCTCCTCTTCATTTTGCAATTTTTATTAATTCTATCTCTCACCAATTAACATCTTCCTACCACCTTTACGCAGATGATCTTCAAATATATACCCAAGCATATTATCTCATGCTGTTACCACCATAAATTATAATCTAGCACGAATTTCCGACTAGAGTCAAGCATATGGTGTTAAAATCAATTCATTAAAGACGCAAGTTATAGTTCTGGGTAGTACAAAAATGATTGCAAAAATAAATTTTTCTGAAGCACCTCAGGTTTGTTTTGAAGGAAATGTTCTTCCTTTTATTAACAAAGTTAAAAACTTAGGTGTATACTTTGACAACAACCTTTCGTGGCGTTCACAATTGGAAGAATAAGCTGCAAAATATTTGCATCTTTTAGATCTTTGAAAAGAATGCGTAACTTTCTTCCTACTGCCACCAAGATTACACTTGCTGAAACCCTTCTTCTTCCTATAATAGATTACGCCGATGCTAGCTATATTAATCTTTCCGAGCAACAACTTAACAAACTTGAGCGTCTTCAAAACATCTGTATCCGATTTATATTTGGATTGCGCAAATATGACCACGTTTCCCATTTCCGTGTTAAGCTCAAGTGGTTGCCAATTCGACTTCGCCGGAATACTCATATACTTTCTCTTCTTTACAACATCCTATTTCATCCTTTGTACTCACCTTATCTTAAAGAACGCTTTGAATTTCTCGATACCTCACACTCTCAATGTTTAAGATCAGCCGAAAATTTTTCCCTAAAAGTTCCAAAACATTCCACCAAATTCATGGAGCAATCGTTTTCTGTTCAGGCTGTACGTCTATGGAATGGTTTACCTCTTACAATAAGATAGGCGCGATCACAGCAAGCTTTTAGGAACCTTATCAGGAATCTTTATCTTTCGCTTTAATCAATTATATAGAATATTATAAAGTCACTTTAAATATCTATGTAATGTGTATGTATGTATTATTCGTTTTAACAATATTATTATATTATGCATTTATATATATATAATTTAAATACCCAGACCAAATTTTCGGTTCTTTTCAATATTTCCCATCCAAAGATCGTCTGGAAGAGCTCGCTTTTAGCGATAAGACCGCCCATTGCGCATTTATTGTTATATATATTCTTTGTATGATGTAACATTATTTGGTGTGCAATAAAGAATTTCCTATTCTATTCTATTTCTATAATATAGCTCTGACTAATAATAACTGTTTAGGCAGTGTCAACAATATAATATAAAACAATAAAATTATGTACTTATTCAATATAACTCTAAAGTTGAAAAAATATTAAATGAAACGTTAGAGCGATACTGAATTTATTCATTGTTCTAATATTTTCTTGAACAGAAAGCAATCGCTTCTCTTGAAATAATCTAATAAAAAAAATATATCTTCTAGAAACTTAATTAAGCTTCTTTATTTAATAAAACTAAATTTTACGGATATTACCGCCTTAACGTTAGTATTTTGCTTACTTTTATAATATTTTTGATGAAGTGACGATGCGAGCAAGACGTTCATCTGATGGTAAGTTATACGCTTGTATAACAACGTGACACTGATTGGATGATATACACAGAACCACATTGCGCTCGTCGCCTTGAGACAAGACGTTGTCTCGTTAGCCCAGTAATTTCACTAGCTACAGCATCCTTCAAATCGGAACACAAAGCATTGATGTTACAAGTCAGCTATATGTTCCTTCACACAGGTCCTCTCAGACCTCTTTATTAGTTCTATTAATATAACCTTGTTTATTTGTTCATTGAATTTTACAGGAGTTTAATATAAAATCAACAAAATTCATGCAGTTGTAAAATTTAAATGTTTGCTTTACTCAGTGTAAACATGTACTACATTTGCAGCGGTCGGGTGGCTGGTGTTGACAAGCTTGCTTCCAGCGAACGGACATGTTAGTTTAGTACGGTACGTACTCTGGAAATTGAATCGAATATCGTCCGGACAGTTACTGAATAACGCTTTGTTATGTACAAACGCCATAACTATGTTCGTTTCTGCATTAACAATATATATATATATATATATATATATATATATATATATATATATATATATATATATATATAAAACATTAACGAGCAACGTATGCGCACGTCCCTCAGAACATCCCATGGCATATCATTATTTTGCAGCTTCATATTTGTGCACATTTATTTTTACATATACTAAAACGCGTATATCAAGAAAACGGTAAAGGAAATTACTACATCAGCTCGGTATATCTAATGAAACTGCTGGAATATCGAGACTTAATCTATTATTTCCTTGACACTCTTCCGCAGGGAAGGCATCGAAAGTGTTATACTAATTAAAACGTATGCTAACCACTTGTCGCCATTTAGCGGAATTATGAGAATGCCTCGTACACAGTAATGTTGCGACAATTTAGATTGTATCCAAAGCAAAGGATCTGCGCTCTGCACTCATATCATCGAGGGGATCTTGGCGGAGACCACCTTCACACTATGTTATAAACGATAAACCACCTCTGAATCTACTAATGTGTTCTCACTTAATTTGACACACCTTATCATTGTAATTATAAAGTAAATCTAACTGTTCATTTATATAGACATATGTTTTGCTTACTATGATATGCATGAAAGTCTCGCTGACCCTGTTCCTTTATTTTATTGCATATAAAACAGGGACTGAGTACGCGAGAATAGTGTTAGGGAAATACTCTAAATCGTATCTGGAGAACGTGGAGACTAAAATATGTCTCGAAGATATTATTATAGAATTAAAATACACCATCTGCGGTTTGTAAATAACTTAGTTAACCAAAGTTGGATCAAAGCCAAGCTTAACTATTGTTCATTCAACCGCTTGACTGACCACATTCTATCTCTCAACGATCTGTCTTGATATTTGACGCAAAACACATATATGTCAGTCACATAAACACCACAGAAAATTTTGTTTGGTAAACTACCATATCTTCTTCTTTTCAACTTTAATAAGTTTCATAACTTCATAAAATTTACTCACAATTTTTTAGGTTCCCTGTCCAAGGTTATGAGAAATAATTCCATTAGTACAATACAATGCTTGCTTGTAAACAAATAAAGGCACCGTTGATATTATATATATCATATAAATATTTATATGTTAAATAAATAAAAATCAGTTTCGTTGATCGTTTTGTAAAGTTTTTGAAAAAAAAATATATAGTGTTTTAGTTGAATCGATTTAAAAACTCTATTCCGCCTTACAAACAAAGGCACAATGGGTGTACTTAATGCTCATTCAAAATCTAGTTATATAAAAAATTAAATACTAAAATATCAACCAAATTCCTCGTTCTATTTTTCATTTCCTGTTAAGAAGTCTTTTCACCCTGAAGCTGTTACAGGACCATTACGGACGCCGTCATATTCTAGTGACATTTAATTTATGTCAAAGTTACTTTACGGTATAACGTACTAAGCAAAACATTCTACAGTCGACTGAAAAATTGCAATAAGGTTAAAAAATATCATTGAACATGATGTAGAAAACAGCAATTTATAGAATAAAAGCAATTTATAGAAAAAAAAAATATACAATACAAAAAGCAAAAGAAAACTAAAATTATTACTAGATAATTCTATGAGGCAGTATCATCAAATTAATGTTAATTATGTTAAACTTGTTTAATATGATATTTATCGATCCGTAAGTCACCGATATGGCTTAAAAGATTGCTATATTTCTGCGGAAATTGGCGGAGTACATGTTCGTGACAACTAATCGCCGAAGGAGAAATAAAGTCCTCGAATAGGACCCGCGTAGCGGTGGAAGCAATCTTGGGAAGCCTTCTCAAGATGATTCAACGACCCAGTGAAGTAGAAATTGCTTAACGGAAGTCATAGGTTTTAGTTGGAAGGCTTTTTTCATTATCTATTGTATTTTTTATTTTGTTGAAAAAAGATTTAAAATTAGCACTTAACGTTTACAGTGAAAAGACAAATATAGTATGACGTTCATAAATAGACACATATGCCTTTTAAAAACACAGATATAGTACGCAAATTATTAAATATTATTATTTAGCAGACAATGAAGAGTGTAAGGGGTGTAATCGGTGCCGCCCAACATATTACGGAGTCCAAGCCAACCTTACTTGCACGCGGTGCGACCTGCTAAACAACATACAAGGCTTTGATAACCCACGAACCTTCACAGGGGTAAGGTGGTGAGGCCAAGGCCCAATTCCCTCTAATTAGGATCCTTGAGAGAGGTCTAAGCCCAACAGTGGTCAATATAAGAAAACATATTCAACAATATAACGTTGATAAAATATAATAATTAAAGAAAATTGCTTTTCAATGTAAACTAACCCGCTAGATCAAAACTCCACATATATTCTTGATACTTTGATATAAATTATAACAGCTAATAATTTTTATAACGTATTTTAAAAAATATTAACTTAATAACTAATATATTATGTGTAACCTCTTAACGTCATCGATGGTTTAATGTCGGTATTAAGCAGTTAATAGTTTAATATTAACAATTGATATAACAAAGTTAAAAGACTAAATGTGATGAAGAGAGGAATTGAAGGTTTACCCGATGATAAATGATGGTTTATGGGCTAGGACCATTTTAATTTGTCAATAGTTAAGATGATATATACAACATCACATTGTTGTCACTCCTTTACAGGACTCTATAAGGAGAAAAATTGATAAGAAAATGTTAAAATGCAGTATATGTTTCATATCAAAGATATTTGTATTTAGGTCAACGTGACCAGTAAACAATCAAGCTGATTTTCATTACTGACATTGAAAACTTTTCATTATATATATTTCAATATATTCGTTCATTGATTTTTTAATAATATCTAACTCCGTACTAACATTGTTAAAGTAGTTAATTTTGTAACAAAATGTTACTATCCGTAATATACCGTCGACGATATAATTTCATAAAATATTACTTAGGCAAATATTACCTGCGGGAACTGCGGTACACAGACGTTATTTAAATTTGTTAATTAAACCTAATTTATTAGTATATATATACATATACGTATCGAAATATATTTTTTTATTTCGGGCCATAATATTCAAATAACACTTTATTGTCAGAAATTCAGGTGCAATAAACCTTTTTGATAGCAGACATGAAGCAATCAATAACTCTATAAAGATAACTGTGAAATTTTCAGCAATTCCAACTCCATACCGCTTTTATTTCTATTTTTTTTCTTTCGTATAGCGAATGTTATTTTCCGTATTGAAATATTTTGTACGTTTCAGTTGAATGAAAGAAGTGGTCCTTTAAATCAATTGGAAATATTTTTATATTAGTTCGTTTCCTTTTCATCTGCTTTACTTCGGTTACAATGTTAAAGGCGACCTGATTTCAATACGATACTGGCTACACTTCAAGTACAAAAGTACTTCAATCTTATCCGGCCTCACAATAAGATACAGACGAAGCCCGAATGCAAAAGCATCTTATTTTCTATTGTAAATTTATTTTATGTTTACATACATTAATTATTTACGTAACTAGCTTTTTATTTTTATAATTGCAATTGTGTATTGTTGATTGTATCCGTTGCCCACATGGGGAAAAGAGATTCCTCTTTTCTCTCTCTTTATATCTCTTTAACTCCCTCGTTCAGAGGCCATGGGCAAAATCATGCTTTTACCGACTCCAGCCACGCATTTGTTCTTGAACTCGTCTACCTGTTATCCTGATGCAAAAAAATTAAAGAAGTACTTTACTCCGCGGCCCCACTGTCACTGCCGTCACAACTGTGAAGCGATAGAGTCAGCAACTCTTGTTCCTCTCTATCTTCTATGCCCATCAGCAACCTTGCTAATTGTAATCCCTGACTGGATCGCTGAGCGAAACAGTCACCATGGAACAGCCGTGTACGTTCTTCGCTTTACTGTAAGTTACCATCTACTAATATTTTTTTTTTATTTAAAAAAAAACTTGCGTAGTAGCATTTTTTAAAGATTACTCTTACTCACTTAACAAAAAGCAATAATTTTGCTTAGAAACTGTTACCTTTTTATTAATATCATTAATACTATAATACATAATAAATAAATAAGATATAACAATATTTGAACAACTATTGATTTTTTTTTATAATTTATAAAATAATGTCTTTCAGTGTATCCTGCTACAGAAGACAACCTTCATTGTACATACTACCAGACAACAGACTGCTATTACTTATACAAATGTTAAGGTTGTCATAACATTAGCATTAAAAAGTACTCTAATTCATTTTTCCCTTCGCTCATAATACTGCTTTTATTCAAATTCAACTATATATCATACAGTAAAATGGTTTAAAAATCATTACTTTTAATAAAATGGCTATTTAAATAAAAAGTGCAAAAATGAATCCTGAGAATATTGCAGAAACATTTCATATTAGATTGTGCTAACCAAGTAAGAGCTCAGCTCCTGGAAGTGCAAATTGTGATTTATTTAACTCGGAGGCAGATAAAGTTAAGTCTCTGCTATTAAATTTAAAATCAAAGTGTCATTAAATTATGAAATAAGATTTTTTATCTACATAAACATCATAATTTATTAAATGAATTTCAAATTATGTTCAAAATGATCTTTTGTATTGCTTTGTACACGCTTTTTAATTGGCCAAGGGCAACTGGCAATAAAACTGTCGTACATAGTGAATATTGATAATAAAATACGCACATGCACTGGGACATAACAGAACTGAGTACATTACGATGTTTAAACGCATCTTTACGAATCGTTTATAAATAAACGACGGTTGATATTGAAACTTATAATACCAATGCAATATCTATAAAAAGAGATTACTGAGCGTATCCCGTACAATAAACAAACCATTTGACTGTAATCGTGATTGAATACGTTCGAATGTGCATCTCTGTTCATTTGCTATAAATAAAGGCAAGTGGAGTAGACGTGAACTGAAACAGCAGCGCTGGTGCATCGGATCAGAAACGCGCGGCTCACTCGAATGAGATCATTAAAATAGTTGAGCGCAATACCCGCTAAGCCCTAATATGTTAACACTGAAATGATTCACCACAAAATGTATCTGAGATATATAATCTTATTTATATATCTCATCAGCTGTTCCCTGACCGCTCTGCTGCCCGTAATATAAAATTAGACTTCAAATTTGTCTGAAATATTCCTAGACAACAACCGCAATCGCAAATGACTTTCTATAGAAACCATATAAATAATACGAAAGGATAATGTTTATAAAAGTTAATTAGAAATAAAATGATGAAGGATATATGAAATGCCAAAAATAAATAGCCTATCACTCCACAAATCATTCCGCGTCGAATGGTCCGATACCTTCGCTAGTTCTCACGTGATTGGCGCAACAATAACAAACAAAACTCATTTTCATTATATACATAACTTATATAGATAGATTTATATAACCGTGTAACTTTTATTATGAATAGAACCGAAAAGCCGCACTCGGTTTCGTCGCGTATGACCCCTGGCCACAAATAACAGTTAGAAGCTACGAGCTGGATTCAGACTTCCGTTGCGCTTTGTAGTTGTGCTGCGAACAACTGCAGCCCGTAAAGTAAAAGTTTGCACTAAACCTATTTCACTGTCTCAACCCATCTAACCATCATTAATATTTTAGGAAATCTTTATTAGAATTAATTACATAAATGTTGACGTTAGAGATCAATTAAATATATTCTTTAATTTAACACAATGTAATATTTTATCAAAAATTGTTAAACCTTTCAGTATTGACTCCAACGGCGATTCGTAATATTTTACATATCAAAACTAACAGCGACACAAACGTTTACAACAATCACTTTCAGATTACTTAAGCTTTAATTTAACAATAATAAATTGAAAAAAATTCATTCAGGGCAGCTTCAGCACTTCATAAAAGTATATACACAGACGATATCTCACAATACATTGATTCGGTATGGGGCGTTTTTCAAGCTTCCACTTAGGAGTTTTATCCATCATACAAATTGCACACACCAATTCAACAGTTTTGTTTTAAATGGGAGGTTTTTTATTTATCTTACATTTACGTATTTCGAATATAATTGTCGAAATCTATGATATTTTTTCAAATTTCCTGTACAGAAATTTCAATCTACGACAAAAACTGATAGCAGGTGTTTGAAAACTTTGAAATAAATTGAATTCGTCGCAAGTATAAAATGTCGCAAATATTTTCTATACCGCTTCAACCTGTCGAGTACAGAGTAAAGTTATCTAAACTTCAAATACTCCTGTACCTTATAATATATTTCGTAAGAGAGGAAATGAAAATATTTATTTGGATCCATAAATATGTTACGATGGTAAATTAAAAAAACAATCTCTTGTAGTAATCAATGTACAGAAGCAAAGTAAATTGAGTATTGACTTCGTTACATCAGTGCAGTGTTTTATTTACACATGTGTAATTTATAATTACATACATAAAACTTACATAAAAACATTATTTCGAAAGTGAAGATACTAAATTTATGGTGGATACAGTGTACGACATTTTTCGATTCCAACATTTCATATGCGCTTCGATATGTTATATCATTAATACGAAGAAGAAACTGTAAAATGAATACAAGGTGAATTGAGATTATCCGATTGATACTAAAAAGAAGGAAATGAATGTAATAAACTAAAAATAGTTTTAAAAACAATTTAAAATCTGTAGTAATAAGACTTCAAAAGATATATTTATAGCACTAATTGAAGTCTAAGTATCGTCTTTTCACACTGACGTTGAGTATTAAAATTGTAAGAACTTTTACCTTTGAGTTTCTTGGACAAGTAAAAAAAACTACTACGATAAATTTGTCCTGCAATCAAAAGAGTATTTTTTGCCACTTAACGTCTACCTTATTAAAGTCAAGTTATTAAATTAAAAAAGACTAAATAATGTAGACTGCAGACAGGCTCCATTATTATTTACTGGTGGTAAGTGTCTGTTGCCGCAGACTATCAAGGTAGATACCACCGCAGCACCTATTTCTGCCGTCAAACAGCAGTGTGCACACAATACTATGTTCCGGTTTGAAGGGCGCTGATGTAATTATTAGGTAACGAAATTCAATATCTCAGGTCTATAGCAATGCAGCTAGCGCCACACTGTTATGGGCAGGCGTATAACTTATCATCAGGTGAACGTCCGGCTCGTCCCGTCGCTTAATTGAATAAAAAAAATAGTTTTATTGTAAATAATAATAAATATTTATTAATTATCAGTAATTAAGAATTACAATAATTTCTACTAAATGTAATATTCAATTATTTTATCCTTTGTATTTTAATTATTGTGATTCGGTAATAACGATTGTGAGTTCACAGGCGGTAGAATATGAACTTTGTATCCTGGTTAATATGTAAAAGAATGAGATAAAAGCACAGTGGAGGTGGTAGAGAGAAAAAGATTGATCGACAATTTTTTACTGATTGAAGTAAGAAAAGAACCAAAGAGAGAGAAAAAGAGTTAAAGAATAAACGATAGATTTCAACGTGTCTGTTTCTTCTTCACATATTTCATCGCACATTCAGAGTTTATTTAACAACGTAGAGACTAGGCTCAATATACAGTGTCCATCGTGATTACTGTCCTGAGTATAACAGTAAAGTTGAAGAGACGCTATGAACTATAGCACATAGTGACAAAGAATAACTTTCAGCTTAAACCTCATAAAAACATTTGAAGCGATCTCTATTTCGTTTCATAAAATCTAATACTCACATCCCAAAAGATTGTTCAACTCGCTTCTAAATAATATTAATATTGAAAACGCTGCTTTCAAAATCCAATCAAGCCATCTTTTTTTTACTTTGCAACTTTACTAGATTAACTTTTATTAGTATAATGATTTTTCCTACAACGTTCTTATTTCCGCTTGCGGCTATTACGGTGCTACAGGGAGGTCTCGAAGTTTGAACTTATAAAATTACGCGCTAAGATAAATCTTACCGCTATTTTCATTATCAAATATTATAATATATTAATATTCCTGTACACAAGTTAGTGCTTACATATCACAAAACTTCTATTTAGTAATTAATTAGATATCACTCTTATACTGTAAATCTGCAGCCGTAACAAAAATTTCGGAATCATTGCCATATATAACATCAATTTAAAAAATCAAAAGCGAAGTCTCACGGTCAAGATATATCAATCATGTCGAGTACAGCAATTAGCTCCTGAAGAAGCCTACCCTCGTTTGTTATCGTGTGTGTATTATCTAAGTGATTTGAAATGAAATCAATAAAACTGAAATAATGGCAATGGCAACAACTTAGACATAATAAGATAATGGATTCTGTATCTAATTCCGTTTGTTAGCTCTAAGATATTTTATACTGGTAAAAAATTGTGGGATAGTTCAGTAAGGTAGTTATGAGTTCAATTAAATTAACCAAGCTATTAGTCGGATTTCCCTCTTTTGTCCGTAAATAGTTCACTAAGATACAAACCTATTTAAGTTTAGTGGTTAGTTATAACCGCTTGTTATTCAAGTTATCCCTAACGAGATTGGAAAATTTTAGCGAGATTATATAAGTGCTAAATATGTAACTGTAGATTATATAAAATATATACATACGTAGTCATAGATAGCGGGAAACCTGTTTGAAGGCCGCCATTTTATGATTACATTCTAAAATAACCTTTGGTGACAAATACCATTAAGCAAAATAGAATGATATTCTGAATATTTAAAATAAAATAATAAAAGCCTTATCCTAATCAATATTTAATTTATAATTTGTAAACGTTAACAACTTTTTACTTAAAATCTGTATATATAAAAGTATATTATATTTACCTTTTTATCTAACAAATTGTAAAAAAATACATGAGAAAGTTAATGTTATTACTTAACCATTATTACATAAATAAACGCAACTAAAAAACACGAATTATAGGAGGTTTAAAAATTGACATATAACTATTTATATATGTATTTGACTGTTTCCGCCATCTACATGGTTGTCCAAACAAACCAAGCGCACTTATTACGGTTTAAAAAATGTTTTCCATGTATTTGTATAAAAAGAAAATTATTCCATTATACGACATTACGGTACGGTATAAATTAAAAACAAACAGTAAACTACTACAAACATTTTATTTTTGTATATATGTGTGGGTTATTTTTTCTCTTCACAAAAGTAAATAAAAATTTTATATATAGTGAAATTTTCTATGATAGTTAAAATGGTGTGACTAACAGAAAAAGTTACTTTGTTATTAAAAAGGCCGTATCTCCGTGAAGAATAAATAAATAATGCACAATCATTGAAAAAACTTAAGACACCACTGTCTAAATATTATAAAGAGTTTTCCTTTAAAGTATAACTAAATATTATCTCAAATAACTTAACTTTATCAGCAGCTGTAAACTTCCAAGAGCTGCTTCTTGTAAGTTTAAATTAAATCTTAAGTCATTATGACGGTGGAAAATTTTATATAGTTTTAATACATATAAGAATTATTAATGATTTAAGGACCATGAAATTTAATAGAAATTATGTCTTAAAATTAAATATTTAGTAATACATAAAATAAATTATCGAAACACTTTAAATGTATAGGTTGTTGCTATTGCGAGTTCTGTTATTTTCCTCATTGCATTAATTTAAACATCCTATCAAAGGCTAGATCATTCCCGCTATTTAAACTATTTTCGCTGAAGCTTGGAATTGCCTTAAAAAGCTCATTTCATACCTCACTCTGTGGTGTTACGTCAATCTTTCTCGCCTCCTGGATTACGATGAATTATGAGAGTAAAATAAATTTACTTTTCTGTTTTGCACTAGTTCATCAGCCACTGAAAAAATTTTGATGTGTAAAAGTTATAAATTCTAAATAAAGTATTTCAGTTTACTCCAGTGAGCTTAATTTCGTAAAGAAAATAGAGTGTGAGGTTTGTTCATACTTTGCGTAAACAAATTCCAACTTTACAATAGATCTGTGATAGCCTGTCACCGGCATAAGCTGGTTTTATTAAAACAGGAAACATCGGAAGCGTTCATGTGGTAGGATATACATAGGTGTTATCATGATTTGATAATGATGAATTTACGCAGCCTCAAAAATCCAACAAAAAAGCACATCATTTTGACTTTACTTTTATGTTTTGAAAACTTGAACATGCCAAATAACAAAACTAGTTAACAAGTAAAAATTGTTTTTACAATCTCAATTTTCTACAAACAAATTTCCTGAAAAATGTGTGTTTTCATAACAGCCAATTTACGTACCCACTGTTGAGGCACAGGCCTACCCTTATTATGAGAGTGATGAGGCTATAGTGACTTGTGTTTTTGTTGTGGCTAATTTATCTTACCGCACACCTAGTTATATGCAGTTGACAAGAATTTTATTCACAATTCATTGACTACTTTTCTGATAAAGTTTGCACCACCAGTTTTATTGAAAACCATAGCAGCTTCATCGGACTCACCGCTCGTGAATTTGGTATCCGCGAACTAAAATAAAAAAGAAAAGAATATATAACTAAAATTAAATAAATTAAAATAAAAGTTGAAACAAACACAAAAACCGAAACACACAAAACTAAATATATACATATATATGTCAATAAATTTGTATATAAAAGAGGAAGGAGAAAGGTTAGATAATATTGAATGGGGAAGGGTGTGTACACAAGAAGTGGATTGTGTATAGGGGGAGAAATGTCATTGACTACTACTTCCTGAGACGCTTTATAAGCAACCTTTTTCCTTGTGAATAATACATTAATGAAGATCATTGTAATTTGTTATAAGAACTCGTTCAAAATAATCACTGTCATCGTCACTTGTTATTCCATTGCAATCAATCATCATAAATGCCCAAACTGTAATTTGTATGTCCTACTAACATTCGGTTTTAACTAACTATTGGATCTATGTTATCTGAATTAAGAATTATATTATTATTATATTATTACGTGTAAATTCAACAAAATTATTTTGTTTTGCTCAAAAAAAAGCAATTTAACTTAACTGCTAGCGGAAAAATTGTAGTTTGAAGTTCTGTTTAACCTATTTTTTTAACTGCTCTTTTTCATATGATTTTAAATCTATTTGTTTATTTTACATAAATTCAATGAGTTCGTTGTGTTGGTTTTTATCAATATTTGTAGTTAAAAGAATTTAAGTACACTTTTTGTTAAGTTATATTCTCATCAGAAAATTTAAATATTATTCGGCGATATATTAACAATTTGATAAAATGAAATATAAGGCGAAAATAAAATTTATAGCTATTTGATTTAAAAATGAAAAATTCTTAAAAGCCTTAAAGAAAATGTTGCCATAGAATTTATCTTTCACTTCAGTAAAAACGCAACATGAAACGATTGCAAATAAAACTTCTGTAATATAAAATAAAATTAAAACCAGTTCAATACTCACTTTCAACTTTTTCCTCAAAGGCTCTTCGCTTTTTAATAGATAACTATCGCAAAACTCTAACCGCTTTCAATTTAAAAGTTACCTTATACTCTCTTTCATGCAAATTTTAAAGCACATAGAAGAAAAAGCCATTTAAATTATAGTTTGTAATGGTATCATTAATTTTTTATTATTTTGTTACTCGACCGAAGTTATTCTAGTTCTTTATTTTACCACTAAATAAACTAGATTTCTCTCATGTTACGCTGTAATTTTTTTCTTCTCGTAAAGCAAATAGTTCGTGTTTTTTTTTTCAACAAAACGACTACACGAACAAGATGTTCATGTGATAGTAAATGTGTATGTCCGCTCATAACTTAGCGCTAGTTAAGATGATATATAGTACATCACATTGTACTCGTCGCCTTGGAAAATATGATGAATGTCTTGTTACCTCAGAAGTATTAGGTCCTTACATATGAAATTAGCGTTTTGTCGTACTGACCACTGATCTAAAATATCTCCTCTTTGGTTAAGAATTCCAAATTCAAATTTATAAATTCATTCAGCTGGTACGTTTGAGTTTTGAAATGAGTCATTCATTTGTTTTTTTCTCAGTATTTTTTTTCTTTGGCGTCGCTTATTACCGCAAAATGGAAAACATGAAGTATCGGTATATTTACGAGTACGAGTTCCACCGTGGCACCAGTGATGCAGAAACAGTTCGAAGGATTAATAATGTGTACGGCGCTGATGTCGCAAAAAAAAGCACGGTACGTTTTTGGTTTTAAGGTTTCCGTTCTGGAAATTTCGACCTTCAGAACCATCCCCGTGGACGGCCGGAAACCATAGTGGAAAATGAAGAATTAAAGGCCCTTATGGAAGCGGATCCATCACAAAGAACTTCAGAGAGCTGCAGGCTTCGGGGTAAATGGCAAAACTGTATTAATCCACTTGAAACAATCGGGAAAATAAAAAAACTTGAACGATGGGTACCTCATGAGTTGAGTGCATGACTGCTGTTACTTTGTTCAACCGACACAATAATGAAGGGATTTTAAATCGAATCATTACTTGTGATGAAAAATAGATACTATACGATAATCGGAAGCGCTCGTCACAATGACTGAACCCTGGAGACCCAGCCAAATCCGGCCCTAAACGAAAATTGCCTCAGAATAAGTTACTTGTGAGTGATTAGCGCCGGTGTCATTCACTACAGCTTTCTAATATCTGGCTAAACAATTACGGTAGATATCTATTGTCAACAACTGCAAATCATGAAGGAAGAACCAGCTGCTAAACAACCGAGATTGATCAATCGCTCTAGGCCACTCCTGTTCACGTCAACGCAAGACCACACCATACACTGCACAACAAACAACCACTAAGTTACATGAGCTACAATTGGAATGTCTGCGACATTCACCGTACTTCCCGGACCTTGCCCAAAACAGATTACCATTTTTACCGGAATTTGGACAAATTCTTACGAGAAATAAAATTCAACTCCGATGCGGCAGTCCAAATCGCTTTCAAAGAGTTTATTGATTCTTGTCCCTATGGTTTTTTTAGTAAAGGGATCAACAAACTACCTATGAGATAGCAAATGTGCATAGATAACAACGGTGCATACTTTGGTTAATGAAATATATTTTACAAAAAAAAATTGGCTTTATATTCCCCGCATACAAAACGCCAATTTCATATGTAAGGACCAAATATTAATAGCTATCACGTTTTTCAGAGCAGGAAACTATAATATTTGCACACTGCTATTTAGCTGCAAAACAAGAGCTGCCATGGTACCTAACTAGACTATCTCTGGAAACGGAGACCTATCACTTGTTTAATAACTCTTTATATTTAATACATGTGTTTATTGAAACAGATAAAGTTTAAAAATTACTTTATTTAAAATTATAACTGCGTTACAACTTAACTCAACTGGGATTTTGATAAGAGGATTATAAGATACGCCACTGAATGTTAGCGTTAATTAACCGCCTGAAGTTGTTTTACTAACTGAATAAAGTACTCGCAACGTGTAACTTGTTAACGTATAGTGAACGTGGAGCGGGATAGATAAAAGCTTCATATTATTCATGCAAATGTGGAGAAGAATACGTTTGATGGCTGGTTTTAATAAACTGAATTATTTTTATTCACGCACCACTATTATTCTCATTGTACAATATTTAGTTAGGCGATCAAAATATAAATATAGACTCTTATACATATAGAAAAGGTTATGTAAAATGTCTATCAATAAATCTTGTAGTGTTTAAAAATATCTCATATGCTTCAGACACTGGTTATGGGTAGGTAGGTCTCAGACACCGGAGACAGTCTACATAGATAGGACCAACGCAGCCATAACATTTTAACTAACGTCACTTTATAGTAAGCGTATTGCTCATCATTAGATGAACATCCCACTCGTCTCGTCACTTCACCGAATTAGATAGATAGATAAAACCGTTTATTTGTTCACGCAGTACTGAACACTTGTATATACTGACAAAAACATTACATCATAAAACACAGATAAACAAAAATATGTTAACGTAGTAATATTTTAGATAATCATTGGTGTCAAAAAAGATCTAAAGTTTATTATTGATATTAAATTTAGGAAAAATATGACTTCTACTTGTGTGCTGGAATTACAAAATGGTAGGCTGGGAATTAATTTATTTTTCTAAAAGATATGTTTGCAATTTTGATTTGGAATAAACAATTGTAAGAGAGAGATGTGGCACCGCGCAGGAATGTCGAAGCAGAACCGGCAGCAGGCATTTTGAACTCGCTGTATTAGGCGCTTTATTCTACAAAGCAGCCGTGGACCGTAGATAATATCGCCATAGTTAAGTTTAGACAAAATAAGAGCTTCATACAGAGCAATACGAGTTTTCGATGTAAGAAAGGGGCGAATTTTATATAAAACTCTCAGGCGATCAAAACAATTTTTAACAACAATTTTAATTTTATTTTAACGATTTTATTTTTAAATCAATAACGCTGTAACCGTACCACGGCCGCCTCGAAAACCGGACTGAAACAAGGGCAACATGTAATTGGTTTCAAAATATTTATTAACTTGATTAAAAACGGCTCTTTCTAACAATTTTTTTAAAAAACCTAAAATGCTTATTGGTCTTAGGTCTTTAGGTTCAAAAGGATCGTTAGTTTTGGGAATAGGAGTTACCCAAGCTGTTTGCCGTTGGGCAGGAACAGTTCCAGTAATAATGGAGTGATTTATTAACTCAGTTATAACACTCCGAGTACGTGGTAAAGTTAAAATTACCATGTCCGTGCTGATACCGTCACAGCCAGGGGAATTTGTTTTAACAGATTTAATATAAGCTGCTATGCAAATGAGAAGTTTTGTCAGAATATCTATGAGACTCGAAGTAGGTTATTTCGGTAGTGGATATATGGAATCAATTTTTAGAAAATGGTTATTTTTCGTCTTTACTAGGATTAGTAAGACATTTTTGTTTAAGATTTTTCCAAAAAATGTTGCTACTTTTTGTTTCCGAATTTATATAAAAATTTAAGTAAGCTTCTTTTACGTTGCTAATACTCATCTTGACCAGTTTTTTAAGGTCTTGATAATATTGTTTATTTGTATCCGACGGAGTTTTACGATAGGTTTGATAGGTACTGTTAGGCAAATTCATAATCAGTCTACATGTATCAGTAATCCACGGTAAACGATGATTCCCTGATACTTTTATTGTTTTATAAGGAGCGTGAATACTGTAAATCGAAATTATCAACGAGTTGAATCTTTCTACCATTAGGTCAATATTTCTTAATTTCATTAGAGATTTCCAATCCACTGAATTTAGTCGTTAAACTTTTCTAAATTTATTTTTAAAATGGATCTATTCATGAAATAACGAGGCGGTGGCTTAATTTTCTTTATCATAAGCTCCAGATTGATCATTGTATGCCGTAGTGTGCCCATGACTTTATATTAGGTTGAGGAAAAGTCTTTTAGCATTATAATATGTATAGGGTGTCCCGTGGCAGATTTAGGATTTCTTAATTAAATTAAAGGATGTTATTAATTTAGAATGTACATATATTTGTCATAAAAAGAAAGACAAGATATGCGGATTTTATTTTTTGAAGATCACTCCGTCCAAATGTTTTCCATCTCGACGTACACACGACTGGCGGGAGTTTTCTTGCACACTATTTGCAACGCATTCAATGTTTTGTGCAGTCCTCGACGTTCGACTAGGATCTGGGCTTGACTCGTTAACTGTTGAACATGTTGCACGGAATTTCTGGACCCACGTCCTAATCAAACTTTCACTCGGTGCTTCACTTAAGCAACGAATATTGTAGTGAGAACAAAATCTCCGGCGAGCAACGGTGCACGATTTATTAGCTTCAAAATATGCTTCAACTACGAATGCGCAGTGCGCGCTAATCCCCACAAATGCCGCGCCAATCCGCACAAATGCCGCGCCAAGCTGTAAACATCCCCGGTCCTCCGCGAATCCGTTAGAAAAATATTCGAATTTCAAATCCTAAATCTGCCACGGGACACCTATATGAACTTTTAATAAAATCTCTTTGGCTATACTATTTGTATCTGGCTGGTTTTGGTTGAAACATAATTCCAAATTCATACTAGGAAAATGTGTGATTTACATTTGTTTTTCGTACTGTCAAGTTGAGTGAATCTAATGAACAAATTCGATACATTTTAAAATTTTCCTACAAAAAAGGTAAAAATGCAACGCAAGCGACGGAAAAATTTTGTGATATTTATGGAGCTAGTGCAGTGTCTGTGAGAGTAACACAATATTGGTTTAAGCGTTTTCAATCCGGAAACTTTGATGTCAAAGATGCACGTTGCTCTGGTCGCCCTATTACGGATAAAATAGATGCCATTTTTGAAAAAGTAGAGCAAGATCGGCATATCAGTAATTACGACGTAGCTGAAGAACTGGGTACACAAAAAAGCTCGATATTTGGGTACCTCACGAGCTCACTGAAAGAAACCTAATAATGAACCGTGTACTCGTTTGTCATTGTTTATTACGACGTAATGAAACCGAACCATTTTTGAAGAAGCTGATAACTGATGATGAAAAGTGGATCACGTACGAAAAAGGTCGTGGTCAAAGGCCGGTCAGGCTTCGCAGACTGTGGCGAAACCCGGGTTAACTCGCAACAAGGTGATGATGTGTGTGTGGTGGGATTGGAAGGGCATTATTCATTATGTGCTGTTACCACCAGCCAGGACCATCGATTCTGAACTCTACTGCGAACAACTGATGAGATTAAAACAAGAAGTTGAGAGAAAGCGGCCGGAATTAATCAACAGAAAGGGTCTGGTTTTTCATCACGATAACGCTAGACCTCACACATCGTTAGCCACTCGGCAAAAATTAAGAGAGTTTGGCTAGGAGGTGTTAATGCATCCGCCGTATAGTCCTGACCTTGCATCTTCACATTTCCACCTGTTTCGGTCTCTTCAGAATTCTTTAGGCAGTGTCAGGTTAACATCACGAGAGGACTGCCAAAACCACTTGTCGCGGTATTTTGATCAAAATCCCAAAATTTCTATAGCAATGGGATCATGTCCCTACCTACAAGATGGCAAAAAGTTATCAAACAAAATGGTACCTACATACTTATTTAAATATATATAAATTACATTATAATATGTTTTGAATTTTCCTAAAAAATGCGAAGAAACTTTTTCCCCAACCTAATACAACGAGATGTCTCGAATCTTACCATTAATGCATACATTTTTAATGAGAGTCTCAGTTTCGACAGAAAAATGGGTAGATTCTGTTACTAACTGTTTAAGTTTCATGTTCAAGTCCACATTATTGGCAAGCCATAGTTGCTCAATGTTAGCATCAGGGTGTTTAACTCGCCGTATATTTATATCACGATTAATGTAAAACGCTATACCCTCGCCTCTTCCGCCGCGCTTACTTAATGGAGGTGGGGATCTTATCAAACGATAACCACGAGCTGCTGAAGCAGCGCTTTGTTGACCAACCCGGAGTCACGTTTCATTAATCGCTACAATATCTGCTCTAAAACAATCTTGCATAAAAAAATTCATCCTGTCCTGTGTGCAAAGATCCTGCATTATAGAATCCTAATTTAAGAAATCTTGTTCTATAGGGCATTTCTGTAATTTAAAGTAAATTTAACAAACTGTGAATATACAAGGTTGTAAGAGTTACAAATGCAGGCGTTTGTGCAGGAATATAACATAACCAGTTGATAATCGTATTTAAATTTGACAGAATTTATAGTATATACCATTGCAGTACAGAATAAGACAGCAAAAAAAAAACAGCGTTGAAATTGCGAATAAATAGTAAATAGTGGTAACAGATATTAACGATACGTGGAATGTATAGTTCCAATTGCAAAACAAAAAGAGAACTTATCACAACAATAAACCGATGTAGAGAAAATGGAAATAAGTAATAGATAATATTCCGACATTTAAAAACCATTTCTTACTTATCTTAACTTAATCAAACAAGTATCAAAAAAGTTTTAAAGTTTCGATGCGAATGCACTGAAGCTTACAATCCACTCCTCTATATCAGCGTACGTAAATTCTACCATCTCCGGTCCAGACATAACGCCAGTTTTGTTGCCGTGCGAGTTCTCGGGCATTTTTAAAGAGATGGCGATTATGTCTGGTTAGTCTCTCGTTAATCTCGTTATTCTCATTTTCTCCTCTTGAATTCCAGATATCTCCAGGTCATTCAAAAAGAGTTCCTGATCCCGATCGTTGAGCTTTTGTTTTATCTGCTGCAGGGATTCTGTGAGGAATTTGTTGTTTGTTTAACAGAGAACCCTGTGATTTTTTGTTCAATGCTCTCCAATCGGCCATAAATATGATCAATGCAACCCTCACATTTTTCATGTCTCTATGTCAAATTAGTGAAGATATTATTAAAAAGTGTTATTAGCTTCCTGGTTACGGCAATCTCTTTCCTGAAGTTCCGCATCTCATCGATTATTGCTCGAGGTTGAGATAAATGGCTGTGTGAAATAATTTCCTTTGGAGGTACCGATAGACTGATAGCGGTTCCATTACGCTCGACGATTTGTAACAGTACCTTGTGTACAAGAACATTCATTAAACATTTAATTCGTAAAATTAATGGAATTCATTATAACAATACTTTTTCTTTAGAAATGTGAACGTTAAAGTGTTAACATAGCATGCAAGAGAAGCAACTTTTCTCTAAGTGGGAAAATTTCAAAGTTCTCTAACTAAAACTTCCGAACCAGCTAGAAGTACTCTAATTTAAAAAGTTAGCTGTGAGATCGATACACAAATGATAAAGTTGCCGTGAAATCTTCATTTATAATGTTTAGGCGATAGATAGATAAGGAAATAAATGGTATTCGTGAAAAATAACACATTTACAAATAATGGCAAAATTTTTGCTACATTAATTTATAATTTTTTTATAATAAAACTAGTTGTTCCTCGCTCGCCTTGCCAACTGTAACACCTTTTGGTGAAAGAATTTTTTAAAATCTAAATTAAGCGACCTCTAAAAACAATACCTCCACTAAATTCTTTACATCTAATAGTTTCAGAGATCTCGTAATGAATCAATAAATCTCTAAACATCTCTTATAAAATGCAATGCAGATAAATGATTTATTTACATTTAAATGAACGTAAATGAAACAACAGAATTATTCGGTTTACGAGGAAATTCGATAAAATTTAAATTCTATAGATACTGCAACTGAGACAAAGGATAAAACGGAATACGGTTACAACGTTTTAAACAGATTGAAGGACAGAGAGCGCTTGAAGAACCTTCTGCAACGTATTCAGTTTATTCATACGTTGATAATGTTGTTACCAATCTTTATTTTTTTTATATTTTACCACCACTATACACCTTTTTAAAGGGTATTTTTTTCTATTTTCTCTCTTAAAAGTTCTTAAAACATATTTAATGAATTTTATATCAACATCTCTTCCTTTATGTTGTAACAAATTGAATAATTTAATACTAGAATTATTTTTCATGTTAAAATGCATATTTTTTAAAAATAAAGTTACTAAGATACACGGTTAAAATTTAGTTTTTATTCAATTTGTGTATCTCGCATGCATCTGAAGATAGTTACGTACATTTGAACAATTGGAATAGGGTTGTTTTACAGAGAGAATTGTCTCGACGAACACTGGTTCACATTGAATATTCAGATTGGAATACATCTTTGGAATACTTTGCACAGTATTGCAATTTACTCAAAGTAAACTGAATATATTCAATTAGACGTATTCACGCCTGCGCGGAAGTAATTCCTTTGTCAGGCACGTAGCTTCCTATCGAGGTAATTATTACTAATGTTTGATAACCACTTATTAAATCTAACAAAATCACTAATAAACAGTATAATAACACTTTTGCCAACTACTTTTCAATATATAAAACTATGCAATACTTTGCAGAGCTTGACATGCCAATGAGTATTTACTTCATATCTGAATATTTATTTAATACATACATACACTGCAATACTTTCTCATGGCGAGTTACAGCTCACAATGTAGAAAAATTCTCCATGAAAAACTTTGGTATGATGTTTTCAGAATTTATTAATCTTAAATATCTTAATTATATATGAGCTATATATAATACAATGCAGCGCTATAACATCAGCTTCATTCCTGTAATATTCCTTAAAAAGGGATGCGGCTGCTTCAAGGTTATCCGTAATAAACAGAATGACGAACAAAATAAATTTCTTTATTTTTTTTGGTATTATGTAAGCATAAAGTAAAACGTTATTTTTAAATACCATACTCTAATAATATTTGTGTAGATGCAAAGCATTATTAATATAGAGAGAGATAATAAAATTAATAAAAAAATTCCGTTAGCTCTTAATATAAATTGTAGAGCTGTAAGTAATTTTCTTGTCGAGAAATAATAAAATTTCTTAAGTTACTGAGTTACGAGATATTGTTATTATATTTACTTTGCTATATTTCTTTTCCCTACAATAACCAAGTTTTCAATATAATAAATAAAAAAGAAACTCCTTTATTGAACGCTTTTGTTTATTTATAACATGTGATTTTTTTTATTAACGTTGGGAAATTGTCTGCGCATACCTGCCCTCGCAGGGGCAAGGACAGGTTATGTCGGAATTGCACCGACTAAAACCCCTACGATGTTCCACCTCGTCGCCTGATGGTGGTGTTACGGGAACACCTGCGCACCATCCGCGACCCCGCCGGCGCTGGCTGCCTGCGCAGCCCCACCTCGGGAGGGAGGAATGGACCCTTTCCACCTCCGTAGGGGCAAGTGGAAACATGCAACGCGCCCCCTCCTGGACCTGTTACAAGCGCGCGGGCACAGATTCACCCGAACTCGTCGCCCAGAGGCCATGGGAGCCAAGAGAGAAAACTCTTCCGGTTCCCTGCGGCTTATCCGATGTTGGGCCTGCTGCCACCCATTATACGAAGAGGAATAGGGAGAACGGCGCGCCATAATACCGCCACTCCTCTTCTCCCGCGGCCCCATACCCGCTGCTTGCGACGCCGGTTAGTCGCAGAGGGTACTCCCTCCTCGACTCCACCTCGGCTTCAAGAGGCAGCATAAAGCCGCCCCTGCAGCCCACCGCCCGCATCCGTGGTGAGCTCGCGGTTTAAAACCAGTTCTCTAACCTGGAGCGGCCGCCTCAGGCCGGCCGTTCATCGCGGGCCGACCGGGTAGGTCCCTCTTCGCTTCACCGTGAGCGACACAGCCACAAGGTGGAATCCTGTTGGAGGATATAAATAAAGGTTGCAAATTAAGGCGGTTGTGGTCAGTACTTTTACCATCTTAATTCGCAAGGCTTTTTATTCAAACCAAACGTTGACCCGAATGTAAATGATACAATTTGACTATAATCAATTAGTTAGTTACTTTTCACAGCAGCAAAACGCTCTACATCTTGAGATATAACATTTCTCGTTAATCCAACTCAGTAATTACATTAACTTCAGCGTTTTTTAAACAGTCTTGATACAGAATAATATACCTATATTGCCAAATAATAGTCTTTTTTTATTTAACGAAGCGACAAGACGGACGGGACGTTCATTTGATGGTAAACGATACGCCTGTCTATAACAACGCTAGGGTGTTACAAGTACACACTTTACCACATTGTGCTAGTCACCCGCTACAGCACCCTTCCAACCCAAATCCAGTAATGTTTGCACACTACTATTTGACGGCAAAAGTAGAAGCTGTGGTGATAACTTAAACAGTCTCTGGCAACAAAGACCTACAACCAGTAATTGTAAGTGAATCTTCCATTACTGTTTGGCAACGGAGATAGGCCTCGTGATGGTTCCTATCTGGACAATTTCTAACAATATACTTCCAATGCGTTAATATTTGTCTTATTATCAGATACGTTCAAATATATCTTGCAGGTGTATATGTTACATTTATTCCGGTGTCTGCGGAATGGCCTTACTCTAGCATTTTACCTAATCCTATCTATTTCTCCTTCCTCCACCCCCACACGACACCCACGCGACAATGTATAAAGGGGGGTTCTGCAAAGCCTTTACAATGTAGCGTCCCATATTTCCAAGATTATAAATATTGTAATTTATGTCATAAAATATTATTTAAAACCTATACAAATAAAATCGCTCATATTATTATTCACCATCACAATTTCATAAAATAAACTTAAACCTTCTATATTCACATATTTTTATAACAATAAAGTACAACCTTAATCTATTAAGTTTAGTTATGTAGCTAAAGTTTCAAATATCGTTTGTAACTTTATTTTCCCTTAAATATTAAATTAAATTAAAATTATTTATTACTCTAAACAATACTCTGTTCCAGTAAGAAGAGCATTATAATTTTTTTCAATCAAGAAAGCAACGAGACAAGCGGGACATTTACCTAATGGTAAAAGATACGGCCTGCCCATAACAACCTGATGCTAATTAGGACGATATATACTGCACCACATTGTGCTCGTCTCCTTCAAACATAAGACGTTGAGTCTTGTTACCCCAGTAATTTCACCAACAATAGCGCCCGTTAAAACGGAACACAGTAATGTTTGCACATAACTAGGCGGTCTCTAGTAACAGAGATACTGCCACCAGTAAACTTGTTCAATTATCGCGGGAATGAACGGCATCTCATGCCTCAAAGTGGTATGCACGATGAGATGCTGTGTATATCGTCTTAACTAGCATTGTGTTGTTATAGGAAAGCACTTACCACCAGGTGAACGTTCTGCTTACGTGGTTGATTCATTTAATATAAAGTAATTTTCTATGAATATACTATCTCGAGTTTCATTTCATTACAACGCCATTTACAATTACAATCACCCTATAAATAAAAATGTTGTGTTTCTTAATAAATCAAGTTTGTTGCCAAAAAAATTGTACAAAGCAATCGATGCCATACAAACTGAGAATTGTTTATCAAACATTATTGGCAAAGGATTTCAACTTAATACAACCATCGTGTTCTTAATCAATTAAATAGTAAGACATCAGCTCACCTTTCATGTTTACAGCAATACTTAACTATAATACTGATTATATTTATACATACTGCCGTATTGTGTATTGTATTATTCTCCTTTTCGAAGTGGCGACTGGAGAACTAAGTAGAGGACACTATACTTTAGTCCTTTATTCAACACATTTGTTTTGTTCGTTTTTATTTACGGCTACAATTATCTTTTGACCACTATAAAAAGTTATACATGAAGAAATACCACGACGACTATCTTATATTGATATTTCTCAACAACAAACTCAAAAATTACTCTAATTACTCTTACAAAAACATGGCATACGGTAACTATGAAATTTCCTTTCATACATATCAGCTTTTCTGATTCACACCAACTACGCTTGGTGCAGGTACAGGTCAATACATTGTAATTACAACTCGGACGATTTTCCGATAGCAATTATTGCAACTTTACCTGCTGCCAAGCTTTACAATGGGTTTAATCTCCGGCGCTGTTAATCCATTACCGAAAATCACTACAAATTTTGTATACGTTGTTTACTACTGGTTTTCCAATTTTGTGTATTTGTCATTGGAGAACACTATCAAATAAATCAGATAGTCATTTCCTTTAATTGTAACGATTACCGTTTATGTAATTTTTTTAAAACTGAGTTTAGTCTACACTGTAGTGTACAATTAATTATGTAGCCGTCGCCTTGATATTAATAAAGAAACAGAAGTAGTTTCGAAAAGATCGCACCTAGTGAATAGAATAAGCTCTCCGCAGACGGCTGCAGCGAATCAAGGTATGGCGAGCGTTACGCCATTTATACCATTACCGGTCGTAGAGTCGAGGAGATCGATTCAGTTTTCTCTACGACTTCCCCTATCCGGTGTCAAAAACAAAACCTTTCGTTTTTTTTTTATACATGGAGGAAAAAAATTAAGTACAGGAGCCTTCAAATCACAACATAGTAATTTTTGTACAACACTGCTTAACGCAAAAATATTCGCTGCAGCAATTCACAAATAATAAGGAAAGTTAAAGATTTTATATTAGCGATGATTAGAATTAAAAGAGACAATGGATTGTTTGACTAAATTATTATTTCACTTCATCATTTAATTCAATTGATGTTGACCGCTGAACATTAAGCAGTTTTGAGTGTAAATGCCGTGCACCCGCATGTAAATGTTGATGCCACAGCATGCGAATTGATGAGCGCAGAACTTTAGTAAAGGTCACACGAAAACCTGCATTCCTCATGAATTTAATTTTTTTTACTCAGCTTTTGGTGATGTGCTGTTAATTTAGCAAAAATAATATTCTAGTCTGCCTATTACTCAGGAAGATGGGGTAAAACCTATATAACTAAGAGATTAAATTATGATTCAAATGTAGAGTTTTAATTGTATAGTATGAAGTATAAATAACCACTATTAATTTAGAATGAATATTAGTTTTTATTATTTTCTTTTTTATTTAAAAATTGTATATATATTTCATTCTTGTTATATTTATAGTGCCATCTACCGGTTCAAGTTTCAATCAGGTAGTCATTGGTAACTCGAGACTTGTTTAATGACATGCTTCGATTGCAGTTTGTCATTTAACAATAAATCGGCATAAAATTACTTTAATGTTAGGCACTATTGAGATTCAAAATTAAATTTCTTAAAATAACCTTGAAAATATCGCTCTATTCGTCAACATACTCATTTTTGTATCGCAACCACAGATATTTATGTACAACATACAAAGAAACTAGCAGATGGTAAATAATAATACACTCGTTTAAAACTTTCTAATGCTAGTTACAATATTTACGCAGCAACACATTTTGCAATCGCCCTAACATAACATGGTTTTAACCTTTCCCCTAACAGTAATTTCATTAGATCCAATGAAAACCAGAAGAACACACTTCTGGGATACTTATTTGCAAAGCTATAATGTCACATTTATTTTTGCTTGTGAATAATGTTGTTTCGATAAGTAACAAAAAGTATTAAAATATTTTTACTCTGATAGTGGTATTAATTTTTGATATTAATAATCCAAAACACTGGTTAGTTTTTTTTTTCTAAAAGTAGGCCCGATTACTTTTCAATCAATAATAATATTCTTTTAACACAATAACTAAACGAATACTAACAGGAACGCAAAAAAAATTTTAAAGTGTTTAGTTAGTGAACCCTTTGCAACCATTTTTTAGATACTCGACATAATTACCACCATTTCTAAAACATTACAAAACTAGAGATGTTATAATATTTTGCCGGAGATTCCCCCAATATCCATAAAATTACAAAACATGTTTTTGCTATATAGTTATTATTTCTAATACTACTTTAATCATTTCATCATTTTGCTATATTGATATGATCTTTGTACTATTTTTTAATAATTATATGTCCCACATTTTTATTGGTTTATGAGTATGACAATTTCAATATTGTTTTTGCCGTTTAACATGTATAAATCATTTAGTGATTTCGTTTTCTTGATTTTAATTGTTATTATTGATTATTGTTAATAAATTGTCAGCTTATTCTAAAAGGAATCGATAAAAATATTTACCGCACTAGTAATTTTTAGGTTATCTTTACAATGTAGTGTGGCCACTTTTTAATGTAGGTAAGGGGTGGGATCTATCTATGTAGGTTGGTACGCCAAGCGTACTTTGACAGTTCTTATTAGGCTTGCCAACATATATTATTTAACCCTAAATTAGCCCAGACGAGAAAAACGTTAATATTTTATTATTTTAATGAAAATATTTTACTTAATATATTTAAACAAAAACACATTTTGGCACCAAAAACCTTAAAAGTTTAGAATGTTTCTATCCGGAGAATCATATATTTTATATATATAATATTTTACGTCATATGTATTATGATATAAATATAAATTGAATTTACATGTGAAATATATCATTAAATTTATATAGTAAAATGTAACAGTACGAGCAGTTACCTCTTGTCATTTCACATAAGTTCATATAAATTTTTACACATTGCTTAAAAAAAATTTTAGCTTTAATTCTCTGGATATGTAACAAAAAAATCTTGAGAATTGTTTCTATTTTTATATAAACTTTTAGTTTGTACATATTATATTTTAAAGACATGTTTAAATAAAAAAAAAATGTACAGACTACATTTGATATTTATGATAAAAAGTTTTCCTATGGATACGTTCTTATTTAACTTTTACATAGCCATTATTATAAAAAGAAGTTAAATACGATTTATAAACAAAACCTGAAAATGAAAGCAATTATAGCATATTGAAAAGATTACAAAGTTATAAAATTTACACAAAATTTAAGCATATCCGGTTTCATAAATGGTGGTAACACTGTATACTTCTTTCGCAAATATGGCGCATAGGGCTACGGAATGTAGTGGAAGACTATTTGTTAAAGTTGACAATACAAAATTTTGTTAAAACATGCACAGAGAATAGACCACTATTTAAATCATTGCAGAGTGTTGGCAGTACACAGAAGTGAAATGTGAATTGTACGCAATGTAGGTACTAAGCTAAGTTTTATGGTACAAAAATAATATTTGGCGTCCGATCACTTGCCATTTTCTAATTTGTGGTAGTAAATAACCCGATGTTTATTAGCTCATACGTCATCTTAATTGTTTTTATTACGCAATCCCCTGTCAATTTTAATGTTTTTGTTAAGTTTTGTCAAGATAGATATTTTGTGGTTAACAGGTTAATTTTAATCGTTTTGACAAAAGTCCACGCTATAAAATAACATAAATATAGTTTAATGTATGTATTACTCGTAAAATATGTCGATAGTTTATTATTAGAACCTTTACTAAAATGTGTTCAAAGCCATGTCGCCAAAAAAATCAGATCAGTCACCAAGATTTCCAAACTCCAAGTACCAAGAATTTATCAACTAAAAACAAGAAGACGCCATTTAGGTGAGTTTTTCATATATATAAACTTTTTCGGAATCGTATAATTTATTTTGTAACAATGTACAAAGAATGTAATTTTTAATTATACCACACAATGGCAATAATGTTCCAAAAATATTTTAAAACTAAGAAAATCAACCCACTGTCTTAAAACTTTCGTTTACAACTAGAATAAAACTAAGGTTAAGGTTATAGAACAAAAAAAAGATAAAATAAAAAAGTTTTCATAGTTTTGACTTAATCTCTTGGTCCACTATAATTAATAGTTATATGTACCTAATACATAAATTAGCTAGTGTAAATATTGAGTTTGCTTTTCAAAGTACACCTGATATTTTTTACTTTTAATACCACCTAAACTTTTATTGGAAGTTATATAAAATATACTTATAGCATACACATAATATCGTAAGTGGTATTTTTATAAGTAAAAGTAATATTTGTTGATATTATTCATTTTCCAAAAATAATTGAGGTCAACCTGCAATGCAGTTGGTTGAAAAGACATTGAAGGCTTTGATCTTCTACAAAATATATATGCAATTTCTCGTGACTAATTAAGGTACTGAAATCTTTCGGCATTACTCTCAGATCCTCCAGCAAATATGGCTTTAACACTATTTGATCGGAAAACCGAAGATGTAATTAGCGCACGCCATTTTCGTCAATTTCGTGGGTGTTTCGGTAGAGCATCTTAAATCTGACGGCCAGAGCAACTCAGAACAATTTCTGGGTGGTTACATCCCTCTGTTTCACATACTTAGTCGTTATTTTATATTAGCACTGTTATGACCGCAGTCTTCACATAAATACTTCATAATAGCAGTCGACTTAGTACCGTATTCGCAAAAATGACCAGGTCTGAATTCAGTTAAAGACGATTTTATAATTTTATGATATTTGTATAATCTCCCGCAAAGAATCATTTACCACACATAATTTATGAAAATACCTGGTCCGACGGTTCGTGATCATAAAGCTTATGGTAAAGACGTTTGAAATAACCATAGAAAAAATCTTATAAACTTGGCACAGGAAAGAGCAATAATTTTCAAATTCTTGAGCAATTGTTCTATTACAATGTTTTTGCCTTGTAATAAATGACTAAATTAAATAGAGTTTGCAATCTTTTCAAAGACCAGAATCTTCATATTTTCTTAATTCTCTTGCCTATAGGCTCTACCATTTTCAGATATACAAGGGCTATCCTATTCTCTTCTGAGCTGATGTTCCGAATATCCTTCGCGTAGTGACGTTAACGGAGCTCGAATATTGCAAAAAGTATGTGTAAATATGTAATAGCCTAGAATTTGCTATAATAGTCTCCTATAGTATAGATTTTTTCTTTCTGTTGTCTTCTTTCAAGTTTCATAAAAAGGGCACTCGGGTGATCAAGCAAATGCATAAAAACACTGTTAAGCATTATATTGCCACTTCAATTCGTATTGAAGTGTGTATCTGAATAACCTGAGCCACCGGTGCACGTAGTTATTCTATGTTTTACCGAATGAATTTTAGAGAATTAGGATATACAGACACATACGGTCGACATACATCCCCCTACGTTGTCAATCCGCGCATTAGAATAAAACATCTTGCTACGTTCTTCATAATGCGAACAACAATGGATTGGGCTAATTAGCCAGCACCAGTGTTTTTGTCTAGATATAACATGAATCTTATAAAAGATTAATGGGCTTCTTCTAGGCTAATGCGCTTTACCAATTAGACTACATCCCTGCTTACTATCAAGTGAGGTCACTTATCTATATAACATAAAAAATTACGATATTTATCATGCAATTTATAACAAATTTATCTCTTTAAAGTGACAAAAATTTAAATAAACAGCTTACGGCTTTTAAGGGATGGTAATGATCGATGTAAATAATTTAATTCATCTTCATATCATAATTAAATGTTAGGAATGATTTGCTTTAATCGATACGAATAAGAAGAACGTTTTAAAAAAATGCGATTAAAATCATCCGAGAAATATATTTTTGTTAAAATTATATCAGAATGTTTTTAAATGTTATGATTTCAAAAGTATATGAATAATTCATAAAAATAGATTGATATTATCTCGACCGTTGAAAGGATTTTTTTTTCTCAACTTGTTTATATCTTTTGTTAAGGTGAAATTCTGTTAATATAAAGTTTTTTCTGCTCTATAACCTTTTTACGCAACCTTTTACCCTCATTTATAAATGTTCTACGTTAACCTAAGAATTATTAATAACATGACAAGTTTATATATGTACCTATAGAAATATATCAATAGCTGGTATTTGATGCTAACAACATAAAACAAAGACTTGATAATTATTCCTTATTGCGGATACGAATCAGGACGTAACTAGATTGTTTAATAAGCAAGCAAAATGATCTAGCGTATTTACGTCATAAATGTAATCAATTTTATTGTATTCTATTCAAAGCCTCGAAGGAAACCTAAATATGGAATTGTTATAAGAAATCGTTTCCCACTGCATTATGATTTTATAGCTTTAGCAACTAGCATTGTATTAATGAAAAAAAAAAACGTTTAACAAAACAAAATACAGCTGTAGCGTAGACCCTATGTGCTACCACATACGCTACACGTGTAAGACATGTTATGGCCATATGCTCAAATATTACTAAAATCTTAATAAATTTCTAAAAAGATGGCTACACTGATGTTATGAACTATACAATGATTCTGTTTACTTATCGAGGACTAAACTACGCAATACCCTCATCACAAGTTGTAAAGAGGGTATTGCATATAAGAGTGTTGCTTCTATTAGTATAGCAAATAGTTATCTTTTGCCCTAATAAGACACCAATACTGAATAATATTTCCAATTCTGACAAGCATGATTCCCGTTACCAATCTACATATCACATACCGTTCAAAACATTTCGCAAACCGAATTATTCCATTACATTGCTTCTGCAACGTTTTGATCTATTATAAAGAGGGATAAAAAATAGGGAGAATGACATATATACTCCTTGGTAAGGAAAAAAAAATAAATACAGGCATAGCCAGATGCATATTTGTAATATTAATAAAGAAAAAAATCTTCGATTATCTTTGTTTTTTTTCTGAATGTACTCATTTGTTTAGTTCGTGTCGGAACGTGTTCTCGAAAATGGAGAAAAACGAAGTGCGAACCGTTATTAAACACCTCTGTTTAAAAAAGTTAACGACGCAAGAAATTCATTGCAATTTGGAGGCAACATTAGGAGAGTCTGCTCCGCCGTATTCCACTGTCGCAAGGTGGGCTTCTCAATTTCGAGTGGGGAGAACGAGCACAGAATACGAACATCGTTGCGGCTGTGTCCATCGACGTCAGTCACCCCAAAAAATATTGCGAAAGTCGAGAAAATTTTATTGAGCAATCGAATAAGTTACCATCCGATACTTAATTAAAGAAACGGGTATTTCATATGGAAGTATTCAATCCATATTGAAACAATCTTTGAATATGAGAAAAGTCACCGCAAGGTGGGTGCCGAGAATGTTAACCCACAGTCAGAAACGAAATCGACTTGACATTTCGAGGATATTATTGAACAAGTTTCAAGAAGATTCTGAAAACTTTTTGTCTCCTTTCGTAATAACGGGCGAAATATGGGTCTATCATTTTGCTCCCGAGACAAAACAGCAATCTTCGCAATGGAAACGGCTATCATCACCGACCCCGAAGAAGTTTCGTACCGTTTGCGGGCGTGCTGTTTCACCACGACAACGCACCCGCGTACAGGTCGGCAGTTGCGATGGCTGCCATTAAGCAAGCTGGCTTCGAATTCGTTGACCACCCCCTTATTCACCAGATCTGGCGCCTAGCGATTTTTATCTGTTCCCCAAATTGAAAGAATACTTAAGGGGAAACAGGTACGAAGACGATAACGAGGTGATGGATGCCGTGGAGAGCTTTTTGCAGGACCAAGACAAAACTTTTTTTTTGAAGGGATTGAAGCCTTGGAAAAGCGCTAGCCTCGGTGTGTAGAGAGACTCGGAAACTGTAAAAAAATAAATTATTAAGTTATCAATAGTCATTATATTCTATCTCATTCTCACTAATTTTTGATCCCTCCTGGTATATCGAATATGTTTCTATTTCGTGCTAGAATCTTTGTACTTTATGTTAATTATTATTGACCCAAGTTCCTATTCTGACATAATATTAGTAATGTTACAATGAACAGTGAGATAACAAATAAGTTGTTGAATTTATAATTAGAACAATTGCTTTTCTCTCAGCTTCTTGTCCTAGCCAAAGTTATGGAACTCCCCAAATCCATCGCTCATGAGCTAAAGAAAATATGAGACAAAGCTAGAGATCCATGCGGCCGATCTCGTCTTAGGCTTTCCTCTTACCTTTTTACGGTCACGGAGAGCAGGGAAGACGATTATTCGTAATAACCAAAAATTCTGTTCCTTCATACATTCCCACTTTGGAGATCAGTACAAAAAGTATCTCGTTCACATTACACTGCATTCGCAACCTGCCGAAATACATTTGAAGTTAGCTCGTCACATTCACTTAGAGAAACCACTACAGGCCAACTACGTCACGCCCCCGGCTGGTTAAGTTCTACTTAGATATAATGTAAGTGACCAGATCACATACTGAGCCTCATCATCACGACACAGTGGCAACTTTTGTATTTAAAAAGCGCCACCTATTACCCTAGTGATGTTACCGTCCGCGATTTACGTACCGTCATATACTCGTAGTTTTTACTTTTTATGCGACGAAATGAAAGGTGCGAGACGTTCACTGATCGTAAGTAATCCGACTGCATATAACAATGTCGTGCTAGTTAGGACAGTATACGCAGCACCACATTGCGCTTGTCGCTTTTAGACACGATTTTAAGACTCGTTGCCCCAGTAATTTCACTAGCTGTAGTGGTAAAGTTTGCAAACCATCGTTTGGTACCCGCCTAGACAGTCTCCGGACACAAAGACCTACCAGATCAATATACTTTTAAGCCTGTTTATTATATGTTATTTCTATTTACTTTTTTCTATTACAATTTCTGTAAGTACTTTGGATAAGATTTGAACAATTAGTTCTACAACCGTATATAGATTATTCAAAAAGAATGTTTACGTACGTTTTAGAAGAACGTTGATATTTTTTTTTCGAGGAGGATTATGTTTGGCAGTAGACATCACATGGGTATAACTACTTTTTCAGATATACATAAAACCTTTCGACTACTTTGACACATTCATTCCCAGAACAGAGGTGACCAATGCGCGACACTTCTAGTCGAAACTTTTTTGTTTATTCATACATTTTTAATATTTTTATAGCACAAGTTTATCGTAAAACATGCTTAACTTTTCTCGAGAGCCCTTTTAAAAAAATAAATGAAACCAAACTAAAACAACTTCTACTAACTACGACGTCGGAAATGCGGAACTTTTGTTAGAGTTACAGAAATTACCGCAGAGCTACTTTTTATTTTGCGAGGTACGCTCATGTCGTCTGTTGAATGAAAAAAAGTATATTGAACGAAGAACGTTGCTGCATCTAAATTACGTTTGTCTCCTTATTTTTTGGAGGGGCATGATGATGGAGATTATTTTATTTGTCCACGAGCTAAAATTAATAGCTTTAACATTTTCGCCTCTCGTACGGAGTACTATGTAAATTGGTACACTACAATAGTTCCGAAATCGTTTGTCATTTACAGCTCGTCTCTGGCCAAACACCATCATTGCAGCTAATTTTAAATTCAGCCTTTTTCCACCACTAAAGAATATTGTAAATCTATTTGTGACTACTAGTTAACTATTCTTACTTAATTGAAGGCGGCGTTAGAATTCGCGCTATACTTCATCTGGTGACGATGCTTTTTGTGCTTTTTGTTTTAGTGCGGCGACAGGCGTATTCAAACGTGGTAGCCTATTTCTTTTATGAGTTGATGCTGTTTGTTTGAAGCTATAACGAGTATATAGAAAATACTATTTACGCGAAAAGGCGTCAAATATTTTTAAATCAGTACTCGTAAATACGCTATTGCAATAGATTTTTTTATCTTAATATCGAACATTACTATTTATAATGTGATATTTTATTTCTTTAAAAGTAAATGTTTCAGTCAAATTTCTTTGTGTATTCCATCATCCTATTGTAGTCCACTGCTGAACAAAGGCCTCACCAATCGATTTTCAGCGTTGGCGGTCCGACCCCACGCTATAAGGTCATTAATAACTTGAACTAAGACTTACAAATCTTAAGCAGCCGCAAGCACAATCCCTCAAAGTATTCTTCAACGGATCGAATGATTCCCTCCGCCACTATCTGATTTTGCAACGAATTATGGAAAAAATAACGAAATGCTATATGGATATTTTATTTATATGTACCCCTTAGTGATTTTCGCATCTGCGTTTCGAACTCGGAATGTTTCTAAGGGTAGAAAAAGCTAGCCATCTACACACCTGAATTTTCTCCCTGTAGCTTTATATGCAAGTCGAGCTATTTTATAAAAATAAACACATTCAACAAATTCGATCATATGTAGGTACTTTGTTTTCGCATGAATTCATAAATTAACCCCGAGTGAGGTATAAGAGCACCTTGAAAAATTCTTAGAAGCATGGATGAAAAATATTTGCTCGAGTAATTCGATGCTGGTTTTCTTTAAATACTTAAAGTACCTGGACTCTTTCAGAAATTTTCCTTGTAAGCTTAACAATTTAACTGGCTGTAGCCTACCTTTCCGTCTTAATAGTCGTGCCATGATTCAACATCTTTGTTCTTGCAAGCATTGTGTTATTAAATTTGTGATAAACAGTTATAAATATATATTTGTATTGTGAAAAGATATCCAATTCATCTAGTGGAATTGTGTAGGAAGCCTTTGTCTGCCGTTTCCAAGTACAATAGAAAATAAGAGGATTTGAAAGATAACCCAGTTTTAAACACAAACCGATTGCCATTGCGAACTTTTCAGTCTGTAATAACGTGATTTTGAAAATATATGGCAGTTCAAGAAACACCCACACCTTATTAGTTTAGAGGGTAGAGTTTTATGAAATGTCAAGGTCGCAGATAGAAATTAGCAGTTATGTAAGAAGAGTGGCCCAACTTCATCGTCATAAAAGTATACATTTTATACCCTCGACACTCTTTTACTCGGCCTAGTAAACATTTAGTGTAACTGCTCATCTCTGAACATAAAAGTATGTGGTTGTAAAAATGTTTTATATCGTTGTAAATATAATATACATTTTACGAGCCACTGTTTACACTTTTGCAGTGGTTAACCCCAGTGAGAAATTATCATTAACCCATTTAATTATTATATCAAAGTAGTCGAGATAGGCTACAGCAGAACGTTGCACGACTTTTAAAAAACTTCTTCCTCCTGCCCTTTTCCCAGCTATGTGGGTGGGGTCGGCATAGTGTATACTTCTCTTCCATATCCCTCTATCACCCGCCTTATCTGAATTTACACTCTTCTAACATATGTCGTCTTTCACACAATCCATCCACATTTTCTTCAGTCTTGCTCTACTTTTAAGAAAAGACTTTTAAGAAACGTTGTAATTTAATAACATTTGATTTACAATATCCTTCATAAGTTAACCATAATAATGTGTAAATTTTAATAAAACATGTTTCACATTAGTTCAAAAATGTTTTCTCAGGCATATGGGGTACTAAAAATTTTCCATGATGGAAAGCCAGCCGAATTCTTATTGTTCCAACAGGAACAGTCTAGAAGTGAAGAATAAATTGTTTCCACAATAATAAATCGCACAGCGATCAAATGAAACATTGTATTGCTATCTTATGCATGTCTTACAAATATGAATATTAATATAACGTATCTAACTGTAAATAACCTTGTTACGTACGTGCGTATGGCTCTTTAAAGTCAATTATATTATCGACATTTTGTTCGATTGTATTTACAAGGTTCGCATTGAGTATGTAAATCGAAATAGTAAATTTGACAAAAGTATTGTTATTTAAATGTTTAACTAAATAATTTAAATAAAGCTTCAAATATAGCGAATAATAAATTTCATGGAAAGTTCACTTGTCATAGTTCTGTTCGATTAATTAAATATAATTTCCGCGAATAACTTACTAAAAAGCTGTTCCGGCGTAATTGTAGATGCGCAAAAGAAATATCTCAATCTAAAAAGACGGAGTGTTAAAAGTTTAAACACATGTACATACATGTGTAATCGTCGGCCCCAAGTGGCACGATTGACTTCAATCTATTTTTTTATTTGTTTGTAAAATGTCTCTCTCGATGGTGCTCCGTTACTGTAATCTCCATTATTTTTTTTACGTATTTAAACACTTAAAGGTTTTTTTATGCTTCAATTCGAGAAGATATTTAAACACGTTATTTAATAATATTCGATATGATTACATGAAATATTCAGCGGACTAAATGCTCTTATTCTCAGCGGTTAGGACGAAGTCAGCGGGAGATAAAAATTTCTTTAACGTCGTTTATGACAGTTTTCTTTTACCGTCGTTGTTATAACGCTCTACATGTATATATAGAAACAATTTTGCAGTTTTGTTTATCGGTTAGTGTATTGATTCGAACATTTTAATACACTTTGTCCGAATTAGTACGTAGAACACGTGCCCGTGCAATCTGTTCGTTGTCTCCGATTTGTACCCTAAAAATAAACGCGTCTGTGATGTCATGAAATAGTGGTACGTACGTACATCTCTAAACGCTTCACGGTATGACATCAGTGTAGTCCACTACAATAATCTATTCAGACAGGAGCCAACTGATTCATCGTATTTTTTATACATGAGTAATATTTTTTTTATCTTTCTGCGAAATTATCTTGCGCCGTGAGCAATTTTCAATTACATCTTCATAGCATATATATTAGTTTTCTAAGATTTCCATTTGTTTCTTAAATATTATTTAAGATAATGGATTTTAATTTTGGCTTAAAACAGATTAAGAGACTAACAAAATATATATATAAATAGTATCTTTAACAAGTACAATTTAGGAATTATATTTATATGTTATTGATATTATAAATTGGCTGCAAAATTAGGATAAAGACTGTTCCTTATTGTAGTTTATCTTTTGCTAAGAACAAAGCAAAAGCTTTTATAAAACCGATATGATAGGATAAAATTCAAATGTATGTATAATTTTAGTATAGCTCGCCCACATTAAAGTATTGTGCGGTTCGCACGTCGTGTTTCTAATCATGGCGCTGTATTCACGGAGTTATTACGTCGTACAGTGCGTCACCGGTTGGTTTCGCACTAAGCCATGAGAGTATTTTAGATATGGCGACAATTCAAAACATCGCTTAAAATAAGCACGTGTTATATGTGACACCTATGTCCAGCAGTTGAAATGATAATATGTATGTGAAAGGTGGGGGACAAAATGTTCGGCGAGCAAATCAAAGTAACAAACACTGAGGCAGGAGTTGGAAGCGGCCTCAAAGAGTAGCATCTTTACTATGACACTTTATCTTGTATGACCCGGCTGGACGTAGGCCAGCCAGTTCGAACGGCACTAACCTCCGTGACTCGCTCATGACGCCGCATATTTTTAACGTAACAAATATCGCAGTCGCAGACGTAATTACAAAATCAACAATCAAAACAACAAGCCACAGTAAACACATATATTAGAAAAGTGCACAAATTTATATAAGAGTTATTATGATATAATTTTTCAATAACATAATTTGTATTTATTGTGTTAAAGATTCTTTATAATTAATTCATCAAAATGCTCGCACTGATATTTTTACTGCAGTCAACGGAGTAGTGGATAAGCATGTTCAATCAAATAGGAGTTCAGAGCTTCGGCAGTGAGACGTTCTCCTTTTTAACCGCATATAAACAGGATTGCAGCAATGAGCATAAATAAAATTATTGATTTATGTGGTAACCATACGTTTTCCTGAGCATGAAGTTAGAGGAGGCAACAATGGGTTATATATATAAGCCTAGGATATAGCAGTTTGCTTAAATAAATAGATGGATATTCAGCTGTTTTAAAGAAATATGCATATTTTTTTATGTACATCTATCCTTTTTACAATTTTAACAGATTTTTTATAGATATAAATTATCAATGTTTGGTTATAGTTTTAAAAATGCATGATGTATAAAGGGATGAGTTTATTAATTAAATTTGTCAAGAACGTCGCTGTTTGCGAAGCCATTTAACTGAAAACCTTTTTGTGTAAAATTTTGTACGCTAATTGAATTTTGCATTCACTATACCGAGCGTCCTTTTGCTCGAAGCATTTTAATTTTTTTTTTTTTCAATATGAAATTGATCAAGTTTCCTCTTTGTTGAATATTTTACACCTTTAATTAGCTACAAATGCTCTACAAATTAAAGCCAACATATTTCCATACCGAACTTCATTATTTATTAAATAAAAGTACATCGACTTAATTTATTTATTTTCGTGGTTGGTAAAACAGTTTTAAAAACGGCTAAAATAAACTAATTTGTACATTGAAATAAAATTTAACAAAAATAAATTTCTAAAATTAACCATTGAAAATATAGCTTAGTTCAGTGAATCCAATGCGGGTTGGTGGGAGTCAGAGCTTCGTTTGTTGCTTAGCAGGGTGCACTGCGAACAGGTGAGGTTGGCGTGAGTCCTGTAAGTTGTTGTGCGAGACCCCTTGCACTTCTTACATAGTGCTTTCTGCTCAGTGTTTTATTTGCAATTTATTAACATTTTGATGATCTCATTTAACATAGTGTTAGGAAAGCAGTAGAAAACACTAAAAATCTCGATAAATTAATGACCCAAAACAGTTTCAGCGATAACTGTATTTAAGGGTGGACTTACAAAATAATGCCTTTTACCGTAATTATATTTTTATTTGGCATCCATTATAATGTGTGCCTAAGTATTGGTTACAAAAATATAATAATATTACTCCAAAACACACTTACATGTACTGGACTTCGGTTATTACAGAGGCCGCCAGGTTGGCTTAGGCGTCCACATATAGTTTACTGTTTTTTTTTTATTATTTTGATGAACATACTTTTCCAATATAAAAGAACCATCAACATGAACATCCGGCTCCAAGATGTATGACTTAGCAGACAAATAATCATGTTAGAGCATATATATTGTACTACGGAACGACGTCGCAGCAATATATCTTTTCTCAATTTTGTTTTCTACTTTCGTAAGTTCTATTTTTATCGGTAGTCTTTGTTCAGAGCTTATAACATTTTCTAAGAACTTAGTATACTACGTACACGTTCTCTTTGCAACCTTTACACAAAAGCTGTACTTTGTTCCCTCGCATATCTGCTATACAATTTTGAGGACCTTTAGAGTTTGGAGCCCTTTGACTTAGAGTTTATGATATATAACTACGCGCTTTTAAGTTTTAGTCGTTGAGGTGAACAAAAGAAATAAGCCGGCGAGACACCATCTCAATGTTGATGTCATTGTAATAGAATCCTTTTCTTTCAGTACTGTCTAGAACATTGCGTGAAACATCGGGTGCAGCATTAGATTTCAGTTCGTCAAGTTTGTACGTAATTACAAATTAAATGAAATTTGTTGAGTTTACTTCAACTTTCTATTGCAATAAGCTAGGGTTACGTCTCTTTATGCTCGCGACCTTAATACCTATTTATAACATCTGTTCGTGCTGCGTTGTTAACTAATTAGGCCATCAAAAGGTCGGGGTTCTTTTTTACTTATTTTTTTTCATTTAATGAAATATTTCTAAGACCAAGGTGTTATATTCGTATTTTTATCGATTATTGATTAATACTTCATTATAATACTTTATAATATAATTATAACGGATGAATGTACTAACTAATCTAGTGATATATTAAAAAAAAAGAGAATTTCCAAAACAGATTATTCATAAAAGCTTACAATTTCAACTTCTATTGTTTTCCATAATTTTTCATCATAATTTTCCATAAATTCCATAAGATTCTTAAAAATTACCATAGAATTAAATGAGTTTAAAAACCGGATGAAAGTTTTCACAATTTTTTGATCGTTACGTATTACTAGCGAGCGAGCGAGTCATGAATAAGTTTTCATTGATAACCCTCTTCGATATTTTGTCGATTTTGACTAAATTTCATTTAAGTACTCTAAACGTTACTTTTAGGGTACCTGATGTTTGGATTCCTCAAATAAAATGAGGGGAAGAAAGGAGGAGGAAACTCATTAGAGCTATTGTATCTACAAAATATTAGTAAAACGGGTTACGGATTCTTGTTACTTGCGTTAATTTTCGGTATATTTTAATCTATTGTAAAAAAAAGTATTTCTGCCCTATGTTAAATAATTTATAAAACAAAATTTTATATCCAATCTTTTATCTATAAATTTGTTAAAATAGTTCATTATTTTAAATATTTAATTCGTTTTAATCCTTAGTTTTCCATTATATTGGCATACACCGTGAAATTTTATTTACTTACAAAGAGATGTAGACATATGGTAATCTATTAATACACGAGTAGAAAACGAGCTAAGCTGTTTTAAATAAAACCCGTGAACTATGCTCCATATTATTTTATAAAAAAAACTCGCATGTTTCGCCTTTGGTAGTTCATAACTTGTGTCTGTCAGTATAATAACAGCAATAGTTTTCATCTCTCAAAAATTTAAATATGAAAACGTATAAGATCCACGTGTTAGGTTTTTCGCTCTATACCTACTGTCTAGACTAGATTCTTTTGATAATTTTTTTGGGGCTTTTATTTGAAACCATATAAATTTTGTAAAGCAGTCTGCAATTTGTTCATTCGCGCTTGGTCGTTCACCGCAAACAGTTGTCTCTTTGGAGAATGTACTAAAAAATTTTCGTGTTGAAAATTTTTGTTTAAAATTATTTTGGTGAGTTTAGAGCAATACCTTAATGGTTTTTGAAAATTCTAGGACATATTTTTTTTTAACATTTAAAAAGTACAGGTTCTCTTTATTTTTATATGTATTTACTTGGTGAACTTTAAGTATGTAATATGTTATAGTTAAACATTTTGGAAATAGAAACAGAAATGCTTTTTAAATATAATTACAAAAAACTTAAAATATAATAAGAGTTGCAATTGATTATTATAATAATGTATAACCTAAAAATTTATTAAAATTACGTATATTTATGAGACTCGATATACAAATATTACTTAAATCCGTTAAAATTTAGCGGATTCAAGTAATATTTGTTTGTTTGTATAATATTTGCCTTAGCAATGAACTTGTTATTAACACAATAAGCTAGTTATTATTTCTCAGTTTAATTCGTTAAATTTTTTCTATCAATAACTTTTCCTTTCCGGTTTTCCTCGTCGTTTTTCCTTAAGAATTTGTTTATCGACATCTCGCAAGTTGTTTTTAATTGTCTGTCTGTTGAAATTTGCTCAAAGTAAACAGTACTTATAAATGAATAAAATCAAATATTAACTTTTATTTTTTATTTGATGAGTATAAATGTTTAGATATTTAAGCGATACGAAGATTGTTCTAATAATCTTTTTACCTCCATAAGAGCTAAACCAATTTTGTTCTCACTAACTGATAACTAAATAAATATAGCGATCTAGTATTCGATGTAAAAACTAATAGAATTATGAAAAAGGAATTCAATTGCACTACGGAATAAAATAATATTATAAGTATAATCTAGTTTTAAACAATTTTTTTTTTTTAAAAAAATCTCTTAAAACCATCTATTTATACTAATATGCTTCAAAAAATTTACAAATGTTATGCTGTTGTGTTATTATTATTTTATTGTTTCAATCTTTTACTTGACATTCAAACTTAAATAATTACATAAAATTATATGTACATATACCATTTTTAATAATAATCTATATACTGTATTCATATTAGTTTAGTTTGTAAAGTGGTCATACGCTCAAAGAGGCGCGGGTTTGAGCCCCACTGAGCCTGAGTTACTAGAAGAAAAATATCGTTAGCATATCGACATATACAAAAAACAGTACTTTTCTTAAACATGCCAGATTCACCAAGCCATACTTGGTCAGCATGGTGTATAAACTGCTCTCTTTCCTTTCGAAAGGACTGGAGTCCCAGCTGCGGAAATATTAAGATAACTGTCTATTTGCGTACTGTATGTTTTATAATGTATTGTATATAATGATATGTTATCTATATATAATTTACTGTATTTACAGCGATACTGCCGTTGCAAAAAAAAAATCGTTTATTTGTCACGCTGTGGAAAACGATGCTGTAGAACTTGACAACATACTTTAAAGGTAATTTCTTTGTTGTACATAATCATAACTAGCTATGAATAAGCCATGCGAATTAACATTAGTTTTTAATTAACAACATTAATTATTTAAATATTTTATAACCGCAAATTTACGCTGCGAATTTATTTAATAGCTCCGCTTGAAATGCGATTTATAATAAAAAATTGTTAATCTGAATGCGAAATCCTTAATATTTCATTGTTTATAACTGGCGCTACTGGAGAAAGACTAAGTGGGGCGTTCACTTTTGCAGTGTGGACGGAAACGTGCCGTTAGAAATTCAAGAGTACAATCGGTAAGAAACAATATTTATTTTAATTAAAGATCTAACATTCACAACTTTTGTTGAATATTTTCCTATATTTTTAATAACGGAAAAAACCATTGGGAACTGTTTGTCACGTGGAAACAGTAAAACGAGACAACACAGATCAAGCACAATAACATCAATAATATGAACGCTTCCTTCTTGTCGCAACGAAAGTTCATGATAAAGTTGGATGAGAGGAAAGGTGACAACCTTCATATGTTTGCAATTTTTATGGTGACAGTAGCGATTTTGTTCTGAGTAGTCTTATTTGTACTTTACATAATTAGGTGATAATATTCATTATTTAAGTTTTAATAATCCAAACAGAATACAAATATAAGTAGTATAAACATGTTTTACCCATTTACGTTTAATATAAGTATATTTATATCTTTACTTTCAGTTCCTGTGCGACATAGTAAGCGGCAAAGGAAGAAATTTTAACTCCAGATTATCTAACCAGAATAGAGAGTGCTATCATCTCTTGTTCAACGAGAAATCATCACAGATATTGATCATTGTTAAATTTGAGATTGCATACATTAGACTATCTATCAAATATTTATAGTTGTTAATAAATATTTTAGTCGTTTAATATAAACTAAGATGTCCGATTCCACAACTACTCCTGTACATCTACTACTGTACATTAGAACCAATCTTACTTTACGCGTGCATTTAATCTTTCTTGACAAAACTGTTAGGGTTTATAAAAAGTATTTGCTTCTGCTTTTGTGAAATTTGTTTACTCTCTTTACAGTTTATCATCACGTATTCTGTGCGAATAAATAATACTAATAAACATTAGTTCTATACCTTCGTGTTTACACTGTATCTATTGATTGTCTTCCAATATGTTTACCTTGTGTGAAACAGACACTTTATTACAATTTTTATAAATAAAGTTTATGATTTAAATAAACACGGGACATAACTGTGCTTAATAATTATTTAGTTTCGTAATCTTAACAATAATACATTTTCTCCGTAAATACTTTATGTTTAGGCTCTTATGTTGTAGGGCACAGAAAGCTTAACGAACTAATTAAGTGGCTAAAAAGACGCAGGAATATTGAGAAGATTTCCTAAGCACTTTAAAAAAAATTATTAAAATGGGAAAACAAAATAGTAAACTAAAGCCTGAGGTCCTAGAGGACCTGAAGCAGAACACTGAGTTCTCAGGTAAATGTTTTTATGTCAATTTAACAATGAAATATTTCGAAACACCTCTCGCACTTAATTGTCTTTTTGTGCCACGAGACAATCGTGATGTTCAACTGATGATACTGACAAGTAATACGGTGTTCCAAGTATTTTTGAAATCTAAATTGTGCCTTTGTATTGATTACCTTTTTGATATGGTGTATAATAGTCCCAACATTACCAATCACACATTATACACAGCAAATAAAATTTGTTTACAATTACTGACTGTTATCCATTTCGTTAATTTTCCAATTGTCGCTATAAGTTGTAAGAAAAAAAAATTATCAGGGGAAATTATTTACTTGTAAATTATAATCAAGCTTTTGTCGTCGTATTGTTTTAGATGCAGAGATACAAGAATGGTATAAAGGTTTCTTGAAAGATTGTCCCAGCGGCCATTTATCCGTTGAAGAATTTAAAAAAATTTATGGTAACTTCTTTCCTTATGGTGATGCAAGTAAGGTAAGAATTAGTTTTAACACGAACCACAACAGTCCTCTACATGTACAAATTAACAGTCTGTATTGAAGTTATGTATCTGGTTAGTTTGCAGAACATGTGTTTCGAACATTCGATGCAAACGGTGATGGCACTATTGACTTCCGGGAGTTTCTTTGCGCCCTAAGCGTTACGTCCCGCGGCAAACTAGAGCAAAAACTTAAATGGGCCTTCTCAATGTACGACCTCGACGGCAATGGATACATATCGCGGCAAGAAATGTTGGAAATCGTTACTGTAAGTATACTCGGTGGTCACATAATAAAATTCATCAAAACAATTTTGTAAGAAATGTAAGGCCACAGTATCGTCCTTACCCATAGGTTTCAAGTTTTATAATTTCTACATTGAATACTCTTTAATCATATTTGAAGGTAATACGCCTACTACAACCACATAGTGCAAACACTACTTTGTTCTCCGGTTTGAAGTGGTAACGAGATTTGTATTAAGGAGAATTAATTAGCACTCTCGGTTCCCAATCTTCTTTTGTTAATCTTTGGCAATTACCCTTAATCTACTTATACTTAACATCAATAACAATAATGTCTTAATATTCTCTATTAAAATGACCGATACTCTTCTATTTTATACTTAACCTCTACTATCTCATTAGCGTAGCGGCGTACCGCTTGTTTTTAAAAACACGGAATTTCCTGTTTCGTTTCCGGGGCCAGAAGTTGTAGGGTTTGGGTTGGTACTATGGTTTATTCCTACGTCGTTATTTTACTGAACAAAGTGACGAGACGACACAAACGTTCACTTGATGGTAAAAATTGCACCGCCTCTAAATAATGTAATGCTAATTAAGATGATTAATACTGCAGCACACCACGCTCGCCGTTTTGAGACGTAATATGTTAAGTCTCCCTCTCGTTAACTCAGTAATTTCACTACCTGCAACGCCCTTCAAATCGGAACATAGCAATGTATACACATTAGTGTTTCGAAGTAGAAATAGACAATATGGTGTTATCTACCTTGACGGTCTCCGGCAACAGAGACCTACCACTAACATGTCTTAAAACATTACTGCGTATTTCTCAGGCAATTTACAAAATGGTTGGATCGGTTATGAAGATGCCCGAGGACGAATCTACACCCGAGAAGAGAACAGATAAGATATTCCGTCAAATGGACAGGAATAAAGATGGAAAACTCTCTCTCGACGAATTCATAGAGGGGGCTAAAAGTGACCCGTCCATTGTCCGGTTGTTACAATGCGATCCGCAGTCGCAGTGATATACCAGATACTGAATGTACAATCATAGGGCACATTGAGAAACACTTGTTCTTTCCACGTGAGTTAATGCAGTATCAAAACTTATCATTTCCTTTATCATGCTTATAAGAGCTAGTGCGCCGCGCGGAGCGTTTATTTTTTTTTTTTGGACTTCAAACCATATGGAATTTGTCCTGTTGCTTGGCTGTCCTACTTATTAGACAATATACATTGCCGACACGTATGTTGTAAAACATACAATTGTTCTACTTACTGTAGTAATTTTGAAAAGACGCATAGTCTGATCGTAGATAGTTAAAGTATATTAAAAAAATTGACAATATTTCGATAAGTTCATTTAATTATGTTAGGTGCTACCACAAAAGTATTTTGCAATAATCTTATATATGAGCGTAATTTTTAACCATATCCTTATTTTAATACGAAATGAATTGAAAGCGAAAAAGTAAATGTTATTATTAGGTCTTATAACATAACTGGTTCGATATATGTGAATCGCATTTATATTGAATTCTGATATATGATGAAATAGTTTTGTACGATTTAATACATATTCAACGATAACCAGACATCAGGACAATTACAAACGCTATTTTGGTCTAGCGCTTAAACGGTAGTTTTTCTTCCATTTTAATAGTTAGTTTTTGAATTCTAATTATGATCCGTAAATAAATATACGGTTGTAAGTGAACTTAGTTATCGGACAAAATTTTTGAAACGAATTCTTTCATCATCTATACTGTTTTAACTTAGACTTATAATGGATTCAGAAGTTTCTATCTAATGATTGTAATATGAAAATATATACATTCTAATATAGTTATATTCTCAAATGATCTGATCAAACTTTTTCATATTACAGCCATTTGGTAATTAATGTATCTCTGTAATGAATATAACATAATTTTAGATAGGATAGACGCCGAATATGTAAGGTTATTTTTGATCTGTAAAAATTTCATGGGGATGTTAAATATTGAATGGTGTCAATATGAAATTGTATATCGTTGTGTGACGTCACTTTAGATGAAATATCCTTTACGGAAACGGATTACATTTTATTCTAATACGTATATAAAAAATGCATTGCATTAAAATAAGAAGATAGCTTTATCGATTGAGTTTAATGATCGAATCTAAAATCGATTAACCGCCATTAATTTAAAGCTGTGATAGCTCAATTTACATCGAGGTCGTAAGAGCTAGGATGTCTCGAAAGAGGCGCTCGTTAACTCGCCACTGAGCTTAGCATTCGGTATAGGAAAACATCACGAGGAAACCGACTTGTTCCATCCTTCAAGGACATGTCATTTCAACCCACAAACGATTGGTCAACCGTGGCGGGAAAATGGCTTTGACTCTTCTTGTGAGCGAAGACTCGAGTGCCAGTAGTAGGTACATCAAGAGAGCTATCTATTATTATTTTATTATTAATTTAATATGCAAGCATGCAATAGACTGTGCGTAATGAACTTTAGTACATTGAGCATTGTGTGACGTCACTAGGATAGCGTACCCCGATTCACTGTAAACAACATCGAATATATGATAAATCAATACCAAATTTTAATATGGTTAAATTTTTCGAAGGTAAATGCTAAAAACAAGGCAGACCTGCATTTGTTGACGCTATGCTATAGCGAGAGTTATTTAATTTGCACAATAACTATTTTTACCCCCACAAACGAAATGGACATACGATAATTTACATTTACTGTTTATCGATATTGATATGAAACTTATATAAAAAATAAATAACTTCAGACAATTTATGTAAGTAATATAAATAAGATGTAATTTTAAACGAGAAAAGCTAACAAAAAAAATAGTCTCTCAAGTCAGCCTAAGTATTATTACCCATTTTTTTTAAAGTGTTTCATGTATCTCTATGATACCATATTAGGTAAAGTAAAAAAATTAGAAGAAAAAAAAAGGCTTTATTTGATGCGTTTTTTAATGTTACACTTTTCAATGTCTTCTGAAGTGTCTAGATCTGCTAGGATTTCCATTAATAATGAATTATATTCTAAATGATGACATAGCCTGCATATCTATGAAATTCATATCTAAGGTAGCTACATGTAAGATTGAAAGGAATAGTATATAATAACGTATTGGATCGAAGTTATCCCGCCCTTGTCTATTCGCTGTCCCGGTAATGTCCGGGCATCAGCGCTTAGATACACTTCGACTGATCTAATCCTTAGCTTTTTTATTTTAGTGGTGGTAGTGTAATCCCCGGGTATGTTATTCGAGGCACTTAATTAATTATATTTCCTATTATACTATATTAACTTTAATGGCATAACCTGTGTGTTGACTAATAACGTTTTTATTTAACTAACCACATTTGCTTGTCGATTAACCTATTGAGATCATTTCCAATTGCTGCCAAAATGAGACCAGTGAATTTAAAATCCTTTGAAGTTATACGATTTTATTATATATATATATATATATATATATATATATGTATGTATTATTGCAGTCATAAATTACTTGTATTAATTGTCTTTACCATATCAATATGTACATACTCGAGTGTACGGAGTTTTTTTCATAAGTACTTTATTTTTATTAATATTTAATTATAAACGTATATATTAATTTTTATAAGTACTGAAGGCGACACATACTGAAATGTACTGAAATGATAATTTGGCTGTAATATGTACAATAGTTAATAGCAGATATTTAACAATAATAACAACGATAAAAATCAAAGAATTGGTATTGATAAATAATGGTTTTATATAGTCTGTAATGCTATTAATTATGTTTCTAATATTCATGACTTCATTTTCAATAATAACCGCTGTTAATTTAATGTGACTACTTATTTTTCATACAATACTTACTCTATTTTCTCTACTTACTACTTAATATACTACATTTTATTAAATGCACAATCCGTTTCTTCCGCACAATTTATCTAATTCACTTGTCTATAAACTTTTAACTCTGTTGTATTATTAATAAATTTAGAAAGTTGTAAGAAAATTGTATACAACATACATATTTTAGTGTTATATATATATATATACATTAATAACTACAAGATATTATATATTTATGGGTTAATAAATGAACTCAAATGTTTTAGCTGAAGAAAATTTTGTATTAGGCATTTGTCCAGTCAATATCCATACTGTAGCAAAGATGCCCTTAAAACCCACAGCAATACGTTCATTCAACTTACTGTTGTAATGTAAAAGAGATTAATATTTTAATAGATAATTTTAAACCATGTATTAATTGTTGGATTTTCATATGGAATTTTATGAAGCTTAGTAAATTAGTCAATGAATTTATCATGTGCAAATGTAATATTATACTTAAGAAATAAGACATCTAACACCCTTTCACACTGTCTTCTTTTTCCTTTGTTTTTTACTATCAATGGATCTACCGTAAATAACAAAACGAGAAATAGATTAGATGATTGTAAAATATTATGTAAAACAATAACAGCTTAGGGTGATCCGTTTTAACGACAATGTATATTTCTTACCATTGCTTTATTACAGCTAATGCATCAAGTATTTACATAACTTATCGAATCTTTTACCTTGTCTTGTCAGAACGAATCACCCAGTGCCTTAAAAACAATATTGTATAATGTCAAAGATGTTTCCGGTTCAAAGAAAACTGAATTACACTTTAATAAAATCAAATTCACTAATCCCTAATGTTTTGACTGTCTTCCAAAATTGTAGACATTAAAAAATGATACTGAATGTGTTAAAATGTTTAAACCGTAAAAGAATTGTACTAATTTTCAGTGTTTCAATGAACAGTGGAAACTAAAAGCACCTGAACTAGTTATTACTAGCAATTGGTGCTAACTATTACATCCATTGTACCTAGAATGCTTGTAAAATATTTGATCGAAAGCTGGTGGCTAGTTCCATATAATAAACCTTTTATCCCCTATTTAAAATCTATATTTACCAATATAGTTCTAGTTCAACTCGTACCATTTACTTCTTACGCTTGAGACACTTTTTATAGGTTACCTCTCTATATACTCCTCTATATACCCCCCTATATACCCTAAGATAACAACACTTAAAGATATATGGTGCATAAAATGTCCTAAGAATAATGGAATGTTAGATAATAATACTAAAATAAATATTTCTGTTTTATATCAATAACCAACATATAGGTAATATTATTTCATTTTGTTTTTACCCCTACATAGTCCGAGAATTCAGGGTGCTATTAACACCGCAAGTGAGTGCCTATATGGAACTGTATGTATGTATTTACGCCAACAGCAGATTTCAACTGCACTTTTAAATAAATTTTGATCAACTGAAAATCGACACTTTCACAAAGATTGATTTTCCGTTGGTTTGAATTTACTACAAAATGGAGTATATTTTAGGAGAGACAAAGATTTTATTAAAATTTTGCATAATTATTTAAATGTGTTTAGAAATGTTGTTACACCATTTTAATAAAATTTATTGTAAGGTGTATTAAATATTAAAATAAAATTGCAATAATGACTATAGTACAAAATTGAGTAAGGTGTGTTTCAACAAGAAAATGTAAATAAATTTTCAGCCTGCTAAGCACTTTGTATGATATGTCTCTTGAGCAATAACTTGTTGTGAGAAACATATCATAATGCTTTATTATTATTATACTTAAATATTACATTTCGCTGTTTAAATTTAATATGCTTAGCAAAAAGTTTCTATGCATTAATTCCCAAATATACTGTGGATTATTCATTTGATAGCACCCTGCTCTTCAATTAAAATAACTTTGTCAAATTATCTGTGAAATTGAAGTCATTGTAAATTGTTGGCCCTAATATTAATCTAATGTAAATTTTAACTTGAAAATTTGATGGTTCTGCATAGTCAATTTGGGATTCCTGTCTAAAATAATTTTCTTTGAAAAAATTGATCTTGATGATTCAAATACTGTTTTAGAATACAATTATTGTATCTATTTATTAAAACTTTCTTCTCTCAAATAACTTGCAGTTTTATTTGTTTCACCCAATAACTTAAAGAAACTAAAATAATTTAACCAAAACTATGAACAAAGTAATATTGTAAAAAAGAATAAATAAGACCGTTTTTAGAAATACGATGTATATATTAATCTAAAACCAGTCCTTTCTCCAAATGATAATATTAGCCCTGATATGTAAATAGTCATAATGTACTTTATCTACTCAAAGGTTGTTAAAGTCCACATGAAAATCAAGTGGAGCCACCTTGTTTTGAAATTTGAGGCCTATGAAAATTATTTATGCTAATACTGATGCCATATGGTGCCTTATATTTGAGATTGAGATCAGATGTAAAATCTATTTCAAAGAAAAATGATACCAGTTGATCAACTGTTTATTTTTTGCAAATAAAAACAAACGTAACATATGGTACATCTTCTATCTCGAAATTGTGAAAATTCTTTATCTCCATATGAAAAGAATAACTTTTGATTCATTACATTCCAATTTTACATTTTTTAAAACAACAAATATAAAACTGTTGTTTTGACACTTTCTGGTATAGTTACCACCATCAAAGATATAAATTTCAATTAATAGCTAAGAATCAGATTACGAAATTGGCCCCAAGTTATAATATTAAATTTATTTAATTTTTTAATCACAACTATGTATAAACAAAATTGTCTATTTTTCTGATTTTATTACTCTTATAGCGGTTGATTATTAATTGTCGCTAAATAATTCTCGATCTATTTCAATACAAGCGTGCGATCAATCAAGAGCACAATTTAACGGTATTTGGCATATAGTAATAAACCATGTTACGTGATGTCACGGAATTTAAGAATATTTATAAAATTTTAAGGCAAATTTTAACTCGAGTTTAAATTTGAAATAAGAAATGTTAATAAAATAATATAATAAAAATCAAATCAATTAATATAAAATTATCTTCAAAACAGTGTTTTCCATTTACAATCATCATTGTTATTACAAAAAAATATTAAAATTAATTCTTATCAATCTTTCAACTTATTGCCTATGATTTTTCTTGTGTGTTCTATGGTTTATGCATATATTCTATGAAGCTGTTGTCATAGAGTATGTCACAAATACTACAAAATTTAGTACCTTTATTTATATTTATATGTGATATTTAAATTGATACAAATAGTGTATCTTACATTCCAAGTTTACTTTGGTGACTCGATTATGGGTGAATAGCTGCGTGATTATTATGTTATGCTATCAATTTTATTAGATTTATAGTGAAAACAATGTTTTCTTTCAGAAAGTATAGTTGATGATCAAGAGAACTTGAAAGAATTTCTCGAAGAAGCTGAACTTCAGCAATACTTTGAATTATTTAGGTAAATACAAACACATACTTTTATTTTCTTAGTGGAGTATATATTTTGCCGTTTTCTTTTTTTTTTGACAGATTTTATTATTATATTAAATTAATTTCTATTTTACTTAAAATTTCATATTAAGCATTTGCTTCAAAATTCTGTTTAACCACACTAGAAATAGAGATTCTGCTATTTTGATAAATTCATTGAATATATCTGTTAATTTTATGTTATTAAAATATAAATATTTGTTTTTAATCTGTTCTTTTAGTTTTTAATTTTAAACTACAGTTCATACTTTTATAGAAAATTTCATATTTAGACCAGTAGTGAAACATCTGGGCACCACATTTAGAACATCTGTTGTTAATGTGTTAGAAAACCCTCCATTTTATATTCAAAAATATCTTATCTACTCATTCCTGACTATAAATTCTTTCATTTATTTACACATTATTTCATGTTAAATATGTGTTTGAATATACAGTGGTGGTTGTATAATTAGTAACACTACCAATGGTCGTTGATATTATGTAAGATACTTCAACACAATCGTTTTTATTTTGAAATTAAATAATAAATAGGACAATATGTTCATTATTAGAAAAACAATATAAATCCCATTATACAAGTCCCGTTTGAATATTACATTATGGACAAACATTTAAATTTATGTGTGTGTTATGGTATGAACAATAATAGTCAACTAATTAGAAACAACAACAAAAGAGTATAAAAAACAATATTTTTTTAAGTATTAGTAATTAGTATTGTTATTTACGAAATAGCTACTATCCACAGCCTACTAATAGTTATAATTAACATTTAGTGGAGTATCCCTTATTTTCAATAACAGAACTGCAATGCAAAGATGTGGCAGTGATTCAATCAATTTCATAAATTTTTCTAGGGGGATAGAATTCCATTCTTCAACAAATGCTTCATATAGTTTGACTGGTGTTACATTTATATGAGACTTTCTTTTTAACAATATACCAGAGATTTTCTATTGGATTTAAATCTGGACTATTTGCTGGCTAGTCTCAAACAGACATACACTCTTCACTAAAGAAAAATTTGACGCAATTGGCAGTGTGTGTCATTGTCATGCTAAAAGATCCAGGTTATAGGCAAACGATTGTCCGAGTAGGAAATCATTGTGTGCTTTAAGATATTTTTGTACAGCCACTGTACCTTCAATATTCCAAATGGGTCCAACTCCACATCCAGAAAAATACCCCCAAACTTTAACGTTACCTCCACGGTGCTTGACTATCCTCCTTGTGTATTTATAATTAAAAGTATTTGTTTACAGTACATCTAATATAGCGCTTTCCACCAGAATTAACCAAGTTTCATCTGAAAATAACACTTCTTCATTCTCATACTGTCCAATTAACATATTCTAGTGAATAATAATCACTTCTCTTGGTATTGCTTGGTAAGAAGCGGTACCTTTCTAGAGATTCTTCCAAACAATTTACCTGTCATTAATATTCGACATATCAGTCTTAACGAGATGTTTCTCGGGTTATCAGGTGAAAAAACTTCATTTTTAGCAACACAAACTATTAGCGTATCTTCTCTAGGAGAAGTTTTTCTTGGCTGAGTCTTTCTAAGAACATTTTCAACATGTCTATGTGTTTTATAATGATCAATTGCATTAAAATCTTTCTTAACACAACAATTTAAATGCTCAGCTTTTCTTTTGTACACCCACTTATGATCTATATGTAAATTAACAATTATTTACCTAGTTCACTCTCACAACTTTTATTTTTGTCCATTGTGGACAAAATAAATTTCATATTAAATTTTGAATTGCCGCCAAAATAATATAAAACGAGCTATGGATGCTTTTTAAAAATATTTTAAATTAGACATCCAAGTGGCTAGTAACAGAAAATAAACTCCTACATGTGTAAGACTCATTTTGTAATTAAAAGTAAGATATGTTTTATATTTTACGCATTTAATGAGTTTTTTTATTTGAGTGGCTATATTATTGCATGATTATTAATTATTGAATGTGTATATTTTTATGAACATTTGTATGTTGAGGTTATACTTTCTTTATTCAAAAGAAGTGTTTCTAATTATATGACCACCACTGTCCATACTTGTATATTACTTATATCCAATACTATTCAATTGAAATACAATAAAAATCAATTATTAACTGTATGTGTCCAAAACCTTAAAAACAAAATAAATTTCTACTGAGGACAATAGCCATCTTTTTTTTTTCATCTAGTCTTCCTAAAATAATGTATAACATAAATATCTTTACTGAGCTCATCTTCACTGCTACTTATGATATTTATGTGTTTGAAAGCATGCCATTATCTAAAAAAAAAACTATGTTGATGATTTTAATAATTTTTACTTATCATTAGAATCCAACAGGTACTGTAACTGGGCAATGAATATAAAAGAAATGCTGTGCATTTAGTATACATGAGTATTTAATGTGTAAAAATTATGCATAGAAGATATTGTATTAGAAAACAAAAGTTTATTTATAATTACTTTTCAGAGATATATTGAAAGTCACTAAGCTCTCCCAGTTGAAATTTGTTGTGAACGAAGATTTGGTCCAAATCGGCCTTTCAAAACCTGAACAGAGAAGATATAAAAAAATATATTCTAAGTACTTTCCCAACCCATATATATCTAAAATAAAAAAACTTCTAACAGCAAATAAAAGAAATGATGTAAGTTTGCACAATGATAAAATAAAATCAGCAATTACAGAACACTATATACATAATGAAGATACACATATACATATAACCAATGTGGAGATTTTTGGAGGAGGCCTACGGCCAGCAAAGGATGTAGTCTATTGGCAGATGACAGTATACATAATTAATTTTTTTTCAGTTCCCTATTGGTCACAGCTCTGCTCCTATTGAATTCCAGCCATTCCACGAAAATAATGTCAAAGTACCAACTAAACATATTATATCTATTGAGGATATTACTATTAATAAGGAATTAGGAATGGGTCAATTTGGAGTAGTGCAACAGGGAACATGGACCACAGGGAATCAAAGGGTATGTTATATTTTTACAGTATCAAAATTGTTTAACTGTTTTCAAGTTCTTCAAATATTATTCACTATGAATTAAAGACAAAATAAATAATTTGTCTTAAGGTCCGAGTACAATGTGGTGCAATATTAATAATCCCAACTAAAGCCATGTTTGTTTAGTTCTGCCACCCCAGTAATATCTATAGCTACAGCACTTCATATTGGACTACAGTAATTATTGCACTACTATTCGCCAGCAGAATGTTGTTAATACCTTGCACTATGTTGTTAATACTTTGTACACTGTCTAGAAATGCAGTGCTATCACTGCTAATAATATATTCTTTCTAAAAAACCTGTCCTGATGTACAGATGTGTGGTATATCATAGTCAATTATATGAAATTACTGCTTCTTTTACTTTTATTAAATTTTGTTAAAAAAGACAATTACAGTTTGATGTCCTTTTGGTCATATTTCTGTCATTTTATCAGCAATAATTTTCGTTGTTCGTTTAAACTTATTGCAGCTACAAGTAGCGATAAAATGCTTAGGTCATGAGCGAATGACTTCTAACTCAACAGAATTCTTAAAGGAAGCCGCTGTTATGCACAGTATAGAACATCCAAATATTGTAAGGCTGTATGGAGTTGTTTTACATCTAGACTCATTGATGTTGGTGAGTATAATATTTTCTCATAGTAGTAAATAAACATCTCTATCTATATTTATCCTTATATGCCTTTTTTAGGTAACAGAATTAGCTCCTCTCCGTTCATTATTAGAGTGTCTACGTGAGGTGTCACTCAGAACTAACTTCCCTGTACTAAACCTCTGCGAGTTTGCCCAACAAATCTGTGATGGCATGACTTATTTAGAAAACAAAAGACTGATTCATAGGTAATTATCTTTTGTATATATATTTGTTTTTTATTTATCTACAACGGGATATACTTCTCCTCAATTTCACATGGTATTGAGTTACAATGAGGCCGGGGCTGGTAATGAGGGCTTGTCCCGAAAACTGACTCTCATATATTGAACAGCAGTCTCATGTATGAGACACAATACTATTATATTGTGATGGCAAATTTATATGTAGTGTGGTCTGGTAGTGGTAACTATTACACAGGTGTCTTCAATAAAACCAAACAAAACCCTACAACATATAGCTCTATGATCAGCAACCCCCATTTAACAAGGAAAGGCCTTGGCCATTTATCTTTATGTGTACACAGAGTTATAGCAATTGTTTATTTTTTTCAGAGACTTAGCAGCAAGAAATATCCTAGTGTTTAGCAAAGATAGAGTAAAAATCTCCGATTTTGGATTGTCTCGTGCTTTAGGCGTGGGAAAGGATTATTACCAAACAAATTACAATGTTAATCTTAAACTACCTGTCGCATGGTTGGTGTTTTTTTTATACGTAGCGACGAAAATTACATAGTTAACCTGGTGATGAGTAGTAGTTATAACATGACGCTAGCTAGAATGCTTAATTACAACTGATTTTAAACTGACCGGTAGTGATACACCTACTTGGTCTCCAACAATAGAAATTCACCAAAAGTAACATGTACTACAAAATAAATATTTTATTAATAGCAATAATTTATTTTTAGTAATTACCGCTTTCGTTTTATACATATTGTTGCATGTGGTCATTATCTCCCACAATTTGAAAATCTTTATTCAGAATAAAAAAAAATTAATAGGTTTAGTTATTCTGCTTATTAATCTTAACATTGTTTAGTTCTCTCTCACAGTAACCGTTGCTATCAATCATGTCAATGAGTCAAAGATTTATTTAATTTTACTTACTTTAATGGACATTCACTGCTGGATATATATTTCTTATAATACCTAAAATGCAGGTTATTATTGATCATTAGTCATTTATGGTAATATTTCCATATACAATGATATGCTAAAATTACAAATGTACCTTGAAAAGGATATGGTTTTAATTATTGTTTTAATATTCAGGTGTGCCCCGGAATGTATTTTATATCTGCGATTTACATCTGCTAGTGATGTGTGGGCATTTGGGGTGTGCTTGTGGGAGATGTTCACTTACGGTTTCCAGCCGTGGGCTGCTTTTTCCGGTCAACAAATTTTAGAAGCAATAGATGCTCCAAACTTTCAGGTATTTACTACCTATTTCCTCTTTCCTATAAAATGATAAAATTTATAAAAATAGTATGTTGATACTAAATTTATGTTATTTTATATTTAAAATATATTTGTGCTTGAATACGGTCTCCCTTGATGGTAGAAGATGTAGTCAATGCGGTAACGCGCATCAGTCTAGAAGTCTTCATATTCAGTGGATATTGAGTTGATATAATGTTTTTTTTTTTAGAGATTAGAACGTCCGGAATGTTGTTCTGATGAATATTACTCAACAATGTTGGAATGTTGGTCGCATGATCCAAATAATCGACCAAAGTTTAAAGATCTTGGTCCCAAGTTACGTGATATACAACCCAAGCAGGTATGCTAAATTAATTGTTTCTAACATATTGCAAATGTTTTTCATAAATTTTTATTCCTTATGTCGCTTAAACACTAACCGCTTTTCTAAGAACACATAGGTCCTTGGTTCGATTTTTAAGCCAATTTAGGAAGTGGTGACGAGAATAGTGTGGTGTGTATACTATATACATCAACCTAAATGTAAGTAAAAATATGCTAAAAATTAAACCATTGTCCTCAATACATACTTACTTGCACAGAGTCGGTGAGATGAAAAAATGGCCTTGATCCTCTTGAGAAAGAAAGTCTCGAGTTCCAGAAATGAAATTTACTATTTATTTTTTTCTTCATCACAGGTTCAAACGATCGCAAATTTCAAGAAGTCAGAAGAGGGCAGACGTAGCAACTTTCTAGAATATAAAGTCGGTCAAATTATTACTGTCCTGGGAAAAGAGTAAGTTGCAATAATTAAATGTTTTATATATAATGTTATGGTCATCCACTTGTTACTATGCGACTCTGAAGGACACGTATGCTCTCCCAAACAACTTGCTATTTTTTTTTACTTTATTGTTGAATCTAATAGATTCATTATATTTCAGAAATATGACTAAAACATCGATGTGGTTTGGGGCTTTACCCGGAGGTACCTGCGGTTTATTTGATCCCTTCCAAACAAAGCCTTATGTGAAAACAGAGGTAAGAAAATAATTTGAATTTTTGTTTTGAACCCTGACTAAATTGTACAATTTTAATCTTTTTAAATATGGCGCATAACTCTCCATTACGTGACAGTCCTACTCATTCGCTGCACAGAATAAAACAACACGAACCTAGCTGAACTATTTATTTCATATCCTACTTAGAGAGCCGTACCCGGATCATTATCACCGCACCCCGCGCGCAACTCCACGCGTTCACCACGCCCTTCCATACTACGCTCTGACGTCAAACGGCACACGTACACTGGCAAACGGACGATACAACGCAGCATGATTTCCAGTCCACAGGGCGACGTAAAGCATACAGGTCATGTTGGGTTGGATGGCGCTTATTTTGGTGACATATCATTCCTCGACCCGGCGGGCTGCGTGAGTATCAGACAAGTATCATTTTCGTTATTAAAAATTTCGATGCAACCTACAACGATTCCTTACGATTTATACTAGATCGTCAGGTATGTTAGAGAGCCAGCCGCTTAATGATATACACAGTGCTGGACAGCAAGTTATAGTGGACCGATGACAAAATCTAGTGGTCTGGAAAGCGTAGCGTTGGACAGGACACATTACATTAAGAGAAACGCTGGAAGACACTGGATTCAAACAGCATAATACCATGGTTTTTGGTACACTTTACAAGAGACCTATGCCCAACAGTGGAGACGTCCATAGATTAACATAATAATGGTGAGGCGATAGCGAAAAACCGCTGGATACGATCAGCACAAGAGCGATCAGGGTCTATATTTTGAATAAATTTTATCATAGACATTTACATACCACTAAGATTAACTAAAGGTACTTAATTAACTTACTACTTAGTAATCCTGTATTACCGTATGATTGTAATTATGTTTACTACAACATTGTTATTTGCAGATAATTATTAGTATATAATAAACATAATTATTTCAGCCACCGCGTCAAATTGTCACACCATACAAGCCGTCTGAAGACTTGGAACAAGTGCCTCTTTTGAATCCTAACTCACCTTCACATCTTTCTGGAGCTTCGTGCACATCTCCATACCCGATGTTAACAGCTTCCCGATCTAATAGTAAAAAAGACAGCGACGAAGTAGATGTGTCATGTAAGTTTTATATGTATTTATTGAAAAAATATATTATCCCAAATAATGAAAGTTATCGAATCACAATCATTAACATTTTAAGTTACTTTCTGTACATCATAATGAAAGGAAAATGATCTATGGGCCTACTCATGGTTTTATGAAGACTATTTTATCTGCTCTTCGAGCGAGCGATAGGGTTTTGGATAGCTACCACTCCCTATAGTAATTTTGCTACCATAACAAAATTGCTGTGTTTCGACCGACAACATAATAGAGCAAGAGAACTATTTCTTTCACTGCCTCATAGTGTAGATAAAGTAGAAAAACTTTCCACTTTCTTGTAGTAAAACCTTTATAGGATTAAACTAATAATTTGCATATTGTTATCATCATAGGTGTAGCAATCAATAAAAAATTAAATTGCTTATTTTTTGACCTACTGTAATATATTAACAAATAGTAGTTTTTGAAGTTTTCCTCTATTAAATACATTTACTGGTTATTTACAGATAATGATAATAAAACGAAAAATCTGAAAAAGTCTCACATGAAGTCGGTCTCTGAGTCAGCAAGTGGTAAAAGTATTTTGAATAAGGTAATTATTGTGTATTGATATGATGGTGAGGATGAATTAACTGGTGAGGATCTAAGAGGATCGTTAGATGCAGGTTGCCATCAGACGAGTCATACTGAAAATCGATTCAGAAGACCTATGCCAGCAGTGGAACACAATATTCAGAACTTGTGTTCATAATTGTTAAGTTATACTACTGATATTTATTTTGGATTCAGAATTGATTCCCAGTTATTAAATACAGGCTTTCAGTATTTTTGATTTGACGTTATTTCTATAGCTGAATAATATTTATAAGATTTTTAAAATGAAGGAGTTGCTTTCAATCTCTTTATAGGTTAAAAGTGCTACTTTGGGTCGATCACACAAGTCCGATGAGGCCACCGAGTCTGTTTCCAAAAGCGAAGAGGTTCACGAGTATCACGAAATATCTGACACCGACACGGTTAGTACAATTTCATTCAATCTTAAACTACATGTTTATTATTTTAATAAAATTGTTCTAAATTTATATTTCATTAGTAATTTATGCAGGAGTTCAAAAATTTAAATTAATCAGCTTAAAATGAAAGCAGAAATTTAATATTCATTGAATAGGCATTCTTTAAATACATTATTTGTAATTTTGTCATATCTAAATTGGTTTATAAGGAGCACCAGAAATTTTTAGCTTTAAGTTAAGATGGCTGGATGATATTGAATGAGATCTTTAAAATGTCGACCTCAACAGGTGGAAACCAAATGCTCAAAGCAGGACGTGGAACAGTTTACCACGTGATAGCTCACCAACGGCTAGTGTTTCGAATAATGGCATGGCATTTAATGTTGGACGATGATGACGTTCTCTTAAGAGATTTTTTTTGTTGTTATAGTAACAAAAGCACGAAATTGTTTTAATTAAAGCCACGATGCTTTTCAATCATAATGAATATTTTTTAATATTCTACCGTCATATAAATCAGATATCGTTATCATATACATGTCATGGCATTGTTTCATAGCTCGAATATTTTTCTGTTCATGCATATTATATATCTCTATACATTTGGGAATAGATTATTACCATGTAAATTTGTCACAGTTTCAAGGTTATATGCTGTAACGCCGTCTAGTGGCAAATATGAATAATAGTCATCATTACATAATATTGTTTCCACTGCTGATCGCACGAACTCGATTGGGGGAGGTTTATTTGAACAAGATCATAAAAACTACCGTGAAACAGTAATCCAACATTTACATCATATAGGCGATTGGAACAATGATTCCGAAGCTTAAGATTCTGGAACAGATTATACCATCAATTTTCAAAATTATAGAAAATAATTAAATTTAAAAATGATGAAACAAAGGTTTACTAACATTATGTAATATCGTTCATAATAGAAATTAGATACTTTAATTTTATATCATCTCAATTTCAGTTTGATCTGATACGAAAATTGCATTATATCTGTAGTTTTTATTTTATCTGTCATAATAGTATTTTTCATTTATGTTTTTGTTTGAATTATCACGTTTCAGGAATGTACAGGGGCCGACGATAACTTTGTGCTTACTGACAGTCCTGTGATACCTGTAAGTCGGAAAACTTGTTTATGTTTTAAACTCGTATTAATTTTTAATAAATCTAATGTAAATAATTTAATAGAAAACCGTAAATTACGTTTAAGACGCAGGGATTACTTATTTTTTAACTTAAGTTATTTAACTCCTATAACGCTATGATATTTACTTTAGTTTAGTCCAACGTGAGTTATTATATTATGACATTAATTTTCTATGTAGTTTGTGATTGTAGTGTTGCAAGTATATATTTTTTTACTCTAGTTATTTCGGTAGTTTATCATAATTTTTTTTTTTTAGAAAAGCTGTACAGATTTTGGACAAAGTCTGTTGGATGAAATGGAATCAATGTTTCGGAGCCTTGACGGAAGGAAACGAGATGTGAGTATTTGTAGAACTTCAATGAAATTTAATAACTAATTTAACCTTGGAAGTATTAAATTAAGAAACAATTGCTTTGTTTAACAATTTTGTAAACAATTATTATAATTTATTTAGTATGAAAATGTATATCAAAATTAATTATTATATACATATATAACTTAGAAGTTTTGTTTTATTTAATCAGGTTTCAAACGGTAGCGGGAACAATGGTGAGATGTAGGTTCTGTAACTGAGTGAGTTGTCATTTAGGAGTTTGTCATTCCACATTGATAAAAATTTATAAATAATTATTTTAATGCTAAATAAAAAAAATCAAATAACTTATCAACGTTGAATGTAATGTAACTAGTGTTAAAAACGATTAGATTTTATTGTTAGCAATATAGATTTTAGTACCATTCACTGTGTGATAATTTGGATCATCATCATTTGGCAATGCATAGACAAATTGTGATTGTAACTCTGTTTTGAACAGAAGCATATCACGAACATAGTCGTCTCATGAATATTAAAAAAAAAATGTATTTACTTTATACATCATATTACTGTATTGTACAATCCATTTAACAATTGTTTTAATTTGTAGCTCTACAACACTAGTCATTAGGGTAGGAAAGCAGTTTTTATCTTATGTCATGCACAATTGTTGAATACCACTTGTAGCATTTTAACTTAATTAAAATCCATTATTATTCGTTTGTAATTTGTAAAATAAACTAAATTTTTGTAAATATCCATATTTGTTGACTACGTAATTTTTTTCTGGTTTCTACATCTTAAAATTTGTTAATATTTCTTTGATATAATTATTTATTTATATTTTCTATATAAATTAATAATAAAACTGCTTCTTTGTTAGTTTAAGCCTAACGTTCAATATTTGTAAACGTATTGCACTTTTCAGACGTCGAGCAAACATTTAGACAGCGACAATGCAGTGAGGTAAGATTTATTTGGTCTTCCAGAAATTAGAATAACAATAATTAGAAGTTGAATAACTTACTCATTTCTGTATAACATAGAAAACGATTTTTATAATAGTATTAATTATTCCAGGTCGCATACACTCAGCAAGACCGAGAAGAAAAAAAGTTTTAATACCGGCACCATGAAGCTAATGTCGGCACACGACGAGAAAACACTTGACACAGCCGTAGCACTTGCCAACGAAATCACTACTAAGTAAAAAAAATAAACATGTTTTACTTATTTTTATTGGACTCAACTTCCGCAGACCATCTCATTATGTCTACCACTTACTTCTGCCGCCGATATTTACACTGTACTGTCCTGCCGCTGCTTTGGTACCTACGTAGATGGTCTCCGATAACGGAGACTCAGTAAAATTCTAACTATTAGCGTGTTTGCTTTATTCTTTACCAACACTAAATATATATTTCAGATCAATGAACGATCTCGACTGCGATCAGAAGGTGCCCAGCTCACCCAGTGATCGTTCCAAGTTCCACTTCAAGTTTCCAATGGTCTCGCTCCATCACAACCCGCCGCATGAAATATACGCCGCTGGTGATTTTATGTTAAATAACCGATTACTTAATATATACACTGTGTCCTCACCAATTTCTGTTATTATACCTTGAATGTTGTTTATTAGTATTATAATTGAAATACTTACATTCGGTAAAAGTGGTGATGCTTTAATTGTTTAAGGTAAACACGAAAGGCGGAACTTCAGCGAGGAAGCAAAGAGTGTACCAGACATTCAGGTATTTTAACTTAACTTGTATGTTTATTGCCTTTAATAAAATTAACGTGCATCAATAAAAACATATAGCACAATCAACTTTATATACTCACTGCTAGTTCGTAAAGTTTACTCTTAAATAGAAATTGTAATACAAAACAAACCAAGTTCCAATGAATATCACATTGCCTGGACTGGACAACGAATGCTTCAGAAATGTATTTAACAATATTTTTTTTTATATAGTAAGTATAGTACATATTATCATCACCAGTAAGTGTATAAATATTTTGCAGTCAACGATAACAGAGGAGAGCAAGCTCGCTTACACTAGCCTGATCGAAGATCCAACACCATCTACCTCGCTGATAACGCACGTGGAGCTCGTGCACAAACCTGCCACCATACCAAAGCCGGCGCCGCGATTCAAAGAATCGCGCGCAAATTTTCTTTCACTGCAGAAACAATTCTCTTACACCAATCAGTGAGTATTTGCTAAAAATCATAATGATACAATGAAGGTATATAGGTTTTCTGGTGGTACCACCGCAGTGCTTATTTCTGCCATCAAACGTTAATATCCAAACATTACTATATTCCGGTTTGAAAGACACTGCACATTGATATACAAAACTGCCTTAATACGAGCTTAGAAAAACTTGTTATATCTTATTTTTATTATGGGTTAAGGCAGAGGTCTGCAAAATGCGGCTCCGGAGCTGCATGCGGCTCTTTGGAGTCATGAGTGTGGCTCTGGCACAAGATTCCTACGAGCTAGCCATGGGCCATTTAATCAATCTCTAAAATTATGATGAATGTTCACTACATTTACAAACAGATTTGGCTCACAATTTTTTTTTATCGTTTTAATTTGCATATTTGGCTCTTTGGCTAATAAGTTTGCCGACCACTGGGTTGAGGAAAGGTGATTTCCATCATATAAAATATTTAATTATAGATAGTTTTGGTGTGATAACTTAAGTTTCATTACTACATATACATTCGTATGTACACAATATAATATTCTTACACTCACTACATTAATCTTAATTTTAGGCCCGTGACCATGTGCGAAGCAGAGGACCAGCAAGTAATAACTGATGACGTAAGTACAATATTTGTTTGCTGTAATATTATATTCGTTACGGTATAAACGTTTGTTATTTATAATTTGCTTATTAAATAGTTAAAACTGTTAGAAAATTAAATTGAATTATATTCTCAGAGTAAAAATGAACTGCCGCTGCCGCCGCGGACGACGAAGCCCAAATTAGTTGACAAGCCAAGACACATAAGGAAATATCCCCTAAAACTACCAAACACGGACACAAACGTGAATAAAAACAGTGGCAATGATCAGAACGGACGTTTTATCATATATCAAAATGCAGTAACATGTTCAATGAAAGATAGAAGTGAACAGAAGGTGGACGATCAGAACGCACAAAAGAATGGCGTCGACGTATTTGACGGACCTGATGTTAAAATTGACACAAACCCTTTTACTAATAATAGCGGACCGAGTTCCGCTAACCCGTTCAATTGCTACCTTAAAACTATTGACAATGACAATGAATGCGATGGTGCCAAAGATGGTGAACAGTACTTCGAAGAAGGATCTCTGGTTAAAGGTAATTTTTTTGAGTTATTTATTCATATAATGAGATAAATAAAAACTTAAGATAAGCCGACCGTATTCATGGCGAAATGGCTAACCACTTTTCTATTGACATGAAGGTCCTATTCGGGGACCATTTGGAAGAGGTTTGGTTGGTGGTAGGGTTTTGACGACCCCGCTTGAGTATTTACCACCGTCCTACTGTAAATCTGTTACCATAATAGGTAAGTTGTGTTCGGTCTACTAACAAATAACAGCTAGAATATTCTGAGCGAACATGGTTCATCATTGTCGTGCTCATCGTCACATTAACACCATGTTAACTCATTGTACACTTTGTCAAGGTATTCGTGATGTAATCACAAATGACTTTCAGACTTTCCATACATTCTGGATCTAGATACTGATCCATGAATCTGCTTTTCAGATCACGTTTCCGTCGAGGACTTACTAGAGTTTGCAGACCAGAAGCCGTGCGGGAGACAACGGGGCGCTGAGTCTGACGAAGTTAGGATTATGAATAAGGTGCTCAAACAACAGGTAATTTCTCTGCCATAATAAAACTTTGTTGTGATATCGACTCCATGAACACGATGACAAAGGTTCTCTCTGCATTATCAAAACGTAATCTTGTTCTTCATCAAAGAGTTTGTTTTTTTGGCATGGAAAACTGTATTGCGCCATTCACTTCATTGAATAACCTTTTTTACAGGCAACTTTAGAAGAATGTCTAGAAGCCTTGGAGCTAAGTGACTGGAATGTCCATCATGCTATCAAAGTGATCAGAGTGAAGATATCGGTCGGTGATGAGGTGCATGTGTCTCTTGATGATTGCAACCGGGAGCTCTTGAATTCCGCTGGCGATATAGTCAAAGCTTCCACTGTGCTCGTTCTTTGTAAAAATAATGACATATAATAAAAATTTACATAATTCATGTATTTAATTTTATACCTCTAAAATGGCGAACAGTGACACCTTTCGCCATTTTAGATAATCGGTTCCCGTACCTCTGATATATTATTATCCGTATGATTGTAATACCACAGTTGTTACCAACGCCGTAGAACCCTTTCCGAGTTAATGTCTAATATAACTTATTAGGTTAATATATAATGTAATTGTAATAAGCCATAGGTTCCTTCATATAAGCCTTCCGAAATGTCCATTAAATGTTAATCTCGCTTAGAGCCAAAACACTTTTGATGTATCGAAGCACCAGTCAAAGGTTCACTTTCACTCTCATCAGCTTTTCCCTAGAAATGTGTTATTCGACCACAACTGGGCATCAGATCACCGTGTTTTTACCAATATAGGTATAATAAAAAATTACCAGAATGTATGTTATAGTGAAGCTACTCCATTATACATATTTTTTTACGATATGATATTTACGTCGGAAAAGCTGGACGTTCATCGGGTAGTGCAACATAGAATGATTATAATATGCCGCGTAGCGCTCTTCAAACCGGAACATGGTAATTCGCACACGGCACCAGAAATAGACTTTACATTGGCACTTATCTAGACGTTCTCCGCAAGAGTCTTATAACCTTTTTCTACCAAATAATAGTGCAGTTTTTCTAAACATTACCATTGTTTTATACCAATGTAAGTTACTAAAGTCAACATAGAGATTATAAAAACAAAATTAAAAATACGATAATTATAACAAAAAATAACTTTACCATTGCATCTTCCGCTAGTCGGGGTGATGGTATAAGAAAAGTTAAGGTATTCCGCGTCCTAATGAATACAATTTTGATCAATATAGCTAGAAAATTATAGAAATTGTAATGTTTCAACACCATCTGTCGACGAAATTTAACAACAGTTTTTTTAAAAAAAACGATTTTAAACTGCTAAAATGTTGATCGATCGAATGATTTTGGAAATTATCATTATCAAATGATTTTGGCATTTGAATTTACTGGTGGGACGTCCCCGTAGCTACAGACCGTCTAGCTAGGTACCACCGCAACGCCTGTTTCTATCGCTAAACAGTAGTGTGTGAAAATTACTGTGTTCCGGTTTGAAGAGCGTTACAGCTAGTGAAATTAGTGAGGTAACGAGACTTAACTAACTTATATCGCAAAGTGACGAGCACAATGTGGTGCTGTGTATGTCATCTTCACTAGCATCACGTTGTTATAGATAAACGTATCACATATCATCAGATGAACGTCTCGCTCGTTTATAATATATTAAATTATAATCATAAATCGGTTCTTAATGCCTGTAAAATTTTATATCCTAGAATATATTAAATCGCTAAAAGTGCCTATCCATTAGTTTTTTATGTAAGTGTTTTACTATATTCAGTTCGTTTTATCATGTCGGTCATGACTACACAATAGTAGATAGAGACCTATCGGCGCATGCGCGAGTTTTTCGGCCTAGATCTCGGACGAGGCTGACATCAATGTGTGCGTACAACGTGCGCTACTAGATCCATGTGTTAGTTAGTTCAGTACGTAGGACGTGGCGCTCGACCTAGATCGGGGTGCCGGCTGGTTCACACTGCCGACCGGGACGGCGAACAAGTTTTACAACATTTTGTCAGTAGAAAATGTGCCCAATTCAACTTAACGATTCCTTTAGATCACTTCAAAATATCGCAACTGACCATAGGGGTCCATAAACTTTTATATCGCCACGACTCCGATATAAATATATATATATAGAGAGACTAATTCATAAAGTTTTTTTGTTGTGAATAACCATTTTAAGACATTTATTTTTAATCAAATGCAATATCGACGTTATACCATCAGTGAACATCGTAAAGCCAAAAGTAATTTTCCATGCGACCATTACCTTTATAACTCGAGTAGGTGTATACTGTCAGTCACTTTTATTCCTTAATTGGATAAAAGGCCACCTAGTAGAATCTTTTTACGTCTCTAGTTGTAATACGATATATGTATAGCAGACAACCTTTACACTATGGCACCATTACTCTATTAATATAAATAATTTTTGTTTGCTAGAGACAGTATTTACAATTTCTTTAGAGGATGCTAACTAGTATTATAAAAATTAACAAGTAACAAGAGTTGACATTCAATTACCATTGATAATTACAACGGCATCAAGTTTGGTTTATGTCTAGCATCAAGGTAATTGAGAGCTTACTTAGGTAATTTAATGCGGAACAAATAGTTTATTAAATTTGATTTGTACAGTCATTTGTAATATTCAATCGTTTATTATTAAAGTTAGCTTGCAATGCATCTTTCGCGAGAAACCTCAAAAATTTGTTTATTTTTTGTGATAATATAATATATTAATTAAGTGTACAGTTTGAAAGGAGCAGTTCAGACGTTATAATATGTATGTATATATATATATATATATATATATATATATATATATATATATATATATATACACTGAAATAGATAAATACTTGGCTAATTTATTAATAAAGAAATTATTTGATACTCTTCCCTATTTAATACTTTATAATTTTTTCATTAAACATCCATCGTTTACTGATTTCACAAATTGTCAAGTTAACTGGAAAATTATCCAAATAATTGGCATTGATATTATATTTTAATATTTAATAAATTATCCAAAATAATATCACAGTACCATTGGGTTACCGTATTAGTAAGAAATCTTTTAAATAATTGTAATGTTGTACGGATCAATCTAGATTAGTATTGTCTTTGTTATACCACTCTGCCTTTCCGAACGCCGCCGCCACTTAAAAATCACCACCGTCACTTAAGCAATCTTTCCTATTGATTTGCTAAATTTCCATTTCGTTACAAAGGAAACTTTTAGGAATTGTATTCCACTAAGAATTATTTAGACTAATATATTATTAAACAAAATACATAAATTATTCAACACAAATAGCGAGCAATATCTCAACAGTATTACTTTATGTATGTAACAGGATTGAGCTTAAACGGATCCAAAGTAAGCTTAATTAGCCTCCCTGAATTAAAAATATGTTCACCGTCCGCAATAGTACTCTGTAACTAAAATCTTTTTGTTCTCTTTCAAGCTGAAGAAGAATTCTAAATGGGTTAAGATCATTCTTTACGTGTGTACTTATCACCTAAATATCAACATTGTTTTCAAATATTCGCCTTTTATAGATTATATATAAATAATTAATGTTCATGACAGTATTTTAAAAATATGATTCGATGTGTACAATCTATTATTAATTAGATTTCACTATTTAAGCATAGTAAAGACATAATCATCAAAAGATAATGATATTATATATTGTGTTGTTTGTTCCTACATTAAAAAAATTATTAATTATAATAATAAAGCAAAAACGTTGAACAAAAAAAAATTAAAAGAGTGCATTACTTTTTTATTTTATTTATTTAATATATTTTGTACACACAGCTGTTAGAAGAAACACGACAATAAGGATACAGAGTACAAGGGCAGTTATTTCATGTTGAAATCTCTTCCAGTAGGCCCGCAGAAGGAAAGGAGAATTAGGAACACAAACCTGGTGCATACAGTAAACATTACTTATAATAATATAAATATAATGTTATTGTAATATTGTATTATTGTTGTTGTATTATACAACGATAATTGGTAATTGAAAATGTTCTTTATTTACTACACATATGTTCAATTGTCAGTAGTCCTCAGTACACTACAGAAATTATAAATACTTTGTTATAAATTTAGAAACTATAAGATTACTAAATTGATATAAAAACTCTAATACATAATATTTAGTACCTAAAGTGGATTAAGTGTAAGTAGGCATTAACTGCCTTAGTATTGAGCAGAGATAAATATTAAGGCGCATTAGTACTAGAGACGAAAAAAAATTAATGATAATATTTTTTTTTTGTTTTTTTTTTTTTTAATCGTTTCCCCTGTGTTTTGGGTCAGGGCCTTTACTTTCCTTTCACTTATCATCAATTTTGATTTGCTAGTTTTCCTTAATTATCATGATTCATTCTTTCACCTTTCGTTCTATACTTATCTTACACACCCTTCATGTCTCAGTTATTCTACATTACATTTCCTTCTCTCATCCATCCTCTTAGAGTGAAGACGCCTTCTGAAGAGGGTGGGGGGGCCTGAAAAGAGATCATTCCCTGTAGCATATTTCTTCTTCTTTCTTCATTTTCTTACTTCTGCTGTATTATTTTTGTTTATTACATTTATTTATTATTAAATTCACCTTATTACATTATTTTACTACAGTTATTACAATTATTATTACTACGTTCCTCTCTAATTACTTTATTTTATTTTCCCCCAATCCTTGTCCCGCCACTCTCCTACAATATTTCACAAATATTTCGCGACTTTCGTCTTCACTCATCAGAGAGGCAATGACACCTGCGTCTATCCTCCTTCCAATCTTAATCTCACAATTCATCCTATCCACTCCATATAATGGACAGGAGGTGATGATGTGCACCACGGTCTGGTCCACCGCTGGGTCACAGAGGCACGCGGGACGCTCCTTGAGCTTGAACCTGTGGAGGTACTCGGAGAATCCCCCGTGCCCAGTGAACATCTGGACCAAAACCGTATCGAGTTTCAGCCGACGAAGGGAGCGATATGCCGACGCGACGTCCGGGAAGAAAATCCTCGTTGTTGAAGCCGTAGTACCTTGCACATACCTCCTGTTCCATTCGTCGAGCGTCTTCAGCCTGAGCTGACGCTTGACGAAGGAAACGGGGCAATCCTCGTACGCCGGTCTCCTTTTATCCTTCAGGGCCGCTTCCTTGGCCAGTTGGTCCGCCCTTTCATTTCTCTCCATCCCCACGTGCGCCTTCGCCCAAAATAACCTTACGCTCATCCCTTTTGCCCGAGCTTTCATGATGTTCTCTTTTACCCGAAGCGCCAGGGGGTGGAGGGTGTCAGGTCTTGATGATAATGATATTATACCCAAGCCAACCTCACCTGCTCGTAGTGCACCCTGCTAATCAACAAACGAGGCTTTGGATCCCACCAACTCGCATTGGGCCAACGTGGTGGGAAATGGCTCAAATCCCCCCCACATAAATCCCTACGCCTAGGCCTATGTTCAGCAGTGGACATAATTATTAAATATTATTAAAAAGTTTTATCTTATTGATCCTTAAAATATAATTTCTGGAAGCTATGTTACTTTGTTTTATAGAAACTAAAATTTATCATCTTTAATCACTACATTTATATGTAATCTATAGTATATCTATAGTGACAGCTGTCCATCAGGTTTATATTCAAATACTTGTAATGTAATATAATAAGAATTAACTTTGATAAATATCAAGCAAGATAATTGATGAAAATTTTGTTAACAAAAGCAGAAATACTAAATAACAATATAAGTGTAGAAGATGGTTTTGAGATTTATCTCAAAACCATCCTCTACTCTTTATCCAACAAAACGTACTCTTAGTTAGCTAGCTAATGTTTTGCATCCAACAAAACGTACTCTACATTTTTATAGGAGTTTTGAAGCGTTTATTGTAGATATTTGTAATCGTTTAACTTAGTTTGTAAGTCTATTTAATGTCGCGATGTCCCGTTTCTATCTGACGCATCGTCCACCAAACAGGTCCAACATTATAGTCTAACGACATAACTTACAGGTTTGATAGGCAGTCGACTAACTGGGTTAGGAGAAGTACTACATAGAAACACGTAAGTACCATCGAGATCAAACTCAGCGCTACGCAATATTGTATTTGAATAACTTACGCAATAGTACGTATTTGTAAATGTAACGAGCTCTCCTACCATTAGGTGAACGTCCTGTTCTTCATGTCGATTTATGTAAAAACAATGTAAATTTCAGCAACAAATTCAGCGGATTATGCACTAGATACAGATACGAAATCGATCAACATTTGTCCTCGTAGAATTGATATTCAATAAAGTTGAATAAACTTTTAGTAGTGGGTCAATGAAACATTTATATTCTATTCAGTATTTGCGAATTCATACCGGCTGAACACTTCGGCCCTCCTTTAAACCAGATGATATAAATAATTATTCTTTTTAGTTATGAAAGCAGTTGTACACGAAGGACATCTATGGGAATTTAAAATTTATTTCCAGTTATACAGGATCTCCATTACCAACAACTGTTGATATGATAGCAATATTGTTAAATGTATACCCTAGATTAAAAAGACTATTCTTCGTAGGTGCTTCTGTATGCTTTCCCCTGTCTATTTGAAAGTGTTGGCTAGATCCTTATTTTATTGTATACATGTATGCTGTTGGAAAACCTGAACGCTTTCATAGTTGTTAGTGTTTCGCTTTCATAGTTCATGCAAAGATTGTCTGGATCAAAAAAATATATTCAAAGAACCAATTGCCATGTGCGACGTACCTCCTAGGTTTACCCGAGCGACAAATTATTAGTTACTTTCAAAACCTCTAATAAATTTAGACTACAGTGTATTTTTTTAATGTTTTGTACAAACTAAATTATGCACATCAAATTTGACTTCAAATTCAAGGTCAAATTTGATGTGCATAATTAAGTTTGTAATCATGATGACATTCTTATAGTTGACTACATTAAATAGAAAAAACAGCAGATTTTGTGTTATTGAAAATGATATACATCGTTAATATTTGCTAACGGATCATGACTTTAAATAATTGGTTTTAGTTGTTCTTTAAGTTTTATTAATATCTATATTGATAAGGAATGTAGGCTGCTTTAAGAATAAGTACGTTTCTGATAAGAGTCGCCAATTCTAACTATTATAATGGTAATAGCTTAACTTGAGTCTTATTTTAAAGTCGTTGCTATTCTATGCTGCTTGTGAAACAGAATCAGTATAATAATAGGAAAAAAAAATCTTTAAAAATATACAATAAACCTATTATTGTGGTGCATTTTAATATCTTGGAAGTGTTTTGGTGATAAAACTATACATTTAACAAAGAATAGAGCACGCGGTTCGTTCAGCAAGAACATAACTAAACCGCCACGACAAGGGCGGTTCTGGACGATGAAATAGGAGGTAGTTAAAACTTGCTAGTTTTATAAATAGTAAATGTGTGCAAGCGCACACAGTTGAATATGTCACAAGAGTACGCGCAGCTCACACGCAATTTTGCTTACAACGCTTGATGGCATTAAAAATAAATAAATTGAATCACTACACTTGCAGATGCAACTTTAATGCGACGGAGATAAGGTACGTTATTCTAATCTTAGATAAGAAACTCAGTTATTCTTGTTTATTATCCTGATAAACTCAGCAACTAGTAAAAATACCATAAACGTTATCAAAGTTTGAAGGAGTTATCGGTGGAGAAAATGTCCCCCATAAAGCTTCCAAGTGTGTGGAGAATACATCCACAAAAAATTTAAGTCTTTTCATTGACCTGAGTAGTATCTATTATAAAATGTATTCAAGAATACACTCGGTCAATCTGGTCAACTTTTTTAAATCTGTCACGAATATTTGTGATATATTTAATTACAATTCCATTAGAAAACAAATATTTTATTAGTTTCAGGACAGATGAAAATACTGAATTGGGTTAATTACGGTCAAGATTTATTTTTAAATATTTCTAAATATTTTCATTGCTTGTGTTTGGATTATAGCCATGGATGTCTGATCGATGACGATAATGTCGTCCGCGTAATTCTTCTCACTTTAGATATTAAAATTTCATTATTTTTTAATGCAAATAAGTTCCGGTGGTTATCTGCAACATTTGTATTTGTTTACCGTGATAATATTTTTTTAGTTTGATACACTATGATACAATAAGTCCAACAAGGTTATATTTTCGATCAACCTTTTTTTGATTAACAAACTTTTAAATTCTTTTTTTATTTCCCGACAAGAGCTTTTCCATTAATCAATGATGTGAAAATTGATATAGTTCACGGATTTCTGGATTAGTGAGTATTGAATACAAAGAAAATAATAATTTGTTTTAATATAGTAATAATTTTCGTTGATAGTGTTAGTGTAAGAAGTTTCCTTTCATTGCCATATAGTGGCACACAAATCAGTCATTTACACAATGTTAAAGTAATACATCCAAAAAGTACTTTCTAGTAACAAAATAGTTTCTTTTTAATATCTTTGAAAATAGTAAGACATATTGTGCAAATTGGAAAAATACTTTAGCGGATGTGATGTCTATGTTAGACCGAGTAGGTACTTCATTTAAAGTACTCGTAATTTATCTAAAGTAGCAAGAATTGTAAATGCTTTATAAAAACTTTGAATTAATATCATATTAAATATTTACAGTAATTAGAAACAAAGCGACTATGCGCGGATTTAATCTAGATTGAAACAAAGTGGGTGATTCCGTGGCTTGGGCGAGCTCCTCGAATATTTCATTTACGGCGCTATGGCAACGATGAAAAAGCGACGCCTGTGCTGTGCCGAGGGTCCGCATATGTAGGCCACCTAGTTTTCCGCCAACCCCCTCCCTCACCCCGGCACCCCTTCACCCCCAACCACGGGGGATTCCGTGCCCGCGCGACCTATTTCTTCCTGGTTTATATAAGCACGGCATGCGCTTCGACCTCCATTTACTTAATACATACCTATATTTATGTATAAAACCCCTCACATATCTTCCACTCGCAATTGTTAAATTTTTTTACGTATTGCTAAAAAAATTATTATCTCTCCTGTAATATTAGGTAACTCGTTTTGGAAACTAATAGGAATAAATTGTTAACGTTTGCCGTGTACAGTTGATTCCGGGGCTACATGTCGTGTAGTTTTCTTTGGAGTTTTTTCAATCTCGCCTGGCCAGCGACCATCTCATGTAGTAGATACACATTATGGCTTAAATCTTGCCAACAAAATTTCACTTTTTCTTCACTTGCTTGGACAAGTATGCCGCGAGAAAAAACGAAAATCAACTGAGTATTCAATGACCACAAAGGAACTTTGACTTTAAAACATGCAATGGTGATTAAAAATTTATCATTGACCTAGATTTAGCATAGTATTCAAGAAGTGTTGAATAATCGCAAAATCAAATGGTATCACTTACTTAGTTTAATAATAACTAAAGACTTTAAAGAAAATATGTAAGTAATTATAACAGATTATATTCAAAGTCAAGCACAAGGCTTAATTTTAGGAATAATACTTATCAACAAAACTTTTTTAATTTAAATTTTACAGATATTTATTGATAGCTTGTTAAATTGAAAAAAACGTGGTCGAACTTTTTATGAAGCTTTATATTATCTTTAATTTTCCTTTTAAAGAATGTTTCAGTAACATAATTAAGGAAAACTCATATGGAAATAATACCTAAGGGTCTCATTTGTTTCACGATGAAAGAAGAATTTTTAATACAAACGAGTATGTGAGGAAAACTGGAAAATGTCTCTAAATTAAATTCAAGCTTTGAATGTACGGCGTTCATTTCATAGAGTTGAATATAAAGTCAACTGTCTATGCCACGCAGTGGGGGGAAGCAGCGATTTTAATTAATATGTACTTATAAATTTTTGTCATTAATATAACTTTAAACATTTTTCACCTTTAAAATTAAATAATTTTCTATGTTCATAATAAGTTGAAATTTTATAATGTTGATATAGAAAAAAGAAACGATGAATATTTATCATCTAGTTTTACTGCAGTTTGGAGGATACACCTTTTATTTCATAGGGTCACGAAACTTTTGTAATTAAGATGTGGTCTTCAACGTTATGTCTCACATCTGTGAAGATATTGTTCAATAGAGTTGCCTCCATATAGTGTATACTTTTCTTAAAGCGACGAACATAATTCTGGGTTGAGAATGATGTCTTTCAGTAGATCAGCAGAATTGCTTAAACCCATGAGAATATAAAAGATATTATGAATGTAAAGAATAATACCTCCTATATTTTCATAGATACTTAATTCAGTCTCACTTGAGATCGATAAACGGCCATTCGGAATATGTAAGGTAAAGTTATTTTAATATAAAACCTTAACAATTATTATAAACACTATAATGTGGTAATAATGATAATGTGAAAGAATGTTAAACGCTCTTCTTCAGCCAGAATAATATGTCTAATTAAATTAAGTAGATCATACTCTGAACCTTAGCGATTAGGCTTCGGAACAATATTCATCGTATTATTAGGAATTTCTATTTCTTTTTTCTACTAAAATTTTATCTGAGCATTTAGTGTAAAAGTTTATGAAATGAAAATCATCTGTTTAAATAGACTTACTCTACTAATTGTAATAGTACCAATAGCAAATAACAGAGCACTAGGAGAGAGCGGATATTATGGCTTGAGCAAACAAGAAATGTTTGATATGAAACTATATTACAATTTGCCAACTCTCTAAAGTCTCACTCTTTGGCTCATTTTATTTTGCAGTAACGGTCGGACTATCTGTAGCATTTATTATTATTTTTATTTATGCAAAGCATTTAAGGCCATCTCTTTTTATTATTATAACTATACGAATAACATTTTCTGAAGGTAAGTCTTCTGCAAATTCGGATACTATATCGACAACACTTTTAATAATACCTCGACCGACAAAAAAATACACAACTTGGTACGTCTATCCGAAATAACCTTACAGTTACAGTTATTTGAGAATTTCAGCGTTTAGTAATAGAAAGTATACATGGAAACATAGTTACAGCTCTTCATGATTTCTGGATTTATATGATAAAATAAAAAAAAATTATAATTCTATATTTTATATGGATGCAATTATCATCATAGATATTTAGATATAAATACGAAATAGTCTTATTCTTGTTAAAAAGATCCGAAATAAGATTATATATTTTTTATGAGTCAGATCAGTATGTATACAGATAAACTTCGTGAATTGTATTAAAGGTAAACACAAAAACGTAGTAGTAGTAGGTTTCAAATATTACATATATATATATATATATAGTAACTATATAATTATTAATTATCACTATATAGTAAAGAATAAAAATTTGTTTAAATACTTTTTTACATTTTGTTCATAGACATTCAGACATTTAATGAAATCTCATGTGTTAACACTTTTTTGACATCTTTATTGAAACAGGGTTTATTGTTTCAATCAAGTACTTTCCTTGCGAATTTGCAACACGAGTACTTCGATTGCGGTGTTCTTTGGCTTCATCTAGTTTATTTGGCTTCCCGTTACCGAATGTTATTTAACTTTTCCACCGTGCTCGATATTTTTTTTAAAGTACCAAAGTATCCATTGTTGCTTACTCAAGGAAAGTTACTCAATTTGTTGAGGTTAACCTCGAGACTTTTCTTTGAATTTTTATAAAGTTTTCAATAAAACTGAAAACAGTGAAACGCCGTCAATGCGTATTGCAAAAATACTGTTCCGTCAATCAAGGCAAGTTAGATAATCCACACAAAATTCGTTTTCCAATGGTTATATAATAGCTACCATAATAATAAGAAATTATTTAGTGGACGGAATTTTGAAATGAGCATTGCATATAAAGTAGGTCCTAAAATGTCTTTTGTGCCCGTACCCCTTCACTGTAAGTCGGGGCGTTCGAGATCGCATATTAGTGTCAGTCGTGAGTCCCGCGGCCACAATTGAATAAACGCCGATTTGCAGTGGAGGGTTCCAGAAGGTCATATTTCTTCCTACCTTCTTATTGGCACAGCTTATTCAAATCACCTAAAGGAATGAAACTGAGAGAGGATTATTTTTTGTAATAACATCACACAGACACAAAGACACGCGAATTCGTTTCCCAAGCGGGATAATAATTTAAGTATGCATATAAAATTACCTGTACATTCTGTGTCACACCTATACCCATAACCCCTTTCAACTTCTCAAACAACGGGTTTTACACGTGATTGCTAATAAGAAGTACACCATTAATTATGGCAATAATTTCCGCTTTCATTGGCAGATATGAGAATCTATATGTGGACAACTGACTTGATATGACTTGAAAGACTTTCATGAGCATTTCATGGATTTTTTTATGATGTTTATATGTTGATTGGGAAATATTAAACTATATTTTTAATTACACTTTCTTATTGATGCACTGACGGCATTGGGAATGTAATTACACGATCATTTATTTCAATACGTAGCAACGCCTAAATAAAGCAAGGTATGACGTAGATCGGAGGACCGGTTTGCGTCGCCAGGTACTAACGTCACAACAGAAGCTTTAAATTCGCAAACGCAGGACTGGTTGCGACGCACCTCGATGCCAACTCGATGCCGGATTTTTGATATTTTTGCCCTTACATATTATGCCCTTAACAAACTACAATTATTAATACGAGAGCGTGCAAAATATGTAAAATCTTCCGTATAGTTACTCTCGTTTGATGTTTAAAAAGTTTTACTATATAGTTTTTACAAAATTTATAAATGCATTAGTGCTAAAAATACAAGAAGCAATTCATAAAAAAATTTATGTAAATTTGAAAATGTTATGATAATATAAGACGAAAACCCGTTGTTCATTCATGATAAACTAAACCTATTTGTGTGTGTGCTGACGTCAATAAGTACAGACTGACAGACTAGGACTAATGATAATACGGTTTTAAAGAAGTTTCATTGTTTTTTCATCACTTAAATTAACGTTTTAGTAAGAATATTAGCGTAAAGTTGCCCCATTGAATAACACCACCGCAGAAATATACAGTAGTTGCAATATAATACAAATTAATAATGATGATGAACATGATGAGGTGTAAGGGTTCCCAACGCACGGGATCCAAGCCAACCTCACCTGCTTGGGGTGCACTCTATTAATCAACAAACAAGCTTCTGGCTCCTACCAACCCGCATTGAGCCAGCGTGGTTGGAAATGGCTCTAATCCCCCTATATGAATTCCTACCCGATCGTGTAGGAATGGGTGATGCCTATGTCCAGTTGTGGACATCTATGGACTGATGATGAATAATGATCCTACATTGCCTACATTTTTTTAAATTGACTTCAAATATCCTAAAAATCCTTCGATAAAAATGTCATATAGTGATAACCTTAAACATTTCAAAGGTGATATAGCGACACATGGAGAGGAGTAGGACGTTCTTCTGGTGATAAACGATATGTCTGTTGGTAAAATGTTGTAACAATCATACTTTGCCCCTGTCCAAAGATATCCAATGCATAAACTAAGTGTTAATTCCGTCCTTTGTACCTTAATTTAGTTAACAATAAAGATTTAAAAAAATAAATCATATCTCTTTATTGTTGCCAGGAGAGATACTTAGAAAACTGTTCAACATTTCTCTTCCTACTATGTATAAATATATACTTTACAAATGTAATAAACATGCTTTTGATGGTGATTCTAATTTATACACGAAATTGTGTTGATTCTGGGAATTGAATGCAGCATTCAGATACTCTGCCCGCGTAGCCTTCGAGGATAACGTTAATTAATAAATATTTTATCAACTGGTCAACTAACGAGTGTGTTATGATATTTTGAGCCCTATGTTTGCCTGCCGACAGCTCGTAATCATCGTTTTCTTCTATTCACTGACGATGCGGTTTATCATTTAAAACATCCTATGTTATGATTTGATTACTTTAATATAAAACTTAATCTTATCTTTGATATGCGTGTGTTTCTCATTAAGTTTGCATACCGAGAGAGAAAACAAACTAAGTGAAAATAAAAAAACAAAAATAAAAAATAAATAACAACAAACAATAATTATATTTATAATATCAGCAAACTTTATGAGATTATCGTAATTTTGTCCAAGTAAATATATTGCCTCTTTACTGGTATTTAAATCCCTGCTGGCAGATCGAATTCCATGAGCGATAAATTATATCGCCACATAAACCGACGCAGTGTTACCATACAGATAGAAGTAGCTGCTGAGCCGTCCACGTCATTAGGGACTAATTCGATCTAGCGTGTTCTACTTGCGATTAGGTCGTTTCAATTCTAACAGTGTCAAGAAGGGGAAGGGGGTGTGCGGGAAGAGGTAGGGGGAAAGAAATTTGCCGCGCATACGTATATTCGTATAGAACACAATGCGGCATCGCTCTGCGTCGACGTGGATCCACGCGCCAGCGTAGTAAAGCCCGCATCGCCCATAAATACATATAACAAGGCGGCCGACGGTGCCACACCATCACTGAACGGTGTTGGGGACGCAGCATCCGGCTTCCTGTTAGGTAAGTCACGCTGCGCGTTCATATACAATCTCTTATGCGATTTTCTTCCGCACTGTTCTGCTGCTGGCGTTTTCCACAGTGGGTTATCATGCTCTTATCACTGCACTCGTGTGTGACGCTCGTGAAATATGATTTTAGATTTTATTCGTATGTCATTACGAGATCCTATCGTCTGTCTAGACTCTGGCAATACATATCCCAGGAGATTATGTATCGAAAAGCCAACGGCGTCAGTCTCTTTTAGAGTTTATACTACGACCTGTAGTTTTTGAGTACATAGTCCCGCCTCTATTTCTTATCAGCATTAGCTGTATAGTAACATACTCAAGGTTGATACGGACCAGTAGGTTTAATTCAAATTAATTTAATGACTAGCTGTGGGGTTAACATTATTACCTATTACAGAACTAAAATTTTGTAATTGGTAGTTTACGTATACGACTTATATGTTTAAAATTCTAAAGAATCTATTTAAGAATGAATTCAATATTAAAATGAGTCCATTATATTGAAAAATGTTTTTTCGTTTAACAAAGAGCGCCAGCGCGGTCTAAGTATGATGATTAACTGATCGTCTTATAATCTATTATTCTTATAACATAAAGTTGATGGTATTGTCAATAATGATTCACATGGCGATGTACGGCTACACAGGTAACAGACCAACTGTTACTAAACTGTTTAAAATTTTTCTCAAACATTGTTGCGTTTCCTTCGGGTTTCTATCAAAGTAAAAACAAGCGTATATGACACAAAATTATATTACTCTACAACAATAGAATGTTTTAAAATGCATCTGTTAAATGATATCGTGGCAGTTGAAACGATTATATGTTACATTCAAGCATGCCATTGGTTAACTTTCTGTTGGTAATTTATCATTATAGTTGTAACCAACCAAAACTCCACCTGATTAACTAAAATTAGTAATAAATAAAAAAAAGATATCACATATTATAAACACAATATATCTGTATTCTAACAAAAGGTAACTACTTATCTTATTGTTAACGTAACCTTCCAACATATGGAAGTGTCAATTTTCTCTACAAAATAGTTAATTTCTTAAATAACTACTAATCAATTATTTTTTACATACTTAGAAACTTGAATGTTTTCATTGGAACCATCGAGTACTTTATTATACATTTTTAATTATACGTTGAATACATAACAACGGCAATGTTTGTAATGACTGTCTATATTATAGTTAAACAGTCTTTAGTTTAACTATATTTTTCTCTCTCCTTTTTTTATGCCATTTAAATCAAAAAAAGTAGATTATTAGTTACATGTTATATTTCAAAATTATATTATACTTGATATTCGTGCGTTCCACGAATTGTTACTTCGTCCTCCACTTTCAAGACGAAATGTAGTAGCAGTAAGCTGTTATTACATTCGTTTACTTTATGGCGATATTGTTTGTACACAGTACAAAGCCAATCTAACCGCCCATTCCTTTAATATTTTATTATCCACGGTATTATTAGTAAACTTTTTATACGACTAACATAACAGGTTAAGATATTGAGGAAAAAAACGAGATTTGTAAAAATCGGCTGTTAAAATACAGTAGAGTATATTATACATTTGTCATTATTTGTTTTAACAGCCAATAGAGTAAGCTGCCTATGTTTTTATTCTTAACCCGGCCTTTAGTGATATTTAAAACGAGAATTAAAACTTAAACCTAAACTCATAATTTCCATTGCCGAAAATTATATTTGTACAATAACTTTCAATAGATTATTGTATATTGTTAAAGTCGATTCGCGGGTCGCTCTCCGCCGAGTATAAATGAAGAAACACTGGAGTATTCACGGTTTTTTAAATAATTCTCATAACTATTAGGAAATGTAATGAAATGTAAGGTATTCTTGTGATTTATTAGAACCTCAATATCCAAGGTAGCAAGAAGCTGCTATTATTTGATCACTATAAATAGTAGTATTTTTTAATGTGCGTCATTTCCGCAATGTAAGTAATCGACATCAGTAATCTGTCGGCTAGCATATGTTGCCTGCACCTGCACTTTATAATGCCAACTAAGTTATATCTATATAGATATCTGTATAAACACCTGGCCATTATCCAACAGGGGTCTACTTCCATCAGACGCTTAGTTATAAATTTTGCCTACGAGTTATGTTAACGCCTGCGCAGTAACGGTGACCTAGTTATTTGGATGCTGCCCTAGATTCTAACGAGGTCGACCGAGACGCTGTTTTCATCATCACCAGTTAGTTTTATTCGATGGGGCCACTCCGGGCGGGTCGGCCTCGCCACTACTCGACGACTTAGATACTTGGATACGACGCCGTTCACTCGATAACGTGACTTGGTTCCTAACGATTCGCTCAACGGTCACTATTGTTTTCTAACGGTTTTTTTCATAGCCCCAATTATTTTACAATAGAAATCAAATAAAACAAATAATGTATGGAAAGTATAAAATTTAATTAAAAACACTACAAAAATATTGAGAAGTACTATTCCCTAGCCTCACTGTAATTTAGAGTAGTTGGCGAAAGAAATTATGTACTTTCAATTCCTTTTAAATAATACAGAATTCGCGATTTTATTTTTTATCGTAACGTTATATTGTTTTGAACAACAATTTTTAGGTAGAGAATGTCCAATAAGAACAGTATACGAGTATTCTGTTAAAGTTTACTAATATAGTAGAACACGAGGTATGGTGGTGTACGCAGTGGTAACGGAGAAGGGGAGGTAGGTAGATACCAATTGTTAAAGTAAGCCAAGGCCGACGTGGTGGGGATAACGTTTACACGTGTGACCTAGATAAAAGCCGAACGTACGCGGAGACAAACGAACAAACCCGAACTTGCAAGCCATTCGCCACTCTGTGATCGATACTAAATGCTAGTAATATTATCTCCAAAGCGTTCCGTTCTATTTGCTTACACCGTTTGGATCCTGGAATGTGTTAGGCTGTTAGAAAACATTATAGCTGGTCTTAGGGTCTAATCACTTGTATCACTTCTTCACGTGAGGTGGAGAAAAAACACGTGTTGTCGGCGGGGTCACTAACCGAAACTTCCTTTATTTTATAACTAGCAACTACACTTTTTATGTCGTTGTTTTAATCGTACTCGTGAGATCACCCAATGTAGCACATTTTTACAGTAAACGCCACGAGTAAGATGGAGTCCTCGTCGGTAGCGCGGTAGTTGCGGTAGCTCTTGGAGCGGATTGCATCGATCGCTATTACATCACCACTTGCGTCCTTTCTCTGCGCGCGCAGCACGCCCCGAAACTTCCCCCGGCCCCCGTCGTGTACACCCCGCCCCCTGCCCCCGCGGCTGATCGCCACTACGGCATCGTTCTCCGCTTAGCGCTACCATTCGCTCTTTGGTCGCCGTCGACTTCGGACGTTCCCTCTGCTAACAATACCAGTGGGAACTCAAAACTTTTGTACATTAGTTTTCAACTTTGTTTTTCGCGAAACTTAAAAATACAGTAAACAAATTTCGTTAATATAGGAAACTTGTGAAATTCATTAAATAGTAATGTGCTTAAGATTTTAGAACTTATAGTTTAATTTTGTGACATAATTGCGACCTACTTTTAAAACTTCCGCAATGTGGTAAACCCGCCATTTTAATATTTTAATCAGAAAAAAGATAACGGTATTTCCTATACTTCCACAACTTTATTGCGATCCTTTATACCTAATATTTATTTACTTTTTCAATGCTTTTATATGTTAAGCGTTAGCTAACTCGCGAATATTTTAAAGGTGCGCGCGCCTTTTGTTTAAAATCTAATTTCAGTTGGAGTTCAAGAATTTATCAAGAAGAATGAAGATTTTATATGTCAGCCGTGTCGGGGTGAGAAATCGACTTGACTTTTTACTATGAGTCAGTCTTTTTCTCTCTCCTATATAGTTGGCATACAATCATCGCCTGTAAACTGCAATCACCTGTCGTACGCTTCAATCAATTGTGTATGCAGTGACGTCGGAGATTACGCAAGCTGTTATAGATTCGGCTGCGAAATCACTGAAATTTCTGCTTATTACACGGTTATTAGAAAAAATAACTCAACGTTCCGGATATACGTGTCTACGGGACTCCAGTTGCTGCAGACGTCGAGTTGTGCCTGAAATATCCGTGTCGTAATTGTTCGATTTGAGTCATCGCGCATAAATGATGAAATGATCGTCGGCGTGCGCCTGCGGCGGAATTGGGCAATCCACACGAGCGGACGCGGATTCCCCTCCCCACCCTTCCACTCTGCAGCCCCCGCGACACCGCACCGCGTTCCCAAAATTTCAAGTCTTGCGCTTCAAACCCGCACAGCGAACCCAACCGAACAATTACGATAACGAACTCGTTAATATCCCTCTTTTTTTTTTTGCAGACCGCCATATTTCGCCTCCGTGTCCAGTGTTCATACCTTATATATCTACGTTGCTTTTTATCGCCGTCTGCGATTGTTTCCGTTTTTTTATGTTTTTAATAATGCGAGTAACATGTACTGCAACGCGACTTATAGTAATAAAATAAAATATACATGAAAATGGTTTTATCTTTTAATTACACTTACATTCCTTTTTTGATGCATGATGCCTTCGTGTATACTTTTAATACCTTTTCTTTATTTTTTTTTTTAAAAAAAAGAGAACATATTTCCTGTAATGATTCAAAGTTCTTAATTATTGGCCTCATGTGAGACGAGTTTCGTGGCATGGTGTGTATCTGCTATGTAGATAATTGGGAGTTCGAACTGTAGCGGTAACAACCCTTGCTCCGCCCACTGTATAATGCCCAATAGCAGGCCGATTATTCTCTAGTCGACCTTGAGAACGTTCAGAAAATTTTACGGTTTAACACAAAAATAAGTGTTGCTTTAGCGAATACGCTCTTTTCTTTAGGTATCTAAAACGATTACCGTGCCTATCATTCACAAAATTTATAAAGTTTAGTTATTTAAAAACCAGATAATAACGCTAATAATAATAATAAATGACAATTTAAGGTTTTTTAAATAAAAAAACACTGAATACTAGGTTAAAATTAGTTTCAACTAATCCATTGGTTATCACTTAAGACGGAAAAAGTTTGATGAGGACAACATTAAAGAATTATCTTTTAAAAATTTTATACAAATTTATTTTGCCGGAAATATAACAATAACGAAATGATAAACCTCTTTAATAACGGAGTTTTATTTTCTAACGCTTCTAATGATCTTAGAGGAGATTTATTAGGTTTTAAATGAAAACTTCTTTCTACATACATATCACTCATCCCTGATGAACCGATTAAATAAATCGTGATTACATTACATGTCTGCAGATATTATTTAATTTTAAACAGTATAATTAAAGGTATTGCTTGTAGCGTTTTAAAGCATTGCTTTTTGATCGTAAATGCACCGTTTCTTATACCATCGTTGGAGATATCATTTCCAGACGAGTACTATCTTTATATTGGGTTGATAGTGAAACCATACTTTATGTTTCTTTTCTCTGTTACAAGGTTCATACTTCGGGACGATCGGGACTTTGCCTTTCTTCAATATTTACTTAATAGTTCTTACATGTGAAGGTAGTTTTATAGGTAATCTCAGAATCATTTTGTATGTGCATTACAATTAAACCTATATTACCTATTATTCATTTATAGTAAGCCATTATGTTTTTCATCAACACGAATATAAATCATTCAACTTCTTAAAAATTCATTAGAACCTTTAAGGGGAAGGTATTTTCTAATAGTAAAAAATAAAAAGAAATAATTAATCACGGTGTATGTTTTATATTACGTTTTTAACATTATTCTTTTCTTTGTTTTAACCTACATACAATGTAGATACCGAAACAGACCATATTAACTTATTTTATAAATATAAATAGAAGTTGAATAAAAGTAAATAGATATTATCAAACGAAATTTTAATTTAATTTCCAAAAAAATTGCCATTATCGCTGTATCTCGAAGAAAAAACTATAATGTTCAGAGCAAGTGAGAAAATTTGGAAATAAGTTTTATTCAAAAATACCTTTTTGGGTAAATATATATGATTATTTTCATGTTTTCCCAAGCACAAGTACCGAAATATAGTATTACTTGGAGTCCATTGTGAAATTATTAAAGTAAAAGTTTGTTTAAATAAAAGCTTGGTAAAAATATATTTCTAAAGGGAAGCTCAAATCATATTATCATAGACACCCCTTCTAACGGGTTTCTAACATCAGAGAATGTAAATCATCTACGTTTCAAATAATAAAGTTTATTAACTTTGGATTTTGCTTTTTATTCCACAATTTTAAAAAATTATATCTTTACTCAACATTTTGATATTTAAGTGACATCACTTAGTATTATTGGCTGGAATCTACAACGTCTGTTTCCAGTTAGTACTAAGTGATGTGCACTCAAGGTTTACGAACTAGTATCAATCTCCTTAGCATACTCCTAATTAAGTTATCTTAGAAGATCCCGTTCTATTCTATCTGTAAGACGTTTATAAGACTTCAAGAAAATCTTTCTCTTATATAGTAAATATAAGATATATTAGAAGATATAGAGAAAGAATATATAATAGAAGATATTGTGTTACTGTTTGCATAATTGTTTGTGATGACAAGGAGTTCCGTACATGCATACAAATATTTTTTTCGTCATACAAATACTTCTCTACTTAGCATAACTGATCGTCCACCGTATTCTTCGTTCTCAATAATGTTGCACTGGACGTCATATTCTTCAAACTCTTACTGCCGACATCACACTTTAATCATACCATCATCTGACTTTACACAAAATCTAGGCTCATATGTGGAAAAAAATTTTAAACTTAATAATATTAAAGTTATCTTCTTCGCTTTAGTACCACGTAAAATTTTATCCACACACATAAATATAATTCAAGGAAAATTCGAACAAATATTGGATGACTAATTTAATTTTTATCTTTATTATTAAAGCTAATATAGGAATTATTTACTGTATTAGCTCGTATCTAAAATATTTCTAGGTTTTTACTAAATATAAACCAACAGATAAGGTAAGCAATAAGCATTTTCTTAGTCCAGAATTTAAGTTCACATACCTGTCCTCACGAGAACAACAACTGTGCTTGCCTCGATTGTAATCTTTCATCATCACCGAAAATTCAATATAAGATTAAGTCCACTCATTATTCCCTATTTAGAAAAAATCTAAATTATTCATGTGTAAATAATATCCTCTATCATGACATACCACCAACTCCGGATTTAGACGTAAAGAAGTTCTAGCAAGTTTCACTTTTGATGCTCTTTCATCTCTCATTTCTAAGTTTGTAAATTACACGGGTGATGATATAATATATCACTATTATGATATATATCAAAATACTAAATGAAATACGCTTTTGATACTAACCTATGTAGGTAGGTACCAATAACATGTTTCATTCAATATTTTACAAATTTCAATGGTACAAAATAATCGAAATTCATATATAGATGTTTTAACGTATAGCTATTATGATTTATTTCATTGTGTGCGTGTGTGTGTGTTTGTGTATATTTTTATAACTTGCTATTTTGTTAATCTGACACACGTGGCAAACAATAGTAATTTATTGTAATCGTTTTTAAGTTAATATTATGTTACTATACACTAAAGTAATATACACTAAAGTCAATAAATATTTACCTAAAAATTTTTCTTTGTTTAAATTTATAACAATACTTAAAAATTGTAATCGGCTTGCCGGTATAACAAATAGAGAGGTGGAGGCTTGGGATAAAAGGTATCTACGACGCAAACAATGCAGATAAACTTACAGTGCTTTACACTTTAAGGAGAACATTCGTCCTCATCGTAAATGTACAGTTCCTTTGCCGATCAAACATCGCCAGACAGAAACTTTTGTTGCCAACTTTCGTACAAACTCGCAAATAAAGCCTTTGAGCAAAATATGAAATTTCCTCTGTCGTAATAGTTTATCCGTAAGAGGATTTTCAAGTTTCTCACAAAATATCTTATGGCGACGTTTAAATATTTATGTAAGTATTTAAACGGGAAATATATAATAGTTTTTTTTTGTAATAACATAAAGAAATTAAATCACAAAAGTCTTTGTAAATCAACCAGATTCAAATGCTCATAATATTATACTTAAATAGTCTAATTTTCAACCAGTTTCTGTGTACACTTATGTTAATATTCTCTGCAATTATTAACGTTTGGATTATGTAGCAGGGGAATGATAAAAAATTGGTCAAATTCGCTATACATTTACCTACACGTACGTTAAAATAGCAGGCGGCAGGTGAGTGAAATTTCCGCCGCCGTTGCGTGAGTACAGTGATGCGTCGGCGCACACGTTTTTTTTGTTTTTTGTTTTTTTTTTTTATTTACGTGTGTAACAAAATGCTAACGGAACGCACACCTCGGAACCAAGGTACGGCAACAGGGTAGTTTCGGACTCCAAACGAATAAAAAGCTTCACACGGTATTCCAATCACTTCTTACAGTATGCACGAGGCCCACGGGATTGAATCGAGCAATTCTTCCGCAAACCTCGGTGCACATGTTAAAAACGGCACAAATAAAAAAATCAACCAGGTGTTTCAAATGAATAATATAGAATAATTTATTTATATCGACTCATGGAAACGATGGCTGCGAAAATAATATTGTTTTTATATAACTCTCGTTGAATGGTCGATGAACCGACGGCCGATGGTGCAGTACGGTTCTCATAGCGTTAGAAAGCCTTTGATAAGGTGGTTCGACGAATTGGTGATGGTCGCCGAAAACAGCTGGAAACGAGCAGCCCTACTCTGATCGATACAACAAATTTATTTGTGCTGTATTTCATTTAAAGTAATTGTTTCTTTTTATAGAAAATTGTATAACTAACAAAACAGAGCCGGAAATGCGAGCCAGAAGCAATATTGTGTCTGTAACAATCTAATAAGATTAAGTGATGGCATCCCCTGAAGACTTACATTTAAATTTTACAATCCGGCATACAGCACAAAAGTTTACTGTTTTCTATTTCTGTTTCTACGTTATGAAATGTATCAAATATTTTTTGACTAGTAAAAAAAAGTTAAATTCGAAGTGCCTTTGGTACCATCTGGCTTAATATAAATTGTTTACAAAAGGATACGAATTACAAAACATTATCAATGATTGTTAAATATAAAAAACTGTTGTTACATCGTGATGAGGATAATGATTGGTTTTATAACAACGGTTAACATATAACAAAAAGTTATAAAATAGAGCAACAGTTAAAAAGAATTGGCAGAACAGCTGAGATGTTGGAGAATTAGGACTGGGATTGCAATTCTACCCACCAACCGTAGTTACTCAAATCTTGCCAACTTGGCCATGGTCCAGAAGCATACTATTTACGTGCTGATGGTTATGTAAAGGGTTACATTTCATCTATAATTATAAGTTTATGCAACAACCATAATTTAAACATTAAATAAATCATAGAAATATTAGTGTTACAGGCTCGTTTGTATAATTTTCTTTGTTTCTTTAAACAATTGATATATTCTTTTTGTATTCTTTAAAAATGAATTTCATAATGAATATAGAACATGTGTGAAATACTAAAATAATTTAGGAACACGTTATACCCCCTCTGTGTTAGATATGCTAATAAATTCTCTTATAATATTAATGCTTATAACGTTTGTAGTCTAAGTCATTCCGAAAATAATACATAGTACAACAGAAGCTCGTTGACATCTGGCTATTTACTACAACGGTTAATTCTTGAGTGTCTCATCCAATTACATAATATTCCGATGAAGATTTTTAAGTAAATCTGGTATGTATCGATAGTAACTAAATTATTATAGTTTACCGCCTCATGCTAAAGGCGGAACTCACTGAGATTTACACACAGTATAAAAATGAACTTCATCTCCCGTTAGACGCCAACTGCTGAACAAAAGCCTCCTGCAATCTCTACAATCCTGTTTATCAATTTTCGAATTACAATATGTGAATGACGATTTAAAAAGTATTGTGTTTGTAATATTACAAGCAAATTACTTTTACTGCGCAACAATGGTGTAGGTATCAAAAATGATTGAATGTGAATACACATAGACATATCCATAATGTTATTATGTTGCATGTCCAATTATTGTCGCAATCTGTGTAGAAGCCTTATTAACTAGTCAGTAATTTAATCGAACATGATGAGGAGACATGCTCTACTGCGCATCATCTACTACCGGATACTACTTGTCATATGCATATTTCGAAAAGGTGACTATACAGCATGTGTGACAAAAATAAACTATGAATTTGTGATAAGAAATTTTTGTTATCACGTTATGACAATTATATATAATCATAATCATAATTACTTAACTAAGAAAATCTGCCTCATGTAGAATCACAGTATAGTTATTACAATTTGTTATCTACTTATATAAATCAATTACAGATAACAAAATATATTGTTATTATTCACTGATACAGATCAGCATAAGTTTTTCATCATTTCTGTACAGTAATCAAAATTATGAGTTATGCTGCTACAGATGTGTTTGTGAATACAAATATCATTGAATAATGTCGCCATTTACATGAAATAATAATAGCATATTCGACTAAGTACTAATAAATAAAACAAAAAAGTATTTTCTATTACTTAGATGTTTTCTTATGATTCTGATTTTCTCGTGTAAATCAAATGTTCTACATTACAAGATACTCGTTCCCATAATGTATGTAATCTCCAATATTCTTTTTTTGAGGATTTAAAGTAAACGAAATAGCAATAACTTTTTTCTTTTCTTATTACAAAAGTGTACATCATGAATAGTAAGTTTACTTTTTACTCGCAATAAGCACAATGCTCTACGCATAACAATTATTTGCAGACTATGGCGAGATGAAAATGCTGTATTTTTGTTTATCACTCTTAATTTAATTAGCTGAGTGGCATTTGAAAGTAGATAACAACTATTTAAGCAAATCAGTATTATAATAAAACAGTGCGGCAACACTTCGCGATTCTAAGATGTTAGTTAATACATCGCGAATTAAACGAATGAAATGCGTAGATATCGTATAATTGAAATTATTGAAACGTTCAGTTAGATATACTAAAATGTTCGATAGCACATATACAACGAAGCGATATGAAACCGGAATTTTTTTTGTAACGCAACTACACATCAGTTACGAATGATCAAAGCTAGCATATAGAAAAAAAATATTCAAGTTTTCATTATGCAACTTTCACCGTAGTTTGAACTCGTAAAGGGGTCGAACGAACGTTGAAAACCTTTTAAAATTTCATTCGAAATGGTTTCACTGTAAATAATTAAATAGTTCGCCTTTGTAGCAACTACACAGAGCGACGTATATACATTATTACGTTTGTACGTTGTTTTGGCCTTGTGCAAGGTGAAATGGTATTGATCCGGCAACATTTTAAGCATGAACTATCCAAAGAAAGAACGTACATTGTTCAAGTAAAGTTTTCTTACTTAAATTTTCTTTGAGCCAGCGAGTAACATCATTTCTTTCAGTTAAGCATTCTCATTGTCGTCATTCGGCGTCAAAATAAAGATCTAATGAATGAAGTAGTAATAGTAAATGAAAGTAGTAATACTTTATTGTAAACCATATGAAATTTAGGACATAAAATATTATAGTAACAATGTAAATGCACAATATTATGTTTAGAACAGTTTAAAATATTATGAAATACGATCATAAATAAGTACGATGCATATTTCGCAGTTTTTGAACGAACGTTTCGTTTTTTGATGAAAATCTCCTAGTTTTAGCTAGCACCGTTGGCAGAATTGGCAGGTTAGCAAAATTGTTATTTTAACTTTGTTTAGAGAATTGAATTTGAGAACCGACACACGAGAATGAGTTTGAACTGACTGCACCACACTCGTACAAATTCGTAACGTAAATTCTAAATTAATGTGAATGTGTATACTAAAGCTGAAACTGGAACTAATATATATTAACTATATACTTTGAATAACTTTATATCATTCCTTTTGTTTGATGTTATGCTTGTTTATGTATTATATTTTCACAATAAAATCTACAAGTATATGTTGTTTAATTAGTGTAGATTGTTCTAAAATTACAGTACATCCATTTTAAAAATGGGTAGCCTTTCAATGAAAGGTCCATATCCATCGACGATAAAATGGTTCTGAAGTATTTACCGAACGAGCGATTCAAAGCTTTTCAGACATCATTGCTCACTTTACCTGAAAATCCATGCCACTAAATAAAAGTACAAATACCAATTATTCAAAAAACACTATCCGTACATGGTTACAAATAATACAAGTAGTAATAATTTCATATTCATTTTGAAATTAAGTTAATACACAGTTAATATAATGGATTCTCATTCAGTGCCTTAAGCAAAATGAAATATATTTTATGGTTATATGATTGAAATTAACATTGAAGGTTATTTCTCAGCAAGTTTCATGAAATTGTGTTGACTTCAGATAACTAAGTTCTGTAATACCTAGAAGAGATTTCGGGTATTGATTTGATAACAAAAATTTCAGACGACCTAAGTGTAAATCGATTATAATGGCAAAGTTTATTTTATTGAATTTGTTTGAATTTTAGGCGAGTTTATGTTGTCTAACTAAAAAATTTATTTACTTATTAACATTTTAGTGGAACAATAAAATATATCAATAAGTAAATTTAGTAGTCTTTATCGGAGTAGAATCAATCATAAAGTTTTAAAGGTAGTAGTCATAGTTTCGTTATTTCAAGAGAGTTAGATTTTATATAGTAGTGTGAGTGATATTTATAAATGTTACAATATCTTTTATTTAATATATAGGAGTTACCATCATAAAGTAGTAACCATTATAGAATCTTTAGATATACGATAAATCCCTGTTTTTAAATGTTTCTTGGAATAAACATTTTTATCAATATTTCGTGGCGAGAAAAGCAACTATATTTTCAGACATAACTAATTACTTATTCTTCTCCTCTTATTCAAAGGGTATAAAAATAGTTTAAATTTTACATTACGTCTTGAAATATAAGTTTTAAATTTGTGTACAACACTAATTCGGAAATCTACTAGTATCAACAGCCTAATTTGCGTATGATAATATGAAAAGGTCATTAGCCTGCGCTACACTGCTTCGAAATCGTTTTTGCTGTGTGCAAAAAATAACTCGGAATAAATTTTAGGCCGTTGCGAAATTTTGTCTACTCAATGAACTGGTTAGAGTTTATTGATATTTTGACTTTAAACAATTTATTTGCATTTAGTGATAATTTACGTTCCTGAAATATAATCGGTAACAATAAGCATCATAAGGAAGCTCGGAGTCACACAGCGAGCGAGCAACGCGCAAATGTTTGGAATACCTTACGCGAACTAATCGGTAATCAAAAGATTTCTAAAAAGCATTTTTTTACTGACGTAGCACTGTAAGTCGAGGAGCTGAAGGGGCATGACTAGGACAAATATTTTGTAGAATCGATGAACGTTAGGTACTTACATTGGAAAGCGTTCGTCTCCTTACTGATGACCACCTACCAGACTTCTTGCTCTGTAACCTCGAGCTATTAAGAATACGACAAACACAAATCCTGGTAGTCATAGAAGGCGACTAAAAGAATTTTCAAGTTCGCAGGCTTTAATAGTAGAGCCATTATTGCTAAGCGGTATGTATAACAAATGCGATACTGCTCGGGAGGGTTACATCACTCCCTTGGACGAGGTTAGGCGTAGTGTAGGAAGGTCCCGGTGTGATCTGTAACAAATCCCGGGGCTCCTCACAACGCACTGTGCATAACCACCGACGGTTTTTTTGATTGTATATAAGTCACATAACCTTATCTTCCTCTCAGAAGTAAGCTATCTTTTAAAGAGTACCCCTCGATAAAAAAAAACGTTGACAGATGACATTAGAAGAATCGTTGAGATCCAATGGACTCGACAACAACAACAACAACAACAACGCAAGACCGTGTTTTTAGAATACATTACCATTACAAAAAACACACAGTATTGAACATCCATTGTTTGAGGTGATGATAATGATGCTGAATTTATTTACAAGAAAAGAGAAGATCAAGTTGCTTAAATTTATTTAAATGGGATTTTGTGATACAATGATCTTCCCACGAACTCAATAAGAAACTAACGCGATCTTTAAATTGGATAGCAAGAGTTGTAGGGTCGATTCGGTCTTATTTAAATTCTTGGCCAATCGGAAAAAACACAAGAGTGGCGGTCCGGCTATCTTACTAATTAACCCTATTAGTAAGTCGAAGAGAGACCGGTCTTTAAATTTCAATTTGTGTGTTACGTACTAGACGTATAAATCCGCAGTACACTTGATATAAAATCGCCGGCGGCCTCTCTGGACGTTTTTTCATCAGACACTCTTTCATATTACATTCTAACAACTTTCTCTATCGAAGTTGCTCAAGGGTGCACTATTTGTTTTTAGAATGACGCTAATATTCACCAAGATGTGGCTCATGAAGTCGGCGGTTTTCTGTGCTCAACAATGGAGCCGAAATTCGATAACTTAGATTCACTGGACCTTAACTAAGAAATACTCAAAAAAATCGCTTGCTTCCGCTATTTTTAGAAACCTGTCCAACAAGTCCAGCCCTGTCTGGAATAGCAGACTTCGCCGAATAGCGTTTGGAGGTGAAACGTGCTGGAACGAGACAAACAGATTGATCTAATAAAGCAAAAATAGGACGGCCGATATGGTGAATTCTTGCGTATCAATACTCATTGTGGTCTGTTTGTAGCGCGCCCCTGTGCCGAAAAATGGCGTACAGTTATAATGACTGATTTAAATTGTGTGCATCGTTTTTATTCACACTTCTAGCTACAGATATGAATGTTCAAATGAAATGTTCACCTTTAAAACTTATACAGAATCATGATTACAAAGATATCTCAGTGCAAATTTTTAAACGAGAGTTCCGAATATGTATAACATGAAATATTTTTATATATACACAATCATTGAACATTTGTAAAGTTTTTAAAATATATAAAAGAAGAGTTTCTGCACCGCAAAACTGTTTTAAATATTTTAAATGATGTACCACAATGTGTACATAAATAAGTAATTAATTATATACCTCTGTAATTACGATATTTGTATACTTCAGTTACTAACGTAGCTCTTAAGACGACAGCGGCTGTCTTTCGAATCGCTTTTGTGTTTCATATTTATTCAAAATAATAGATTTTTTAAATATTGGATGACTTATAGGATAAGTTTTAACAAGCTAAGATTATTTATTCATCACATTTCTGCAAAGTAAGTCTTAATTTAACCTTAACCTTTTAGCATTAAATTCACCCAAAACCCAAGCGCGTCTATTCACTGCTAAGAAGATCCCGTTCACCTTGGCTCCTACTTTTCGGCATACATCCTTGGAGTGCACCAACCGCTTATAGTTGTTAAGAATCGAAATATCATCGAACTTCAACTTTGGGCGATTTATTGAGTCTAAAGCAAAAATCTCTGCAAAGAAGCTTGGAGTCCTTGCTAAAATACGACGGTACTTTACACCGGGGCAGCTTCTAACGCTGTATAAAGCGGAGGTCCGACCGTGTGTGAAGTACTGCTGCCGCATTTGGGCAGGTGCTGCCAAATATCAACTGGCCGCTTCGGACTCTGTAGAGAGGCGCGCCGTAAGGATAGTCGGTGACCATGACTTGACAAGTACTAAACTTTATAGCCCGAGTCACCGGCGTAGGGTAGCGAGCTTCTCGGAGTTTTACTGATTTCATTTCAGGGAGTGTACCCAAGAAATATATGATTCCGCCATCGCCCTTCTACTACCGGTCATAAAGACACCAAACAGGCATTCATTCCTCCGTTGTGAAGAACTCACGCATTAGGAGGAACAGTTCCCCACTACGTTTTTAATGCGAATACCGAAGGAGTGGAACAGTCTGCCAGTATTTCCGTCCAGGTATGACGTGGGAATCTTTAAGAGAAGAGTCAATAGGCTACTTTCAGATTAGTGCGCTTTACCACCAAAGATTACATGGCTGCTTACCATCAAGTGGGATTGTAGTCAAGCGCTGTCTATACAATAAAATAAACAAATAATTCTTTAATACATTATTAATCACTCTCTTATATTATTATAACATGCAGGAGTTTATTGGTTGTTTAAAAATGTATTTCAAAATAATAAACAAATTCTAGAATACTTCATATTCATTAGAATTACTGAACTTATGTAATGTATCTATTAAGTCTGTGCTACTGATCGATACGAGGCATATGTATGTTACATATATAGATATATGTATCTTGTTCGCAGACATTGCACGCTCCTTGTGCATTATCAATTACATAGTGTCGATTAATCTTCTTTAGCAGCAATAAGCTGCATGCTGGCTATGACGTCCTATCTATTAACCAACACGGTGTCTCGGCTTTTAATCAATACATAATTATACATTTAACTTACAATACGTCCTACAAAATCTACTCATTCTTTACGATATTATTGTATCATCGCCTTTAAAACCAACATAAAGAAACTTCACAAGAACTAAACCAAAGATGTCTGTCGCGTTAACTAATCATTATCACCCGAGAGTTAATCGCAATCTTAAATTCATTGCGTTTCTTGTCGCTTTTGTTATTGATATTTTTAAATAATCTCTTTTTACAATTATTAGAGATTCAATGAAAAGTGTAAAAAAAAAAATTATCATCTCTTTTCCGAAATTTCACATGTGTTCGTTTCGTATTTATTATTTTCTGTAATAACAATTTTTAATGTAATAATATAAGACTATAACGGACATCTGGAGAAATGATCTGAATTTGGTTAAATGATGATCTCACTAGTACTTTCAACAAACGTTTCACTTCTAAGTCCAGCTTATGCTTTGCATCCACGTTCACTGTAAGTTATACACAATTTTACAACTAACATAAACTAAGTGAGAGAGCAAGTGTTTAGCGAATATTGATTAGACGAATATATTCAGTTATGACTATAAAAAGCCTTGATTCTTATTAGAAAATATATATTCGAGGAAATATATAATACGGAAGACTTTCTAAGATTCTATCTAATAATCTCATTTCACGATGTCTCAACCTTTTATCCAACACACAAAACATAGATAAAAAAGTTATATTTTAATATTTTTAATGTTACGTACTGAAAGATTTAAAATTATTTCATATTTAAGATCAAAATGGCAAAAATAGTAATGGCACCTAAGTACATTTTACACATTAGCCATTTCCATTCATTGTCAGCATGTAGAAGTAGTTTTATGTTTTAGTAGTTTCTAAGTAAAATAACATTCATAATTAATGAATATAATGGCTCCCACGCAAAGTGCTAAGGAAAAAAAGGAATTGTGGAGTTGAGTCAGATGCGATCTAACAGAATTAAACGATAAAAAAAAATCCAACTAGCAGCAGTCGCTAAGCAAACGCTGTCCGAGGCCCGTTTCGGAACAATGTTATTTGCCAATGCCAAAAAATGTCCGTTCACCGGCGGCCAGTGTCGACTTTCACTACCAAGTAGTTTGTGGAAAAACGTGCCGACCTTTCTAACAGATTGACTGCGAGACTTTGTACGACTGCCATGTGCCGATTTCTATTAAAGTACATAATGTACTATAATAAATCATATGCAACACAACAATAAAAAAATAACGAGTAATGTTGTTACTCAATTGATGCAGTATACACATGTATTATATTTTCTAATTCCACTCCAGTCTTTAATATCATTTAGAGAGCTCCCTAAATGATATTAAAATACTTCCTGACAACTAATAAAACTTGGCTTTACTGGGAGTAGCTAAACTCGTTTATGAAAGCGAATATGCATAGGTAAGTAATTAATTTCAGTTTCAGTTTGTGGATGCATGCCCACAAGTTTGCTGAGCGTAGTCCATGTTTGTTCAAAAACATTCTATACTAATAAGGAAAATTATTACATTTATAAAGTAACGTGTTTAATTAAAATAAATTAACGATTTTGTACAAAAATAGTATTTCTTTCTTTTTAATTATAACGTAACTGTTCTCATGAAATATTTTCCTGAAATATAACGTTTGTGTTGTACCGACCATTGATCTAATATTAAGGTCCATATCGCCTGTAGCACTTGGCGTGAGATCTACTTTTGTTTTAAACGGATTTGTGATACTTTTTAGAAAGACATTAATATATTCAAGTAGAGTAACATTTAACGGCTGCAAGAAGACTTTAATTGCTTATCTAAGTGGGCACATGGCAATGGCATACTTCACAACAACACTAAGACAAAGTGTATTCATATATACCCTACAATAAGACCTCAAACATATGTGAAAAAAATTGCCCTCACATTGTAAGACACTTATTATTGTTTCCATGGTAACAAGCAAAATATATGCAGTAGTCCAAAACTAGATGTAGTAAAGACATTTAGATATATAGATTTCATTATAGACCATCACTTTAACTGGAAGCAACCTACAAATATTGTATGCAAAGAGCTAAGGCTAATACTAACGAAATTTTACTTAACGTTATTAACAAAGCAACAATGTACATGGTCTATTATGCATTTGCGGCGGACTCTGATTAATTATGGTTTAAATTGGTATGGAATGACTTTTAAAACTTATTTGGAGGATATTAAAAAGTCGCAGATAAAAGTAATAAAATATATGGTAGATAAGAAAACCAGACACAATCATAGGGGGTTTAATTGATCACGGAATGTCAAATACTCTCAATAAAAAATAAAGTTATCTATCGTATAATTTTAGAAACATTGCAAACATCAGGGGGATTACAAATAAAAAGTATTAATAAATATGGAACAAAGGTTGTGGAAAAAAAAGAATTATCTCAGGCTAGGACTAATAATTATTATAGGGAAAGGATCAGAAAGTTTTTAGTGCCATTACTGTACAATAAATACTAGTTTTTGTTAGAGAAAGACAAAAGTAAAAGAAAGCATTGTTTAAAACAGAAGTCAAAAAGTGTAACGATAGGAGCGATGGAATAATATTGTATATATAATACATATTATAATATAGCTAGCATGATAGTATAAGGACAATAGGTAATAAGTAAAGTGTGCGACGCCTACAAACCAAAGTGGTTTGGCAAGTTTTTTTTATATATAATATGTGTTAAAACCTTTTGTATTTTTTATTTATTAAGGAAATTGTTTTTGGAACTATTTATTATTGTTGATTTCACGATTATTCGGTTTTAGAGGAGCTAACTAATTAAACAGAATTGAATAAAGCCGATCAATTTTCATTCATGTAATATAGGTATATAAACCAGTTTATTCTATATAAAGATATATTATATATATGAAAAAAGAATAAAAGTCAAATAATGTCACAGCGAAACAGCAACTGCGTGTCATTTTGTATTGTTAATTTATAGTCTCGTATTAATCCTCGTACGTAATGGATGTACCTGTCTATGCCAGTTATAATAGTAAACTGTTAAGCAATCTATTGTTTGGCCACTGATAGACAAAATACTCCTTCGTAATACAGCGACACAAATAACCTTTGTTAAGGACACAAGTGAACACGCACACTATAAGTTATAGCATAATTAGCTTTAAACTAGATGGCGTAATAAAAAGTAGTTAAAGTACTTGTTACAAGGATGTTTTATCTCCGTAATAATACTAATAAGGAAAGATATTACATTTACAACGTGACGTGTTTAATTTGTTATGCATAATGTATAAGTTAGCAATGCACATGACTTTGACTGTGTAACGCTTACAACATATTTAATTCAAATATGCACAATATCTGAAATAATTCAGGACATCTTTCGAGCATTTTATGAACATTCATCATTAAAGATCACATTTTAGCAGAATTTAGTAGAAGATACCAATAACTTGACATTTAGAGATTTTATACAGTTATTTATTATTCTAAAATATATTCATTAATAATACTTGAGATGATACAGATTGTTTTTAAAGTGCTTTGATGAATTTATGTGCTCGTATTTACTGCGTTTTAGTTATTAATAGTAAAATCCGTTAATAAATAACTGGAAGTAAATTTATTTTGAAACATATTTAAATACTAACGGAACATATATTAAAAATCACACTGATTCATGGTCGAATAAATGTTTAACTAAATTTATATTGTACGCTACGAACCATGTATAATATTACATCCGCTTTGAATTTTTGACCCTTCGTGTTATTTGAAGGTTGAACGGCGGCTAAGTACCCACCTAACCTTTGTTCTATTCTTCAATACACGGTTTCATTATAGTATCAAGTTGAATCCGAATATTTATTAAACACGTTTGGGTCACCCTGTCATTTCAGCTTTCGCTTAACGAGACATTTTCTCCGGTTATTGTTTTGAGTTTAATCACTCTTTCAGTAATGATTATGGTGTTATGGACGCGCCGAGATGGCGCTGAACAAATTTATGTCAAACAGTTCTTTTGTTTCTTCGACGACGACGAGACTATCAAGTCGTACACCTGAATGTAAGTGATAGGGCGCCTATAACAACAATGCACCACATTGTGCTCGTCGTCTTAAGAGAAGGATTTATGTCAGTTACAGCAATATTTTCCTCTAACTACAACGCTTTTCGAACCAGACTTATTTATTCAACGAAGTAACGAGACGGGCGGATCGTTCACCTGATGGCAAGTGATATGCCTGCCCATAACGTGGCGCTAATTAGGACCTCAGTAATATTTGCACATTACTATTTAGCAGCAGAAATAGGAGCTGCGTTGGTGAGTATCTAGACGGTTTCTGACAACAGAGTTCTTCCATCAAAATGTAAGTGTAAATTTATGTAATATTTCGGTTTACAAATTACTAAAGTGTTTATTGATAAGATGTCTGATGATCAACAATAAAAATGTGATATTCGAGATATTTTTTTTTTATTTAATAGGACCTCCAATGGTAGTTTTTTTTTGTTATGATGAATATACAAATTTAAAAGTAGCAGTGCGGTGCATGATGCGGCTTTGTGAACAGACAGTCGGCGGCAGGAAGAGGCGCTTGCGCCGAAAATCGCCGGTGTCATCGCACTTGAGTGGCCTACTTACAATGATATTTCGATAGAATTGGCCACGGAGCGCTACCCACGACAACGCAACGACGCGACGTAACGCTTGTCTTTACAAACTTTTAAACATTTCACTTAATCCGATTCGCTATTTCACTTGCTCAATAAACTAATAACACCATTTTTCTTTAAAAATATGCCAAACAATTAAATCTTAACCATATCCAGAGATTGAAACAATTAAACAACTTATTGTTGCCCAGTGTTCCGATAAGAAAGAGAGCAGTTAGATATAGTGTAAGATTTAAGAGTAGATATAGGTAAATTACTTAACTTAATTAGCAATAACAATAATGCAAATAAGTTTTTTGCGTTTTGAAAAATTATGAAATTTGTGATGATTGACAGCATGTGTGTTTACGATTATACTTGTGTGTTATAAACTTGTTGGGGTCCCTCATAACAACTCATGGGACCCAAGCCATCCACACCTGCTCGTTGTGCACCTTGCTAATCAACAAACGAGGCTCTGGCTCCCACCAATCCGCATTGAGCCAATGTGGTGGGAAATGGTCGAAATCCCCCTATATCAATCCCTATCTGGGAATCTTTGGGGAAAGCCTATGTCCGGCAGTGGACGTCTATCGGCTGATGATATGATGATGATATTATAAACTTTATCTAATACTTATACTCTGATGATGTGTAGCTTGCTAATCATTTTGACTTGTACAGCTCATCTGACACAGGGCTCGCGGACCACAGCCTATTATGCAAATTTCTATATTTCATAAACACTATCAACTATAGTATTTATTGAATTTTAGTAAATTATATAAACTTTTGTTGTTTTTATTATTAACTGGGTGAGTATCTTTAATTTACAATGACACCAGTTTGTAGTGGTGACCTAGTGCGTTACAAGTTATTCATTGAGACTGCAATTCAAAGTTGTGTAGTGGCAGAGAGATGTGCCTTTACTAATTAGCTACTCTTCGGTAGAGCTCGAGGCTGAAGCACTCTTTGGCACTCCGCACTGTCACGATGCACACTAGCGTAGCTGCAAATATTTTAAGTCATTAAAACAATTGTGAAAAAAGAGACAATATTATTTTCTCCTATTTTAATATAAACACTTGATATAATTGGCCTTTGGAGTTATGCTTCAATCAACGATTTTTAAACACAGCTAAAAATACAAGTAAGTTTGAGTATATTATACGACGCAATTATTTATTGGATGATATATAATGCATAGAAATAAATTAAAATTATGTATGTATACATACGACAAATAAAGCATAACTGACAGTGGGACGGACAGACGAGCCATACAATATAAAAACTTATTTGACTGTTTAAATGAAACTGGAAATATCTGATGCGCGAACGAAGCTACAGATTTCACTATTCGAAATAAGTATCAAGATATGAACACCGATTTCCACTTAGGGCACAGAGTTAAAGCGAACGTGAACTGAAAAAATTGGAAGTTTCACAATCGCTGCTATAAATACAGATCATTCCTATAAATATACTCTAGCGGCATAGGTCTTATTGTCTGAATATGATCCATGTTGTCGAGAAGTTTTTATTATTAATTAAAACGTTTTTATGCATTTTCATTTTAAAATTAACCCCTTTACTTAAAGAGTAGGAATCCAGATATTAAAAGATATTATACTGATAATAGGTCTCTGTTGCCGAAGACCGTCTCAGTACCAGCGCAGCGCCCATTTCTGCCGTCAAACAGTACTGTGTACCAGTTTGAAGGGCGCTGTAGCTAGTATAATTACTGGGGTAACGAGACTCAACATATTATGTCTGAGGCAACGAGACGAGGTAAATAGCACCACGTTATTATGTACAGACGTATCGCTTACCATTAGGTGAATGTTCGGCTCATCTCGTCGCTTAAAAATTTTTGCAGAAATAAGCACAACGTGTGTCTTATAGAAGGATAATAATTATAAATGTTTAAATACACATACAAGATTTATAATATGCGCCGAATAACTGTCTATTAATTTTAAACGATTTATCTTTTCACCATCTCCTGTAACATTAGTAGCCTATATTTTAAGCTTTTCAATTTGACTTATGAAAAACTAATACTAACACTAGGAAACAAATTATTGTTAAGATAAGAGTATTTTGACAATAATTTGTTTTCCAAAATCGCTAAAATTTTTGTAATGTTAATCGGTGATCGTTTAGAGCAATGTACTGAAGTTACGGTAAGTATTATAGACATAATTGTGTACGGCATTCGGCATTATAACTGTTTAAAGTTAGTTATATTATATGTACAAATTGCCTAATTATAATTTTGCGCAGACAGCGCAACGGTTTGTCGCGCTGTCCACGTTGGCTATTTTCCAATTTTATATTTAAACCTACCAACACCAACTGACATTTTATGAACGAATTTTAAAACTAGTTGGAGGCTAAATTTACTATTAGAAACATTTTTTTTGTATTATACAATTGTTAAAAACTGTACCGCAACATTGCATGAATGTAGTGTCCAAAATGGAAATGAACTTTATTAATACTGAGATCGCTTTTGTACGTCTAATTTAAGATCACCGTGTATGTTATATTGTATGTGCAAAAAGAATAAATAAAATAAAAAGCATGATGAATTTATTCTTTAATAACATGTATAAACATGTAAAATCAGTTGAAACAACAATTTACGTTAATCTATGCTAAACATATTAAGGTTAATGTGTCTGTAGGTAAACTTTATAAATACGAGTATATAACGTAGTAAAAATAATAACTAAGTTTTCTAAGGCATAATTGTGACAGTAATATTTCAGTAATTTCTAATGTATACTAGAGTCCATATTTACTACTGCAATAATTTAATACTGAGATCGCAAAAACCGCTCGAAGAAGCCAGTATTCACTTGTAGAAATCAATATGCTGAAATGATAGTAGTTTTTATGGTTGATACGTTCCTTCGTTTTTATGTATATATCATATTATTAATTAAAAAAAATTGCGTGATACACCTGCTGGAAACAAAAATAAATGTTTACCGAGGACTAAATTGCCACATAAAGACGAAACGAAGGAAACAAATTTGTACAGATGGAAAGTTCCGGAAACTACTCAAGCAGCATTGGAGAAACTTAGCTATTGTTATGGTTTCAAAACGTTGGAGTTCCCCTTTGCACAATCACGTGGCAGGCTTTTAAAAATATTGCTTAGGCTCTGCATTTATATAGATTTAGTTAAAAAGTTCTCAGTAAAACCTCACTAATGACTCCAGTTTTAAACCCCTTTTTCTCTGTGGTTGACTTTTACTATGAACTGAAAGCTACCTATTGATACAAACTTGCCCTTTGATATAACGTCAAATTTGCAATGTTTTTTTGCAAAAGTAACTTGAAAGATTTGATGTTTACGTAAATAATTTTAAAAATATTTGCTGTGCTATCTTAATTCGTAACACTTATAAATAATTTCCCGTTCGAACTTCTCGTGATATTTGGTATGTATAGTTAGTTATTATAACCGTTTGCGTCGGAACATAAAAATATTCCAAATCCTTTGAGCATGAAAAATTACACAAAACAAATATAAGAACATTTATCTCATAATACCATTAATGAAATTGTTTTTCTCTTTAACTATAAAACTAAACAAGCCGTCAGTGGCCCGTTTAGTTTTATAATGGTATAGCAATAAATTTGCTCCTCTTTTGCGCTATCTAATTTTATAATGAAAATAATAAACGCCAAAAAAATTTATAGAATGGAATTTTGAATAACTTCTGCTCAAGAACCTTGACCAAGTTTTCACTCCACTACAAGTTAACTAGCCTTGAGAAAATTCTAGGTACTTATCTGAGCTTGAAATTTCGTTTATTGTGGATGCCTTTGTTACAATGGTGTAGGGTTCAATTTGCTTCGTAACAATATTTGCTGTCTATCATTGTGTTAGTACATAATATGACCTTCTACAACTATGTTCAAGCGGATTCCTACACTTGTAAAGTTTTTTCGGTTTGCAAATAAATGTTTTACTAGTACCTGTCCATACGATATCTATTACCAATTAATTTTTACCATTGAGCCACCATCAGCCGTGATGATTCAATACTTATTAATGTATCAATATGGCTAATAGTGTTTAGTATTACAAACTTGTATTCATGTAGAAAAATTTCATTCAATGACTTTTTCTGTACTCACAACTTAAGTTAAGTAGTAAATTTTGTTGTAGATTTCGTAAATTACAACAGTCAATTATATACTTTTCAAGTTTTAACAGAGTTGCCCAGTTTAGCCTCTTTACTATCAAAATCCAAAAAGTAAAAATATTTGTAAGCGGTTTTAAGGAGACGTTAAATAAAAGACAAAATTTCACAGCAAGAAGCCACAAAAACAATAATAGATTTTAAGTAACAATGGAATTTGAATATTACGTTCTACCACTGATAAAGATAATTTTAGTAAATATTTTATACAGAATTTTTTTTAAAAGAAAGCTTTGGTTTAAACTTGCTTTGAATTTTCTAACAAAGAATTTTATCAATCATTGAAATAAGACAAGTCGATTATAATAGTCAAAAATGAAGTTCTATCAATATAAAATTTCACCATTACAAAATAATGAAGAAATTGTATTAATAAAATGTTGTTTTTTGCAGTTTTGAAGGTAAATAAATATACAACAACATTGCCAAACGATACTCGAGCGTAATATAGCATTCGTTAAATCTCTAAATAGATAACATGGCCACAAAATAACGACGCAGTACTAGCGCACGTTTGTTGGACGGTATGTACTTCTAGAGCTTCCACTTACACTAGAGACTTGCGATCAATTTTCATATTTCTTTTCCATATACTCGAAGGAAAACTTTTGTATCTCAAAATTTGTATAATCAAAAATGTATGCATGACACGGTCTATTTATTTATTTATCCCTCTATTATCTTACGTCATGGTTACATGTAAATTATTATTTTATAACAATTTATAGAAAAGGTAAAAGGAGGCAGCTCAGCTACTACTGACCGGAGCAGTAGTCCGATCAGCGCTGGTTTTCAGCCTCTCCTAACTTCCTCATGTGTTAGGCGGACGATTTGCAACGGCGGCCCACTGCCTTTAATACAAGTAAACTATATGAGAAATTTTTTTTTATGAATAATTATAAACATATAAAAGGAAATAATAATTTTAACTATATCGGATCTCTAGTGTGTGTGTGCGCGTGTGTGCATGCGTGTTTGTGTGTGTCTGCGTGTGTGGTTGTACGTACATAACTCAATAATGTGGTTAGAAATTAAAATAGTCACATACACTCCATGTGCCAGTGGGTGTGAGTCAAATTTTCGGCAGTAAGCAGTCTTTTAAGTAGAGCATTTTTGTATTTTAATTTAAATGACGATAAATTGTTTTTTTTTTAAAGAAAGTGGAAGGAAGAAGGAAATTGTTACTGCAGCAAACTTGAAATCGTTCCTTACCGTGAGGAAGCGTATGTGTTGTTTATAAATCCATATATACAAGCGATTTCCACCTATGTAGAAACTCCTCACCATTGGAACCACAAGGCCTTGAAGTTTTGGTGACAATATTTTACGAAATATTACTCCCAAAAGTGGCTGCGGAGGTGCAATAACGGATAGGGGCTCAGGGGCGGCGAGTTGCTGCCGGGCGGAAATATTTGTGACAAATTTCAAATATAAATCTCAAATTTAATTCTATATTACGGCAGCAAGGCGGGCGAGGTACAGCTAGGTTATTTATATTCATATATCATTTAGGAGAGAAATCAAAAAGACCCTTTATCTATAGATTTTCTTGCGTTATATCATAAAATGGTGTAAAGGTTGGCAGGACAATAGAATAAAGAAATTCAGAATTAAGATATAAGATAATTTGCATGATAATTTAACCGCGCAAAGTCCAGTTATAGAAATAATGAATATGTATTAGAAAAATCTATTGTTTCGACAAAAGTTTGGCATTTAAATTAATATTGTTGAATTAACGTGGATATCCTAAGTCGCAATACATAACAGATGCTCCATTCAGTACTTAGTACGTAGTGGCCTTGTATACGCAGCGCGGCGGCCATGTTAAATGCTGTCAAGACCCAAGTCTCCGTTCGCATTTGTGCCACTTTACTATCGCATTATATGTATAATAATAATATACAACATTACATGGTCCATTAAATATTTTATGCAATACTATTACCTATTGCACTTTCTTATATTATTAGTATATTATAAAACACCTTGAAATATTGTGAGCTGATATTTTAAAAACACACATATGCTCTTTGTTATGTTAATTAAAATTGCATTAAAAATTATCGATTATTCTAGATTTTTCTTCAAAGTACACATTTTGTTAAAGATAAAATAAAATTTACATTATGGAAAATATAAATGTAGTAAATTAAGTAATCATTGCCTAAGGTGTTTTCAACGATAAAGCTAGGGACAAACGTGTACGAATTAATTTATATTGTTAGAAGAGAAAGTTTACAAGGACAAACGTTACTAGTGCTCGTAACTAAATTACAATGAAATGTCACCCCTGTAAACCAAGGTTTATAGGGGTGACATTTCCTCTATTTATTTTACTGCTATAAGAAAATCGATAGTAATTAATATCACGATATATTGGTGTGTTATTTAAATTAACAAAACATCATATTGGCGTTAAGTAAAATATTAAGAATAAAGTAGTTATTGTTTTATATAAGAACAAGGAAGAAATTTATTATCTATATAATTTAACCTTTTCTTAATTTGTAACCATTTTACACCTGTTTAATATTGTTATTATAGCAAATACACGCAGCTATAGATACAAGGCAATGATCAGCAACGGCATCCAAATATATAAAAATACTTTACCATACGAATGGAGTATCTCATATACATTTTATGTATTACACAAAAATGTATAAATAAAATTCATTTATTAACAAAAAAATCTCTTATATACATATATAAGAGATTTCCACCTATTTAGAGACTCGTCACGTTTTTTCAAGAACTATAAGACCTAGATACTTGATATTTGGTAGGAATATTCTTTGTACCGAGTATAGGTGAGTTAAGAAAATATTTTATAAAATTCTTTCCTCAATGGGAGTTGCGCGGGTGTTACGACCAGCAAAGCGAGCGGGGAACAGTTAGTTATACATACAAAACATTAGAAATCATTGTCCCAATAGGAATCCAATCAGCAATTGTGTCTAAAAATCATTGTGCAAGTCGAAACATTTATTTCATATTAAATTTGTACATACCAATCGTCAACCAGAGCGAGATTAGTATGGCTCTTAAACAACTAAACACACGGGGATGACGGAATCAAGGCAGAACTTCTGAAAGCAGATGGGACGCCGGTACTGAGTACTTTCAGCGATTATTCAATTCCATTATTAATGAGGGCACTGCGCCCGAAGCATGGAGTGTGTTGGATCTTCTCTTCAAAAAAGGTGATAACATTTTGCTGAAGAACTACAGATCAGTTTGACAACTTCCGGCCTACTGAACAAGCCGGGTTCCGTAAAGGCTTTAGTGCCATCGACTACAACCACACGCTGCGGCACTTTATGATGACAACCGAGGAGTATAACCGGCCACTCTGCCTAGCATATGTGCACAAAAAAAAAACCATTTTGATTCAGTGAAAACCGGGGCAGTATTTAGATCACTTCAGATATGCTGAATCGACTATCGGTACATCCAAGTGTTAAACTGCTTGTACGAAACTGCCACCATATCAAACCGTATACAGGACCAAGCTACGAGACCTATCCAATTGCAGCGAGAAGTGCGTCAAGGGGATGTAATCTCTCCCAAGCTATTTACCGCTGCACTGGAGGACATCTTTAAGCTTTTGGATTACAACGGGTTTGGCATCAACATCAATTGCGAGTACATCACTCACCTAGGGTTTGCCGATGATATAGTGGTCATGGCAGAGACTCTAACAGACCTCAATACTATGCTCGGTGACCTTAGCAGTCTCTTAATAGGTAAGCCTTCATATGAATATGAGCAAGACGAGAATCATATCTAATACTCATGTTCAGCGCCACCCAGTGATAGTTGAGAACTCGGCACTCAAAATCTGTGATGAATATATTACCTAGGGCATACAGTCAAATTGGATAGATCCTATTTCTAGAAGAAGGTAAACCGCCTAATTTAACTCCGATGGGCAACGTTCGGGAAACTTCGCAAGGTCATTTCGTCCAAAATCCCTCACTGTCTGAAGATCAAAGTCTTTGAACAATACGTGTAGCTAGTGATAAGCTACGGTTTGGAAACTTGGTCGTTAACTATGGGCCTCATGAGGAAGTTCAAAGTCACACAACAGGCGATGGAGAGGGCGATGCTTGGAGTATCTATGAGTTATCAAATCAAAAGTTAGGAAATCCGCAGAAGAATCAGGGTCACGGACATAGCCCCACGAGTCGAGAGGCTGAAGTGGCAATGGGCGGGGCACATAGCTCGTAGAACCGATGGACGTTGGGGACTTAAAGTGCCGGAATGGCGACTCCGCACCGGAAAGCGCAGCGTTGTCAGACCCAGAGCTAAGTGGACAAACGATATACAAAGAGTCGGTGGGAACCACTTGATTCAAATGACGCCAGACCGTGTTTTGTGGAACACATTATATGAGACCTATGTCTAGCAGTGGATGTACATCGGTTGACATGATGATGAATAATGATTGTGTCCACTCATAAATAAATAAACGTTTGTGTTATTATAATAATCATAGTGGTTATTAATTACTCTAAAAGTAGCAAATTCATTTTCTTAATGTGATATGAATTCGTATTCAATTATTATAAAATTTTGTAATAAAATTGGTACGTTTAGAACGCAAATACTGGGCCAAGGTCATCGATGGTGACGATAACAATTGTGCTATCATAGTGATAAAGTAATTTTATTTTGATAAAACACACCGTCGCTTGCTTTTTCCATTTGAGTTTAACTCAATAGCATTTCTTACATTTTAATATTAATCAATATACCGCCGAAGTTGTTTTCTTTAAAATTATTATTTCAAACTATTACTAACTACTTTTAATAAATTTAAAGTAATTAATAATAGTTACTGGTGATAGGTCACTGTTTCAGGAAACTGTAGGTAACAGCACCGCATTGATCGCGTATTTCACATACTTCTGCTGCCAAAACAAAATGTGCAAACTTTACTAAGTTCCAATTTGAAAGGCGCTGTAACTTATGTAATTACTTGGGTCAGAAGACTATACATATTTCATAAACTACTATGTAACTAAATTTTTGAAATTATGTTTTCCTTATCTAGACAGAACAGGTTAATGAATGATAAGAAAAATAATTTATTTATTCGTAATATTATTTTATTTCCTAGCTCTCAGCACTCTTGGTTTATACCATTTCTTTGTAACTAACTTTTGCAATAATCCGTCAAGTGGGTTAGTAGATACCAGCCCGCTTCGTTTCTGATCGTACCTTATTCAGGACGTAGATGACAAACTAATAAATCTGTGTTTTATTGCTGAGCATCAAGATTCAAGTTGGAATTATTGCTGCTCTACCAAGTTGACTGTTCAACAATATATGTGGTCTGATTGAAATGCTCTAGATTTCAACGTGTACCTACATCAGTGCACGTCTGCCAGTCACTTAGGCAATCATAGACGTTTATCAATTTTACGGCACGTATGACCATTATTGCATACACGTTTACTTCTGCTATCTTCGGGCACGAGGTACTAAATTTACCAAAACAAGCAGTACCATAAATAGTATTCACAGTGATAAATATATGATCGTCTTTGCGATATTTCTATGCACGTTTTTAAATTGAAGATTTAACAGAGATGGTGGAGGAAATGGAAAAACGAACGAAGATCATGGATAGAAATAATTATGAAGATTACGATGAAGAGATCGAATAAAACCTATAAGCATTATTTACCGTAATATTTAATAATATTTTGGTAATGCTTACAGAGATAAAATTTTATAGTTGTATCTAATGAAATAAGACTTTACCAATTATTAATTAATAAACTTCATTGTAAACAACAAAACTGATTAAGAATCTATTATCGCAGATAGAAAAGTTATTCCGATCTGTATTCATGATAATATTATCTTATGTATTTACAGCTCGCCTTCTAATCATGTTGATGCTAGTTTAATAAACTCTCAATAAGTCTAAAACAGTTCAACATCACAACGACCGAAGCATAAAACATAAACTTGACTCCAATAATAATTAACAAATATGTGAACTATTCATGTATTGGCAGTGCTTACAAGAGATTTAAGTATCTTAGTTGCTTTGTCATTGTATTGATTAAAAGAGAGAAAGGATGACTATGAGTTCGCAATTGACTTTACGATATTTAATAAGATAATTGTATAGAATTGCAATGAAAACAATTGGGGAAAAACGCAGCAATTGTATTAAAAGACATAAGATTGCTGGAGCAGGCTGCCTGAGTAATCGTCTAAAAGTAGGTCAAGAAGGTTTTAAAATCAATACTCTGCACAGACACAGTGAAAAAACAGATCTGAGAGCCCTCTTGACTCTATTATTATTTTCTTCACTAGTTACTGCTAGTGACTCTGTGATCTAATAAGTAAAAATATTTTAATGTTATATATTATATACGTTTATATGAAAATAAAGCAAGAAACACCCGTACGAAAAAAAACTTAATATATATTTTCGTTTCTAAGATGAAGTAACACATTGTAGAGATATTATTAAACTAAATTGATCATGGTACTTGCTAAGTGACTATTTCAATATTTTCTGCATTTAAGGAAAAGTTTTAGCTAATTTAGATATTGTGTATACACTAAATTTTTATTAGCTAATATTAGTACATGGTAGTTCATTGGTTGTAATGTAAGCAGTTTTTAATATTTAAAATAGGGATAGTCTTTAAGCAGCGGCATTGAAATTATCGCCGTCTCTGCACAGATGGTTACAATCATATCGATGTTCCTTCTTGCACGACATGGCCACGGGAATGTTTTTGCGGTGCTGCACAGGCCCTCTGAATTATGCGCATTATGTCAAGAAAGGAAAACCTCTACTTTTCTCCCCCGAGTTAGTGCGCCTGAAAATATCATACGTATATCTTCTCGTCGTTCAATTCGAGTAACAAATACTCCGAGTTCTATTTGGAAGAGGCCAACAGGGCCAAGTATGCACTTGTAAGCCGAAGCGGATCTGGTTGATGTTCTAAAACAGTTCATAAATCAATCAAGAAAGACAGTGAAGTTACGCCTACAGACTTATTACCAAAATATTGCAACACAAAACATTTCATGAATAACTTTGAATACTAAGTAACTTACTAAGTGAAAAGTAAGTAACTTTGAGTACTAAGAACTAAGTCCTGGTAATTTTACCACATTTCGTGAAGGTATTCAATCTAATGCCGAATTGCCGCATCATACTTCCAAAAAACTACTATTTGTAATGAAAGATGGTGATATCGTTAACAGAAATATTTAATAAGCTATTATACGATGTGCATACATAAGTATATTCTTAATTTGCAACCCAATAAATTATACACAATATACTGTTAATGATTACACAATAAAGACCATTATAATGCTAAAATATGTTGATATCCATAGTGATCCTCACAAAGTGACGATAGTTCCTTACGTCAGTCCATTATTTGCCTAATCAAGCGAATGTTTTTAGATATTGTTTTCCTGATCATCGTTAGGCGAATCCCCCTCTGTGCAAATACAAATATAGTTTTAGCAAGCACGGTCGATAACGCGTAGCTGGAATGCGCGAAGTCGCAGGCTTGGTTGGCCTTCTGACATCATTTCATTACGTCACCCGCTCAAGTACCGAGCGCACATGTTCCTTCCTAACACATAATTAAACACAGGGTTATAGGGTATATACTATGGCTACAAAGCCCGTATGCTCATCGAAGGTCTTTGTTTGACGGAACCCGAAACTTCCTACTCTATCGGTTAATTACACGCTGCTAGTTTATCGTTAGCTAAAAAAAACACTTATTACTAGGACTGTAGAGTAAAAAGTTACAATTTCATGCCGGAGTTTTCCATCATGAACGTAGGCGACGTAGTGGGCATGTGTCGCTATCTATTCGACGAAAGGTGGCATTCAATTCAAGGTCATACCAGTCTTTGTACGGATATGTGACTAATTTGTTGGGAAGTATTATAAATCGAATTGATTATTTAATATATATAAAATTTTACTTCTACTTCTTCAAATTTATCAAGCTCTTAATATATACAATGTGAGTTTTAGTTTTATGTTAATATGTCTTTAGAAATTTCAATTATTTTTTTTTTTCATTTTTTCTTCTTAAGAAAAAAGCTTTTGATACCCAATGCAGATGCAAGGAAAATGTGGTTATAACAGATTTGAACCGCATAGGACCTCAAATAAATTAATAACTTCAACACAATTGTATATATGTGAAACAAGAAACAGTTGAATCTTAATGTAATAAATATATGGTAAAGTAATAAACACTGTAATAGAAATTGTTGCACAAATCATGAAACTAAATTGCATTCAGTAAATTAAGCATATTATATACATTTTTATTGTGAACGTAATGTTTTATGTACAGGATGGCGCAAAAGTAATCCTCCTATCAGAAAATGCTATAAATTTTGCCTTGATGTAAAAAAATTAAAAGACCAAATAAAAATAATCCACAAGAAGAATCAAAGTTTTTCATGTGGATTATTTTTATTTGGTCTTTTAATTTTTTTACATCAAGGCAAAATTTATAGCATTTTCTGATAGGAGGATTACTTTTGCGCCACCCTATAGTTCTCTTAAGTGAATCCTTGAAAAGTCCGCCACAAAGACATTATCACCATGGTAACCATTCTGCTTAACCCAGTATTGATCTTGCAGCGGTCTCCCGAGCAGTAGCAATCCTATCTCTTTGTTTCTAACGAAAACGCGCAATTACCAATAAAATGTATTAGTTTATACTATTTATTAAAACTTTAGAAAAGTATGATGGTTTTATATTGTTCATTTATGGCTTTATTTACTTAATGTTATTATTTCGGAGATATCCTAGTTATCATTAAAGAACTATGCAACATTTTGATAAAAGAATCCTCATAAACATTGTATAAAATTCTATATACATAGTATTTAGCTTCAAAAATGTTTGGCGCAGTAGTTTTAGATTTCCACGAATATAATCAGTTATAGTTTTTGGATCATTTTTAAAATATAATGATAAATAAATAAGAAATATGTTTATTTCACATAAAGAGACGTGTAAAAATATTTCATAAGTACTACTGAGCATGGTTGGAATTTATGAACCAAAAATTTGTAACACTTAAGTCTTATTAACAAACACAATCTTCAATAATATGTAATCTTTATCGACTATGCGTTGTATATCTCTATTAGTGACAAAAATTATAGCTTTTGTATCGTTCCAATAAAATATAGGTATTCTCTATTTTCACATTTTAAAAGACAAGAATTTAGATCGAAAACAAAAAATTGGATTAAAATTTAATAACCATTTACTTAATACCGGATTAAGTCCAAGGCACTGCAGTAAAAGAAGCGTCCTCGTTAGGATATCGTTGCAGCGAAGCACGAACGACATAATCCTATTACAGTTAACTATCAAAAGCATATTGGGTTATTGTTATGAGGTCACTCGAAAATCGCTTGAACAAAATTTTTTACTAAAATTAAGTTATGTTTTCAAAACTTTACGAAAAACGAAGATAGTATATCAGAATTTTATCTAATGTAAGAAATTATTCTTCTTTTTGCTTTGCTTTCTTAAAGTATATTTATAAGCACACTTATAATTACGACTGAAATATAACAATGAAAATAACGTTGACATAATTAAATGCTATTTGAACAAACAATGATTAATTACATTGTAATTGAGATGAGCAGATAAAATTGTACGCAAGTGTATAATTAAATAGAATATTTTACACACTCAATATTTAATACTAACTTTTATGTTTTTTTATGGAAATAAATAAATACTATTATAAAATGAAAAAAAAAATTTTTTTTAATCGTTCTAAGAAGACAAAAGAATTTAAAAATTCTTTTCCGATAGTCGTGACTTTGTTGCCTTTCACAACAGGCCGAGGATAGAATAACGAAGGGAATATTAAATAAACTATTTTCCGAACCAAGTATCTATTATAGTTTTACCACTGTACAGTAATAATTACAGTTTGCCTACGTCAAAAACTATTAATAACAACTAATAACATTTTGCTAATTATAAAACAATTTTATGTTTTGGGTTCTATTTAATGCTAAAGAATAAACTGTATCATACTGAAATAAATGTCCCGTTCCCTTAATCTTTTATTTCTGTATTCAAAATTTACTTCTACGTATTTCAAATTGCATTTAATTTCATTATGCAACGAGACGAGCGGTACGTAAGTGATACGCACATAACATCGTGGTGCTCGATAGAATGGTATACACAGCACCACACTGCGCTTGTCGCCTGTGACGTAGATATTGAATCTCGTCTTTGCCCCAGTACTTACACTAGCTACAACGCCCTTTCTTTGCCTGTGACATAAGATGTCGAGTCTCGTCTATGCCCCAGTAATTACACTAGCCACAACGCCCTTCAAACCGGAACACAGTAATGCTTACACATTACTGTTTGGCGGCAGATCTAGGCGCTGCGGTTATGCCAGTCTAGACAATGTCCGGTAAAAGATGCCTACCACGAGTACATTCGTCTATGTGCAAATGAATAATTATGAAAATATATATTTTTTTTTCAACTGTTCAATTAGAAGTACAAGATTTTTTTTCTATGAATTTATATTTATTTATGTGAAATATTATGCGGGTAAACTCTTCGTACACTTTTAAACATTCAAATTAATTATATAATATTAAGTACCTATTTTTGTTAACTGTAAATGCTAGTGCCATCTAGACGGTTTACATGAAACTGATGATGTCTGATTTGTACTAAAGCACCATCTGTTTGCATTTATACATACTATGGACCAAACGATCTACTAATTAATAATTTCTATAGAGGCAAACAGATGGTGTTTGGAATCTTTTTAATAGCTACTTGTAAGTGGTTACTGAACTTTTCGTTTTTGATATATTTATGTACTATATTTATACTATATATATAGTAGTAAATAATATAACTTGAAAATTATTTATTTATTCTAATGTCCTAGCGAATGCCCGACTAATAATGTTTTATTTAATTTACATTAGAATATTTACAAAATTTGAAGCAGATAATTTTGTACGCAATGTTGAAATAATTTTCCTTAACTAGATATAGAATACTCGACAGTAAACATTTTTTACATTAAATATCAATTCGTACCGAAAAATTAAACTGTAACAAAATATTATTAAAGTCGTGAGTAAAATAAGTTTATACTATATATTATGTTTATGGTAACATTTCCAGGGTTAATATTTATTTTCCATGTTTAGCCCTTTCTAAAGTTTTATATTTAAATTTTTTGAGGCAACTATGAGGTATAACCTTTCCATAAAAAGTATGGGTATCTTTAATATCAGCCGATAGATATCCACTGAGTTGTCCACGGAAATTTTGAGAAGACCATGCATAACGTATCCGAAATATTCGAGCTGATCCATATTTAAAAATAAACTTACCAATTTCCTTTATTCTCTGATGTGTTGTGCTAGGTATTTACAGCTTATCTGATAATGGGCTCGTGGACCCGAATTCGCGACCTGTTAAGCAACATCGATTTTAGAGAATTACGTACCTTTCGAAGTAACTTTAAAGATTATAATTTAGATATGTTAAGGGAGTTAACTTATATGAAGCGCACGCTTGTGGCTGGATATAAGCCTCTCCAAAATATTTTATAAACCGATTAGTCCAAAAGGAATGTGTATGTGGTAATAAAAAAAAACACTGCTAATTTAAAACCTTGTTGTATATTAAATTACACTGCATGTTAACAATAAACAGTTCAAGAAATATTTATTCATAATTTATACATATATTTCAAGTGTAAGAAGTCATTTAGTAAATTATTTTAAGAGTGCCTATTCAGTACAAAAATTAATAATAAAAAAACATTAGGACGTCAGTAATATCTTAAAAATTTACTATAACTTTGAAAACTGTTTTAATAAAGTTATAGAATAGAAATGAATAAATAGGTCAATACATAATTAACACAGGATATTTGATAAAGCTAAAATATGTTGTTCCAACATTATAAAATAAATATTAATTAAAAAACTACTAAAAATTGTAAAAAAAATTAAGTTTAAGATTAATTTCATTACTACACACAGTAGCAAGTTTCTTTAAATTGCCATGTGTAGATAAAATTATAATCACATATTGAATGTTTATTAGTCTGAAAAACTGCTAGTTAAGGTTTCAAGTAAAATTTTTTCAAACCATCGGCATCTTTGATTATTATGTGTGTCATCTATAGTGTCAATAACTTCTTTAGCCTTATTTCTCATAGTCCACCAAAACAGGTTGAACAATTTGTCAACAAACATATTGGAATATACTAAATCACAATCCTCGCTTGTGATTTTTTGTATTACTTCTAATACTGTTGTGTATAGAATAGACTGCCTAGTTGCAGGCTTACATATTGTCAAATGATCTAATGGCAATTGGTAAAAAACACCTCGTCCTAAATCCGCTGAATGTGCTTGTACAAAGTGCATCGGAACTTTAAATGAAGTTACTAAAGTAGGCAGAGTCTCCGCAAAACTTATGGTTTCGTAACTATATACATCGGCAACTTTTAAAAACTCATTCTGTATCTTCAGAAGAATAGGGGAGTTTTCTTGCAATTGCTTCACATCATGGGATGGCCATAGGACAGCAGCAGCTGCCCGAGGCATATTTGCGAGAGCACTGCCTCTATGAGGTGTACTATAAAATAAAATAGCTTTTGTTTGCTCACAGAGATTTTTAAAATTATCTTCGCTGTTTGAAGCATCAATAAGGAGTTGTTTGACTATCAGGCCCCCCATTGAATGTGCTAACCAAATTATAGGTATGTTTTTTTGCCCTACTTTAGCATCAATCAGGGCTGGTGCTAATTCTGAGGCCCTTGTAGCTATATCTGCACTCTGCAATGGGCATCCTTCTAACCATTCAGAAAGCGAACTCCAGTAATTAACACCTAAAACCCTTAAATTGTTACAATCTTTTGGTAACCAATCTTTGGGCCAGCAATGCGTGTAAGTACAGTTGTCTTCATTTTCCTCATTTAGAGCAATTCTTTTTTTCACTGCAGTAAATTTATTAATATTTGTTTGGTCTCTTTTAGCATAAATTGGTATATCTTGTAAAACAACTTCTGTATCAGCCAAAAGAGATTCTTCATCTAACTCTGTTAAATCTTCTAGAACCTCTTTGAGTTCAAGGTCTAAATACTTGTGATCAACAGGTTCTTCAACACAAACATTATGACCTTTAATATTTGATATTACCACATCTGAAATAACTAATGGTTCTCCATATTTGGGGTCTCTTTGGCGCCAAGTCACAAAAACTCCTCCTCTTAATCCATGTATTAATATGGTATCACACAACTGTTTACATTTTGTTCTATACAAAGGATGTAGAAGATACAATCCAGGTCTAAAACAATGTTCGCCAGAGAGATTGGCAAGGCACACCGCAGCTGAACTTGCCAAGCGAACATCATCAGATTTAATTAATCTACATAATTCTCTAATGAGACCATTTTGGAAAAAATCATTTAACAAACATGTGTGCATACTTAATACAGTAAGGATTTTTAAAACTGAAAGATCTAAATCAGGATCATTTTTATATCTTAAAAACAATTCAGCAAGATTTGGTAAGAGACCCATGTTCACTAATGTAGAAGATGATTTATCATCATTGTAGTTATTAGAATGAAATAAAATAATATGATGATACAATGCATCAAGGCACATCATACATAAATCTCTTTCACTGATACTGTTTGGCTTAGCTGGTATACTGTCAGCTTCCATAGCTTGTTCTTGAATATTGGCAAAATATTTCGACAAAAAATATTGAATACAACTATGAGGAGATACTTTCTGAACTCCCACAATTATGTCACGAAATTTAAAGGACATTAACTCTCCGGTTAATGCAGCTCTTCGAACATGAATAGGTGGTGGCAGAAAATACCTCACATCAGCATCACAAGTTCGAGCAAGTAATACAGCGGTATTTTTATCAAGAGCTTGGGCTATTTTCAAACAATCCCATTTTTTATTACTCTTAAAAGATGCGAGATGATCAAGGGCTAAATTCCGTTGTTCTTGATTACCGTGACGACATAACCAAAGAAGCCTACATGCTAGTGAGTGTCTCAAACTTTTCCAAATTCGGGCTAATCCAACTGACTGCTCAATCTCTTTAGCTTGTTCCATTTTCAAAGCAAATTGAGGATCATCGATGTATATATACTCGGGAATACATTTTTTTTCCGCGTCAAGTACATTTGGATTTACAATTTTGTCCAAAAACCTACATGTTTGTCGAATGTGATACGCAATAATCATTGCGCTTGCACTCCAAATTGATGTAAGTTTTATAACTTTTGTAATGAATTTATACCTTTCATTCATATTGGCGTTAAATATTCTAATATAATAATTTTACAGCTGAACCAAAATAAAACAATCTTAAATGTAATGTCAACTTGGCAGCAGTCATTTCGTTTTTTAACATGGAATAATTAACATGATTATGCAGCCTATTTAAATTCAAGTATAAATTCGGCAATTAAGTGTAAAATAAAATATACATAATTAAACTTAATGCTACTATAGCGTTGTTCATTTTTGGAGTAATTTTCTGTTGTCAAAAATAACAACGGTGAGTGTACTTCATAAAATCGATGTCTGTTACAATAATGTATTATGATAAATAAAAATTATAAATTATATTATATAATTTATTTTCCCAGAACTCATATAAACAGTTTGTATAAAAAATAAAATATGAAATATACAATACATTATACATTAATAACAATTAATATGTTTATTTAATTTAAAACGAAGACCTTTTCAAGTGCATGAAATAATACAAAAAATATCTTTAATGAAGAAAAAGCTTTGGCTTCCTAGGGGTAACCTTACATGTCTACTCTAATTGATCTTGAGGAAAAGCAGATTGATTAAAATTAAAGCAGTTTGTTTCCGAGATTTAGGATTCTCTGCTTAACAAAAGATTTCATATAAAAAAAATAAAATAGTACATATTTTATTACGTTTTTTTTTTATTTTATAATTTTATCATCCTGACGCTGTTGCTGGAAGCATATGATCAGCCTTGGTCAAATACCGTGAAGCGATCGAAACTTTGGGATAATAAAAATAATTGAAATATCAAAGAAATGCAATAAATCCCGTAAAATTTTGTTTTATTAAATGTATAGAATTCGAAAAAATATAAGAGACTTTAAAAGATTGCATTATGAACGACAGCAAGATTTACAAACTTTTAAAACTTTAATTTTAAAACTTTTAGTACTTGTATTTTTATACTTTTATGTTGCTCTAAAAATCTAACACCTAGAAATGTTGATGGTACTTAATCGAGTAAAGCAATACTTTACTGCGAGGCTACGATTGTTGCTTATATTAGGTATAGGTTTTTAAGCGTATATAGGTATTTAAATAGCGTGAATAGCATTTCCTGGAGTGAATGGAAAAACCTAGAATAAATGGCGTTTACATGGTGCTATGAAATGATTTGAAGACATAAAAGAGTATCGGATCGGGCTTAAATACCATTAGTTAAAAAGAATAGTTGAGGATCAAATTAATTTTCTTAATCTGATTTCCAAACTTCAGTTTGAAGAAAGCATCTAATAGTAATGATCGTGGCTGTATCACATCAAGACATCTTTTTCATTACCCCCCAACGGGGTCCCGCCTTGTCGTGGCGGAGGGGCTTAGTAACCGTGACACAGACATGGTGAAGCGGAAAGGAACCCACCCGGCCGGTCCGCGGTGAAGGGCGGGCCCGAGGCGGCCGCGCCAGGTTAGAGCACCGGTTGGATTACCGAAGTTCACCGGAGCGGCCGGGGGCTGCAGGGGCAGGTTTATGCTGTCGTTTGCGGCCAGACCGCAGGGGCGGTTTTATATTGCCCTCTGCAGCCGAGGTGGAGTCATGGAAAGAGTACCCTCTGCGACTAATAACGTGTGGCGGCGGGTCCAACATCGGATCCGCCGCAGGAAGCCGAGAGAGTTTTCTCTCTTGGTTCTCATGGCCTCTGGGCGACGGGTTCGGGTGAATCCGTCGTCCGTGCGACTGCAGGAGGCAAAGGAGGTGGCGCGCTGCTTGTTCCGGCGTGCCCCTACGGAGGTGCAAAAGGCAGGGTTCATCTCTCCCTCCCGAGGTGGGGCTGCGCAAGTGGCCAGCGCCGGCGGGGTCGCGGATGGTGCGTAAGCGTTCCCGTAACTCCGCCATCGGGCGAGGAGTAGGAACATCGGGGGGTTTTAGTCGGCGCAAGTCTGACATAACCTGTCTTGCCTCCCCGAGGACGGGTATGCGCAGGCATTTCCCCCACGTTCATAAAAAAAAATCTTTTTCATTACCTAAGTTGTAGAAAAAATTTAACAGGTTACTAATATTTCGTTTTAAAGACAAGTTATCTTTAATCGCAAATACAATATAATATAATATTTATTAGAAATGTTAAAAATTATCATTACATTTCTAATCGAATTAATTTATAAAACTAAACTGATTTGGACAAATTCTATTAAAACTTGTATTTTCTTGTCCTTCTAAGCACATATAATATTTACGTCAATGTCATTTTATGATCCAAAAATGTCCGACTAGTCTAGGATTAGCTGCTTGTTATTGCTACAATTATGTAAAATAACTTACGGCTATTGGAGAATTAGACAGAAAACCACAAATTCAGTAATGATAATATATTAAAAAGAAACAGTAAACTTACAAATATAATTTATCTCTAATTAATTTGGCAATAGAATATTTCAGATATGTATACGGTCTTACAAAGAACGTGTCACATTAATAAAAATATAAATATTTTAACATTAAGAATGACATAATAAGATTGGAAATTATCTAGCAAATCACTAATCATTTAAATATAACTGTTAATACTCTAAAAGCTATAAACTTTAGATTCTGTAAAGTACTTATTCGAGCATATTGCGAATGTACGTACTAATTTTAATATAAAAACTATGGGCTAAGCCAGTGGTTCCTAAAGTGGACACCACCGCTACTTGGTGGGTGGGTGCGGAGTTTCAGGGGGGTGGTAATGGTCACAAGTGCATTAGGGAGGCCATGAAAAACCAACTGTAAGGGAACGGTGATAATAAAAAAAAAAGAAGAGAAGATTTAGAAAAACTGGTTTATATATTCCGTTCATAATGCGTAATTTTTCTTAAAACAACGTACTGGACATTTCTATTTTACACTTTCCTTTACTCCTTCGTATATGAAAAGAGTATGAATATTAAAATGAAAAAAATATATATTTCCCACAACGCTAAGAAGTGTTTTTTGTGCAAAAGAGGTACTATGCCAAAAAAGTTTGGGAACCACTGGGCTAAGCTGTATATGTATTTTGTTAAAATTCTATGTATATATTTTTACTTTACAAATATATTATAAATGCATAGTTATGCATACGTTTTAACATATGCTGTATAACAAATTCGAAACGTAGTTTTGTTTTACTTATTGAAATTCTATTAAGAAGCGATTGTATAATGTATTTTCTTGTAACCAAGTTATAAGAATATCCTTTATCAATCTTTTATACTATTGATTTCTATAGAGTTTGAGATCGCATTTTATATGAATTTAGTTGTTTTAATACCCTCAAGAACTTAGTATTACCTATTAAAATATTCTAGCTTAGTTATTACTAAATAATATTATGAGATAATAATGATAAACTTAAGTATTCTTATGTACTTTAAATTATCACTTTTAATGAGTAGCGATTTTACAATAAGATTTGACGATATTATCAAACCAATGAACAAAACAATTGTCGGTACGCTCACGCTTTAAGTAAATTTGATACAATCTTTAAATTCACTTGTTTCATATTTCACACACGACTAGAATAGTCCTGTGTTCCTAATGAAGTGTCTAAGTTATTTGAAATGTCTTGTTTTGACATTTCCCTACTTAAAACTTATAACATCTTCTTTACAAAGGTATAATCAACTATTGTAAATTAAGCCTTTACAATAACTTAGTTCATTTTAATTTATTCAATCATATCATGTGATCGTAATAAGAGTGTACAGTTGTTGAAGTTGCTGGAGGAGGAACTGGTGTTGGTGTTAAAGATGTTGGTGGAACTAGACCCGGTAACGGTGTAGTAGGTTTGCGGTCCGGCGGGAGAGTTGGCAAGGGCGAAGACAAGTGATGCCCGAAACCCCCCAGTCCACTGATTGATGAACTTGCAAGTGATCCTCCTGATAGCATTTGCTGATGTACTCCGCGCATTCCAGCAAACATCGGCGTCGCACCTAAATGAAAAAATATATTTTAGTATAGAATAAGTATATTATAATCGTATAATAAAATTTATATTCGCAGAGCTAAAGAATATATTTTTAAATAAAGTAACTGTAAGATACAACATTAATAAAAACGCGTACAATTTTAACTTAATTCTAAATGTAATTACTACGTATATAATTTATAGTGTGTTTAGGTTTGTTTTTATGTTCGCTGCCCTAATGGTTAGAGCGTGCGGCTTTTATTCCGAAGGTGGCGGGTTCGAATCTCGGCATGTACTGATGACTTAATATTTAAGTTATGTACCTTTGTGAATTTTAGTTACCACAGCGAAATACAAACGGTGAAGGAAAAAATCGTGAGGAAACGCGCACACTGAAATTATCTTTGTGTGTGTGTGTGTGTGTGTGTGTGATGGTCCCAATAAAGTGGCAACAGGCTCGTCCCCTGATACATGGGACCTAATCTGACCACATCTGGCGAAAAGTAGGTGTTTATTCGCCGCTGCCTACTCCTGCTGGGAAAAAAGGCGTGATAATATATATATTTACTTCATCGCTGAAGGACTCTTATCTCAATATTAAAATCAATACAATGATAATTCGAATCCTCCCCGATTCTATTTCTGGAAGGCATTGATTGTATGCTTAACCTTATTTTGTTTCCTCCCCGTCTGTCGAAGGATGATGTTAAATGTTCTTCAAGTATTTAATCAGACTGAACTTTTAGCGTTAACAGATTGATTTATACAATTTTATAAATGTATTACACATTTAGATAATAAAGTGTATAAAGTCATTTGCATATGAATTAATAACATAAATGAAAAAAAAAAACGTAGTAATGTAAAGATAAATACTTTTAATAATAGAAGTATGAAATGAATTGCACATGTAAAATTGCACATGTAAAAATGTCTTTATAAGAAATATACACACAGATTATTATTATAATTAATGTAAAAAAACATTAAAATGGAATAGAATACTGGTTCATGTGTTTTATGTATATCTACATACTAGCTGTTCCGCCCCGCTTTGCTGGCCGTAATATAAAATTAGAACGCAAATGGCTTTCTATAGCAACCGTTACTGTAGCAACCGCATAAGTAACACGAAATGAAAAGAGAGAGAGAGCGAGAGTTTCCAGCGTAAACTTATTTATAATAATGTTTAAAAGAAGAAAATTTTAACTTTTATCTTGGATTTCCGACGGTACGCTACTTGTCACCGCGGAGCATCTATTTCAGTTTATTATAAAATTTAAATAAATAAAACATATCAATAATACATTATTTATTTATATAAAAAAATATAAATAGTGCTGTATTACAAAATATTGGTGCGGGATTTGAATGTTATAAACCTTAACTGTAGAAAATGTAAAAGCAACAAATTTACTATGTATCTACGTTTTAATACGACGGTTTGTAGTGTCAAAAATATACGTGTAGTGCAATTAAAAAAGGGTTTTAAACGAACACATTGGACTTTAAAATAATTTTAAGAACAAAATGATCATGCGTCAGTCCTTTTCCAGTTAAATCTTTAAAGTATAATTTAAAAGATAACTGTTTAAGAACGTGGGTAAATTTTTTATACATACTCTTAAATTTCAGTAATATTTTTGAAAATATCCCATAAATTATTAAATTATGGAAGAATAATTAATATATTAAATGTTATAATATCATTGAATTTCGTTTGTCGTAATTATAGATGTATAGAATAAGGTAAAAGTAAGTCCCGGTTTGTCCCGGTTCGTCCCGGTTCGTCCCGGTTCGTCCCGGTCGCTCCACTGACAACGCGTTGATTCATGTAACGGCCGCATAAAATTATATAGGTACATGTTTCATGTTAAATCTGTAGCAGCCAGCTATAATTGCACGCCTTACGCGTTCCCATCGATTGCGGCTAGCCTGCTGCTGCTCGTCCGTTGTCGGCCACGTGGAACATTCCTAATACCTAATAGCTTTAATTTAAACAAAGCTCCCAATTGGACGATTTTAGGAATAAAATCCTGCTGGGGAACTTCTCTTTCTAAGAATCTTGACATGTGTTAAGTACTTGGGCATACGATAAATAATTTCATAAACTACGATGCTCGGGCCCGATTATATTTAAAAGTGTTTGCTTGAAAATAAATAAGACGACCATCCACTAACATTGGATTTTTAAAGGCGGCGAATGTGGAATTTCTTTCGATAAATGACTTACAATTTGGTGATCGAAGACTAAAGTGTGCACTCAGAGAGTTCGTCGGCTCTCTGGTACATGTCATCACTTTTCACATCGTAGTATCAAGTAGAGGGCTTCGGCGATGGCATAAATTGCTCTCAAGTTAGCCGGCGACGAGTGACGCGCGCCGGGGTTTGCCCCAACTCGATAGTAACGTTTTACTAAAGATTTATAGTTTTTTAAGTGACCTGTCCAGGTCCAGGTAAGGTGGAAATACTTAAGAAAATTCAAGTATAAAAACCTGTACAAAGAAATAGCATAATTCGTACAGCAAATATGGATAATACAAAGTAATTTTTTTTTAATCTGAATAATCGCCAGCGAATTATGTGAATCCTGAATGCCGGATATTTGTGGTGCGCGCGGTAGTCAAAAATATTTTAATGTCACTTCAGCAATAAAAAGTGAATTATACTTTTTATATCAATGTCGTTTTCTCCTATTAAAATTGTTTTACGATATAAAACCGGGAATAATTATATTTTTTTCCGTTTTGTATTATTTATATTTGGCAGTGAATAAATTATAGATAAACAAAAGGGCTGGTTTCATGGTTAGTTAGACATTAAGGATTCACGAGGACGCAATATGCCAAGGAAATTAATGTACAAAAATTTGCATACAATAAATACTAATGTTGTAAAATGTAAAATATTATAAGTGTTGTAACTTATTGATCTACAATTTGCTTTCTTTTTCTTTTAATAAATTATAGATACAATTTCTTCCCCAATTCGCTTTGTCTTTAATCAGTTATATAAATGTTGGTACCTGTTGTTCGAGATCGTGAAGAGACCCATATATTCAAGTCACGAAGGATGTAAAATTTCGAGGGTAACATGGTATTGCGCCTTCGATCCACCCTAGATAAAGGAAAACAACAGCATGTCTTATTAATTAAACAATTGGTTTTGTTACATTTTGATTATTGTATGTAAGGTTATGATAAACAGTATTTTTGTCAAAATGCGTAGAACAGGTAATTTGAACCTTTTTTTAATCTGCAGTCTAAACAAAGATAAAGACGACAAATTATGCGTATTTTACGATTGCGTCATTTTAAATTACGGTTATAAAAACTGGAAGATAAACAAAGATCAAGGGTTGACGGGTAAAAGGGTGAACGCGGATCATCTGGTTCAGCGGTACCGAAGATTGGTAAGTTTTTTTTATGTATTTACAGTAGTTGGGTGCGGGGTTTCATTCTGTCGTGCGAGAAACGTTATACAGATTACTGTACTCGTGGCCCCGGACCGCACACATCGCGTTAAAACTGTGAAATGCATCGATCTCAGTGTCAATTACACATACTATTTTTAACTTGTTTAAAACAGTTTCTAAATCGGAGCCAATACTATGGCGCAAGAAATACATTTACATTGTTTAGTCTTCGTGTTCGGCGAAACTCTTGTTGATGAATTGTTACGGAAGCATACTTAATTAGCTCAAATCTTACTAACGCCAATGTAAGTTTCTTATCACATTAGGATAAAACAATGCTATAGGGTGGCGCAAAAATAACCTTATAAAAAGTACCTTATTACCTGTGTTATAAGATACTTTTTATAAGGTTATTTAGGCGCCACCCTATATAAGGTAATACACAAATATTAAAAATACTTTTAAGTTTATTTTTTATATTATCAAAATTAAACTGCTGGTCACCATCCGATGTTAGAAAACGTGGGATAGATATCATAAACTATTGTTTTATTTCATTATTTTTATTATAGTGGCAGATCCAATTTGGACGTACAAACACGTAATAAATTCACCTACCACCAACGCTATTTGAATTATACATACGGGTACATAGTTTAATTAAGTATAAACACAGAATGAAATAACCGTATGTAAGAGAAAACATTAGGTTTATGCATTTTGTTTTTTTCTACGAAGCGACAAGACAAGCGGGACAATCACCTGATGGTAGGTGAACCGCCTACCCATAATAACGTGGCTCTAGATAGAATAGTATGCACCGCACCATATTATGTCTCCTTTAACCCTTTAATTTCACTAAGTTCAGCGTTTCTTCAAACCGGAACACAGTAATATTTGCACAATACTGTTCGGCAGTAGAAACAGGCACTGCGATAAAGTGAGTATAGTTATTACATGTAGTTTCAAACTAAAATTTTTAATTGTTTAAAGCAAAATTTATTATTATCGTACCATAGTAAATCACTTAATAGGTTAGCCGTGAAATGTAAAACAAATTGAAAATGGCTGAGCGAAACGCTCTTTTTACATCCAGAACTGAATTAAAACTTTCAAACAAACGTCAGTTACGCTAAATCAAAAAATGCTCATAAACGGAACACCTATAGCTGAGAATAAACAGTGTATCAAGGTTGTCGTTCTTAAAAATCATACTCTCGTATTTTTGTTCATTAAAGCAAGCTCGTATTTGAGTTCCTCCGTGGTATTCTTGAAATACCTATTGCATTTATAAAGATCAAACGGTTCGAACAAACGGGCATATGTGTAAACAGATCATACGCGCCTGCAAGCGGCGCAGGCGCAGCCGCCGAGGCGCGTACGGAAAGTAACACGCCATTATCTCTGCGTAAACTGAACACACATCACCCCGCTCCCGTCTACGCTCACTTTTATATTTAAGCAACTTCAAAAAACGCGGAGGTTATCAATCTAACTCGTGCGTACTTTTTATGAGTACGCGTCATACGATCGTCTTCATTCCTATAAGCAGACGTGTAGGCACGCGCTATACCTGCTCGATTGTGTTTTAAATTGATACATACTCCCTTGTATGTCCATAACATAATGATTTAATTTTTTAAGATGTCAATAATTGTTTTCCGAAATCGCAAGTCATAAAAAATTTAAATATAAATCCGGATAGATTATTAAAATGTCCATATTTTGTTTTGAACAGGTAAAAATTTTCAAATAGAAAACTAACCTTAACCTTTACGTTATTTTATTATAAGATCCAATTTCCATGTCCAAATTTACAATCTGAAGGTTGATACGCCGTTATGCAGACAGGGACTCTCAATATATATTGATTGAATATATATCAACACAAACAAATAATTTTATTGCGCTGTATAATTACTGCACAATTGTTCGCTGCTAAATCTTACATAATAATCAAATTTCGTTACTACGATGTTCAATCTACTGTAATAACAAACCTCGTAAACAATGTGTAATGATAAAATAAAAAGGTGACCTGTGTGCTGAATACATTACTTTATATTTCACTACATCTTTACGTATATATATATATTCAATTTCATATTTGTAACCCTTCATCAAATAAAACAAGTTTTGTTGTAGAGGGTAATACGTACGCAATAAAAATGAAAAAAAATTACTTAACAAGCAAATTATTATGGAATTCTATTGAAACAAGTCTCGTTTGGTTTTCTTAATGAGTTTAGAAATTTTCATTCCGCTTTCTTTTAACGTAATTTGGGATTGTTTATGAAAATAATCAAAGCGTTAATTTTGAAACAAACGGTTCTGTGACTACACTTTATAAATGGACAGAGCGAATGGAAGAGGCCCTGCAAGCGCAACCATTGCACATGTTACCACAGCTTTTATGACCGTCGTAAGGTAGTGTTTCTGCTTCTAAGAAATAGTCCGAAACACACTCGGACTGCAATAAATCGTCGATTATCCGGTTCCGAGCCCGCTCACTACTAACGTTTGTTAGAGATGTCTATGTAAGTTTGAACATGCCTTGTTTTGTTAAAATAAAAAAAATCCTATCATTTGTTATATAAGTAAAAGAAAATAAAACAGGTTCAACGAAAATTAACGGATATTAATTATTCTTTTATATTTTGAAATTTTTTTAGAGCGGACTTTGAAACATGTAAAGACTTGTTGTCGAAAAATATTTATTGTAAATCGCAGTTTCTATAAAAAATATCAGGTGTAAAATTAACTTTTTTTATGTTATATGATCTAAGGGGGTAGAGGATGGATGCAGAAGGCGAGGCATCGACAGGAGTGGAGGGCTATGTCCGAAAACGGAGCCTGTGAAGCTGAAATAGATATATAGATAGATAGATAATGTCTACGATTCAATTTATTGTAAAACAATTGTTTGTTGTTTAGTTTACAATGTTTTATTCCATAATTAATGTTTTTTTATATTATAAACTAATATAGAACAGGTTCAAAAGTGTATTTTCTGTTTATTAATATTTGTTTGTTTGTTTAGTTTAGTCGTGGTTGATCTTTATTTTCAATCGTATCCCTTTTTCGGATGTTCTTCGCTATTTAATCATAGTTGCATCATTTCGTTGCAATGTTCACAGGAAATCATAAACGTTAAGAGGTTAACGTGCATCGTGCTGTTACAGACGAGCACCATGCATACAAATAGACCTAGAATATATATCTGTTCCTCATCCCCTTAGCCGAGCGCATGACGAATCGATATCGAACCGTCGCAACGAAAGGGAAATGATGACGTCAGTATGTCGCGTTATATGTACGTCTATCTTACGCCACTTACAATATCACGAGTTTCTAAGGCAACAAACAGATCCACACAGATTTGGCTGTGTTGTGTGTGTTCCCTTGCATTGAATAAAAAAATTATGATCATATATATATATATACAAGGTTCACGAGGTAGATCGGAACTAATTGAGCATATGAATATAAGTTGAACATCAGAAATGTCTTGGAAACTGTTCACCATCCACTACGAAAAACGTTCCATATACGACAACCAGTGGCGGTTTGCTTCGTGACAAAAAATTATTACATTCTTCTATTGAAATTGGCTTAATATTTAAAGACACTAAGTTTCGATGTATTTATAATTGACGTATGGAAATATGATAAAAATGAGGAAATATGATGAAATATAATAAAAAAAAATTCTCCATTACAAAGCTGTCTGTTAGTTATCCTCATGTTTCCCCAATAATAACCAAATAGGAACAAACTATCATAAAACAGAAAGCAATTAACAAACAAACGGAAATAAACAAAATTTTAACAGGTTGGCATTGGAATAAAATAAAGCTGTGTATAAATTTTTAAAATATCTCGGCCAAGTTAAGAAAGCGACAAAGACGACAAATTTGCCACGAAACTTTCCAGAAATTTTTATCTGCGGAAAAATTTATTCACTGTTACGATTCTAACAAGACGGAACCTGAAAAATATGTACCAGATAAAATAAAATAAGTTGTAAAACATAACATAGATAATTCTGTACCGATTTTTTTTTTATTTTACTTGGTAAACGAACCACTATACAAATTTATTTGCGAGTTGATTAATATATAGGCAGCGTAAGCTGTGTTTTAAAAATCAAATAATAATAATAATCATTAATTATCATCATATCAACCATGTTACCATACATATGTTAAAGAGAGAATGGAAAATTAGGAAGACATAAAATAATTAAAACAAAACGAGCGTCCGGTCCCATACAACAGAGGTTTTAATTATAAAACTTAGAAAACCTGTTTCTTTCTTCTCTCTCGTGCGGATACAAATTTTCTACCAATATTCACTACATTTACCAGGAGAACATAGTCATAAAGTAAACTGAAGAATTTCTTATTCATAATTCTAACAGATGAGGAAAGAGAGGGGAGTATTTCACCAATCGCGATATTGAAAACCACTTACTGGCTTGCAAAAGTAGTACAACAAATGCATATACTACCTGAAAAAGAGGGAGATATAGGACCTTTTCTCAGTCGATGCGAAATATCTGTATTTAATTGGCTACTGAAACCACCAATAGCTAATGCTGAACTCTGAAACTGAGCTCATGAACAAGTAAGATAATACAGATACATCTAGGAGGCTACATCAAGGACAACTGATTGCGAACATGTGTGAGTCAATCAATATTGTTTTTCTGTATCTCTTTAACATACATGTTCTCCTAGTAAAGTAACCCCTGTTTTGCGCCGAACGGACGTCAATATCACAATCTACCACGAGAATATAAGCTTCGCGGAAGCTTAGTTACTAAAATTAGAAAGAGATGACAGTATTTCACCATACGCGAAATAGAAAATATACTTTATTCGCGTGCAAGAATAGCACGGTATATTTATATTTTACAAAAAAATAAAAGAGACCGTGGTATGTTTCGAAGTTAATTTGGATCGACTCTATTTTCATTAACTCCTGAAACTACTCAAACTGAAAACAGCAACCCACATAAGACACAACCAGGAAAGGGATGACAACTGTGTGTGTGTGTGAGTAATAAGTTTTTTTATTCGCCACCTCCTCACGCTTATGTTCTCCTAGCAAAAAAGCTACTTTTGCGCCGTACCACAAAATTTCTTAAAAAATTCACCAGATGTATTAGGAGAACATACGTATTTCATCAGTTGCAAAATTGTAAAACCATATTGATTGCATGCAAGAAAAGCACAGTAAATTTATATTTTACTTGAAAAGGAGGGAGAGCACGGAATTTGTCATAGTTTATTTGCAACATCTGTTTTAATCCTGATATTTCGTATTTAAAGGCTCGTATCTAGATACACGTGGAAAGATGTATCTGCACACATACATCTTTCCATGTCGTGTTTCAGGTGTACTATGAATGAGATGATCATAGCGTTCGTATTTTAGCTTCGAATTGTTCGCATGTGTGAATTAATCAATATATTAATCCTCTTAACTTTTATGGTTTCCCAGTAAAATAACGTCACTCGCGGTGCACGGAGAAAAAATTGTCACCCGAAGTTCGCCAACACTACGAGGAGAACATAAACAATCATAGATAATGGAAAGCACACGAAATATACGTTTTACGTGAAAAGAAAGGAGAGCACTGAATTTTCATAGTTTATCTGCGATTTCACTTTCGATTTTCTCCTGAATTTACACGCATTTAAGGCTGTGTGCAGATACATCTTTACTGGTCGTCTTTCAGGTGTACAATGAACGAGATGATCGTAGCATTCGTAGTTCGGCTTCGAATTGTTTGCATGTGTGAGTTAATAGTTAACCCTCTCGACTTTTATGATTTCCCAGTACGATAACGTCACTCGCGGTGCACGGAGAACAAATTTTCATCCGAACTTCGCCAACACTACGAGGAGAACATAAACAATCATAGATAATGGAAAGCACACGAAATATACGTTTTACATGAAAAGCAAGGAGAGCACTGAATTTTCATAGTTTATCTGCGATTTCACTTTCGATTTTCTCCTGAATTTACACGCATTTAAGGCTGTGTGCAGATACATCTTTACTGGTCGTCTTTCAGGTGTACAATGAACGAGATGATCGTAGCATTCGTAGTTCGGCTTCGAATTGTTTGCATGTGTGAGTTAATAGTTAACCCTCTCGACTTTTATGATTTCCCAGTACGATAACGTCACTCGCGGTGCACGGAGAACAAATTGTCACCCGAACTTCGCCAACACTACGAGGAGAACATAAACAATCATAGATAATGGAAAGCACACGAAATATACGTTTTACGTGAAAAGCAAGGAAAGCACTGAATTTTCATAGTTTATCTGCGATTTCACTTTCGATTTTCTCCTGAATTTACACGTGTTTAAGGCTGTGTGCAGATACATCTTTTCTTGTCGTATTTCAAGTGTACAATGAACGAGATGATCGTAGCATTCGTAGTTCGGCTTCGAATTGTTTGCATGTGTGAGTTAATAGTTAACCCTCTCGGCTTTTATGATTTCCCAGTAAAATATCCTCACTCGCGGTGCACGGAGAACAAATTGTCACCCGAACTTCGCCAACACTACGAGGAGAACATAAACAATCATAGATAATGGAAAGCACACGAGATATACGTTTTACGTGAAAAGGAAGGAGAGCACTGAATTTTCATAGTTTATCTGCGATTTCTCTTTTGATTGGCTCCTGAAATTACACGCCTTTAAGGCTGTGTGCAGATACTTTTTTCCTTGTCGTATTTCAGGTGTGTAACGAAAGAGATGAGCGTAGCATTCGTAGTTCGGCTTCGAATTGTTTGCATGTGTGAGTTAATAGTTAACCCTCTCGACTTTTATGATTTCCCAGTACGATAACGTCACTCGCGGTGCACGGAGAACAAATTTTCATCCGAAATTCGCCAACACTACGAGGAGAACATAAACAATCATAGATAATGGAAAACACACGAAATATACGTTTTACGTGAAAAGAAAGGAGAGCACTGAATTTTCATAGTTTATCTGCGATTTCTGTTTTGATTGGCTCCTGAATTTACACGCATTTAAGGCTGTGTGCAGATACATTTTTACTGGTCGTCTTTCAGGTGTACAATGAACGAGATGATCGTAGCATTCGTAGTTCGGCTTCGAATTGTTTGCATGTGTGAGTTAATAGTTAACCCTCTCGACTTTTATGATTTCCCAGTACGATAACGTCACTCGCGGTGCACGGAGAACAAATTTTCATCCGAAATTCGCCAACACTACGAGGAGAACATAAACAATCATAGATAATGGAAAGCACACGAGATATACGTTTTACGTGAAAAGGAAGGAGAGCACTGAATTTTCATAGTTTATCTGCGATTTCTCTTTTGATTGGCTCCTGAATTTACACGCCTTTAAGGCTGTGTGCAGATACTTTTTTCCTTGTCGTATTTCAGGTGTGTAACGAAAGAGATGAGCGTAGCATTCGTAGTTCGGCTTCGAATTGTTTGCATGTGTGAGTTAATAGTTAACCCTCTCGACTTTTATGATTTCCCAGTACGATAACGTCACTCGCGGTGCACGGAGAACAAATTTTCATCCGAAATTCGCCAACACTACGAGGAGAACATAAACAATCATAGATAATGGAAAGCACACGAGATATACGTTTTACGTGAAAAGGAAGGAGAGCACTGAATTTTCATAGTTTATCTGCGATTTCTCTTTTGATTGGCTCCTGAATTTACACGCCTTTAAGGCTGTGTGCAGATACTTTTTTCCTTGTCGTATTTCAGGTGTGTAACGAAAGAGATGAGCGTAGCATTCGTAGTTCGGCTTCGAATTGTTTGCATGTGTGAGTTAATAGTTAACCCTCTCGACTTTTATGATTTCCCAGTACGATAACGTCACTCGCGGTGCACGGAGAACAAATTTTCATCCGAAATTCGCCAACACTACGAGGAGAACATAAACAATCATAGATAATGGAAAGCACACGAAATATACGTTTTACGTGAAAAGAAAGGAGAGCACTGAATTTTCATAGTTTATCTGCGATTTCTGTTTTGATTGGCTCCTGAATTTACACGCATTTAAGGCTGTGTGCAGATACATTTTTACTGGTCGTCTTTCAGGTGTACAATGAACGAGATGATCGTAGCATTCGTAGTTCGGCTTCGAATTGTTTGCATGTGTGAGTTAATAGTTAACCCTCTCGACTTTTATGATTTCCCAGTACGATAACGTCACTCGCGGTGCACGGAGAACAAATTTTCATCCGAAATTCGCCAACACTACGAGGAGAACATAAACAATCATAGATAATGGAAAGCACACGAGATATACGTTTTACGTGAAAAGGAAGGAGAGCACTGAATTTTCATAGTTTATCTGCGATTTCTCTTTTGATTGGCTCCTGAATTTACACGCCTTTAAGGCTGTGTGCAGATACTTTTTTCCTTGTCGTATTTCAGGTGTGTAACGAAAGAGATGAGCGTAGCATTCGTAGTTCGGCTTCGAATTGTTTGCATGTGTGAGTTAATAGTTAACCCTCTCGACTTTTATGATTTCCCAGTACGATAACGTCACTCGCGGTGCACGGAGAACAAATTTTCATCCGAAATTCGCCAACACTACGAGGAGAACATAAACAATCATAGATAATGGAAAGCACACGAAATATACGTTTTACGTGAAAAGAAAGGAGAGCACTGAATTTTCATAGTTTATCTGCGATTTCTGTTTTGATTGGCTCCTGAATTTACACGCATTTAAGGCTGTGTGCAGATACATCTTTACTGGTCGTCTTTCAGGTGTACAATGAACGAGATGATCGTAGCATTCGTAGTTCGGCTTCGAATTGTTTGCATGTGTGAGTTAATAGTTAACCCTCTCGACTTTTATGATTTCCCAGTACGATAACGTCACTCGCGGTGCACGGAGAACAAATTGTCACCCGAACTTCGCCAACACTACGAGGAGAACATAAACAATCATAGATAATGGAAAGCACACGAAATATACGTTTTACATGAAAAGCAAGGAGAGCACTGAATTTTCATAGTTTATCTGCGATTTCACTTTCGATTTTCTCCTGAATTTACACGCATTTAAGGCTGTGTGCAGATACATCTTTACTGGTCGTCTTTCAAGTGTACAATGAACGAGATGATCGTAGCATTCGTAGTTCGGCTTCGAATTGTTTGCATGTGTGAGTTAATAGTTAACCCTCTCGGCTTTTATGATTTCCCAGTAAAATATCCTCACTCGCGGTGCACGGAGAACAAATTGTCACCCGAACTTCGCCAACATTACGAGGAGAACATAAACAATCATAGATAATGGAAAGCACACGAGATATACGTTTTACGTGAAAAGGAAGGAGAACACTGAATTTTCATAGTTTATCTGCGATTTTTCTTTTGATTGGCTCTTGAATTTACACGCATTTAAGGCTGTGTGCAGACACATCTTTACTGGTCGTCTTTCAGGTGTACAATGAACGAGATGATCGTAGCATTCGTAGTTCGGCTTCGAATTGTTTGCATGTGTGAGTTAATAGTTAACCCTCTCGACTTTTATGATTTCCCAGTAAGATAACGTCACTCGCGGTGCACGGAAAAAAAATTGTCATCCGAAATTCGCCAACACTACGAGGAGAACATAAACAATCATAGATAATGGAAAGCACACGAAATATACGTTTTACGTGAAAAGAAAGGAGAGCATTGAATTTTCATAGTTTATCTGCGATTTCTCTTTTGATTGGCTCCTGAAATTACTCGTATTTAAGGCTGTGTGCAGATATATCTTTACTCGTCGTCTTTCAGGTGTACAATGAACGAGATGATCGTAGCATTCGTAGTTTGGCTTCGAATTGTTTGCACGTGTCAGTTAATCAATATGGTAACTTTCTGTACTTTTATGTTTTCCCAATAAAATAAAACCTAGTTTGCATTCAAAGTCGCCAACGCTATCAGGAAAACACGGAGAAAGAAAAGCTACTAACTATTATTACTACTACACAATTCCGACAAAATTGAAAAGTGAGCGATTTGCCTATTTTGTTTAGTTATAATTAATGTACCTTTTACGAAATTGTGAAACTTTACATTAGTGATCATATAACACTTTTAGGTTTTTTTATTACCTTTAATAAACTAACACAAGGTGGGAACCTGTTGGGGAGGTTAACCGTGCCTTGTATTAATTTTTACTCTCATATTTTGGCCGTCGGACTACAATAGTGCTACGGTGGCAACTGATTGACAATATAAGGGTAGCCTGCCAGGCAGGTTCGAATGAAACCCTATCACCAACCAAACTGCACAACTTGCGATATCTGAAGCAAACTTGGCCCTCCTTACTAGTCGTGCTTATAGCTACTGCGTCTTGGTGACAATAGCACACCTATTGCCATCAAGACGCTTTGATTTGAAATAATAAAATAACAATTTGCGTGGAAAATAAAAATATAATAAAATCTGGTGATTAGAAACGATAAAGGTTCGTGTTTTAGATATATTCAGGCACAAAACGTAAAATCTATTATTTGACCTTAACATTCTGTAATATTTAATTATCATAAAAAGCAATTATGACAACGAACTTGAAGTTAAACTTTCATATTGTTATCGATTGGTATTCTATTTAAATTTAAAGGTTTTTGTATCAAATGACTGTAACATAAAGTACAACAAGTATAGTAACAATATTGTTCATGTTAAATGTAAACAAGGCATGTTAAATACTTATGTAGGTATCACTATTCCTTTCCCAAACTCTACTTTCTAAACTGTTTACGTAATATGATAGCTTTATTTAGCTATTTCTGAAAAGTTTCCACCGAGTTATTAATGGGTCATCAATACGGTAGATAGATACAATTTATCTTCCCGTTTTCATCCTTCTTTTTTTTATTCCATGATCAGTTACAATAAAATAAAAAAAATTGTTTTCAGTGAGAAAAAAACTAAACAAGGGTAACAACATATATAGATTTTCTTTCACATCTGATTTGTTATTAAAGATAAATTATCCTGATATCTTTGATGTCATCGAAAACATTAATTAAAGTACAATTTGTTTGACACTTGAGAGCTACCGCTAGCACTTGAGAGAAGTAACGTAAAACAGAATCTATAGTGATGATGATGGTGGGGAGCTTGTCATCGCCACATTCAAGTGGTTGTTTCGAAATAAAGGTTTTATTCTTGATTATTTATTACTTGTGTTAAATTATTGTTTTTTTTGTGACTTTACTGGTGGTAGGTCTCTGTTACCATGTTACCAGAGACCATCTAGGTAGGTAGTATCTCCGTAGCGCCTATTTCTGCCACCAAACAGGAGTGTGCATGCATTATTGTGTTCCGGTTTGAAAGGCTTTGAAGCTAATACAATTAATGGGGTAACGACACTCAATATCTTATGACTCAAATGTCGAGCGTATAAAAAAAAAAAATTCTGAAAAGGGATAACAAAAATTCTTGGAATAATTATACCACATCCTGTTCCATGTACTCTCAATATACTTTCTAACGGTCTTTATTAAGTGCTCACGATAATATAAAGCTCGCGAATTTTTCAAAATAGACGCTTTTATTTTAAAAGCCTATTAAAATAGGTTACAGTCGCAACGTTTTTTCTGAGAAATACCAAAAACATTTCTATTTCCAAATGAAAGAAAAATCTATTAAAATTATTGCTGTTTTTTCAGGGGTTAGCTGAAACAAAAACAGGCGGAACATTTTTTAAAATAGAATATACAAATTATCACGAGTAAAAAATTTTGTATATGTGCGTTCTAATTTGTTAATATAATAAATGCTTATTTAATTGTCGTTGTTAATTAAGTAATCGTAGATCTACCATAAGCCATGCACCCATATAACTGGTAAATAATAAACCGAACTAGCGTAAAAAAAATATACATTTACTTCCAGAGAACTGTTAATGAATAGAGATATAAAATCAGTCAATACAGACGATCATTCATCCTGGTTGGTCTTTCTTCTCCATACCGTCTAGTTAAGTTACGCAACGACTATTTCTGCCGCCGAACCATTTGTGTACAAACATCACTATAATGCTTTGAATGTCGCTGTATCATGTAATGTGATATCTCAATATTATTACAAGGCCCTGACAGCATTGTGGTGCTGAGTAAGCATTTTAACGATCATTTCATTATTATGGGCAAACGTATCGCTGACCAACAGTGGAACGTCATAACCGATTTGTTGCATAGTTGAAAAGAAACATGTTATATGTAAGTAATAAACGCATATTATAATAATTAAAATATTCATTATACAATAATAAAAATTCGCTGGGAACCACTGACATAGACAGCGTAAGACCACACATTGTGGAATAACTCACAAGAGAACTATGTCTAGCATTGGTCGTCCATCTTTGATGTGATGATGATTATGAAACGCATATTGTAGCACCTATTATATTACACTGAATTTGTAGTACGATACTGAGGCTAATTAAGCATCAGCATGTCAGCATTGTTCTGGCCATATTTATCAATGTGGATAAAAAAATTGTGAAAATAACTTTACTAACTTGATGAATAATTATTTTGTTGTTCATTGCCTTTGACTGTGTATGAAACGTTATTTGTTTCAATGTGACTGACGTGGTAATAATATTTATATTCTTTATAATAAGATTAAAAAAACAGCATAAAAATTGTTTATTTTAATTGCGCTTGCAATATTTTTTGTTAATGTTAGATTTTTGGGGTTGCCTTCTTTCAATTGTTTACTTCAAATTAATTACGACTGAAAGCTACGAAATACGTTATTCAGTACATTTCGTCAATAACCGTATAAACTACGATATGTATTTGTAGTCATATATTTAGAACTGTTTTATGTAATTTACGTACGTACCCTGATTAAAGTCTGCTCTACATAAGAATTAGAGAGAACAAGCTTATTAACTCTTTACGGCTTAACCGAAGTAATTATAACTATTACAATGTTTATTATAACAGTTAAACTGTAATATTCACCATTCCTGTTTATCCTTAATAACCGTATAACTTTGTAGATGTTCACCCTCAATTAACTACTTTAACATAATTATGAATTTATCATTTTATATTCAAGAACTTGTACAATTTACGCTATAAATAGTTACCATTTTCAAAATTAAATTACAATATTATACCATATATATAGTATGTGTGTGTGTTAACATAATTATTTTATTTAAAAATTAAAAAATAAACGTAGAAGAAACTTTTTAAATAAATAAATAAAAGAAATAAGAAATGGTAATAAGATCAGCAGCACAGAATGCATTAAAATGTCTAAAAAAAAACTCACCATGTTCGTTAGCGACGGCGTACTGATAATTAGGTATGAGGTCTGATAGATCGTGGCGTGACGGCGGAGACGGCGGCGGGGGCCGATAGGTAGGCTCTACTGTGCTGTACGCCAGCGGCCATTCGCGTTCTCCCATCCCTCCGTACGAACAGTATTCGCCTCCATATGTCAACTGTTGACCACCAGAACTAGAGTGTGAATATGCACACGACCCATAATCTATAGTCGTTGAGCCTCCTGCGCTTGTTCCACTTCCGCTCGCCAATTCATAGCTCGTTGGCTGAGATGGAGGTAGAGCAGCTACTCCACCACCGCAGAGATAACTCCCGCTCCCAAACTGCGGCTTCAAAGCCTGGCACTTACGACGAAATCCACGAGGACGTCGCCTGAAAGAGCCTTCCTCGAACATAAATTCTGTTGATGGGTCAATTGTCCAATAATGTCCTTTTCCTGGTCTTCCTAAGCCTTTGGGTAGTTTTACGAAGCATTCATTTAGACTGAGATTGTGCCTCACCGAATTTTTCCAACCTTGATAAGAGCTGCGAAAAAATGGAAACTGTTGCTGGAGGAAGGCATAAATCTCGCTAAGAGTTAACCGTTTGTTTGGAGAATGTCTGATGGCCATTACGATTAGGGCGATATAAGAAAAGGGTGGCTTTTCCTGTCGACGCGTGGCTGGCGCGCGGCGCGCGGCCTCTTCCGTGGTTTGATCTTCGGTCTTCATGCGTGCGCGTGCGCGTGCGCATCAGAGCGCGTTTCGGAAAGCAGTGCGGCCGCCCACTGCGCACTTCTCGCCGCCGCCCAGACCGCGCCGCCCCGCGACTTCATGTCTTACCTTCCCTTCCCGCTACACCCCGCTTCACCCCGCGCCTCATCAACTCATCGTTCCCTACTCCCTACGCGTCATCCGCCGCCTCGGCACACCCACGTTTTTCAGCGCTTCTGCTTATTGGCAAATCGTTTGGTATTCTCGAATGATTTTTACGGAAGTCAAAGGTGCGATGATGTGATAACAAAAAGCCATCATAATATCTAAATGCATTCTCGAAATATGATCATAATTATTAAATCGATGGTAACCTTTTAGAGTAACTTTATTTATATTACGTACAAGTATTTTTAAAAAATAACAGTTTTTGTCTAGTAAACGGGAATGCAAAGCCTTCATTGTTATTAACATTGTTACTTAACCTTTATTTACTTACCTTTGTATTTTTTTTTTTTGACAAAGCTGTTGTGGATTACGAATAACTACTTAGTTGTTATATGACCATAGTACATAATATACTTTCTGATGCACTAATATAGGCCTCGAATGTCCCTAATCTATAAAAAGTTTACAAAATTAATAAATGTGATGATATAATGTAAGCTTAGCGACAAAGGAACTTTCTCATATCGTCAGAGCAGCATCACTTCTGCGGTCGTTGCACCCGAGTTCGCAGCCTGTATCATCCACATTCCCATACAAACACTAAAGAACGGAAAACCCGCTTAGACAATAATATTTATACGTCGCAAGGACGCCTGTCGAACGCCCGCTCTTGACCTAGCACAATTAAAGCAAACATTTTACTAAATCTATAAAACAGTTATACGACGTATACCAAATATTTACCATAAAGCGTAAACCAAAAGTTTTGCATTAAACTTGCCGGATTTATTTACTCGACCTCGAGTAAGCTATAACTAGCAAATGAAAATTATCCTTAACTCTGTGGCTTAGAGTATATTTTACATGTTCCGGCAATATGTGCATAGTGATTCATACAACTGAAACAAACTCGTTGGGGAAGTCAACGCCGAAAGTATAACTTTTACAAGTTTATACCTTATCAAGATAGCAAAATTATTAAACAATGTTCAAAAGTAAAAGTCGTAATGTCATTTATTTACAATATTATATTAATTATTAAAAAATCATTATGATAATAATAGAGAATGAATGGATAACAAAAGATAAAATCAACACAGCTCACCTACTTTACAGAAATTCTTATTTAACAATTATAAAACGTAATAAGCTTTCATTCATATCTATAAAATTATTTTCATAAGGAAGAAAAACTTCTAAAAAAGATTGTAACAAATATAGAGTGGAATTACGAATTGTTGTAGTTATGCTATAAAAATTTATATACTCTTAACGAAACACTAAATTGATGTAATATGACCAAGTCACTTAAAGTAGCCGTGTTACCATTTATAACACGAATTAAAAAAATCTAAATGAGTGAATTTAAAAATATTAATATTATGAGAGAGATAAGAGTCTCTCTCTCTCTCTCCGTGGCATTTATTATTCCCATCTGATGGTGGGGTCTGCCTTTCTGGTCTTTCTCTTCCACTTCGCTCTGTCGGACGCGTCCTCTTCGGTAACCTTGCAGAACTTTAGATCTTTTTTGACCACATCTGTCCATCTTGTCTTTGGCCGCCCTCTGGGTCTGGACCCCGTGATGTTCAGATTGGCCATAACATTTCCAACACAGTCATGAGGTCTTCTTTTTATGTGCCCATACCAACGAAGTCTGCTCTCTTGCAGCTTGTCGGCGATGTTGCGTACACCGAGACTGCCGCGAACGTACTCGTTGCGGATTTTGTCGAGTCGAGAGATGAGAGTAATAAGAATAAAAAATGTTTAGTTTAGGTTAAACTTTTATTTCACAAATTAATAGTAGTATTTCAATTCAAAGCAAAAAATGTAAGTCAAATGAAAAAAAAACGTTTAATTCCTACTTCTGTGCATTGACGATATTAGGTGTTAACAGCCTTTTCAGCTTAAAACCTAAGCAATTTTACATATTATTTTTTCAAACCCAGGGCTCTTTAAAAATTGGGAATCATGTAGTATATTACTTATATGAATAAACAACGAATAGATTTTATATAAATATTTACACAAGTTATGTCAATATGTAAATTTAAGTTAAGCAACGCTATAATCTTAAGTTACAATGTAAATGAAATACCATTTCAATGAAAACTTTTTTGTAATGTTATTATAACTAGGTATTATAATTTGTTAAAGTAATTTGTGTTATCATGATATGTATGCTTTGGTTTTCTCATGGATATTTTACATAAATAAATCATACAATCACACAGTGCTATAAATACTAGACTGCGATGAAAAGATCATTGGGTTGCGGATCTTTTTCATAAATAATCGCCTTCGTAGTAAACATGAATAGTATTGCTCATGTAAATTTATGCGAGAGATGTATTTATTTTTTGAATACCTATCGAAATTTTTTATAAATACGTTGTGCTTGTCAGCATATACTTGATCTCGTACGTGTGTTCTATCAAAACTCCGGATGCCTGAAAACTGAAAAAAAGATCATGTTCACAATGAGATATTTGCGTGTGAGTTTTGTCTGCTTTGCTCTTTCTAACCCGTGTTTCTTTAAGGTTGCAAGTCTGAGACAGATACACGGATGCCACGGGACGAATCGTGACGCTCCGCCTACAAAATGGCGTGCAACGCCGTCCGTGCGTGTGCGCCGCCGGAGGTTGTCTGATCTTGAACCCTCCATTCATCACCGTTTACGATTCTGTTACTGATGTTACTTTGAGGTTTTTACCGTTTCCCCTTAGTTTTCAAGAATGTAATTAAACTTTCAGAGTGTTGTTAATTGATATTCAAACATTATAAAGAAACGACTGCACATTGTTAGTATTCACACGTTTTCCAAGTTCATATTACATTATGACTCCGTTCACACAATATAATTTTATGATCATCAGACTATCGGATTAGAAAATTATTAAAAAAAAAATAAGTCAATTTAGCAGTCACTGTGATGTCCTCGTACATTTTTTATTTTTGTTCTTGGTGCCAAGAGAAATCTAAAGTATTTCTCACAAGTACAAACACTGAATCATCATTTGTTCGTGCTTTTAAAAGTTTATTTTCTATATAACGTTTTGACTAGTATACCTTAAACTAGATGCCAGTGAAATTCCTGTTAAAATAGACAGATTTAACCGTTACGAAGATTACCCGGAAGCAAGCAAACCAATAATTTTTAATATTGCTTTCTTAAAGTATCGCGTAAACTTTTGATATTACAAAAAGTTAGTTAGTTCAAGTTTATTTATTTCTATGTAAACTAATTAGTTAATGAAAACAATCGATTAGAAAATATTATTGAGTTATCCTATAACCTTCTAACTTAGAAAAATATTATTCTATAATTCAATTGATCCCGTATTCTATGTGTGTATTATTTACTTACAAAGCAGGTGTATAGCGAGAACTTGATATTAAATCAGTATATTTAAACATCCTGATTAAAATGTAAGCTAAGTACAATATTATTTGAAGGCCTGACACGATAAAAATAAGTTTATCTTCGCATATTCTGATATAGGACGCCAAAGCGACAAGCCGCCCACGCCCTTTAACAATGTCCGAGTGTTTAATAACAAACAGTCACAAACAACTTGATACGAAGAAATTTACAAGTAATTTAATAACATACTTATTAGCGCAATATTTGATACATCAAATATTGCGCTAATAAGTAATTTTAATTGATACATCAAATATAGCGCTAATTACAATTAACAGTCAATTAAAAATGTTCTTTTGGTATTACTCCGGTAACAAAAGATGTACTAATACTTAATAAAAAAAGTAACAAAAATATAATTAGAAATAACTCAAATTTTACAGAATTTAAAGACATAAAATTGAGCTTTTTTAATATCTTATTCAACTAAGCATTGAAATATTTTTTTTCATTTCTTTAGTACTAACCTTCCGGTCGCTAGTAAAATATTTTACAGGATCATATTTTAAATAATTTTAAAAATATATACATTAATAATAAAAAACTCGGTTTCGGCCTAGTCAGTCAACAGTAGTAATTTAAACACAAGGTTGAAGATAACTAGGCAAGTAATAACATTTTTTTTAAACGGTACGTTTTACATTGCAAACTTCAAATGTTTTTTACTTCACTTCTGTGATAGTAAAGAAAAGAAACAAAAATAACTTCTTTTAACCTTCCCTTCCTGTCGGGAAATACAAATTTTGCATAGATAGAGGTAGTACTACCGCTGAATGAGCATTTCGCTTATGTTGTCTTTGTATCTCTTCAAAAAACATAATCTATCATAATACCTATCTATAACCAACATACCCACAACCATGCTGAAAAGTAATGTTTTTTCTTCACACTACTATTTGGCGGTAAAAATAGGAGCAGCTGTGGTAGCACCTACCTAGACGGTTCCCGGCAACAGAAACGTAGTTACAAGATTATGTTACCTTACTATAATTACCATAATAAAAATATAACAAAAAATTCATTTATATAATAAATAAATATAGTTTATTCACCACCCTATCAGGGCATTGCTTGCAAATCACAACTGTGCCGGCATGTGCCGACCGGGAACTGAGAAATATCGCAAATCACATTTTATGACGGTATGGCCATGTGCATAGTGTCCGTCAACAGGTAACAGGCGCACAGATTTGGGGCTTTGAAATTACTAATATTTAAAGTTGAGCTTCTAAGGCATATGGGGCGATATCTTTAATTCTGTTCTTTTATATAAATTAAATTTAGATTTAACGTTTTCAGCGAAAATAATTTACATGTTTATGTTTGACCGACATTATTTCTCCAAAATATCTAAATCGAACAATCACCTAATTAGAATATTTGTTATTCGATATTTCATTTCAAAAATAAATTATATGTAATACGTTCAAGCTGTGGTATCCCACATTGTATTGTTTCATCCATCGTGGTAGCATCGCGTATGCCCACATTTACTTCGCATAGCTTTGTGAACGATACGTACCTGCGTTTAAAATAAGAAACAGACTTCAGGAAGCCGCAACTAGATTTATTTCACCCATTTCATTTACAGTTTGCGCCTCATTTTGTAAACATTTCATCGGGGAATATTAAAGTATTAAAACCATGACAAGTCTCAATAGAACCTGACATACAATACAGTAAAACTTTTAGACATCGTCTTTACGGTTTAACACTAGTCCCAGCAGCGTGTAAATTTGTACAAGATATGTTTTTAAATTAATAAAATTTCCAAGAATAATTTAAGTTTTATTCCGAACAAATAAAAATTTTAATATGGATAAAATTAAATTTAGATTAGAACTGGAAACAAACAAATGTCTCCAAACACTTTCAGAGGTAAGATAATTTACAATATTTTCCAACGTACAGAAGGAATAAGTATGAACGACGTAAAAGTTTTTAATTTTTAAGCAAAACTGAAAGCTTTTTAAATATCACATTATAGTTTAAATCTTGACTTCTCAAAATTTACTCCTGTGAAAAATTAAAGTAAAAATCCCTGCTCTAAGTGTAAAAATAAAAGAAAAGATTAATATTGTTTCAGTAAAATTTTATTTAATCGTGAAAAAATAATTACACTACAAAGGCATGAATATAATGTTATTATAAAGGTAGCTTTAGTTTATATCCAATTATTTATACATATCGAAGTATAATTTCGCTTAAAAATTATCTCTATTGACGTCACGTTACATCGTATAATATAATAAGAATAATCGTAGAGATCGGAAACAAGACACAGCTCACATAATACAATGTAATACTAAGAGTGGTCGTTACTTTTATCACTGCGTTCACAGGTACAAAAGAATAAACAGGATCCCATTATCAGAGTATGTAAACATCGACACTGCTGACGGCGACTTTAAAGTAATCAGGGCTATTTAAACCTTACTAATGCTTTTGTTCTATGCCGCACAATGAGCTAGTCAAACTTAATTGAGACATTATACTGTAATGTTCATTTGTATGTACGATGAGAAGCTTGAAGATTGAAGTTAGTTTTATATAATAAAAGCTCTTTTAATACTACGGACAAGAGGGTTAAAAAAATATTTTTTTTATGATTTTACAAATTCATGCTACTAATAATCACAACCGTTTATTTAGGGTTTTGTTGTCAACAAAGAACCCTTATAGTCCCGCCGTACCGTCTGCCTGACCGTCCGTTTCTCCGTCCATTGCTTAACTCAGAAATTCAAAGATATTTTTAGTACTAGGAGTTGTTCGTCGTTTACACCACAGTGTAGAGTAGAGTTTCCACGGACAGATCGTTCAAAATATTACGGCTGTATAAAAACCATATATGGCCTCAAAACTTCTTTTGTAAATTATCATCACATGTGCTTGGCTGTAATTTACAATGTAATGAATAGTGAATGTACTGTTATACTGACGCGTTTTCCTAGATATTTACAATTTGATAGAGTACGTTAAATATCGACAGGAGTAAAGCTGCTTTATGTATTTTAAAAATCTACATGAATAATTCTGCACTCAAGTAAAATTTATTATAACAACATGAATCATTTCTTGTTTAACTCTGAAGATGTATTGGAATATTCGCACATTTCTCAAGGTTGGTCCTAATGCAAAAAAAAAAAAAAATCATAAAACTAATATTCATATTGAATGAAATATTATCACCGCACTGACCACGAAAAAATTTATTGCGCATAAGTTTATCAACGAGATCGGTATTGTAAAAATGATATATTCTTCCTTTAAAAAAATTCTTAATTATACATTCTTACATTAGGTGTATGAGTGTTAACATCAGCCACAGTATTATATAGGTATAGCATAAGAATATATATTTAACATATTCAAAGAGCGCAGCCAGCTTAATTTAATATTGTAATGTATCATGTGCTCGAAATTGTTTTCAAACTATTTACAGAAACTGTGGGGTACTGTAGGTCATTTTTGGATGTAACTGCTGTATCATATAGGTAACTATTTAACCCTCGGACGGCGCGTGTAAACAAAATGTAAATCATGCTTGGCGCATCGGGCCCACATGTGCGTTGGTCGAGGTTAAAAAACTTACTAGTTGGTCTTGGTATGTATGATTTTAACAAAAAACAGGGAGTTTTACAACATGCCAGACGATAAGGAACTACGGCTATGGGTGCGAAATGCAGGAACAAAAAAATATATATTCAGTATCCAACAGGTTTTTTTTCACTTCTTATTATAAAACTTCCTTGCCATATTGATTACTGTAAAAAAAGGCATGCAATAAAAAGTATTATTCAGTGTTTAAATATATTATTTTCCAATGCACTACATAATCCTACATGTGATAAACGCCTAACAAATTAAGTAACCTCTCAAACATAAAAATACTATTACTTGAATCCAGATAAACAAAAACAGAGAGGTCTCGTTGAAGAAAATAATACTATTAATAGATTTGCAGTAAGTATTTATAGTAATCTACTTTATTTAAGTTAAACAAGCTAGAGAGAATGAAGTTTTAACTCTAATTTCCAAGTTTAAGATAGAACTGGTAGTATGTCTCTGCTGCCGGAGATCACCGCACCATCGCAGCGCCTATTTCTGCCACCAAACAATATTGTGCAAACATTACTGTGACCCGACTTAAAAGGCGTTTTAGCTAGAGAAATTACTGGGCTAACGAGACTTTACATCTTATGTTTCAAAGCGACGAGAACAATGTGGTGCAGTGTATATCATCCTAACTAGCGCGACGTTGTTATCCGCAGGCGTATAACTTAGCATCAGGTGAACGACCGCTAGGTTCGTCGCGTTGTAGAATAAAAATAAAGGTTTTGTAAAAAATTTTAGAGGTACTGAATCCACAATGATTTTTAGCCAGTCTTCAGTTTGAAGAGGCCGTCTAACGACGATGATGATAAATCCACAAGTAGAAACCTTTTATTAATTTATGTTGAGAACCTGTAATTTTTTTACATTATTTATTTATATAAGGATGTATTTGCTTAAGACCGTACGTGTAGAAACCATGAAGCGACCATTTTAGCCATCCATGGAATAAGTATGCAAACAATGCTGTGATCCGATTGAAGAGTTATAAATAATGTAAATATTATAGTAACTCGACTTAATAATACTGGTTGTGTATACATCCTATATCACAACCTCTATGAATAAGCGATATTATTTACTACTATTAATGTCGATAACTCTATTGTTTTAAATTTTGTTTACAAAGTTTCATCATTCATTCATTGAAAGTGTTTTTTTTATAAGCAAAGCTAGCAAGCAGCAGCAACTAAAATATAAATACTTGGATTCTCGTTCATTTGGAGTACTAGGATAGCATGTCAGACGTAAGTACGAACCGCTCACAACCACCTAACACCTCCACCTCTTTCCACCAGGGGGGTGAGCGATGACGTATGATAAATATGGAGGTTTTGTGCGAAAGAGATAAAAACATACACTTGAGCTAACGAGTGAAAATTGCGGCTGCATACTGAATACGAATTTCTTTCGTGTGTGTGTGTGCAGGCAACAGTGAACGTAAATATAGTATACTAGCTGATCGCCGCCGGCTATGCTGGCCGTAATATAAAAATAGGCTTGTAACTGTCTGAATTATTCTTTAAGAGCAACCGCAACCGTAAATGACTCTCTATAGCAATCGTAACTATAGCAACCAAATAAATGCTACGAAATAAAAAGGTTTATAAAAGTTACTTAGAAATAAAATAATGAAGAATCTATGAAATACAAGAAATAAATAGCCGATAACCACCTACGAATCATCCCGCGTCGAATGGTCATGTTTACATGTAGATATGTTCACTAGTTTTCACGTGATTGGCGAACAAAGGAAACTCTTTCTGTTATATATGTATTGATAGAAGAATTTAGATACAGATTTTTATCTGCATCACCACCTATGGACGTCCATCATTGGAGATAATACTGTCTCTTGGATTTCACAAGACCGATCTAAAGCTTTTTGTGACTTGTGACTCCAAAACATAACTTTATTAAAATATATCAATAGCTTAGTGTCGTTATTAAATTATGCCCATTTTTAAACTTAATAAATGTTATAAACTCTCCTACTTATTGTAAACTAGTTGATAGTCTGTAAATTTTATTATGCCAGTTTATGTCCTAAATAAAAGTAAATATTTGTTACACCAACTACAGTAATGAAATGTATACAGCGCCATCTGATGACAGCGAAATACATCATTACATTTAAGGGTTGAAGATATCAATGTATTCTGAATTAAAAAATTTACTGTATAATACATATTTAATATATAATCAATTATTATAACTTTAACGTCTAATATCGATCATCATCGTTATCACTAGCTGATAGATGTCCACGCATAGGACTCCCAAAGCAGATCAGCCCTGTGCTGATCCTATTAACTAGTTTTCTAAAACTTCACCAGATCGTATGTTGATGACAATTTTAAATGTTTTCCTTTTACCGGTGCAAGTATCATGTAATCACAAAATAATAGTCAAAAACAATTTTTTTCAAATTTTAAAATGGATTTTTAAATTATTTATAAATAATATATATATAGAAACATTACATCAATCACATCATCGTCCTTATCATCTCTAGGATATAGATAAATAAATTTTTAAAATATTCATGAAAAAGAATTATCATTCCTATAATTTCATTGTAATGGTTTTTTCTTCTTATCGTGCCCTTCCTTGTTTTAAAGTTGCCTGTGAGGTGGGAAATATTTGGCACAGTAGTCTGAATTTATTTTTGAAGAATTGTAATTTTTTTAATAATTACATACTACACCGGCTGCAGTATAAGTTTTCTATTTCATCGTAAAGACAAGTTACGAAAGTCGGACTAAGACAAAAGGGAGGTCTATTCGTCAGGATGCAACCGTCAGCTGGTTCCCTTTATTTTGTCTGGCACGCCATACGCGGCACTAACAAAATATACAAGAAACCAAAATGTAACCGCCGCTGCGTCCGCACGCACCGGGCGACGATGTTTTGACGACTCGTCATTGCATCTAAATACTGCTCGTTCTAAATTCCATTCATCGGTTATATATACGACCAGTTACAGTTACTAGAAAACACCAAAATTGTTTCACTATACGAGATAAATATCACATTAAAAACTGGTTGAACCTAACACACCTAACAGTAAACAAATTAATTTCGATGTAGTATAAAACTATACGTACTTATTCTATCTACGGTGTTTGTTTGCCCGCTAGTGTGACGCTAGAATAATATACACTACGCCACATTGATATTATAACACAAATTATTTAATAACATTTGTTTTATTAGATTTGCGGATACAAATAATGTTTCGAATATGGTTTGTGGAAAGAAAACACTTTTCAAGGTGAAACACATATCAATTTATTTTTAAAAATACTCTAAATTAATATTTGTGTACGTTAAGCATAAATGGAAATTTTATTCTATGAAGAGACGAGAGAGACGTTCTCCCCATGGTAAGTGTATACGGCCGCATTTAACAACGTAGCGATAGTTACACGATAGAGTGGTGTACACTGCACCACATTGCGCTGGATAAGATATTAAGTTTCGTTACCCCAGTTATTTCGTTTGTGAGATCGTATGAATATACACTATTATAAAGGATATTTATAAAAAATAACATTTGATAATATGTTACACCCAACAACGTACTATACCGTAACCTTGACACTATCCTTCAGAGACGAGACTCCGAGTCTCAATAATGCGGACAGCAGACAACATATTTTTTATTAATAAAATTAAAAATAATATTATGAAAATTAAATTAAAATTTTTAAGATAACTACGAGGAAGTTTTTCGCGGGTAAAACTCTACACATTACCACGACTTTGCCTCAGAAAGCAGGGCATCTTCACGAACATTTCCTTCTTATCAACAACAGGAACATCACAGGAGAATAAGTTAATTAAAGGGAGATACATACAACCAAAAGTTATACTAACGCCAGTTAACTTACTCAGACAACTTATTTTTGTCATAAAAACACATTTAAATATGGTTTAACTGACTGAATCACTTTAATCTTAAAATGCTAGAAGTAATGGTTTTAAAAAGCTAGTACAGTAATTGGTTCTTAAAGAAGATTATCTGGCAAAACATTTTGGGATGAGTAGGCGTAGGAAGTTGATTGTAAAGAAGTCGGCTCAGCCAGCTCAGCCGCGTAGTACAAAGTTTCACCGTCTTGAATTTGTTGCAAATTGGCTAAATTTAAGAACTCTATTTGGTTTGATTGTTGTATACATTGGGCATATCTATCAGCGTTAAAAGCATTGCCCTCGCCAACATGAGAGCGCATATGAAAGTTTAGGTGACTGCTCTGTTTAAATCTCCTTCCGCAAACATTACATACAAAAGGTTGAATGTTGGTGTGTGTGCGCATGTGCTGCCTCAAGTGCACCGATTGTGAGAAACACTTGCTGCATATCACGCATTTGAACGGTTTCACTTTAGTGTGAGTGCGAAGGTGTTGATCTAAACCCGCTTTCTGTGTGAATGTTTTCGGGCAAAAAGTGCACACGAAAGGACGTATGCCCGTGTGCATGCGCATATGCTGCTGGAGACCCCCTTGTTGTGTGAAACGCTTGGCGCATATCGAGCACTGGTGCGGCTTCATTTTCGCGTGATAAGTACGATTATGTTCATCAAATTCAGTGCTGTTGAGGAAAGTTTGTCCGCATATGCGACATGAGAAGGTCAAGCAGGAAGGTGCGCTTATTTGCGGTGCGATTATCGTAGAGCCGTAAAAGTCTCTATCGAGACGTTTCTCGCACACTTGGCAACGCAACGCTGCTTTTCGTCTTTTCGTATGCTCTTCGCGATAATGTAGAGAATACTCGCAGCAATTGAAAAATATCTGACGACACTGAAGATCTGGCCGTAGCGTTGATGGTAAAGTGCACGTGAATGGCCCTCTGAAATATAATAATAAAATAAGTTATATTCAGAAGTGTCAAGTGAAAACTGCACGACAAGTATATATGGTGACCAATAATTGGAAAGGAGCATTTGTTTTATGCGTAGTCACATTTCCGTCACTCTATGAAACCACAGTTTAAAAATAGCTGTAATATTTAAAATCATACAATTTTTGGGAGCTCTAGATCGTGTATGAAGCCTAATAATTTTGTTATTATTATATCTAACATTTCAAGCAATGACAATACTTGTGATGGTCATGTTTTTGTTTTATTTAGTTCCAATTTTTCTCTAATATTTGTTATTTAAAACTTTACCTTTTTATCGTATCATTGACAATATTTTTATATATATACTGCTAAGCTATCTACATTTTTTTCTAATAATTTTTATATTTCTTATATTTTTTTACATTACGTCTATTTTTATGCTATCTAATTATCTACATGGACATTACATGGAATATTATTGTTGTGAAAAATTATTACATGTTTATAAAAATTGTTTACGATTTTACATAAATTTTATGAAATAATTTATAAATTTACTACTAATTTATTTTTAATTACCTATACCTATACCTGTGTCTATTCTTATTCCTGCTCAAAATCATACCTCAATCTTCTATGTATAGGACACTCCATTAGCAAATGAGGAACCTCTTCCTCCAAGACATTATCACATATTCACGAGGAGTTCTCCCGATGCTTGAAGAGGTTCAAGTATTAGAAGAATCTACCGTAGTCAGTGAATATCTGGGTTAATTGCCAATTTGGCTGAACCTTCCTTATTAATTGATATGTCCCTTCTAAGCTTGGGAAAATAACTTGGTGATAGACGCAGCGCTACCTTCGCTGCATCGGGTACTTCATTTCACAATTGAGGTATCTCGAAGCAAACGTTTAACATATGATACAGGACACTGGTCGTGAGCTGGCTTTCTTCAAGGGTTAAGGGCAGCTGGCTTGACAAGTTCATGAATACGCTCATTGCCTAAAACGGCTGCGTGATTATTGACCCAGAATAAGACACATCTTTGTAACCATGGCAAGAGATTGGAGCGAGATATGATTCTTAACAATATCGAGCGCGGCTTTAAAGTCCCTGTACAAATTATAGCTCGCTTCGGCTTCGGCTCCACCTCAACAACATAGAAGGAATAGACAATTTCAGGGTCAAGATCCCAGGAGATCTTGACTACCCGAGCGATTTGCCTGTATAATCCTTATACCTTTTTTCACTGATTCACTTTTTAATTCAAGAATCTTTAGTATTTTTGTTCCTTGGCCTCCTATCCTTCTTCCTTTGTTCTTTATCTTCTATTTTATTTGTATTGATATATTTGCATTCTTTTTCTGGTACTAAAGCTTTCGTGGCTACTCTTCTCTCCAGCAGCAGGTGATGGTTAACTTAGCAGTCATTTTTTTATGAAGAGACGAGGCAAACGGGACATTTAATTGATGGTAACGTTTGCTTATAACAAAGTAGCGCTAGTAAGAATGACATACACAACAGCACATTGTGCTTGTCGCCTTGGCATGATAATTATATCATGTCAAGGCGATGAGCACGACACATTAGTGTTAGGTCACGTTACTCTAGTAATTTGACTATCTTCATGCCTTTCAAACCAGACCATTATAATATTTACGTAATACTGTTTAGCGGCAGAATTAGGCGCTGTCGTGGTACTTACTTAGACAGTCTCTGACAACAGAGATTTACCACCAGTATAATTAGTATTTATTTTTACAGCTTTATCTGATAAGGGTAAGGTTTTGTGTAACATAAAATATCCATCAACGATGTATGACTTACAAAAATTAAAAAAAAACATTCTCTGACAACATCTTCATTATGGTCTAATGTTTAAATTCATCACCAATTTTGAAGACTGCAGTCTTACATGATATTGAAAAATGATCCGCTATCGTTGTCCGGCGGTAACAAATCTGCAAACGATATCCTGCTTCTGGGAGATAAGCCTATGTAGGATTTCATCTACTAAAACTCGCTCAGTGTTTAGTAAGTGCATTAGGAAGGGCTACGGATATTCGGAAGGCACCGACGTCAATCTGCACTTTGACTTAAAACGTTCTAAGGAAGGGAAAAGGCATTTAGACAAGGCTTACCTTAAATCTGTTCTTACTAAGCTAAATCTAATGCTAAACAAAATGAGTTCTAACAATAGAATAAGAAATACCGCAACATTGTTCCTTAAAAAACACAATATTAACCTCAGATCAACAGGCTGTTTCCCCTGTTTAATTTGGTTACGCCTAAGTATTCCAGCGAGGCGGGACCTTTTCAAAGAGTTCGGATCCAAATCGTTTCCTTCAACCTTCAAGATTACATAGCTCGTGTTACCATTAAAGCTACATTTCGTGAGACCGTCAATTTGAAATGTGGAATTCGTATTGTCGCCTTCGAGTGGAACAAATTTAAAGCCACAAAGATCTTCGATAATCTGTCAATAAAAAAACATTAATCGATTTTTATTTTCCTACTAACTAATCTTGCTACTATTACTAATGCAGGTATTACATTCGGTAACGAATTTAGATCCGTTGTTTTTGTTTTATTTATTTTTTTATTAAACGCTTATGGAACCATTAAATTTTGCCGCCTTCTTCATCGTTTCTAGACAATAATCCATAAAAGTTTTCCTTAGGAATTTGTCTTGCATTATTTGCATTATGTTTCCTTCATTAAACTTAACGTTCATTTTTGTTCGCAGCTGTATTTGTCGAGAGCAAATTTGGGGCATTTTAATAATATGTGTTCGACAGTTTCTTCAGTAGTTTTACCACTTACCACTCATAAGTTAATACTAAATGGTTTATAATTATTATTAACTTTTTTTACAGAACCAATCGTATAATAGATTAATTATTAAATATATATATATACTGGCTGTTCCTGCCCTCTTTTTTTTATGTAACAAAACGATGAGACAAGCAAGACGTTCACTTGATGGTGTGATATCACAACAACGTAGCGCTAGTAAGGATGACATACACAGCATCACACTTGTATTCGTCGCCTTAAGACATAAGATGTTAAGTCTCGTTACGCCAGTAATTACATTAACTACAGCGTCCTTAAAATCAGACCAGTCATGTATGTATCCACGCTCACTGTTTGGCGGGAAAAATAAAAATATAATAAAGACCTACCAACCAATCAAATATAGCAACCGAATCAATAATATTAAATGAAAATGCTTATAAAACTTAATTAGAAATAAAATGATGAAGGATCTATAACTATCCACCCACAAATCTAAATGTATAATGAAAATGGGTTTTGTATGTTCGTCAATCACATCGAAAGCTATTGAACGTACCGACATGGAAGCATGACAATTCGACACGTATTGATTTGAAGATGTTTTTAGGCTATTTTATGAATTTCATAGCTCCTTCATTATTTAATTTGAATTCATTTTTTAAAACTTTTTTCATTTCATATAATTTATGCAGCTGCTATAGTAACAATTGTTGTTAAGTCCTTTGCGGTTTACTTTTATATTACGGCCAGTAAAACGGACGGGAAACGGCTAGTTTTGTACAAAATTATTTAAATATCATATATTTTTCCCAAACTCTTCTCTCTCAACCAAGAAATCCTAATCTTAACAAATACTTATCGTTTTAACTAAAGTGTCATTATTCGACCCCCATGTGGAGTTTGTACTAGTAATCTTAATTTATTGTATTATATGATATCGTCTTCTGTGTAATTTAAGAATACAACAGGCGGAGATAAAAAAACCCCGATAAAGGAAAAGTTGGTTATTGCGTTCTCGTCGTGGAGAGAATCCGAAGTCGCCCACTGTAAAAAAAGAACCTACTTTGCCAACTCATATCGTAGAGTTGGCTCGGGGTTGTCACTCTAAGTAGGCATTTTGGATACGTATTTTTTACGGGTACCATGTCCGTGGCACCAATTCCTTTTATTGTGGCAACCATTGAGTGATAGTGAGGGGAAGTGAGTATCGGTATTTCGTTTCCTCTAAATAAATAAATAAGTGTAAAGCAAGTTCTACATAGACTCTAATATAATAAAAAAAATTACCTGATCATTTTTTTGTAGAGGAGTAAAATTTTGGTCTGCTTCACTACTTGAGGCATCAACGTCGTGTTGTAAGTTCTTGTGGTTTTGTAAAGCAATTGCGTTGTAAAAAGTTTTTTTACAGAACCTGCAAACGTGGGTATCTGATGTACGATCCTCCCTCAGTGATATTTTTGACTGCAATTAAAATTTAACACTGAAGAAAATATCTTATATGTACGTTTAATTTATACTTAAACGACAAGGAGCAGTTTCTCAATTCCACGCCATGAATGAACTGATTTAATAAACCTTTGTTTTTATGGAAGGAATACAATATACAAATTTATGGATAAATACTAAGGTATAGTTTTCGTTGTTTTATAATTTAGCAGTATGCGTCTAGCTTTTTTTTAATTTCTAATTATGGTCGGTCGTATTTGCACAATGTAGTATTTTTTTTATTCAGTATTGGTAAAATAAATACTATCTTTATTTAATATCAAACATAGTTAAGGTCAACCACTAGTATTTAGCACATAAACACAATATCTACGCAAAATTGTGGAACTCCTGTTTACCAATCATCAATTTCCCTTATCTCACAAAATCTCAAAATAACTTTTGTACAATCGCAAAACAAAGTATAAGAAACCCTGTCCACTTTTAGATTTAGCATATAACTTCAAACAAAAATATTGCTAGTTTTAGATAAAACTATTTTTAATTTTAAAAATATACGTAATAGTTGTAACCGCCAGGGATACTCCACCGACATTTTGTCATACTCGGTATGTTGTCATCGCAAAGCTACCTTCCCAATATAGAAAATAAGTAGATGCCTTTGTTTAAATGAAACTACGTCACATTTGTTTTGACCAAGGGAGTTGCTTTTCAGATATTTTTAATTTCTAGTCTCTATTTAAAAGGAACCTACACCAAGAAAACATGTTGACATGTGAAATAACAATGACTGTATCTACGAATTTTGAAAAAGTTATTTACCATTTGTGATACGTCTGTAACACTAGATACAAATTCAAGATACGTTGGGTTTTTATTCTTGCTTAAGTCGATATCTTCTAACATAGCCATAGTAATCACGTTTTTATGAATATGGGAATAAAATCTGAAAAAATAATAACCATGAAATATGTTTATTTATATTAATAACATTGATTTTTGTATTTTGAAATGTACATTTTTAAAAATTAAAATTTTGCAAGTTTTCAAAGCCAACTAGAGTGTACATTGTTTTAGTTTATTATATGAACCTCAATAGAACAGGCAAAGTACTAAAACGTATACAGCCAAGTATTTGCTTTGTTCGCTTATTATATGATACGTTACCAGTAGCCAAGTCATTGGTGGCTTTTTAAAACCAACGGGATTCATTACCTAAATAAATCTTAAAGTGGATGGAAAGAAGCGCTGTATGTGCAACCATTACTAGTCAGACCGTAAATAGGTACTACACGATTTCTATGTTCTTATCATTTAAATACAAAGATTGAACATCATGAGTTTTCAGTAGGTGCATATAATAGATAACTCGTCATTGCATTTGCAAAAAAATTACAATGGACAAAAAATCGGTATTGAAATTATGATGTACATATAAATATGTTAAAATTTCTTTTGTATGGCAGATTTTTTGAATCCGCAAAACTTCATTTATTTATTGAAGCAAGAAATCCTTTAATACATCAAATGAAAATTAAATAGAATGTCTTGAAATAGCAATATTATAGTATGAAATCACGTCAGGGTTAGAAAGCGTTTTATTTTAAGCACGACGTAAATGATCACAGAGATATCACGCATATTGCATAACATTTCATAAAAAAAAATAATTCTTATCCCTACTTTGTATAAATAAATGAATAGCTTTTGATTTAATGTTATTAAAAATGTTTTTTTTGCACTTTATGTTTAAAAATTCGGTATTTTCTCGATTGCACAAAACATGCAATCGATGAAATAATGTCCTCTAAATATATTATAACAATATATTATGTATCATTATTACTACATTTACGTACTTTGCAGTTTTATTATCATGTATTAAAACACTTTGGATCTACAAAATTTTACATTGGCAGCACTGATTAATTGCTGTGTCGCTGAAGTCGACAGCAGTAGACTTGGTTGGCTGTTTTTTTATACAAAATAAATACCTATTCGATTTATTTATTTTAATGAATGGTGGCCTTTAAAACGATATAGTATAATAGTTGAGATTGATTTATATTACGTAAATATGGCAGGATCTGCATTACGTCGTCTCATGGCTGAGTACAAACGTGAGTGTTACTTATCCATTAAAAAAATTTAATTGAATCGATTAAAAATTGGTTTTTAAAATTTTGTAAAGAAATTGCCATAGTTAACTACTTTGCCGAAGTGAAATAACTTATCAATTTGTATTATGGTTTCGACATTTTTCCCCAATAATAACCAACCAAACACGAAAAGTAATTAAATTTACAATTGTATTGAGATTTAAATTTTTACTCATATCATATTTTTTAATTTGCAGTATTAAAATCGTTCTCTTATTACTAACTTACTCCATAATATCTCAAATTATGAAATTTGATTATATATTATATAGTATCCCTCCTATAACTCTGTAGATTGGTTCTGCGTTATAGAAAAACTTGTAGGAGTATTCCCGTATAACGCGTTACGTATGAATTATTTACGTTTAACTTTTCTCGCTACAGGGGGATTAAATCGAATATTATGAAAAAACTATATTATGAATGAAATATGTACGTTTTATTAAAATCAAACTAAACTAAGAACATTTTAAAATTATGGATATAAACTATAAAAACAGTTAATTTCATATAAATTAATAGTTTTATTACATGTTTATTCACTGTCAGAACATCAGAAACTAATTATGAACTGAACAAATCATAAATTTCACAGTACACAAAAAATAATGTGGGAAACCCCTGTGTTATATGGGAGATTGTTTGGTTGTATAAGGGATTGAAATCGCGTTATATGAAAATGTGTTATAAGAGTACCATGTTATAGAGAGAATTACTGTATATATATTATGAAATGTTCATCTGATCGGTAGGACTGGACATTTAACATCATCATCCTATAGACCATAATAAAAATTTTATAATAAATAAAAGCAAATGATGAGTATTTTATTATTTATATTTAAATATTAAATTATTATTTTTATTACAGAATTAACTCTAAATCCTCCTGAAGGGATAATAGCAGGGCCAATAAATGAAGAAAACTTTTTTGAATGGGAAGCTCTGATAACGTAAGTTTTGTCTGTAAAATTTTTTACTTTATTTTCAATTTCTATTTGTGCTTGAAAAACATCCAGTTCTTATTTTAGAACAGTATACATTTACAGTTAATTTGTCAATTATATATGTATATTAATTAATATGTAACCACTGGATGTGAGCAACATGGGACAAATAGATGTGGAGATCTTTGAGGGAGGTCTATGTCCAACAGTGAATGATGATATATACATATATATTCTGAACTTGAAAGAGAGTGTTTTAAAAATAATAAATGAAAAATTTATTGGCAAAATACTATTATTTCATATGGTAACAAAACAATATTTTTCTGTATAATTATAAAATGGAGATAAAAAGTGGTAAATCATTTCTTTCACTATGATCTATTATTCTTTCTGCTTACTTATAATGTATTGTCACATTAATCAGCCTTTTTACAGTAAGCAGACAAACTTAGTATGCTAATTGAAGTGTTGAGCCTGATAATTATTATTTAAATTTTGTTTAGAGATTCAAATAATTTGAACAAACATTTATCTACAATTTTCAATAAATATAAAATTTAGTTTTCTGAATTTTAATCACAGGGGACCAGAAGGCACATGTTTTGAAGGTGGCATTTTTCCTGCAAAATTAGTATTTCCTCCGGACTATCCTTTAAGTCCCCCAAAAATGCAATTTATATGTGAAATGTTTCACCCAAACAGTAAGTATATTTAATCATAACCATAATGGTAAAAAGTATATCATAAATTTAAAAATGTAGCTAATTACATAATTTATACTGTGAAATAATGATATTGAAAATTTTGTTTAGCTAATTTAATGTACCCACTATTGCACTGCTTTTTTTCACAAATAAAAAGTCAAAGCCATTTATGAAGCTAAAGAAAAGACCCAGTTGCAGATATGACATTTCCATAAAAGCTTCAACTTCTTAAAGTACTACCTTTCTTTTAAGATTGATGTAGATTATGACAATCTTTGCTTTGGCTGCTGCAGCTACAAAAATGAACTGGTGATTTTCCTAAACCACTGATGCAGATTCTTTAGCTTCGGCATTCTTATATGAATACATAACCTAGTATTTTTTTCAGTTTATTCCGATGGAAGAGTATGTATATCAATTCTGCATGCACCTGGAGATGATCCAATGGGCTATGAAAGCAGTGCAGAAAGGTGGTCACCTGTGCAAAGTGTAGAGAAAATTCTTCTTTCAGTTGTCAGCATGTTAGCTGGTAGGATATATTATAAATGTTAGAAAATAAAAAAATGCATATATTGTAACCAAATTTGTTGTGTATATATGTGCAAATCAATGGATGTCCATTGGTTGAAATGATGTTATGTGCAAATCATTTATTCATCATCATCATCTATATATCATCATCATCATCTATAATATTTGATTACTTAAAATGAATTCCAGAGCCCAATGATGAGAGTGGTGCAAATGTTGATGCAGCCAAAATGTGGAGAGAAGATCGTGAACAGTTTAATAAAATAGCAGAGCGACTTGTTAGAAAGACATTAGGCCTACCACCTATGTAATATTGTTGAAATTGTTTAAACACTTTTTTCTTCGTATTTTCGAAGAAGCATGACTCTCAACATTGTTAACAATATTTACTCATATGATTACTAATGGGCTTAATGTTGTAGCTGGACCTTTCAACTATCTTATGACTATTATTTTTTTGTAACACTGATACATTTTGCTGAAAACTGATATATACATAATTTGTTTTTTATAAAATTGTAAAATTAATTGTAATGGAGTCCTATTTTATCATTTGATAATTTTTGGCTTTGTGTAGATGTAAATAACAGAGAAGTTATTTGAATTTTTTTTTTTAATACAATACTTAGAAATGGGAATGCATTTTGATAGAATAGAATATAATTTACCGACTTATAAATTTAATAAAATGTATCAAGTAGTTTATGAAAAAATAGGCTTGTAAATTGGTCCTGAATTATATAGTAATAATTGTTCTTATTGTTATATGTGTTGAGAAGCAAAATAATAAATTAAATATATTGTCTTAAGAAATTATTTATGTAAAGTTGAATATATCAATGTATTGTTATATTAAAATTTACAAATATGTTATTAATAAAAGAAAAGCATAATTAATGTATTGTGATTTTTTGGTGGTTGTGTCTAATGATTGTATTCACAAGTATGTGTAATGTTCCCATTGCTGGTTGCATTTCTTTCGCTAATATCAAAGTGATTATTCACTACACTAGCCATGTATATGTTGGTGAAAAGCACAAGATTATAAAAACTTTGAATCATGCTCAACACGAATGAATTTCATTAAATATATTACTTTTTATTTATGTAATAACAAATAATTCGATTACGTTAATCAAGTTTTCATAATAGATTCTAACATTGTGATTGTTCATTTTGAAATTAGAAAAGCACCAGATTTTTTAATCACAATAAAGAAAAACGTGTATGTGGAGAAAATTTAATTTCAATAGTTTGATTTTATTTGTAAATACCTATTGAGTTCGTTATATTAGCTAGAAAAACTGGAAGAAGAGTATCAGTTTCAAAATATTCATCACGATGGCAACATCAAAACATGAAAGTCAATTTTCAAAAATACAAATGTTCTTTCAAAAGAAACCTTTATCTGAGTTGAACATTTGTTGTATCTCTAGTATGGGAATATTGATAAATTTTCTTATGATGATATGGTGATAAAAGAATAAAACCAGTCCTATTTTTAGTACAACTGTTTAACTTTTGTATGCACTTTTCAATTTATTTAGGTTTTTGGTATATCATTAAGTTTTATAAAGAAGCAAAAAGCCAGCATATAAAAATTTCAAAATGAGACCATCTGAAGTATATAGCATCAACCATCTGAAGTAAATAAATTTCTGCAAAAATGTAAAGAGAAAATTTCATTGGTTCTATTTAAGATTTTTATTTTTCCTTGAATATGTATATCAATTAGTAACTTAATTAAAGGTCATTCAAGTACATTACAATATTAAGTGAAAAAAAATAATTTTTGTTTGGGTTTAATGGTCTGCGCGTACCTGGTCATATCAAATGTTATTTTTAATTTTTTGTATTTCCATTGTATCTATTATGGGAAATACGTATTACCTATTAACAGTTCTTTCATAATTATTAAAATAACTTTTGTTCTTTATAAGTTTAGCCATAGACATCCTGATTTCAATTTCATCATTGTATTCCAAGTATATATTTATGAATGATGTAATTGAGATATATTCATTGAGTGACCCAAAATAATTATAAACATAAAATTTAATTAAAAATAAATAAAAAATGTAAATTCTAAATTAAATGAAACCATTGCTATAAAATGCATAGATGAATATTAATTTTATTCTTCTTCTTCCTCCTGCCCTTTTCCCAGCTATGTGGGGTCGGCACAGTATGTACTTCGATTCATAAGTCGTTCCAGTTGCCTGTCGCCATTTCATCCAACCTGCATTTATTCGGCTTCTCATATCTCGATTAAAATTTCCGTCGCATTGTATGTGTGAACCTAGGTACTTGAAATCGGAGCAGGTTGGTAGGTATACACCATTTAAGGCGATTGGAGAAAAGCTGATGGGACCGCCGAAGTCACAGAACAAATGTTTAGTTTTAGTCCTGCTGATCTTGAGCCCAGCCTTCTCTAATTTATTTCGCCATTTATCCAACCTGCTCTGCACCTCGCGTTCATCTTCCTCGACAGGTAAGATTTCATCGGTAAAAAGCATACACCAGGGGCCTCCTTTATGTCTGCATCCATTACCATGAGGGAGAGATATGAGCTTAATGTCGACTCCTGGTGTAGACCCACCAAGACCCCGAAACTGTCGCTTTCGCCAGCAGTGAACCGGATGTGTGTACTGGCACGACAGTACACGGCACGAATAAGTTGCAGATATTTCCCAGGCATTCCTTTCACTTTCAGAGCCCACCACAGAACCTCCCGCGGAACCTTTTCGAGGTCCACAAACACCATGTACAAGTTTTTATGCGCACGTCTGTATTTTTTGCACAGTTGGCGAAGAGCAAAAATAGTGGCCGTAGTCACACGTCCAGGCTTAAAACCAAATTGGTTCCGGGCTCACTCACTCTCCTCTCTCAATCTTCCCACTAAGATTCTTTCCAAAACTCATACTATGCGACATGAGCTTTATTCCTCTATAGTTGTTACAGAGCTGTACATCACGCTTGTTTTTTTTAATATTACTTTTATTAAAGTAATAAATTCATGTTATTCAATATTCTGTATTGATCTGGTGTTTTTATACATATTTGAATAAATCTATGAAAAAACACGTTTTAATTTATATGACCTATAAACATTTCTGCAAATTTTTTTGGTATCGTACTCGTTTTCATTTCCAAATTATGGATTTTTTCCAAATATGAAATCATATATGAATTAAATAATCCTTTATACAGGGTGAATTTAGAACAATCTTTCTAAAATACATAATACATTAATAATAACCGTGAACGACCAATCGGACAACAAGACCAATTGGCTTTTTTGGGGTTGACAAAATAAATATACATCCGTTTATGCTTCAGTATTCCATTTAATATTTATCCTCAAGCTAATTTATTATTTTCTCTTACAAATATAAACATAAGTTGACCAACTGAAGCGCGTCTGTGCTCAATAATAAATCGTATATATACGTAAAGCAATTAATTTACAATTTATGGTGACAAATTTAACAAATAAGAAACGTTAATAATTGTACCTTAAAAAGTAAATATTACGACGAATTAATTTTTTTGCGACATCTAACGAAAAAAACTTAATTAATATTTTTTCTTTTACATAAAATACCTAATTCTTTTCATGAAAGAACTAAATTTAATTTTCTAAGTTTGTAATTTAGTCTGTGGACAACTTAAAATCAAATGTGTTGGCCTTTATTATTATTTATCTATGTTTTAATCAATGGCGTCATCGTCAAGGACCCAACCCGCTTCATATAGTTTGTAATTCTTTCTGTTTCCAGAGTGTTAAATAGTAATTTAAAGTTTGCGTTTAAGTTGTATTTATTTCCAAGGTAAGTTAATAATAATATCAGTTATGAATTTATAACAACAATTATCAAACTGTTGTGCTGTTCGGTCTTTACAAAATGGACGTCAACTTACAGTGACGTGATTATGTAAAAAGCCTTTTATCTAAATGTATTACAAGTTAGTAATGGCATCATTTAATAAAAGATTTTAATACGTTCTTTGGTACATAGAATCCATGTTTAAATAGTAAATGTATTCGGTAATAAATTTCCAATGGAATGCGGTTAAACAGTTATGATAGCATCCGACATAGAGCAGGGCGATGACTAGTACTGTTTAAATTATACTCTCCAATGTAATTACTTTGAAGCGATATTAATATTTAATGTTCATACTTAAAAAACTATCTACTTTTAGTAAACTTTTACAATTAAGGTCATTGTCCTCTTTTGTGGATATTTATAAGATTTCTTCATAAGCTTTGCGACTTATTATTTGGTGTACTACCAAATGTTGATGATATAAAATGAAAACTAATAAACATGTTTTAATGGAATACTTTAGTCATATATAATGAACTACGTTTTAGCAAATATGATATACAAGTATATAAATATATATATAGATAGATATACATATATAGATATATATATATATATATTTCACTCTGTCTTATCTTTAATAGGATAATTAGATGAAAATTATTAAAATAATAAATATGTTAACACCATTTTCATTAAAAATTACTCAAAGTTGTCTCCTAGTAAAAGATAGGTTTTTCATTTTGGTTATAGATTGACCATTGCTGGCATAAGTATATTCCAATATACAGTTTAAAGTGAAGATGATATTAAGATAAACTGAGTAATATTACAATCCCAATCCAATAAGTGAATGTGGTTTAAAACCAACTATCAGATAAATAATTAGTCTGCTGCAACTTGATGGTGAAGAACCATATCTACAACATCTATTGACTGGTTACCTAGTTATCCAATGTGTATGGAAATAGACTGTTCCTAAAGATAGACCTGACCTTAAAAATTTACATTTGAAAAATTATTGTCTATCTCAAAAAGATTACTATTAGTTTTTAATCTCCTTATTCTTTAATTAGTTCAGCAGATTTTCAATGATAATTGTGGCCCTTAGTTACATTGAGATTTGATTGGAACAAATGATGGTATCATATTTATTAAATTATTGTAAACAAACAGAATTATTTCAACAATACCTTACCATCAGTTGTCTCCATGATAGCTTCAAATTTTCATTTTTTTTCTTGCTAAACTTGTTTTTGTGAATTGCTTTGCGATAGTTCTTTGTTTTTGAAAGGACATATTTATAAAGAATATTATAATAAAAATTTATGCTAGAAATGTTAGCACCTGCTTAAATTGTTTTTTTTTTTTTATTACAACTACTTTTTGTGTATTATTTTATATTTTGCTTGCTACTTTGACATTATTATGTGCCAAATCATGTCTGCAATAATGAATCGCTTATTAAATTTTTTAAAAACAATTTCTTATTGTTATAGGTGTGTATCCTGTTGATGGGATATGCATATAAAATTGTAAATTCTTTAGAGAATCAAAAGTTGACAATCTGGTTTGCTGGTCATTAAACCGAAACATCAACATGCAGACAATTAAGTGTGTTGTAGTTGGTGATGGAGCCGTTGGTAAAACATGTCTCCTTATCAGTTACACTACTAACAAGTTTCCTTCTGAATATGTGCCCACAGTGTTTGATAATTATGCAGTCACTGTTATGATTGGTGGAGAACCATACACTTTAGGTCTCTTTGATACTGCAGGTAAAGAAATACATATTTACTAATTTATTAGTTCTTAACAATTAGTTTTAATTATTATGTTAATAGTCATACCTACACTTTATACGCTATTAGTTAATTAATTATAAATTATTTATCAAATAAAGCCAATTATCAGAAAAGTTGAGAGAAATTACAAAATTTTTATTTAATTTCAAGAAATGTTATTTTTACAGGTCAGGAAGATTATGATAGACTGAGACCACTTAGTTATCCTCAAACTGATGTTTTCCTAGTGTGTTTTAGTGTGGTGAGTCCAAGTTCTTTTGAAAATGTGAAAGAAAAGGTAAATTAACTTTTATAACAAAAAGAATGTTTAATTTTTTTATTTAGAATAGCCCTAATTACATATTTGTCTTTATAGTGGGTACCAGAAATAACTCATCATCAGCAGAAGACACCATTCTTGTTGGTTGGTACACAAATAGATTTAAGAGATGATGCAGCCACTATGGAAAAGCTTGCTAAAATAAAGCAAAAGCCAGTGTCTCTCGAACAAGGAGAAAAACTTGCTAAGGAACTCAAGGCTGTCAAATATGTTGAATGCTCTGCTCTTACACAGGTAAGTTACACAGTAATGTACATGGTATTTACATTTGTAATGAAAACTTCGAATTACAATTTCCATTGGTTATATATACTTCCCATATTTGTTAAAATAAATCAAGATTTTTAGATCAACAGCTCCAAATTTTGGTGTTTGTTATCAGTAAAGAAAATTATAACTTGAACTTGGTCTTTAAAATGTTAATGTACTTTACTTTATATTCATGCTTGTTGATATTGATTTATTGATTCAAACATTCTGGACAATTCCAGAAAGGATTGAAGAATGTATTTGATGAAGCTATTCTGGCGGCACTGGAGCCTCCAGAACCACCAAAGAAAAAGGGATGCAGAATCTTGTAATTTATGAAAAAAAAAAAAATAATTCCTTTGTACTCCCATTAAAACAATATTGAAAGATTACACTATAATATTCAACTTATTTTTATAAATTTGTAATGATTTCTATGAAACATTATGCCATAACTACAAATATTGAATATTACAGCGGATATTTCACAGCTCACCCATTAAAATTATATCTCTTTAAGCCATCAATATGTTTCAGGTAATATTATTAATAACAAGTGTTAAAAACAATTTTATACCATTTCATTTTTAGAAAATAAACTTTATTTATAATGTTTAAGTCATATGTACCTATTAATACCATTATATAAAGGTTTTTTCTATATAACCCATAGTATATAGAATGGTCAGGTAGAAAGTATTGCATGGTTTTTATAATGCATTTGCTAAATATAATTAAAAATGGTTTATGCACAATTTTGCTGAGCACAGGGATCCAGAAATGTAATGAAATGGTGTACACTTGTAGACAGTATTCCTTGTATCTGTTTTTTTTTAATTAGAGTATCTTTAGCTTTACTTACATATTCTGTTTCTTCACTGCATATATTAAAATGTATTTTAAAAATCGACCGTATCTGCTATCCTTTAAAGAAGGTATAAGAATAATTATCATCGAATACCTGACTACTAAAAAGTGATAAGTTTTTCCATACATTTAATTTTGGTAAAGTGAAATTTTTTTTTAACATGAAATAATATTTATAGGCAATAGCATTTTATTTAATTATTTAATTTTACTGTATTTTAATAATATGATATGTAATTTATGGACTGAATAATACTATGAAGAATCAAATATTAAATGATGAATTATAAAGTATCATTTAATCTTGTGTTTCATGCATTTAGTGTATTGATCTACAGATTTATAAGCACCGTGGTTTTATTGTCAATAATTTAATGTACTAAAATAATAAATGATTTGTAAAAAATTATTATTTAAAAAAATCCTTTATTCTTCATGAATTTTAATGAATATGTTATGTCCAAAAAGTTATTAATATTTTTTATCCATTATTAACAAAGGAAAAATGTATAAACTTTTCAAATATGTTGCGCATCTGATGGAATTTTCTTTAGTTTACACCACCACAATAGCATTACTCTTGTTGTTAACACAAATGCTAGACTATTCGGAATAAGCACGCTTCATCATCCACAGCATCTTTTTCAATTAACATAATTTAAATATATTTTAATAACGGCTTTGTATTTTGTGCAAGCATGATGAAAAATTTGCATGTGTTGAAAAAACTTTAATGTCTTTTCATATTTAACTAATTAAAGAAAAATTATAACCATTGCCTTAATATTAGAGGTAACATATAATTTATTCCACTCAATCGCAGCATATTTGGGGATAATTATGAAATAAATATGATAATCAGAAATTTATTCATTATAAATATTTTAACTAACTTTTTATCCTTTTCAATTATGTATTGGATTTTTAATACTTTTGTTTGTAAGTAGATTTAGGTGTATATTGGTATAATAAAAATGAGATGAAAAATTATGGATTTTCAATTATATCCACAATAAAGCAATTAAAAATAAACGTAATAAAAAATATTCATCTAAAGATAATAATTTTATCAGGTTATGTTGTCGTTAATTTATTAATCATCAGTTTTTTCATTTTATATTGAATTAATATCTTTTATGAGTCATTTCAGTTTTAAAATAGTAATGATTCAAAATGAGGTTTATTAAATAAAATCAGACTCCAATAAACAATATGAACGTGGAATTTGGGTAATTTCACATACATTGTTTCCTGATAAGAAAGGTTTGGAAGCAATTGCAAATTATTATTAAACTTTCTTAAAGGTAAAGTTTTGGATTGTTTGTAATTTATATCAAAGAGATAAAATATTTTAATTTTATCTCATTCATTGCAAATATCAATAAAATTAAAAGTGAAATACTTAAATATATGCTCAATTAAAAAAATGCTGTTTTGTAATCGTGAATTCATAGAAAAACCTAGGCATAAATCTTTAGTAATGATGGCCTATTGCCTTAAAATTGGACAGCTGAAAATTTGTTAAATTAATCAATAATATAACTACTAGCAGTTCATGTCTATCAGCTGATAATATAATATAGGGACCGTTTAGTTAAGACTAGCCAAAGATAAAATTGTTTAATTAATAATACGTTTTCAAGGTTATATATGATCTCTACAAAATTGTACGTCAATTAAATAGCAGTTTTAATTTTTTAAATCCTGTATTTAAATGTTTGATGATATAGAAAACATGCGCTTGGCTTGTGAATAGGCGATCGCAGTATTATGATAAACATTATAAGAGAAAATATGTTTATGTTTAAACCTGCTTCCACTAAGGAAATATTTCAAGCAACGAATTTTCTTTTATTTAATAAATCCACACATCTGGATAAATTTAACGTCGACTCTTTGTCCAAAATTGCACAAAATAAGTACAATACGTCTAATAAGTTTCTACTTAATCATTTGTATGCCAGTTTAAAATTAAGCTTGATAGATTTTCAATAAAACGATCCTATCTTGTTCTATGGCTGGTAATGTTTTGATTATTTTGACGTAATGATTTTTAGTGCTTTTTATCATCAGTATAACACCCTTTTTTATAATAATTAGTCAATAATTAAATAACTTTAAATTGAATACGAAGTCTTCAATTTGTATAGTATGAAAATTTCAAGTAATAATGGGTGACAGTTTAAAGCTATCTAAAGGTAATAATAATAATATAGATATTTGCTTTGCTCGTCTTCTAAAATAAAGATTCTCTTACCATAACGTAGTAGATGATAAATAATAAAAAAATGATTTTTATATACTTATTGGTTATAAATATTGTATTTTCTAATAATGATTTTATTTCAAATAAGATAAACGCCATAGGAGTTCTAGCAGTTTAGCTGGAGTCGTGTTGGATGGTACTCTCTCTGAAAGAAAGATAGATATAAAAGGTGCGCAATTATAAAATTAATATATATATATATATTTATTATTATTCAATTTGTCAAATATGCGTTCTATGAATTAGTCTTTGTATTAAGGCTAAACTCCTAGATAAATTTTTGCATAAAAATCTACTTATAAATTCAATGACTTAAACAATTAACTTAGTGTTATGGAATACATTTTATAAATACTTTTCTTTCCTTATCCTAATGTTATCACTGTTAGTTAAATTACTTAGTTGTTTAGCCATTAAGTTTCTCCTGCCATTTATAATAAAATATATTGCAGCATCTATTCCGGAAGTTGACGATCAATTCGCTATTGCGGAAGCACGATGTGAAGATTTACAAGAGAAAATCGATTTTGTGAAAAATTTAAAAAGAAAACGGAAATTGAAGAAAAGAAGGTAAAAATATTTTGATATTAACTGAGATGATTGAGTTGCATAAAAATATAAAAAAATTAGGCGGTTAAACAGAATTTTCTAACAGATTTGTTTCAATTCTAGCACAACTAGGCTCGATCAACAGATATCTTCTGAAAATGTACCATATATTAGCGTCCGCACACAACCAAAGAAGAGTAAGTTTTTTTTTTAAATCATTTGATTTTGTACTAACTTCATGATTCTTAATTCTTGATTTCTGGATGCGAGCAAAGCGGGACTGATTGACGTGGAGATTTTGGGGAGGCCTATGTCCAGCTGTGGACGTCTATCGGCTGATGATGATGATGCTTTTTAAAATTTATTAACACTTCTTGCGGTTTTTAAATGGTGTTGATAGTTTCTTCATATAGTTTATATCGATACAGTTATCTCTTAAAGTAGATAAATTCATTTCAAAAAACATTTATCCTATATTTTATCTTCTGGAACTATTTGATAACGAAGATTATGTAATGTATATTACATAATAATAGTCGTAGTATATATATATTTAGACGGTGTGAAATTATATTAGAAACAAACGTAGTTTAATCGATATTAGAAATGTTCTCATTTATTTTGAATATAGTCCCTCAACCACCGAGACGATTTTATTTCGTGCATAGCAATAAAATCTAAAAAAAAATTTGATACTTATTAAGATGCAATTTTTCGATAGTATACAAGCTTTGGTATTATTTTTGAAGAAGTATGAAAATTTATCAGTAAAAGTTTGTTTTATTTATAATTGAAGCTCCACTTTCAGTTGATTGAATGCTGTACTCGTAAAAAAGCGCTTGGGTCCTAATTCCTAAGTTTAAAATACATTTTCTCTTTATACTTTTTCTCTTAATTATTTATAAAAAATTACAATGCTATATATTTTTTTTTTCGTCAATTACTATGATATTCTATTCCCATCGTATTTGTGTGATTCTATGAGATAAAAAATTATTGACATTCTCACACAACTTGCCTTTAGATGGAACTGCAATTAGAACCTTACCGTTCCAAGATTTTTTACGACTATAATTGGTAGGTGCAAACCAACCATTGAAATTTAATTGAATATAAGTTAAATATAGACCGAAACTGGGACGGGAAAGGCCAAGTACAGCTAGTGTGCCATGTAATAAAATACCAAAGTGGTTATTGTCAGTATAAGAGTAGTTTTATTGTTTTACTATTACACCTCACTAAATAGCATTGTCTCCTTACTGTACAGAAGTAATGCCGCAAGCTGCGCGTCTACACCGCGTAGAGACACCTTTAAACCCGACGCAGAGTTACTTGGATCCTGCTATTTTAGAACAACAACGAATAATTGCTAAGGTGAGATCGATATTTAAATATATCTTCCAAAATGGATAATCGTTATAACATCACCATCAGCCGATAGACGGCCACTGCTGGACATACGCCTCACCCATAGATCTTCACATCCTTCTCTCCCGCGTTGCTCGCATCCAGCGGGTTCTCGCGATTCTCACCAGATCGTCGGTCTATCATGTCGGACGCCTCCCAACACTTCGTCCGGTGTACTACCGCTATATAGTTATTGTGAAACTTAATTATTACTTCCTTTTGTCTTAGGTTTTGTGAGGCCTTTAAAAAGATTTAAATTATTTTGTTTCAAGTATTCGTTCCAGAATATTGAATTTACATAAGCAGCAAATTTAAGTTTAGAAAACATACAACAACGATACATGCTAGGAGAATATTTTTCCACAACGATGGAAATTGTAATATAAGGAGAATTTTTAAAGTTTGAAATACTTTATTACATATCCGTAAAAGCGTAATTACTTCATTAGGTCGCATAAAACATTAAGATACCTAAATGAATTGCGCTTGGCTGTCCCCATGGCGCAGCGACCGCTTAACTTATATTATGGATATCTCTAGTTCGATTCCTGACTACGTGCTGGAAATTTAATCATGGTAGGGTTTTTCGTATTTACCGATTTTATGACGAATATAGCGAAAAGAAAAAATCATTAAATACTAGTGTTGCCTTTTGTAAACCAGTGTTATCACAGGAGACTGCGGAAAAGATGAGATAAAAAACTTCTGACTTGGGAATGGGAATGTATAATGACTTCCTGCAAGAGGCGCATACTAGGGAATCTGCCATCCAATACATTAAGCCCCGACAACGGAACTGCGGTGGTGTATGAAAGCGTTTCCGCTATTTTCGTTAAAGGCGCAGGGTACAATCTGTGGAGTTTAACCAGTAAGACTGGCATAACCTAAGCGTTGTCCGTCCCAACATAAGATTACTAACGTAGGATTTCCCAAGAACAAAAGATTAAAATGGGTTTTATGAACTCGTTTGGTTAACCTAGCTTTATACAGTAAATCTTCTGCTATAACAATATTGCTTCGTTCCCGCTGTCAACATATCGGAAGCAATGTGTTCTAGGAATACTCTTCGCCTTCTATGGCACCATATTGCTCTAAATACAATAAATATATAATAAACATTTAACAAAAATTAATTAACAAATTATAAAAAAGCCTTAACTTTTTTCGTAAGGCATACAAACGGTTTTTCTTCTGAAAAAATAAAAGATTTTTGATTAAAATTTCTTGCTTTGTTTGTACAAAATTTATGTATCTATTATTACATTTTACTATTATCTATTTGACTTAAACGTTTCATTACCAGGACATAACATTTAAAAAAAAAACTTGTCTATAACTATTAACCTCCGATGTAATTAGTTGGTCACCTTATGGATAATTCTCTAATCTATGTTGCGAACCGGTGCATGAACTTTGTTCCGTTATAACAAAATTTTCTTTTATATGTTTCATTATTAGTTTTCAAAGGTAAAAAAAAAAATATTTATGTATAGATAATTCTTGTTACGGAATAATCAAATTGTTTTGTGTTTTTATAAGAATAACGAAAATAACGCTGAACACGGCAAAAGTTGGCGCTTGCCAAGGGTTCGCACCGGTAGAGAAAGTGGTGACGGTATGTATTTGTACATATCTTTTCTTACACAATTTAAATATTTCTAATCATTTCTTTAATTTTCGTAAGGTACTTGCGGACAAAGTGGTCAAATTACAACGGATCCGCTACAAAATATGAGCGGAAACGACGACGAAAGTTATGCACGGGAGCCGCGAAAAATGTAAGTTTGATAATATGTACTATACTACTTGTGTTATTAAGTCTTTATTAGCAGAAATTAACTTCAATGTTTAAAGTATGACATTTGTTCTGTCTCGTTCCGCCATTATGATTCGCCGCCATTATTGAGAATAGACTTGGGTTGTACTTACAAGTAGGGATGTGACGCATTAAGTGACCAGGTTTTAAAACCAGGTATTTACTTTCAAGTACGCCCGCCAGGTCCCTGAGCAAAATACTTTCAAGTATTTAATACTTAAAAGTACTACCTATTTACTTTTTCTTTTTTTATAAGTTTTCGTATGAATATTAAAAAAATATGTACTTATCATTATAAGTTTAAACCATTATTTAATCTTTTTTTTACTGTTTATATTAAATATACCTTCATCAATAAATTGAATTCGTGAACTAGTCGGGTGGTGAGGAAAGCTTTATAGTTTTTATATGTAACAAATTTTATATTTTTATAGTCCTAGTTTTTGAAATATTTTTTGTCAGGTTAGTGTGTTCACATTTTTAAAGGTTTATTCCAATTACAAAAATTAAAACCGAATATAAACAAACATCAATTGCTACCTGTATTAAATTAATTATTTAAACTGGTCTTGCGATTAAATTGTTTAAATTTTATTGTCACTTGATGATTTATGATGGTCATTATCAAAATTCTAATGAATATTTGGCGAAACTTAAAGGAATTGAAATTTATAGGCTTTTATATATTTTGTTTATAAATTTTTGTTAAATGTTTATTATATATTTATTTATTGTATTTATTACGTTCTAAACTACTATTATATCTTAATGTGATTTATATTTAATCCATCAGTAAATTTTCAAGCGTGTATAGCTGGGGCGCATTGCTAGTATTTGGTAATCTATATTATTTGGCATTTAAACCAGAAGTGTATTCAAGGTCACAAATGGCGAAAAAATATCTCCCTTGTTCGACGAATTTTGAGTTTTAGAAAGTTTATTTCTATGGTGACTAAAATACACATATTTAATAAACAATAGTCAAGACGTTCTTATTTGTTTTATAATTCAATATATTGCTTGATACCTGAGACGGTAGAGACTTCGTCTTTAAAGACAGCTACAATAAATTTCTTGTTGAAAAAGTTCAAATTTTTAAATATTAATAAAACATTTGTGTATAAATTTAGAACACGTTTTTTAAAAAGAATATGGTGTTAAAGAGATACTAGTAAAACCAAAGTTAATTTAAATTATTTGTTTTATTTTATCATTTATTATTCTTTTGCTAGCTTACTTCGTAAATGCTTTTTGCTGCCTGGGAGGGATCTGTAATCAATTGATAGGCGAATATCATAAAATAAATGTGTGGAAATTTCATTATTATAAAATGTATAATTGATTAAATATAATAAGGTTTTCACAACAGATTCGTATTTTTTAGTCTGGCAATAGTTACTGCTTTCGCATGCAGCGAACAAGTGGGCGCCATCTTTTTGAGTCTTTACGAGTGCTGACGCGACGGCTTGTATACGCTACCGCTACGTGATTAATTTTGTTTTGTCGATATTGCTGTTAATTTAAGTTTTTTTGTTATCGTTTCTTATTATTTTATTATCGAAATTGACGACTTTGACGCCGCTGCAAATAATTATAAATTAACAGGACTGCTCCAGTGATGAATTTGAATTTGACTTTGACGTTGATTTCGACTGTACAAAGTGTACAATTAAATTTTTAAATACCTACCAATTCATCTTTCATTTTCTTTTTCTTTCAATGTCGTGAAAATTGTATTTTTTTAAATTAACATTTCGATATTAATATCGATAAAATACGAAAGACGTCCCATTTCTGTTACACGTCATTCTTACAAACTTCTCGAGTATCAAGCAATATTTTATAAACTGTAGTAATTCTTTCACGAGTGCTAAACGTCCTACAACCGGATGTGGCGTCTATAAAAAACTTTAAGTTTTAAATACTTTAAGTGTTTTGCTCGGGCACCTAGTGCGCGTACTTGAAAGCGTATACCTGATTTTAAAACCTAGTCGCGTAAATACGTTGCATTTTTGAAGGGGAACTTACCCTTAAATATTTTATAACATTAAGAGTATTGTTATGTATCTTGTTTCTTTCTCAGAAAGTAGCTAACCTGTTTTTGTTTATTTTTTAACTTCAAATAATTTTTCTTAAAAGGGATATGTTGACCAATTCATCAGAAAATGAAACATTCAGTGCTAAATTTTTTTTCCGTCAATACTATTTTCAATATGATAAATGTTATCTGTCCTATTATAAAATCGATTTTACCAAGTGATTTTTATGGCATCCTTTCATAAAATATTCCACCTTTAGATAGATGTTAAACAACAACAGTAGCTTTAATGTAAAGAATACAGTTAATTGCTGTTAGTAGATAAGAATTGTATAATTAGTAACATTACAATTGACAGTATCATGTGCTTGTAGCACTTTTTCGTCATGTTAAAAGTACACTTATCTTAACATTGTGTTAAGATAAAAGTCATCATCATCTCAACTGATGGATGTTCATTACTGGACATAAATCTCTCTTTTAACACATTCCACAAAATACTGTCTTGTGTAAACTGTATGTAACACTTTACAAAACATAAAATTTAAGGCATTTATTTATTCTGCAAGAAATATTACTAAGTGTAAGACAAACTTTTTAAAATTTCCTTAGCACAGGCTTAAATTTTCTTGACTAGTTCTTTAGATCCTTCTTAAGAGATATTACATTACTTTTAAAACCCTGCAAAACATATTTGGTTGAAATTAGCACATGATGAATTTAAAATATTTTTATATTTATAATGCCATTTTTTAATTTTAAAAGGCCGAAATATAAAAGATCAAAACCGTTAATAGAAGAAATGCATCATATCAAAAAGAAATTTTTGAGGCAAAAAAGTCTTAGGAGATCGTCGTTAAGTGGAGGTAATGAGAAGCTACTTTTTAGTATTTTAACCATTGTACCTATAAAATGTTTTTTGTTATTATTTTTCTGTTTCATTCTTGAAATTATAAGTTTAAATAAATTTTTTTATATTTATGACAGCAAAGAGATGAGGGGCATGTTCACTTGATGGTAAGTGATACCTGTAATAATGTGGTCATCATCTTGAGTCCCATTATCCCAGTAACAACACTAACTACAAGTCTTGATAAAGTGGCAATTGCTTTGTAGTGGTACATATGAAGACTGTCTAAGGTATCTAGTCAGTCTCTGATAACAGACCCAACTTACCTGCAACCAAAAATTTTATGATTGATGATTTATGAACACTAAATAAGAAATGTGTTAATTTTTAATTTAAAATATTTTATGAACATCAGTTTCATTTGCTTTGTTTGACAGCTTTTAAAAAACAACTAAGTCCAGAGCCTTTAATTTCTACTGATGACTCATCACAAGAAGATATTTCAAATCTCAGTGGACAAGCTGGAACAAGTGGTAATAAAAAGCAAACTATTAATACAATTATTGTTCTTATTTTTAGTGTTAACTATCTGTTGTTATGAATGTAGTGGTAAAATAGAACTTAACCACAAACATTGGATGTTGTTATTTTTTTTGATGTGCCGAATGTTGTGATTATTAATTCAATGTAACACATTTCAGCTAATTTTTTAAAGACACCGGAAGCTAAATTAATGAGTAATCAATTTTAATATTTTCAATCATGTTAAAATAAATTGGTGTTAGTTTTTAAAATAATCTCATTAAAAAATGGTTCATGTTTTGCTAAATATGTTATGCTACAGTACCCACAATTTTTCTTTCCAAAAGATGTAACCTGCATGCAGTTAGTAATATGCTTTATAAAGACAAGTTATATATGATAATTTTTCAATTAGGTCAAGCTAATTTATCACCAGTTAAACCATGCAAGCTGACTTGTGCTGAGCGTCGCTTAAAATACAGTAAGTACTGTAAAAATTTAATTTGTTAACACATCTTAAATGTAATTTTGTTATTAAATTAAAGGACGAGATGAATGGGACGTTCACTTGATGGCAAGTGATATGCCTACCAGCATATGCAGTTAGGGTGGCATACACAGCACCACATTGCGCTCGTCACCTACGACATAAAATGTTTAGTCTTGTTAACCACTGGGTTACTACTAATAATTAGTGAATTACACTAGCTACAGCTCCTTCCAATTGGAACATAGTAATGTATGCACCTTACTGTTTGATGGCAAAAATAGCCTCTGAGGTGGTAACTACCTAAGATGGTTTCTGGCAACAAAAACTTACAACTAGTAATGAAATGTAATGTGTAATGAAATGTAATATGTGTAATGAATGTTTTGGCTGCGTATATATTATTATTTTTTCATTCTAGTCTTGAGTAAAAACGATAAAGTAGTCAATCGGGATGACTCAGTTGTTGAATTATATAATAAAAATCATAGTGAGAATTCACCAAATACCAGACAATACATGTCATCTGAACAAGATATATCACAATCACCACCAAAACAAAATAAAGAAGGTAATTGAACATCTTTTAATTAATAATCTACTGTTTAAGTAAATTATGTGTTTTATTTGTTTACTTAAACCTATGAACTATTAATTATCTCATTTCTACATCAGGAGTAGTCCACATAGGGGATGCTTCGAGTGCTCCACCAAAAGAAACAGTCGAGGTAATTTTATTCTGTTTATTTGTAGAAATGATTTTTTTTATGAAATATATAAAAAATTTCAAATATTTGTAACTAAGTTAATATAATACCATTTGTACAGCCGTTACAAGTGCGAAAACCAAAAAGTAAATTTCGCCGACACTATGAATTGCCAACCTTGTCATCTAGCCTTAAACAGAAGAAGCCTCGTGCTGTAACTGCACCAACTAGGAAGACCCGGTTCCCATTTATTATTAGTAAGAGTACTACACCATCTCACAACATTGGAGCCAATATTCAACAGGTAATTTTTTTTATTGTACTAACAATTGGATAGTAGTATTACATATCTACAATAGACTAACATTTAACCATAATTGCTCATGTTGTTAAGCGACAATGGGGCTTGTAGTGTACTCTGGCTCTGATATGTTGACAAATGGTACAGCGTTAATGTTATGCCAGTGGATTTATAACATAGGGATGGTAGCTTTACATTAGGATCGTAAGAACCCAAATGCACCACTATTGAAAAAATATCAATACAGTACAAATATAAAACACAAATAAAAGTAAAGTTTCTGTTTAAGTATCAAAATAACTTTAATTCTCAATGTTTATATGATTTTAAATAAAAAATTTTAATAGTTGTAGTATCTGGCCAAAATTTCATTCAGTAACCTAGGGCCTACCTAGGGATCTGTGATTATCTGTCTCTTCTTATATTGTAAAATTATCACATTGTATATTGTATTTTTCTTCGGTAGGTTTTAAACCGTTTCAAAATTAAACAACCACTGTCAGGTGTCCCTTCAACTTTGGCACAACAAATGGGTATGCAACATTAATTAATCTTTTAAATTATATCTGGAAATAATAAATTGTTCTTTAACTAAATGTAATTTAACCGTGGATGGTAAATTGTGCATGTGAAATCAATTATTGACTGCAAAGCACAGGTTAACTAACAATATACACACTCACTGTCAGCACTAACCACACACTCATATTCTAATGATTCAGTAGACCTATATAATGTTGAAAAATTAAATAAGAATCTTTGTCACTTTTTATTAATTATACCATATCAGTAATTACTCTTAAACATTGACACTGACATGTATTACTAAAAAAATGACACAACCCTTGAAGTTGACCATAGCTTATATACATATATCAATAAAGAACGAGCTTAAAGAACTTGTAGATATTTTTTTCTACGAAACCGTCACAATTTCTTTTATTTTGTTAACTATAATACGCTCATTCAATTTAATTACATTAATATTGCAAATTTAGGAAATAAAGAGACTGAGATTAATATGAACTGTTCTGTTCTCTCTAAGGTATCTCTTCTGAGGGCCCCAACACAAATGGCAGTGCACTATCCGTAAGTATTAACTTCAACAATTAGTTTTGTTTCATAACTACTGTTAATTTGCTAACCTATTGCACTTGTCATTAATATGATAATTTTTTCTGGAACAAATTTTTTATACTAATATTTACTACTGTAAGCAAAAGCTTCGAGGCAAATTATTTTGTTTAATAATGTTCTATGCATCTTTGCACCCTGTGCATCCTTCAATAATTGGCATATTTCTTTTCAGAAGCCTGGAGAAGAAATTAATTATATCAAACTGGGTGAAGATAGATTACACGTTCGAACACAGAAGTTTAGATCTTTCAGTCGTCTGTTGAATCTGTACCAAGAAGGAAATTTAATGGTTAGGAAGTTCCTCCGCTCTTTCGATGATGCGCATATCTCATACACTTCCTTATATAAGTAAGTCCGCTCCCACATTTGACAATCTAAATCTGCAATTCTGCTTGTCAAAAAAATTTGTAAATTATTGCTTTCATTTAATTATTTGCTCTACAAAAGCAATATGTTTTTCAACATTTTCATTCATCATTTATATGTATCTGCTAACTTTTTAATATATTTTCCCATGCAAAATGAACTGGTTTTCGAAATGTAGACTTGGAATCTATACTTACACATAAATTATTTGGGTCATTAAATAGTTCGCAAATATTATTGTGTTCCAGTTTGCAGTGTTGTTCCCACTAGTGACTACTGGGGTAATGAAAATTAACATCTTATGGCTCAAGGCAGTGGGCACAACATAGTGTTGCTTGTAATAATTATTAAAAATTAAACCTTCATTGAGTTAAAAATTTAGGCGGTTTAGTATTAATATAATGTGTATTATGAGCGTAAAACTTGTTTTAAACAGTGCGGTGATGGCAAATCGCGAGGACCCAGATGGTGCTACTTCTAAGGGTCAAGAAACTGAAGTATCCAAAAAAGGCCTTGCTGAGTATGCTTATCTAGTACGTGTATATCAAGCGTTTCAGAAGAATGTGAACACCAAAAATAATCCAAAACTAGCGTCTGTACGTAACAAACTAGAAAGGCAGCTCACGGCTAAGGAAGGGCATATACGCAAAGTTTGTATTTTGTGAACTAAAATTTAGAATATTACTTTAGTTGCATATTTTCTTCCAGATTTGAGGATGTGAAGTGTGAAACTAAAGAAAGCCACATACATTTCCTCTCCGCTGTTATTTAACTGTAGAAAAATGATCTTGGACAATTTGAGGCAAAAATATTACATATATATATTTTTTAAATATATTACCATTGATAATTTAAACATTTTAGCTTAATAGATATATGTAGTGATAGAATTCTAAATGATGTGAAATTAGTTTAGAAGATGTATCTAGTTTTAACTTTCTTAATTTAGTGGACTTGGTGATGCATTGTCCCAGATGCACATATTCAAGCACATAACTAAGTTATGAACTATACCTAGACACCATTAAAACTTAAGAATGGTCTATTAAGCAATGTGTTCACAGCTTTTCAATATTATCTGGCACAATTTATTAGGTTTGCTTTATTTACTCTACCAGCAACCAGGGCCATGTTACAACGTTTAAATGCTGCATGATGGAGGTTTTTTGTAATGTTTACAGATTATGCAGAGATATCGGAATAATAGTTCTGGTGCAGAGTCACATGAACCCCAGGATGATGATGATCAATCTACTTATAATCGCAATGCAGGTGATGGCACTAATTGATAGGTAGATAGTGTCAAAACCATAAAATTGTGTGTAGTCTAATGGTGTAGTCTTCAATTTGCTAATGTCTAAATAAATTAATTATGACTTGTACATATGTATGTAATGTAATTCTTCCAAATTATTTGTTTTTAATAATTGTTTAGTAATGAAATAATAAATCTTTTAATAATGTTTCTTTGATTTGACGATTTTATAGGCAAATTCTAAATTTTTTTGTTTTGGCCTTATATCAGTTTCAGTGTAATAAAAAAAACTTTGTATTTTCTCACTTGAATTATTTCATAAATAATCCACAATGATGAAAATTTAATGAAAAGTTTTTGTGATAAAAAATATTAATTAATAAATAAATAAATTGTGCCATAAATAAATGATCTCATTATATCAAACATGGTTTTCTTATTTCTAAGTGTGCATATAAACAATTATTATGTTTGTCCTATATTATACATTATTTATATAATACATACGACAAGCTTATAATTTGTACATAATATTTAATGTTCAATATCAACAAAGATTTAAAACAGGATCAATGCTCCGATAACATTTTATGTCAGCATTTTTTTTTATCATCGTGTGGCGACTGCTTCAAACTGAAGCTTGGTGAATTTATTTATCTAAACATTAACCTCTAAATAATTTTATACATGTAGTTTATAATTTTAATCACCGATAATGTAAAATTTTCGTTAAAACTTTACTAATTGTTAGTCGTCTGACGGAGTTTTTAATATGAGAACCTTTTTTTTTTACACGGATATCTTTTTGTAGTATTGTTATATAAGTATAATAAAAATTATACAATGTAATATATTGTATAATTTTTATTTAGAGTACTGAAGCGGTTCATAAGATAAATTATCTATTTTTAAGGTTTAATCTTTGGTGTGCCTGGATGGCTCTGCATGCATAGAATATCATGGCGAGAATTAAAAATTGCTAGCCATGACTATTCTGTATAACTTAAACAATAATGACTAGTAAATAATCCGTCCGAGTAAACTTCGTATAGAGAGTGGGCATAGTGACTTTAATAATTTACCGCCTATTCCATATTGGTTTCATTATAACAGATGTAGATATATTATAGATAAATCTATAAACAACTTGTTTCTTATTCAGGTTTTAGGACAAAATACTGCGAATGTTACTAGAAAGAACAAAACATTTAGAAACATTTTATTTGTATATTTAAAAGATTGAAATGACTTTCTACAATAATAATAACATATGAATTTATAATGATTTGTTAATAATTAATATTATAATTAAAGAACAATAAATATTAACAAAAAAATTATTATCAATTTCAAAACGGTAAATTACTAATAAATTCCTAATACTTTTAATAAATTTTTGATAAATGATTATCGTCGAAATTTTTGGACGAATACATTAAATATATAAAACTAAAATAATATTTATCAGTTTTTGAGTATTTTATAAGCATTATTAATGTTCGTAATATTTCTAATAGCTGAAAATCTGATGACAAGAAATTATTTATTTATTCCTTATAGTATTAACACCAAAGCTAAATAAGGAAAGGAATATTGCGGATATTTTAAATACAGTTCTAATTTTAAAATTTTTGAGATTTATATTACATTAAAATTTATTATTTTACATAATAAAAAAAGATATCTACTTTCCAAAAATTAAAAATTGAATATTATCCATCGACAATCTATCTATGTGGTAATTTTTGCTTGTAAATGAATACTGGTGTAATAAAATTTATGAGTTATTATTGGAGGTTACGTTTTCGGTCAAGGACTGGTAAGTTACTGATATATGTGGTAGTAAGCTGCCCAATAGAATTGGAGCCTACAGTGAAAATTGGAGTGTCTAGATGCGGCAGAATGCGTCCGGCTCTACTACAGCTTGAAGATATTTCTCTATACATTAACCAGTCAATCGACAAAGATTTGCTTCGTTTGATAACACCTTTAAAGATAAATTAATAATAAACAATTTTTTTAAAAAATAACAATAGTTATTATCACTTAATAATAAAATCTATAAAAGTTGTTTTTATACAATCAATGTTGCTGGCGGTGGCGGACTAAGGCCTAGGCAATCTAGGCACGTACCCAGACCTGTAAATTTAAGGCCCAAAAACTAGAATCAAACTACCAAAATTAAACTGTCATGACCGAAAAATAGGCCCGTAATTATAATGTTGTCTAAGGCCCACTTTAGCCTTAGTCCGCCACCGATTGTTGGCAAAAAGATTTAATATAAATAAAATAATATTAAGTTACAAATTATAATAAGTATATGAATATTTGCTACGAGATTCTGAATTTCATAAATATTATATATGATACGAAAAATGATGAATTATGAATTTACTTTCGTAACATTTAACAATTATTAGGTTATGTTAATTAGAAATTGTAACTGTAATACATTAAGCTTAATAGACGGTTAAATAATGCCAAACAAAAAAACACACACTATCTCAATGACAGAGTTTAGTTACGGGTGTCTGTAGAAGATGGAAGATTCTCTCCGTCAGGCTTGTGCCTGGCGTGAAGGTAAGCATCAGGCAAGGTGGGCCAATCGGTTGGAGCCCATTCCGACGTGGACACTTCGGCCGGTCGTTCCGTTGTTTCAGCCTTTCCACCCTCAAGTGAAAGTGGCTTTGGCGTCTCAATCCTAGCGATTAAAATCAGAAATTATCAAATTTTTGTACAAAGTCAATATATGTTTATCTAAATACTATTTATATATTAGGACTGTTATTTACATTCTCTATTTTACCTTTAACGTAAAATTATTTCTGATACGACTTGTGGGTTATCTTATTTTATTATTTAAAAATCTTATTTGATGACAAGGAAAAAAGTTATGTAGTATTGCCGGTATGTTTCACAATAGAAACTTAATATGTTGTTATATGTAAACTCTATTAAACTTTAAGAATTCATTGTGATGTTGAAGATAGAAAATACCTCACGCGTTCAGGTGATTGCATAGTATCATTAGTGCTAGATATTTCTAAATCTTCGCTGTAGCTCAAATGCAGTTTTTCACCGTCATTTCGTTGATCTTTATCTGAAATAAATGTCCTGTAATCTTTAGTCTTATAATAAGGGTGTATATAATTTGCGGATTGCTCTGGAGCTAATTCAGGGTATTTTAGATATATTATGTAGATTTCTATGTTGGTTAATTAAATTGTTATGGATACTTAAAAAGATTACGATATTGTTCAAATCGAATATAATTATAAGTTCATGTTATCGTGAATAATAGAAACTAATTGGATTTTAAAACGTGTTAATGATGTACCGTCGACGCTGATGGCGGCGTCCGGCCAGCCAAGGGAATCACCTTCGACGTCTACGGGCTCGTCTTCGGCGTCGTAGCGCGGCTCTCGAGGACGTTCTTCACGCCGTTCCTCCTCTAACTCATAGCCGAGCATGCTCTCCACTGTGTGATGACGCTTGCGCGTGCGCAGCTTCAGCCGACGCTGACGGTTGGCTCGGATACGCTGATACGTCTAGTAATTCATGAGGAGTGGAAGGTAAGACTATAACTACATATGTACATGTAGTTTCATATGAGAAAATGTACGGAATCAGTATCGAATCGGTTCCTTCCCCTTCATAAATGATTTTATAGATAATATGGAAATTTGGGATTCTCAAATTCAACTTAAACGCTATTAAAATTTATAAATACATCCTTTTATGCACTAAGTCACCTCTCTAGAAGTTAAAATTATTAACATAATATTATTTATAATTACATAAATTTGTAGTAGATCTTTATGCAACCAAAAAATATATCGGTTTGAATGGCCTTCTAGTTAATACGCCTTATACTTATGGCGAGCGAACCCCTTACCATTTACCTTTACCATTTTAGGTATTTTCAACATTTTGTTATAAACAAACGTACTTCCCAGCGAGCATCCTCGTCCTGATGGTGCATGGTATGAGTGGACGGTACGCCAGTGTCTCGTGGTATCGCGCTAAGGCTATACAGGTGTTGCAGCTCCTGCAGGAAATGTGCTTGTGCCACACCTGGACCCAGACGCGCGCCGCAAACTCCACATGAGGTCTTGCGTTCTCCATCAGCTGAAGTATTTATTTCGTGTAAATGAACAGAAGATGGCAGGCGATCATTTCACCACTTACTGAATGTCAGGAACGGATTAAAATATCCTCATCGTCGCTTTACCTTCAGTTTGTAAAAGGGGGACTATTAAGGAACTCCAGAAAGCCTTGCTTGATGTAAGAAACGGGAGACTAACATGGCTGGTTTAATTTTTGTCATTCATTATTTTATGTCATATATCACTTACGAGAATAGAAGTCATGGGAGTCGGAACAGGGCGTTGTGGTGGGTGGCTCATCGTCCTTGGAGGGTCGCGGTGAGGCGGAAGCGGCGGAACCCGGCGAGCTAGTATCATCACGGGCGACGTAACCATGTCGGTACAGCGGTGGTGTGCCTGTATCATCTCTCGCGCTCTAGAAACATTTAATGTAAATAAATATTGCCTTATTTATCACGTTGTTTTATTTAGTGTTCTTTTATGAAACATTGCTTTAAAATACGTTTCTATAAAATAAAATTGCAAGCTCCTTTTTGTTTTAACACCATAATTTTGCTTTTTAACAAATATTGGAAGATGCCGAAACATTTCTTATGATACACTCCAACTTTAGAAAGAAAAAGAGATTTTTCAATAAATTTAAAAGGGGGGATCTCTGATATATAATTTGATCCATTGGAAAGCTTTACAAATATCGTTTCGTTCTCATGTTATTTATTATTTTAATTACAGGTTAGCAAATTTTGATAATGAACTATGTTTATTTACTCTCAACGCTTGCCCGACGGTTTGTCCAAGTGCGTACTGCTCTCCCAAATGCCTTGCAAACGCCTTGCCTGGGTATAAAGGATGGAATGCACCACCAATAGGCCTGAAAGCGCCGCATCCAAAGCTTTGGAGAGCTGGGTGAAGAAACTGCGGCGCCATATGATGCAAGAACCCCTCCATACTAATTACGGAACTCTATAGAAAGAATATTTATGTAAAGTTAACCAGCTTAAGAAATATTTCATACTTGCGCACAGCCAATACATTAACGTAATCAATTTACTTTAAATACCGATCGCACTTTGAAGTAGTTTTATATTTGATTAGGCATTTGTTTCTTATATAATTGTAATCATGTGAGATAAAAAAAAATATTAATTTATATTTTTATATTATATATATATATTATTATATTAATACACGGAAGCATAATTTTTGTTTAAATACAATTAAATTATTTAGTAAATGATGTACGATTTATATTATATGATCTATCTCTATATGTAAAACTAGAAATTTTAAAGATTTACTCTATTTTTCCCTACGTAAATTAAATTCTTGAAAAATGTTTTGTGACATTTATTATTAATTTTGTGATACGTTACACGGAAGTACCCTTCATTTAAATGAATTCCACGACTAGCGTCCTCGAAATGTAATAATTAAACGAATAAAAATCTATAATTCTTAAAATTAAAATGCTCTTCTACGCCATTCCGATTGCTCTCATCACCAGTACCTACACTTGATACGTCTTCAACCGGTGTAAAACACATCCGAACGAAATTTTAACGGCTCCGTAAACATCTTTTAGGCGAATGACGGTTTCACGGAAACTCATGATTTAAGTGGGTTACAATGCAAACAAACATATCGTCTGAAATTACAGCCGTTGACGATCAAACCTCACAAGAATAGTAATAAATTTGGTTATTTTTAAAACAATTGTATTACGTACAATTACAAACTGCGGTAGCACAGAGGGATAGATGCGTGGAGAAGATAGGGATGTTGTGGATGCAGAATTATGTATACTTTCGACTACGAAACAGTGGTATGTTATAATTTTTCAGTTGACAAGCTTATTTTTGTAGTTGAAGACTGGATTAGTTCTCTCAACTTGACCGGAAAATAAGTCACATCATGATGATAATAAGATTAATGCGTGTTTATATCTTTTTTCATTGCGTCGCTGTCGATCATCCGAAGAATGTTATTTTTCGTTGCAAAATATGAAAAATCTGCATTGCTATACAAAAGACGTGAAAATAGCTGTATTATACTCATAGGATCGCTCTTTTAAATAAAAAAAATATATTTTTAAAAACACTGTTAATATATCGGCTGGTTTAAGACACTGATTTATTTGCAAATGATATTTTTGTTTGTGATTGTTTGCGGTAAATTACCATTACCAGTGAGATGTTAAATTAGTGTTGACGTAACACGATATGTTTGCCGGTTTGCTCCAATCAGTGCCCGCAACTACTGTCTGCAGCCATGATCTCCTCTAGCTCGTTTGAATCTCCAATTAGTCCTGGTACAATGTATAATGGTCCAAGTGGCGTTGTTGTCGTAATCAATTGGGAAGTAAACAGTGCCATCTCCTTTGTGCGGAGGTGCGTTTTGACGTCGTCAGAGCAAACAGAGTAGCCGCATTGCATTGCGATCAGCTTTACTTGCAAGCCACTCGGTACTTTGAAGCCTAAAGGCTGGGTGGTCTAGCTCTCACTTAGTTTTCTTTGATGCGATCTGGGTTGAGAGATTGGATAATGAATAGCATTTCAATTGCCGAATAATTCCTTTGTACACTTTACAAAATTCATTAAAACTTGACCCATATAAATATGTTTTAATTAGGATGTTTGTAATACTATAAATATTTTATAAGAAAAAAAAAACAATGTTTAGGTTATAGTTTTACGTTGACATGTCCACTTTAAAATAAAATTGTGTTTTTATTCATTATTTTATGAATAAAAGTGTAGGTGCAAAACATACGAAAGTTAATCGGTGAAGAACTTTACGTTTATGATAAGTGATAGTTCCGCATCTCGGCAGTTGGTACTCGTTACCGGCTATCCGGTCTATTGTTGTTACACCAAACCTAAACAATTGGGAAAAGAATAGTATGGCTCGGGCCGGTGCCGGGGCCGGGGCGGGGCCGGGGCCGGGGCCGGTGATAAATACTCGCACTAAAGTAAACGTTATGAAATGATACATACGGTGCACTCCTTTATAGTTCCGTTTAACTATTTTCGAACTCGTGTTTATTGTACATTACATATCATTATTTTCATGTTAAAATTTTTGCATTTGTAAATTATATAAAGGTATTATTCATTTTCTCTTCATAAAGTACTATCATTGCTATATTTGACGAAACTATACATGAATAAAACTTTTTTTTAGGGATTTAGAATGAAAGTAATTATCTTTAATCATTTTCAAATATTGTGTATGGTGAATTTTTTTTATGTAATCAGAAAGAAAGAAAGTAAGAAAAACTTTTATTCGGCACATAATTTAACATACACAGATTAAATTTACACACACCGAAATGGCATCCTACTCCGCAATATGCTGCAACTAAAAGCTGCAGCGCTGATTTTCAGTTGGTGCCAGTAACAACAAAAAAAAGGAAAAATACTTAACAGAAAATCAACGCTAACAACGGACACAACCCAGTATAAAATTTAGAATCCGTGACAAAGACATATATAACAACACACACACACATATATATATATGTGATAAGCGGGGAGCTATATCTACACAAAAAAAATTAACGTAGTAATTAAGAATAAGGACAGCCTCGCGATAATTTATTTTCAGGTTTACAACAATAATCTAATAAACCGCAATGACGAAAAATTAATCCTACTTGTTACCGTTTTCTACACAATTATGTATATGAGAAGCTAGTTTTTATTAAATAATACGTTTGTCTATAACAATAAAGAGTTGGTTAGGATCTCTACACAACACCAAATTGCACTCGTCAAGTTCAATTGCCACAGTAGTTTTAAGGTCTACGTCACCGCTATTTTTTTTATGTTTTGCCGCTAAATATGAACATTTATCTTACTGCATTAAGGGGGTAATAGAGAGAGCTATGCTTGGCGTTTCTATGCGTGATCGAATCAGAAATGTGGAGATCCGCCGAAGAACTAAGGTCACCGACATAACCCAAAACACTGCTAGACTAGTGGCAGTGGGCAGGGCACATTGCTCGAAGGACCGACGGCCGATGGGTCAGTAAGGTTCTCGAGTGGCGCCCACGTACCGGTAGACGTAGTGTTGGGAGGCCTCCCACAAGGTGGTTCGACGATCTGGTGAGATTCGCGGGAATCCACTGGATGCGAGCAACGCGGGACTTATCGACGTGGAGACCTTTGGAGGAGGCCTCTGTCCAGCAGTGGACGTCTATCGGCTGATGATGATCTTACTTGTAAATGTATTTATCGTAACAAAAAAAAGACTGGTACGCGCCTGTTAAGAGACAGGGCCATCAGCAAGTTGTGTTTCTTGGACAGGATATAATTTTTAGGTTTTCAATCGTATTACTAAAGATAATTTTAAATTTTGATGGTATAGTGAATGGACAAACGGAGGACAGAATTCAAATTTAATTCAGAGTTCTTTAGGCAGAGAAGCAATCAGAACAGATCATCAGAATAAATCATCAAAGGAATTTTTTCTTAGAAAACAGTGATTTCTGAATAATTACCACCAATAAACACATTTTTTTTTATAAAAAAACCGTCTTTCTCTGGTATTATCGTTCCTTTTAGCCGAGGTTTGCGGTATTGGTTGGTAGGTACAAATAAGTAGTTTTTTTAATATCGATCGACCTGTTCATTATATTTAATGTTTTTATCCAACATTTTTCTATAGCCGTTTGTAATTAGGAAATATTTAACGTTAATTATGTATAATGAATAATATTACGTCTAAACGCGTAGTAGTTGCAGTGTAAACGCTTTTCATACAAATATTAATATTGCTTAACAGTAAAATAAGTTCAATACAGTTGTAGCATATACTAATTTGTATACACTAATTTTTTATTATGTATTTATTAAAGATAAGTTGTGCCTTGTTGACGTTTTAATTGAAAAAAAAAAGAAAAACAACAAAAGAGTTTAAAAAACTAAATCGCATAATAGGATATTTTATAATAGTAAATAGTTACTTTGTATGTTAATTAAGTTAAATTGTTTCTCTATTGTAATATAACTTGATTTGGTTTGCTTTATGGATAGAATGAAATACGACTGTTATATGTAATAAGTACTTTGTAATGGGCCAATAAGTGGGCAATAAAAAGGAACCAGCGGTGGTTGAAAGAAATACAACGGGCCCTGATTTATTCGTGATAGGAATGCGCCCCTCTTTTTCAATAAGTGCTGCGATAAGAATCATTGCCGTCGTTTCAGAGGAGGTATGCAATTAAATTGCTTAAAAATGTTTAAAAGCACCAGTTATTAATACTCAGACATTAAAAAATATTGATAATTTTTTTTATCTCATAATAACATATGCGTTTAAATTACATAAAACGATTTTTAGAAAAGGATCAATGAATACTAACTATATTTTATTAGAAAAATTAATCATTGCAATTCATATGAAATATTGTTACGGCACATTAACTTTAAATTAATAAAATTCATTATGTTTATGATTTACTACACATCTTGAGGAGCCACACAAATGTCGCAACACGTATTGTTTCAACGTGTATATATATGGTTTAATGGCTGTAGGTTCATATTGTCGGAAATCATCTGGATAGGTACCACAACCCCTCCGAACAGGTTCCCACCTGATCGTCCCTTTGGACTTCAGTAACCGTGGCTTAGTCACCCACGGTGGAACTAAGAGGAACCTACCCGGCCGGCCCAAGGTGGCCGCTCCAGGTGAGCTCCGTGAGTTCACCTTGGATGTGTGCTAGTTGGTTGCGCGGGCAGTCTCGCTCTGCCCTTCGTAGCTGTAGTGGAGTGGCGGAGGGAGAGGAGTGCTGGTATTGTGTTTCGCCGCTCTCCCTACCCTCCGCGACTAAGCGGTGCCGCATCGCTGATGTGGCGGCGATGGGGCCGCAGGGGAAAAGTAGTGTCGGTATTGCGTTTCGCCGCTTTCCCTGTCCTTCGCGCCCATATAACGGTTGGCAGTAGAGCCCGAAACCAGATCCGCCGCAAGGAGTCGAGAGAGCTTTTCTCTTGACTCCCATGGGCTATGAGCGACGGATTCGGGGGATTCTTTGCCCAGGTGACGATACGAGACCAAAAGGAGGGCGCGCTGTATGTTCCGACGCGCCCTTAGAGAGGTAGAAGTGAGGGGTTTCTTCCTCCGAGATGAAGCTACGCGGTGCAGCCGGCGCTGGCAAGGACGCGAAGATGTGTGAAAGCGTTCCCGTGGCCCTGCTGTAAAGTAGGATGATTTATACTGCACCACAATGTGCTCATCGCCTTGGACATAAGATGTTAATTCTCGTTACCTCAGTAATTTCGCTAGTTTCAACGATCTCCAAATCGGGACACAGTAGTGTTTATATACTTTTGGCGATAGAAATGGGATCTGCCACAGTACACACACTACACGCACTGTTACGGTTAGAGGTATGGTTTTCCATCAAAGTATAGTCTAGTCCTTTAGTTTAAGTAAGTAAATATAAGTAGTACAATTATCTAGATAACAAATATTATTAAAAGAGAAAATAACAGTCTTGCGAAATTGTCTTTATGAGGTTTAAGAATCTTTATTTCTCATAAGAATATATACAATTCACTTATCCGAGAAGATAATAAGCAATAGACTAAGCTAAAATTACGAGAGTACAAAGAAAGACATACAGTAATTCCATAAACTTAATACATAGAACAACTGACACTACAGTCGGTCAAAGGAAGGTAGTTTTATGGTGCTTTAGGTTTGTTTGTTTTTTTTTTTTTGTTATATTAAATAAAAATTTTGTGGTGAATTTAAGACATGTTTTAATAGTAGTTTTTTGAAAACTTGATATGATTTAGAATTTTTTATATTATCGGGAAGACTGTTGTATAATTTATCTCCTTCGTATAGTAGACTTTTTTTCCCATAGTTAGTTCCCGGAGGCCGTAAATATAAATTGTTCATTCGATTAGAAGTCTTTCTACAAGGAAAATGAGTAACTTTTTTAGGAAGGGTTATTTTAGTATGTATTTCTTTATTTAGTATCTTATGCACTAACATGCAAGTGCGGAAGTAGTATGTTTGAGAAATGTTCATAAACTTAGTATTTTTATATATCTTTTCGGTAGATGTTAAATAATCGTAGTGGAAAAGAACCTTTATTAGATTGTTTTCATTGTTGTCATTAAGGCTATTGAAATTACTTTTTGCTGCGGTGCCCCAAATTTCTATCAGATATTCTATGTGGGGTTTTGCTAAACAATTATATATTGTATATTTCACTTGACTTGGTAAACATCGAGATATGCGTCGTAATGATCCTGTTAGGGATATAATTTTGGTTTTGATTTTTTCAATTTGCGATTTCCATGTTAATTAATCATCTAATATAATTCCTAAATATTTTTCCTGACTTTTCTAATTTATAATTTCGTTATTTATTTTTAAATGAAAATTATTATTGTTTTTTTTTTGTTTTTAGCGGAGAAAATTACGTATTTGTTTTTTTAATATTGATTGTTAGAAGATTATTCAAAACGCAATTATGAAGTATATTTAAATTCATTTGCGCATCTTCCGTTAGGACATCTATAGAATGCCCATAGTAAAAGAGACTAGTATCATTTGCATTTTGCGAATTGTCTTTATTGTGGACATATCGAAATTTGGAGACTGTCCTTAATGTGATTGGTTTATGTCTTCATGTCGATAAACGTCCCACTGCTGGACGGAGTCCTCTTCTCCCCGCGCTTCTTCACAAGTCTGATGTTTATAATTTTTTGTTTATAAACATCCTCAAATTACTGCAAAGCCTTTGATTTAAGCCTTAAAGGAGCAGCTCATTGTATTCCATGGCGTTGTTGTAGATACAGTGTGAAATAATTTGTCTACATTCTAAAATTACTGTGTCCGTTATTTTATCAATGTGGTCGACATATTTATAATATTATAATTTATACTATTTTAAATTCATCTTGATTTTTTTCAACTTCTTAATAATATGATTTTTACGACGATCTTTATTGCTTCAATCGATATTCAATTTCTTACACATCAATACAATTATTATAAAGAAATACATTAGAATGTAAAAAAAATAAAAAAAAAGGAAACCTCATGGCTGGTACTGGTGATAGATAGGTTCTACTGCAGTTTCTATTTCTACCGTCAAACAGTAGTGTGCAAATATTACCTTGTGTTCCCGTTTAAAAGGTAACGAGATTAATCTTATATCTTAATGAGAGGAGCACAATGTGGTGCTTCATATATCATTCTAACTGGGGCTGAGTTATCATAATCAATCGTATCGTACCATCGGGTGGACGTTGCACTCAAAAGTCCGTATACCATACATACCTAAATTTCAAATCAGTGTGTTATTTTTTAAATAAAAGAAATTATAATACAAAATACAGATACTATTTTGTCTGTAATACATATTTTTTTTTGTTTCATATTCATTTGTTAACATTAGAGAATAAAAATTATGTAGTAAAAGTAAAGAAATGTATTAGGTTCATTCATTATTTTTCATTTTATTAAAAATAAGAAAAGTCCCTATTTATTTTCTATCTATTAATTCTTTTTTTAAAATATGAGACAACGGAGACGATTCTATTCTCGAAGAAAGAGAACGTTTTTTAATTTTTATTGCATTTATAAACAGTAAAGAAAAATCTTCTAGCATTTTCAAATTGAACAGACAGAAAAAGGCTTTGAACAATGACTTTCAACAAAAAGCACTATAAATCTTTACAGAGACCTCTTCACGTTGCGAAAAATTGTATTTTTTAAATTTTCTACATCAATAGTAAACATTTCATATAAAAAATCTTTAGAATACAGAAGATAATTCTCAAAAAGTCAATAAAAAACATTAAATTACATTTGAACAAATATAACAAGTTTGCTGTTTATTTTGTGACGATTAAAAATTTTTTACGATAGTTTTTAGGGATGTTTTATTTTATATATTTGACTTCGACTAATTTTATCCAGAATCGATTTAAGTTAACCCTTAGCAAAGGTGATGTACATTTAATCAGAACATTTTAAAATATTTTGTTAAAACAATTCATTAACGCGATTTTTTTGATTTGAAATAAACGTACTTTTTATACTTGTACGAGAAAAAAATTATTAATCGATTTTGAAAGTTCTATTTCAAATTCGCAAAGCCTGAGGTGTCAAAAATATTTTCAACGGTTACCATTTATTATAAATCAAATAAGAGGTCCCTGCCATGATTTAACTCGGTTCTATCATCTCCTCATACCTGAAAATAATTTTGTAAGTGTGTCGTTAAACATCTTTATTGCTAAATCATTGAACTGAATTTATTTAATAACAATAACATGATTTTTAATAATATAATGAAATTATTTTTTGCCTATTTAAAAAAAAAAACAAAAATATATTTAAAATAAGTGCCTAAGTTAAGTAAGAAAAAAAATTTATATATCAGTTTATTAAAAAAGTTAAAAGAACAGATTGAATTTTAAAAAATATGGTTTAGTGTTGTTTCAGTATGTTTCTTACCTTCGTTAGCGCATTGAAAAGCTCGCCTAAAAGATACACAATATTGTTATTTGAACAATAAATAGTTTTTAAATAATTATCAATCATTAAAAAATTTTATCTTAAGTTCGTTATTTAAAAGATTTTGTAAAAAAAAATATTAATTGTTTAGAATGAAAAGAAAATTCACCCACCTTACTAAATTTAAACCACACAAATTTCTTTCTAAGGACGAATTTAAATATGCTATTATAACTTGACTATTACAAGTTTTGTAACAATTTTTAGATCACGAAGTACAACGTTTGTGTTAGTTTTTTTTTTATAATAAAAAATTACCTGTCTACTGGAATGAGGATAAACTTAATCTACGTGGGGAACTACGTAAGCGCGCGATGCGGGAGCCGAGCGGAGCGAACACTTTCCGCGGCGTAGATAATACGACTGACGGCGCGGGCCAGCAAAAGGGAGCGCTGGGCGGACGCGCCCGCGACACGCCCCTGCCGAAAATATCGCACTATTCACAATTCTTCTCCACACATCTCTATACATTTCCATTTCAAATAAATTCACATTAACTCTTTTTGATAAAAAAATCATCGTTTTAACACACCAATCGCACCAAAATCTATAACAATCCTATTTACAATAATTTAACTTTCTCAAATGTATCCAATTGCACAGCTTAAACAAAAAGCTGTTTTCATGTATGCCACATTGAATTAACAAAATAATGTTTAATTTGATATTAGTGAAAAAAAAATGTGAATACTAAAAAAATTTTAGAAATTGTTAGAATGCGATGGAAAATTTTTACGCAGAATAAACAGGGCGGAGCGACGAACACTCCCAGCCGCAGATGTATTATATGAGAAAACAAATTGATCCGTCGAGGGTTGGCATTTTTAACTTTATTTCATAATGGCTCTCTCAATTCAATAAAATAAAAATGTGAAATACGAACTGTTTCAACTAATCATACGGGGAAAGGTTGCCGATAAACAGAGGCATAGTTGCTGGAGAACATCACGGATTAAAAACTTAAGTTTGCTAAAAGAACTAAATCATCGAATGTTGCGTTTTCCATGATAGAAATCGCTATACGGCCAACATTTATATTGAGACTGCAGGTAATAAAAAATAAAAAAGTAATTTTATCTTAGGATATACATCCTAAAAATATATTTGCTAAGTGAAATCCAAGATGGAATTACTGGTAATTATAATTTTTATGGAATAATCCATTTAATAATCGTAACAATTACATTAACATGTAACCTTCATACATTATATATTGGCAAATAATTTTTATGTATAAAGACTACTAGTCCATGCCATGTTGGAATGGGTCAGATAAATATCCCCCCAACAGGTTCCCGCCTTGTCGTGGCGGAGGGGCTTAGTAGCCGTGGCTTAGTTCCCCACGGTGAAGCGAAGAGGAACCTACGACGGACCGAAGCGTAGCGCTGGCCCGAGGCGGCCGCTCCAGGTTAGAGTTCTTATTAAAGTGAGCTCATCTCGAATGCGTGCCGGTGGGCTGCAGGAGCAGGATTATACTGCCCTTTGCAGCCGAGGTGGAGTCGCGGAGGGAGAGGAATATCGGTATTGCAATTCGCTGCTCTCCATACCCTCCACGACTGAACAGTGTCGCACCGCTGATGCGGCAGCGGCGGGGCCGCGGGAGAAGAGGAGTGTCGGCATTGCGTTCTGCCGCTCTCTGTATCCTCCGCGGCCGTATAACGGGTGGCTACGAAACTGTTAAGACCTATACTGATATAATTATAATTGACTAGCTATTTTCCGCCCGCTTTACAGGCCGTAACACCTCTGCAACTTCCTTTAAGGAGAGAATTTTTAAAATCCGTTCTTAGTTGACCTATACTCGGCAAAGGGAGTGTTTCTACCATATGTAGTCTCTAGGCTGTCATTATCATCATCAATAGCATGCGGCAGTCCACAGCTGGACAAAGGACTGTCTCAAAGAACGCCACTTAGCTCAATCTTCGGCTAGGCCTTATGTCGTCGTATTTCCTTTTTTACTGGAGCCACTGGGCAGCGGATCCAAATGGTACCGGTCCCTTTTGCTGCTTAGGCAATTTCTCTATACTTTATAGATTCTACAATGTATTCTCTTCGTTGGGCAACTGCAGTGATTACCTAGTTGCTGCTCTTGCTGCCGCATTCAAGTAACGCAAAGCAGGTCGTCTGTGTTAATTATATTTTCAAAGCCAGATATTTTCAATTCTGCAAATTTAGTTGGCCTGGAGATTATGCTATCAGTTCGGAAAAGTGTAACACCTTCGCTAGAGAGTCCGCTTTATCTCCGCTTTCGATCGCGCAGGTTGTACGTAAAATACGAATGTTAGAACTTGAGGTTGCATTTGAAAAATCTGAGGCTAAGTGTTTCTATGGATGAAGGAAGGCGCCACCTTAGTATAGTTACATCGTAGTCAGAGACACATACCAAGGTTGAGTCTAACATGATATACCTAGGTCACATATTTGATAGGCGCTGGACTTCCACAAACAAGCTGGTGCCACGACCAATGGGCACATGGTTGCTGCTCTGAGGGCAAATGTTACTAATTTGGAAGGGTGTGATGAAAACAGCGGCCGTTTGTATTTGGAGGTAGTGCAGTCTGAGGCTCTTTATGAGCCGCTCATCTGGGTTGGTGTTATTTCGGGATACCGAACTATCTCCTACGAGGCGGCATGTTTTCTAGTAAGATCTTCACTGTGGGATCTGGACACTATCATTCATGTATGAATGGAGATATGAGCTCCGGTCTTGAGGAGAACGCGATCCGTGAAGAGAATGGAAATTGCAAAAGTTTCACTTCCAACAGTCAATGTTTATAAAGTAGATGGATCGACTAACCGATTCCAGAGCAGGTTGTAGACTGTCGTAGCTATACGTCTCCTCTTCGATGAGTGGACGGACAGGTGGTACGGGTCAATGACCTTCCAGCTGGTGCAAGTTCTTTCTTATAAGTATTTGAGTCGTAAAGCCAATAAATACATATATTGTGGATGCTACGAGGATTACGCGCAGTATACTTTGGAGCACTGCTCAGCATGAGTTGCCCAACCTAAAAACCTCGTCACTGTTGTGGGCATGACCTTTCTCTTCTTTGTTTGACCAAAGCCATAATCAGAAGTCGTAGTGAGACACCAGAGTGGCCTTTTGTGAGGAGGTAACAATTATATTGATATTAATACATTTAAATAAGCATTTTCATACAGTATAAGCTAGAAAAGTCTAACAATGAAATAGAGTGCTTTAGAAAATGTCGTTCGTATGAAATGCTACGAATGCTACGATAGTGCTACGACTCTGCATCTACAACAATAACACTACTTTTTTACCAGCCAACCTTCGGTTAGGTTAAATGTTGTTGTAGGTTGTAACGCAATATTTGATTTAGATTATAGTAATAATAGTAACAACATATATACATATAATAACACCTTTACTTAGACATATCTACCTATACATATATATATACCCAGTCCGGCCATAAGTTCTGTTACAAATGAAAATGCATGTTTTTAATGAACTAATGTAATATTATTCAAATTCATGCCTACATATTTAAGAGCAAAAAATAAAAAAATATTCTATTCGAAATGGCCACATTTGGCTTTTATACAGGCCTTTATTGTTTGGCCACGAAGCTATGGATTTACGCACTATTTCAAAGGGAAATTTCCACCACCGCCACTGCTTCTTCCAAAATGTTTTAAGAGACTCAATGTCGACATGCCGTTTAGAGCAGGCCATGTCCTCTAAAACTGACTATAATTTAAAGTCTAAAGGGTTGAGCTCTGGGCTAGATGAGGGCTAGTCATCAGCTCTTATAAAGTCCGGAACGTTGGTTTCAAACTAAGCTTAGATAGTTCGTGCCTTGTGACCAGGTTCAGAGTCCTGCTGGAAAGTCCACGGTATATTTTTAAAAAGTGTATTGCTGAGAGGTTTCACAACATGAACCAAGACTTATCTTGATACACTTTGGCTGAAGTTTTCACTCCTTTTTCACAAAAATGTAGTTTTGCGACTCTTTGATAAGACACGCCTCACCAAACCATCACTGACGCAGGATGATGACCACGTTGTACCTATCCGACCACATGAGCAGTTTCTTTAGAACTGTGAGAGTATACTTTATCATTTTGCTTGTAGTAGTGTTCTTCAATCGTGAACATTTTTTCATCGATAAAGAGGATATTTCTATGTCTTTCACCTACTTATCGCGACAGAAGGCAATTTGATCGACACACTCTCCAATTGTAAAGATTAATTTGATAAGATTGTTTGCTTCCTAATGGGGTTTCGATGAATTCTGGCTTTAACAGCATTGACAGCCTTTGTATTTCTAACAGCACGCGGCCGCTCTGATCTTTTCTGGTCTTCGGCAGATGAAGTGTTGTTAGTACGATATACAAACATACGGCTAATACCATCTTTAGAGGTGTCTGGAATATGACCGACGGCTCCATACCAATTGTGCGCAAGACGATCACTGCAATCCTACTTTCTTTAATAGCCCATTCCTTATTATAATTTGATAATGAATACGAAAAAATATGTTAAATGGCGCAAAATCGAAACAAGTTTTTAAAATAATGTACGTGTACCAAATACAAAATAATTACAAAGTTGAAAAAATAAAAGTTTTTATGGCCAGACTAGTTATATTAGGTTGGGGAAATAGTTCCTTTGCATTTTTTAAGAAAATTCAAAACATATTTTTATATAGTTTATTTATATTTAACTAAAGTATGTAGGTACCATTTTGTTTGATAACTTTTTGGCATCTTGTAGGTAGGGACATGATCCCATTGCTATAGAAATTTTGGGACTTCTGATCACAATACCGCGACAAATGGTTTTCGCTTGTCTTGCCTAAAGAATTCTGAAGAGATCGAAAGAGGTGGAAATCTGAAGGTGCAAAGTCAGGACTATACGGCGAATGCATTAACACCTCCTAGCCAAACTTTCTTAATTTTTGCGGGCTAAAGATGCGTGAGGTCTAGCGTTATCAAGATGAACAACCACACCCCTTCTGTTGATTAATTCCGGCCGCTTTCTCTCAACTTCTTGCTTAAATCTCATCAGTTATTCACAGTAGAGTTCAAAATCGGTGATCCTGTCTGGTGGTAACAGCTCATAATCAATAATGCCCTTCCAGTCCCACCACACACACAGCATCACTTTGTTGCGAGTTAACCGAGGTTTCGCCACAGTCTGTGAAGCCTGACTGGCCTTTGACCGCGACCTTTTTCGCACGTTCTTGTCGTACGTGATCCACTTTTCATCACCAGTTATCAGCTTCTTTAAAAATGTTTCGGTTTCATTACGTCGTAATAAAGAATCACAAACGAGTACACGGTTCATTATTAGGTTTCTTTCAATGAGGTCGTGAGGTAACTAAATATCGAGCTATTTGTGAACCCAGTTTTTTTCAAATGTGCCAAAACTGTTTTGTGGTCAATTCCAAGTTCTTCAACTACGTCGTAACTACTGATATGCTGATCTGGCTCCACTTTTTCAAAAATGGCATCCATTTTATCTGTAATAGAGCGACCAGAGTGACGTGCATCTTTACATCAAAATTTCCGGATAGAAAACGCTTAAACCAAATTTGTGCTACTCTCACAGACACTGCACTGCACTACACTAGCTCCATAAACATTGCAAATTTTTTTCGCGGCTTGCGTTGCATTTTTACCTTTTTTGTAGTAAAATTTTAAAATATATCGAATTTCTTCATTAGATTCACTCATGTTGACAGTATGAAAACCAAATGATAATCACATATTCTCTTAATTTGAATTTAGAATGATGTTCTTTAAAATTTGAACTTTCAATGATACCAAAACCAGCCAGATACAAATAGTATAGCCAAAGAGATTTTATTACAAGTTCATACATACTATAATGCGAAAAGACTTTTTCGCCAACCTGATATGAACTTATTAAAACAAACATTTCACATATGTTTAGTTTTAGGTTTTTTTTTTATAAATATTTTATGTATATGAGCGCTCAAAGTTACCAATGAGATTTTAATTAGAAGATTTGTTTGATCACTTGATAAATCTTAATCATCTATGAGCATGTACCATAATATTTTTTTTTGCAGAGGCGTATTACTTACTTTTTTTATGATTAGTTTTAAAGTTACAAGTTTCCTCACTTCTTAATGCAACAATTCCTTGCATGTGCTTAATGCAACCATGTGCTTTTCATTACCTATGTAAATTCACAACTGTAGATTTCTGTTACCGTCAGCCATATAGTATTAAGTTATTAAGAATACGACTAAGATAAATTCTACCTGTTATAGAAGGCGACTAAAAGGTTATTTACACTCATGGACAATGATAATGGGGACCCTCATTGCCCACTAACCAAGCCCTGAGTGAATCATAAGTACGAGGTGGTGGAATGTTTGTTGCAGCAAAGAGGGGGTGTTGGGGAGAGTTATGGCACTATCTGGGACATGCTTAAGAGCAGTATAGGAAGACACCGGTGTGTTACCGAGGAGCTTCCGGGGGCTCTCGCCAAGCACTAAGGATAATTACCGAAAAGGTACAAATCCCTAATAATCTTTTCTTCTTCCCTAGAAAGAGGGTATCTCTTGAGATTTCTCTCCCGATAAAAAAGAAGTTTCTAATGCTGAAGGCTGACTAGGTAGGTACCACCGTGACTGCTATTTCCGCCTCCAAACAAAAGTGTGAAAACAATATTGTGTTTTGTTTTTTTTTTAAATACTCGTTCCCCGGGCATTTGTGGGACTGGGTTTCAGTTCTTTTGTTACATCTTTACTTTTTTTCCTTCTTTCACTTCTTTCTTACTCCTCCTCTTTCTTTCCGTTCTTATCTTTCTTTCCTTCTTTATTTATTATTTTTATTCTTATTTCCGTATCAGTTTGTCGTACTCTCTAACATAAATTTTTATTTCTACATTGTTTTTCTGTATATTCTCTTTTCTTTTTTACATTACCAATTCTTAAATTAACTTACATTCTATTATATTTAGTTACATCTGCTATTTTATTATATCTTTGTTTTATTTTCCTTTATTGTTTTAACAGTGTTCTGGTCTGAACGGCGCTGTAGCTAGTCAAATTATTGGGGTAATTAGACTTACCCCTCTTACGTATCGAAGCGACGAGCACAATATGGTGCAGCGAATATCATCCTAACTAGCGCCACGATGTTATGGCTAGAACTGTCGCTTAATTAAAATTCCGTACCTATCAATCCTATCAAGTCGCTGTTATAGACGTTTTCTTGAATTAAGCCAATAAATAAATATCTAAAAAAGTGTCACTTGTAGTCATATGTCGTTTTTAAGTTTCCAATATACATTAACCGCCACAAAAATTTGCTATGGTCCGATTGTCAAAATTTTCGGATTAAATGCACTTTGCTAGCTTAGGCCTTAGTATTACAATAGTTCATCGAGACGACGAAAATAAATATTATATAATACAAACACCGAAATCGTTCATCAATCGTTAATTACGTTACAGGATTTACAATTAAAAGTACAAGTATAAACAAAAAAATATTAATACAATGATTAAAGTTGACCGTAAAGTCGATTCACTTAACTATATGCTCGGGTATTCTTATAATAACGTAATAATCAGTTATGACCGCACCACTAAGGGCGGGCAATAAAAATGAGAAATTATTTTTAATAATACTGTTGGTGCGGGGTGCGCGGGTGACAGCAGACAATATTTTGGTAGCGTTAATACCAACCCCCATTACCGTGAATTCTTCACTGGAAACTATTGGGTAATAACAATAAGCCCTCAAAACACATTTTATGACCTTACGAAAACTTTATGTGCGAACAAGGATATACTTCAGACGAAACAGATTGGACTTTACTGCATTTTAATATGTTATTATCAAATAAAAGATTATTTTTAATTGCAATACTAATAAAGATCCGTACTGGTAATAACAGGTAAAAGAATTAACTAATTAATGTTATAACATTACAACATTACAAGAACCAAATCGGTGAACTTAATAATATACGTATTGAGTGTCTAATATGGCAAGGAGAGGTTCGAGCTTTCGAGATAATGCAATCCGGAACAGGGCAATGTACAGGTATTAATTGAAAGCCACACCTAAATAGCCAACAATTATTACGGCCGAGGGCTTTACCACATTGAGAACGCAGCCTGATTTTGCATTCGCTATCACATTTGTAGCCGCTATTAAAATGACATAGCGCTGTCAAGGCTATGCTATGCTAGGTTATATGTCACGGCTCGGAAAATATGTCCTCCAAAAATGACATATAATTTTTGGAGGACATATTTTCCGAGGGAGGACAAAAAGGTAAACCGGTGACGAAGCTCGGAATGCGATGTGATTATGAAACGCCATTTGTCAAGTTTTTATTGGGCGCCCTAGAGCAGCGGCTTTGTTGTCGCCCTCAGCTTCTGCCGCTGATCCCTACCCTCGTCTCGATGTTAATTCATAATTTTTATAACTTGTTAACATTTTGCGGACTACTTGCGGTGGACCGGGGATTTACGTTTAATTAAATTCTCTGTTCACTCTTCTTGTTTTAATAAGGTTTATTTTGATAGAACTTGTAGCTACGACAACATCAATATTTTACAATGATAATTAAGATAATACTAAAGATAACGTTATTTATTTGCTAGTATTCGGCGCGCTGTTCAACTACCTATTTCTAAAAAGATGTAAACAAAATACAAAAGCTATCAACACGTATAATCGGATAGATCGGAAACTTCCAATCCAACACTCGAGAAAAGCTTAGTCGCTATGTTATATTAAATCTAATGGGCGTACATGAAAGTGCTCTGCATAGCGCCGGCAGTGGGTTCGAGTTCCGCTGGTGCAGCCATATTTCGCGCTTGGTTGATCAAAGTGGCGCAACCGACGGGAAACCGGCATCAATTTAATTTTAATCGGGCCTCGATATTTGGCGGCCGGAGCCAACCATATCAATGTTTATTCAAAATACCAACATTGTTGCAATTGAGATCAAATTAATCGCTTCGAATTTATAATATATTTACTATTTCATGCATTATATATAAGAGTCATATAAAAAACAAACAAGTAATAATTAGTGTTCTCAATACAATGTAATGTTTAATATTTTAGAATTTTGTGTCTGGTATGTTTTTCATAGAGACATATCGCTTTTAGTTGAAAGTGATGCTGAACGCGGACCAATTTTTTTTAAATGCTTCAACAATGTGCAAATATTTTAGTTTAAGGTTTGATGGACGATGTAGTTAGTGATATTACCGAGGTAACGAGACGAGTTTGTTTCACAATATCAAAGTAAATTATTGGAAAAACAAAACGGCTTGCTTGGCTTTAATCACTGTTGTAGTTTTGTGTTTGTTTCTTAATATTATTGCAAAAAAAAATTATTTAATTGGTCGTCAGAAACATCTAATATTTTCATATGTTAATATATATGTATTATAAATATAATATTTTAATTTACAAACTTTTAATATTATTGGATTTCGTAATTTTCAAAAACGATATTTCTTCTCGAAAATTAACTGTCAAATCACTTTAACCACCAGAAACTTCCTTACCTAACTCTATCTTACCTAACGTTTAAATCACTCAGCACTTTATTTTTCATCTAAGCCCAATTGAAGCTTGTGAAACGCCAACGATGTCTTTGTTCCTCAGATAAATTGCGAATAGCTTATTCAAGATTGATTGGACATTGTAAAACAGACTCCTTAACATCTTACGTGTCAAGACGGCGAGCAATGTGGTGCTTAAATCATCCAACCTAGCGCCACATTGTTATTGACAGGCGTATCACTTACAATTATGTGAATGCCTCGCTCGTCTCATCGCTTCGTCGAATATGAAAAATAAAAAATCACAATTTAAAGTACTAAAAACCTGACAAGCTTTAGTCATATCTTCATTATCATTCATCATTAGATGCACTGTTTAAAATAAAGTTTGGAGATCAGATCGAGAAAACCAAAAATTGGAACAAAAATGGGTCAAAAGAAAATATTAACGAGTGGGGGGTGCTATTAAAAGAAAACCAAGTAATTTTCTTAATCAGTGTTTATTGTCTTTACGTAAACTAATGCGAGTTAAGTTTTTTATAATATACTGAACGGACATTAGGATTATACTTAAATTACAATTTATACTTTTCACTACTGGTGATTCTGGAAGTAGATAGGTATACGTTTCCAGTATCACCACTAGTGAATTATATTACTTTTTCATGACTTTCATTAGGTAAAGATTTTTTTTTAATTTCACTGCTTTGCAGTTATATATCCACATAAACAGCAACAAATATTTTTATAAATAAAGACTAACTAATAAATCAAAGAATAGTTTATAAGTCTCCAAACTATAAAATAAATAAAAAGCTAAAATTAATTGTTTAAAATCAAACTATTTAAAAAAAAAAATAGATAATTTTAATATGAGTATCTACCACGAACTATCACAACAAAATAAAATCTATCTAAACATCATCATAATAAAACAAAAAGAAAATTAAAAGTTAAATTTTTTGTTATTCTTGTCATTTAATACAATGTGAGAGACTTAAAGATATATTATACTCTTATAAGTAAAAAACTTATTTGAACCTAGTGGATGATTTTCTCTTAAAACTATTCATTAAGAACACTAAAATACATATGATATACTGTGCATATATAACTATACAATCACTGAGTAACAAACAACTATAAATAAAATATTTAGAGATTACGATACCTTATGTTAAAATAATTTTTCTTATATATTAATTTTTTCGCAATGCATGGTCCCGTTTGGATGGGAGATAAGTTTATATATGCAACGACGCAGCTATAGCTGCTTTAATACAGTTAATTTTAATGATGGGGTAACTCACGAAATCCGACAGCTGAGGCATGATATCCACGTTGGAAAGGCTTACCATATCAACTGCTTGGGCGATCGCACCGGCCATTAAGTGTAACGTAAGTAAGTACGTTTCGCCTGTAATATAATAGATACAATTGCACATTAATGTATACTAAGACTTCTTATCATACCATAATCAATATAAGATTTGACTATTTTCATTCAATGAAGTGACGAGATGAGCAGGATATACACCTGATGGTAAGTGATACGCCCGCCTATAAAAATGTGGCGCTAGTTAGGATGTTACACATAGCACCACATTGCGTTCGTCGCCTTGAGACATAGAATGGTAAGTCTCGTTACTTCAGTCACTTCACTAGTTACAGCGCCCTTTAAACCGTAACACAGAAATGTTTGTAGTACTGTTTGGCGGCAGAAATAGGCGCTACAATAGTACCTACCTAGACGATCTACTGTAACAGAGACATCAGTGACTTAGTGCAGGGACCTACAACCAGTAGATTTCATAATATATATAACATACGATTGAGAAGTTTATTTCAAATTTATAAGTATTACTCGTCACCATTGTTTAGGCTGTTTAAATTAAATACAAAAAAAAATTATGGTAAAAAAAAGCTGATTATTATATTTGTTATGAAAATTGTTATAGTGAAAACTTCCTTACTGTTTTCAAGTGTTGTCTTTGCTATCTTCATCAACGCTTTTTTTTCTATCACGTCGCGTCTTTTCTCTGTGTAATTAATAATGTTCGCAATAGACGGTATGATATTTTTTGCTAAACCTAAACGTACGGCAAGATACATTCCAGCGTCCACGCTTGTCCAGAAAGGAATGTGGAATCCTAAAATAAATCAATTATAATATTAATCAATGTTTCGTCGTTCAGTAGCCGTTTAGCAATATTTATTGTTTTCAAAATACTACAACTATAAAAGTATGTATCTAAAAAATCTAGGTAAAAAGTATGTATCTAAAAAATCTAGGAATGTAACAAACTTCGGTGTCACGAATATTTGAAAGAGTAATATAATTCGAGTCACTCGCAATTACTCGTGCTAGACGGCGTGTTACAATCTTAAAATAGTTTGTTTTCTACTACTATCTTCATGTTACCTAAGTGTATTACATGTAATGAAAATATAACAAAAAAATTTCCCGGGCAAGACTGTGAAAAGATAGTTAGTTTAACACCCCAATGTGCCAACATCACAGATAAACAAATAGCAACTTTACAATCCGCGGAAAGTTTTGATTGGATCTGTCAGGATTGTGTAAATAAGTCTGCAAAACGGGGATCTGTTATTATCCTAGAAGTTGATTCGGAAAAAGGGCGAGGAATTGGAAACGATGCTTGGAAAACGACCTATCAAGTTATTGCTAAAAAGCGTGAAGAAAATAGTTAAAAAAGAAATGAAAACCATTGGCAATTCAATGGATTTCTTCAATGAAAAAATAGATGAATTTGGTGAATATCTGGAAGCGTGTACGCAAAAAATCAAAGAATTGGAGAAGAAAAACGCACACTTGAGTAACTTAAATATACATTTAGAGACTAAATTAAACGCTGTAGAACAAAGAATGCATGAATTAGAACAAAAATATCTGTCTAAACATATAGAAATAGAAGGTATAGCATACGCTGAGAAAGAAGAACCTATAGCTATAACAAAATTTGTGGCCAAAAAACTTGATCGTCCTGAACCATCGGTAGTTTCAGCTAGACGCGTGAACCAGCGAGCAGAAAAGACCGAGCTCCTTTTGGTGGAAATAAATACAAGACGGGAAGAGTAATCTGTGGATTGAACGAGCAAAGGAGAAAAAACTAGTAATCGAAGACCTAAAACTTACCAAGTCTATAAACGAATATAAAAACAAAGTATATATCCGTGAAGCTCGATCTCCGTACTATAAAAGATTGCTGTGGAAAACAAAACAAGAATTATCACAAACTAATAAATTCGTCTGGTTGAAGAACGGAGTAATTCGCGTAAGAAAGACGCAAAAGCTAAAGTATTTGCCATCAGAAAAGTGGAAGATATTAAAAAGTTGACACATGTTTAATAGCTGCAGACAGGAATATCGCTACGAATCAGAAAGCGCTCCAACACAATATGAACCTATTAAATCAGTAGTCCCGTGATATGGGTCTTCACGTAAATGCTCTAAAACACTAAATTAATTCACATCCATTCAAATCATAACATAACATTTCATGAGGTGAAATTAATAGTGCACAATCATAGCTGTATGCATGATACAATTAAGACATGTGACTGCAAACTCATAGAACAAGTCAAACAACATAAGTGTTTAGGACTCATTATAGATGATAGATTTAATTGGGGCCCACATATTGTATATATTTGAGCCAAACAGAGTCATATTAGCCAAACCTCATATAATAAAACCGAAAATACCATACACAATATTAATAAATTTGTAAAACAATCGCAGATTCGCTTTATAACTATGGCATCTCAAGTTATGGTCGTACTCATAAAACATATTTAGAAAAAAATTATAATCTTCAGCTACGAATACTTAAAATAATAGTAGGTAAAAATAGTAAAGAGAAGTTTAAAAAAAACTATAAATACATTTAAGTACTGCAAAATACTTCCCATACATGAAAAAGTACACTACTCAATACTAAAAGAAAATAGATATATGCTAAATATATTACCTGCTGCTAAACGTACTCAGCACACGGGCCGTGCAAACGATATAAGACTAATCGGTGAAAGATCTAATAACATTTATGGGGAACGACAAACATGCAACGTGTTACCCGTAATATATAACAATTTACCTGCAGACTGCCAGGAAGCTTTAAAACAAAAAAATCCCTAAAAGCAAAACTAATGACTTATTTTTTTTAGATAAGGAGAATAGTGATAATAAAAATATTAATTGTAAAATAATACATACACATGCATATGTAAGTGTGTAATGTAGATGAATATAATAAATAATAAAAAAATTTGATAATCAAAAAATTACAAGTTATGAAATGATGCATCCCTGTACAATACACCATAAATGTAATTGTGGGGTAGGTAATGCTTTCATAAAACTACAGAAAAAAATAATGCACGAATAGCTTGTACGATATTATGTCTGTTGTTTTGGTTTCGGTTTGTTATCTAAATTTGATCAGGTAGTAAGTAATAGATTAGTATTTGAAACGGAAGTGATTGTAACACAAAGATGTGCAGCGCCGAGACAAAGCCATACGGTTTACCGGCGTATAGCAATGTAAAAAAAATATGTAAACCTTTATAGATAATAAATAAAAAAAAAATAATTATTGTGTATTTTTTTGTAAACAAATTCAGCATTTCTTTCTTGCAATTATTAAATTCAACTTATTTTTGTTGTTGAACTTTCAATGTGCTCTTTAAAGTAGAGCAAAAAATCTAAAAAAAGTTGCGCAAATGTGTGCAAATATTAATTTTAAGTGCATTATAATTAACAAATATTAATTTTATACATACCTAGTTTTGAAAAAACGTCAAATTCAACATCTGTTATATATTTTGGAGTAACAAATATATATTTTTTGTCTAATAATTGTCGAATCGAAATAGTGCTATTTCTATCTCGAGTTCCTGTCGTTTTCACGACTAACTTAATAATGACTGCGATCAACACAGAGAATCTATCAGTTATTAAATCATTGAATGTAAGGATTTCTTGTTCTAAAATTAATATAGAATATAAAAATATAATTAGTAAAATTAATTCAATATTTATATTTTTATTTATTTTTAGAAGAATATATTTTTATTCTCTTTTTCTCCATTGCGACACCTATTTCTGGCGCCGAACGGTTAAATGCAAATATACTACGTTCCGACTTGAAGAACGCTGTATCTTGTCGTATTATTAAGGGACGAGACTCAAAATCTCAAATCTCAAAGCAACGGGCGCAATTTGCAATCATATCGCCACTTTGTTAACGAACGGTTACTTACTATCAGGTAAATATCATGGTATTCTCGTTGATTCCACAGATAAAAAAAAAATTAAGTTCCTCATGCGTACTATATTAAAGCATAAAATTTTTTATTATATTGTTTTCTATGGGCATAAATGTAATTACAAAAAAAAACTCACCGGAAAGCAGCGATTCCGACATAAGTTGAAACATTTTGGAAATATATCTTTCTACTAACAGACATGACAATCCAGGAATTCCGTTATTGTCATTGCCAAAATCACGACACATATTCCACACATTCGCACGTGAATTCTTTTGTATCAATTTTATAGGGAATGTTCTGTGAGCTTTGTCTGCGGTAAGTATTTAATTATGTTAACAAATAAGACAATTAAATTATGAAAGCGCGTTTGTCAATTAACATTATGTGATACTTTATAATAAATTTTCATGGTTATGATGTCATACCTATTCAAACCTAACCAAAACTATTCAAAATTTTGCCTCTCTTCACTATACTTGTTAAAAGAGGTTCGGTTTTGTAAAAAAAAGTTTTCTTAATAAGATAATTCACAAAAAAACAGTTTTCGCATTATTTCGCATTGAGTCTGACAGCTATGTAATTGTCAAACCAATAGATCTTGTAAGGCAATAAGAACGTATTCGTAACTTACATGTTAATTTTTTTATCTCATTAGCGGAGGGTTTTTAAATAAAAATTACACAAACTGGACTTCATAGGGTTTATATTATTACTAAATAAGAAAAGAAGGTATTGTTGTTAATATATTAAAATTTTGATATTACCTTCATCACGAGCTTCTTCATGTAAAATTTTTAACCACTCTATACTTATAAAGTGCTTCCCATCCATCTTAATAAGAATAATATACAGAGTTTACTATAATACTTAATATAAAAATGCTGAATATTACGTAGAGATTCTTTTTACATATACTGAATATTTAATTAGGTTAACCTGTACGAACGAATAATTGACAACTAATAATTATAAGAAATGCGATAAAGATGACAAGCCGGTTTAATTTTATTCTTAATAATTTGACATAGATTACACAACATAAAGCCTTTGAGCAAAAAAAAAAAAATTATTTTTATTAAAATTAAACATGACTAATAAATAATGTTCATTATGACTTAATAACGAGTGAAATTAATCAAAATAACTACCATGCCTTATTTTCATACTCAATACATAAGTTTTATTTTAAGACAATAATAGCACATTGTTTTAAAATAAAATTTATTTTCTAAATTACAATTTTGTTACAAAACCATCGCTGAGCATTACCGATAGGGACTAAGAAACGCTCAATAAATTAACTTTTTAAATATATTAAAAAACGAATTTTGAATTTTAAAAAATTAATAACTGAATAAAAAAGTTTAACTTGTTCAATTGTTGAATTTGCAATTTTTGTAATTCAGCTTACATTTTTCTAATTATTTGAGCAATGCATCAATTTAATTGTATTAATAATTAAATATGCATTCCATTAAAAATTCTTTTTTACTTTAATAAAAATTTTTCTTCTATTTGCTGTAAATAATAATATCACCTGATTATGTCAATTTTTTTTTCTTAATTTTTAAATAAGGCTAATTTTCTACAAAGCAAATGGGATTTAATAATTCCAGTTGTTTTTGTTGTAAATATTATATAAATTATTTTAATGTAAATTTATTGATAATTTAAATATTAATAAAAATCAACTGCACAGAGAAATAAATGGTATGGATATATTATGATGATAATTTCTGCGTTTACTTATTTTTGTAAGAAATATCGTGTAGACTATTCATTGCCTACACGAGACCAAAGACCAAAGAAAACTTTTCACAACGTTCAAACTTTACTGTGCTGGTCTATTTAATATTATATTATTTAATAACAAATTAGTTAAATCCAGTTGTTTTAAATAAGCATTAATATCCTATGACCCTAAGGTGGGTCAAAGTGCGTCCACGGTGATTTTCTATTATGCTCGGTCTTGGGTATCATCCTTAATCTCATTTCACGTTTTCCCGATCTTCTTTGCTTCGTATGCTACCGCGCAGCGCCGTCTGTCTGTGGCGGCCGCGCTAGCGTTAAATAAGCATTTAGAACGATTACATTTTTTTTTAAGGAACTGCTATATAACATCTTATAGGGTTTCCAAATAAAGACAATAAATAATGTTATTTTTATTTATTTTATTATATATGAAATTTCGACAGAAAACATACATGTAGTCGAACTTGAATAAATGTTGTTTTTTCATTAAACATACGATAGAAAACATGTTTTGCAATGCGGTAATAATGTTTTACACCTGAAAACATTAAATATGAAGCTCCTGACATGACACTACCACAATTTTAAAACTGCACTTGCGGTGCTTCTTTTGACCTCATGCGTGGTATTTTGCCTATGGTCGACCGCATTTGTTAGAATCTTATAAATAAAAAACGACCATCGTTTAACGTTATAAAATTGTCTATAACTTTTGATGAAACCTAAAGTTTCATGACCCATTAAATTATTTATCTTTCCAAGCGTTGGAGTTCCATGTCCAATGCGTAGGATATACTCCGAATACAGTTTGTAAAGCAACAAACGGCCCCGGCTCTACACATAGATACTTCACTAAGTATAAATATAAATGTATGTAATAAACCCGTCCTGGTTAAAATGGTCAGAGGAAACGACGATATGGGCGTGGCGATAGAAAGGCGGCTATTTTTCTCTGTGGCTCCGCCCAGCGTAAAATATGGTAACCGCCCTTGCGCCATTAATGCAGACTTCCGACGAAAGTTGTATGTTTTTATCTCAAGACGAATAAAATTGGAGGTTCTGTGATGACTATTGTTGAGTGCTAAAAATAACAACTACATGGGTTAACTACTTTAGATAAAATGGGACTGTACACATTGTAAATTTTTTTTTCTATTTTTATCTATAAAAATTATTTATAATAAAAGGTTGTCAAAAAAATCGCCATTGAACACTACTATTCTTTTAAAGTATAATAAAAACATTAAAAAATAAAAGCAGAAATAATATTTTCCAGTCGTGTTAATGAGACACCTAGCCGTGACCTGGTAATTCATATACTTAGGTCATAGGAATCTATTAGGCCGGCGCGTGACATAAGGCTGCTCATGTATGTCCATTTCAGGTGGTCCCAAAGAGCGCATTACGAATCTGAAACGGTAGACAACAGGCGTAATTATGGATTCAGGTAAAGGGAGGAGTATAATTATTTATATTCATTACCCTGTGTATTTCTCGTGACTAAATTATGGTCGATGGAATCTCCAGATCCGCGGCAGGAGCTGGCTAGAGTTTCCGGTGTTTTCTCTGTAGGCATCTATCTGTCAATTGAGAAAAAAAAATTTTAAATATGCTCCAAATACATTTAAGTGAGGTAATAAGATTTCTTTATGAGATCTCTTGTTTTCGTGGTAGATTTATTTAGACAAAGTAACAGTAACTCTAAGTCAATGACCTTTTTGGAATTTAACTTCACAGTTTAAAAGTATAACACTAAAATTGTATAAGGTCACGGATTTCATGTCAGCGAGACCTGTATCAGATAAAATGTTTATTAAGTCAAAAAAATTATCTATTAGCAAACTATATATTAGGTTGGGGAAAAAGTTTCTTCGAATTTTTTAAGAAAATTCAAAACATATTTTTATATAGTTTATTTATATTTAACTAAAGTATGTAGGTACCATTTTGTTTGATAACTTTTTGGCATCTTGTAGGTAGGGACATGATCCCATTGCTATAAAAATTTTGGGACTTCTGATCACAATACCGCGACAAGTGGTTTTGGCAGTCCTTTCGTGATGTTAACCTGACAGTGCCTAAAGAATTCTAAAGAGATCGAAACAGGTGGAAATCTGAAAATGCTAGGTCAGGACTATACGGCGGATGTATTAACACGTCTCAGCCAAATTATCTTAATTTTTTTATTTTTTTTTAGGTCTAGCCTTATCATGATGAAAAACCACATCCCTTCTGTTAATTAATTCCGGCCGCTTTCTCTCAACTTCTTCCTTAAATCTCACTTTTCATCACCAGTTATCAGCTTCTTCAAAAATGGTTCGGTTTTATTACGTCGTAATAAACAATGACAAACGAGTACACGGTTCATTATTAAGTTTCTTTCAGTAAGCTCGTGAGGTACCCAAATATCGAGCTTTTTTGTGTACCCAGTTCTTCAGATACGTCGTAACTACTGATATGCCGATCTTGCTCCACTTTTTCAAAAATGGCATCCATTTTATTCGTAATAGGACCCCCAAAGCGACGTGCATCTTTGACATCAAAATTTCCGGATTGAAAACGCTTAAACCAAATTTGTGCTACTCTCACAGACACTGCACTGCACTACACTAGCTCCATAAACATTGCAAATTTTTTTCGCGGCATGCGTTGCATTTATACCTTTTTTGTAGTAAAATTTAAAAAAATAAAGAATTTCTTCATTAGGTTCACTCATCTTGACAGTACGAAAACCAAATGATAATCACATATTTTCCTAATTTGAATTTGGAATTATGTTCTTTAAAATTTAAACTTTGAATGATACCAAAACCAGCCAGATACAAATAGTATAGCCGAAGAGATTTTATTACAAGTTCATACATACTATAATGCGAAAAGACTTTTTCTCCAACTTAATTTTTGACTAAAGTAGATGCAGTACATCCTATATTCGATTGAATCATCTTGTCATCATTTTTCATAATTATAATATTTGTTTAATACAGAATAAAAATCCAACGAAATGTACAATATAATAATAATATAATATATTATAATTTACATATATTTTTTTATTTCTATACAATATTTACGTTTACATAAACAAAACGTTACAAATTTTATGAACAGTGGCGAGGGCTTATTCTACTAAAAATAATGTTTCAAAAGAACGTGAAAATTATACAATAGTCAAAAATATACAAACAATATCCAAAATAAAGCCGTAAAATATCAGATTCATCACCTAAACAAACATTGATATTTTCACCCCTAAACTAGTATTAACCCACGTTAGGGATTTTTTCTGTCAACGAATGATATGTAAATTCCTCCCGTCTCAAAGGTTCCGAAAATGTTTTATATGATCGTTGTTATTTATTTTCTCTGGTGAGGCGTAAAATATGGCGGCATGGAAATGCAGGGGCTTTCCACCGCACTGTGTTGTTTGACAAGATGACAGCTATAAGAACGGGTCTCGTGCTAGAGAGGGCTATGAACATGTAATAAGCGTTATTCGAAAATGTCCTGTCCTGTTGCTGTTATATGTCGTCCGGTAAGCCCCATCGAGGAAGTTTTTTCGAATACATCATAAATCTTAATAGGGAAAACCAAAAAAGAGTTAATATTCTTATTTTATATTAGATCAAAAAATATAAAATGTACAGTTTTCAATATTGATTTGTGCTTGAATAATGAGGAATTAATTTTAATGATTTTCACAAGGTTCCAAAAGCTAAAAGATTTAGAGACAGGACGCGAATGGATAGAAAATTAAAATATGTGTAATAGTTTAGTCATGATCACATACGTAACATTTCAATAAGTTTGTCAAAATACTTAAGTATTTAGGAAGGCCATATAGATCTAAATAAATTCACAATAGTAATATGCTACTTTTGTTTTGTTTAATGTATAACGCAATAACGGAAAGAATGCACGGAGGCCAGGGTGATTGAAATATTTTCTTTGTTCGTTCATGTGTGTAATCACATGCAAACTGAAATAAGAACTCTCCACCTTTTAGAACTTTCTTATAGTAACAAATAATACTTTTAAAAACCCTATTGATTTACTCAATAATAATAATTTAAATCAAAAAAGTCACTTAGACTATGTACATATATTAATACTTTGAAATATTGTTAACAAAATAAAACGAAATTATTAATATTGATTAATAGAATAATATCGCTATCAATAGATATTTTAAATAGAAAAAAAAAACAAATGAAAACTACTTTTCACCGCAAGGTAAATGTGTAAATGAACAGTATTTTTTTTTAAATAATGTTAACATAAAGATGCTAAAAATCTAAAAATTTTTCTTTGACTCTTATTTACTTCTAACTAGCTCTTGCCCCTACGCCGCCATTTTGCTTGCCGTAATATAAAATCAGACCGTTCATAGCTGCTATAGCAACTGTTATTATGGCAACCGCATCAATAATACGAAATGAAAAGATTTATCAAAAATGATTAAAAATTAAAAAATTAAGAACCTATGAAAATCATAAAATAAACAGCCTATAACCATTTATAAACCATTCCGCGTCGAATGGTCATGTTCTCATTTTTATTATTTTTCACGTAATTGGTGAACAAACAAAACTCATTTTTATTTTATATATAGATTAAGAAACCAACGGCGTTATTATTATAACAAATTCTACAAGTATTTAGAAGTTTATGTATAAGGCCTAACTTAAAGGTGTCTTAAATATCTGTTCAATCACTAAGTATATATATTTTAATAACATGTAGTATAAGTATTATTTCTTGAAAATAATAATTTTACACATAGTATATAGTATTTCATACTTCAAAATAACATTGAATGATCTTTATTAATTTACCCTAAATGGATATAAACAAAAATGTTTCTCTCTGATGATATTTATCAATCCAGCTTCATTAAACTTGTAAAGCTGATTCATAATGTATTATGTTTTACACTTGTAAATTTTTTTGCTATGATTATATTGCCTTGCAACTAAAAATACCATTAATTTATTTTTAACCGGCGAATAGGAGGAGGTAACATTTATTTGTTCCCGATTTTAGTCCGATCACCGGTTATTTCTTTTACAAAGAGGATCCACTTTTTATGATTTTTTTTTTGAAAAAAGTATGCCTTGAACTTATTTAAACAAAAAAAAGTCAACACTAAAGTTGAGAGAATAAAATTTATTAATTGTCACTATGCTAATTTCTGTTAAAATTTTTTCTTTAAATTAGTGTGAATTAGTATTAAAAAAGCAAACGCAGGCAATGTAAAAATGTTTTTGGAAATCTTGTACTTTTATAATTTCTTTTCATAGACGAAACAATTTTTTAAAAGGTTTCATTAATTTATATTAGTCACCTTTATAACAATCTAAATTTGATATAATTTCTGGATCTGATATATTTTATTATATTCTACATATTTTCATTCTATTACACCTCATTTTATTTTCTCTTTTGCATTCTCCTTCATAAAACTTATAATTGCTGAATATCTCATTTTACAATTAATTAGAAATACTACAAACACATTTTCACAAAAAACAAACTAAAAAATTCTGTATTCAGAAATATCAAATGTACCCCTATAATTTTAATATAATCTGATAATAACCGCGTATCTCCGGTGATGTATGGTAACTCTTTTACACGCAGAACAAACTCAGTTCTATTTATAACACCTAAAGTTCAGTCTTGGAGGCTGCGCGGCGTATTTACACACATGAAATGCGCATTTAGTGGCGAGGGTGCGAAAACTTGTTGTTATCTTGAACGAGGCCAATTTCAGCAAATGGATACTAAGTCCTAACTCTCCTATCTGTTTTTCGCCGTGCGAAAATCGTGTTCTTTAAAATATCGACACCGACGTATCGGGAGGACGTGTGAGGCGACACGCAATTTTGGAAGGATTTGCTTTATTGCCGCTAGGTTAAGTCGATCGTACGATGCGGGATTGTCTGCAAGCTTAGAATTATATTTGTTCATTTAGAGGGTCGCCTATTAAAGTGTAATGTGCACCCCTTGGCACATCGTGTCCTCGCTTCTTTTCTATTTCCTAAAAAGAATAATACAGGTGTGTTAAATTGAATTTATATTATGTAATGAGAATAAAAAATGGTGCTAGTAATAATTTGACGTAATTAAATTCTGAGAGGAATTTTAAATGCAGCGCGGTGATTGATGGCGGGCGGTGCCGGTACGCATAGCCGCGCGGCAGCGGTGCGCACTCTTCGGCTATGCCTCAATGGTCGCCCTTTGAGTGTAAACCATGCGAGAAGTCATCCACTTATCGTCAGCGCGATCTATAGCCGAAATTTTTCCCGTTTTTCCTCGTCCTTTCGCCTGGACGACTGTACTCTAAATGTGACATAATTGAATCAACCGGCCCCGATTCGTTTTCGTTCAGAAATCGTATAAATTAATCACGACATAAGTCAACAAACATGTCTGTAGAAATATAACATTAAATGAAATACAGTTTCAATTATAATATTATTAAATCACATACATGGAATACATATAACTTAATTTTTTTATGTACAGTTGGCACTTAAGCTCAATTTAACATAGTATCTAGTGACAAGGAGGACCGGGTATGGTAAGGCTTGCTCACCGAGAATGCTGTTCGTCTCATGTGTTACTAAACGAAACTTAATGGTGCTATGGCAGATGTGAGGAGGGTAGTATCTATCCAAGCAGGTTCGAAAAAACATACCATCAGGGAAACTACGTCGTATGTCCTCGGAATCGAAGTAGACCTGTTAGCTACTGTACTCCTGAGGCAATTAAATTAACATGCCTTTTAACTAGTTTTAAATTTAACCTAGTCTTAATCCCTATATTAACGTAGTCCTAATAGTTTATTATTATTTTTTTATTTATTATACATGACAAATATTCGTAAGTAAAGTGTGAAAACGGCTCCAAAAATATTTTTCCAGATTTTATTACTATTGCTCGGCTTATAATTCAAAAATATTTTCATCTATATATGTAATAAAACAAAGCAATGACTTAAGCAAGGTTAAATTAATGTAATATAATACCAACTGCTTATAGACGATTGTTATAGAGAATTTAATAATTTCAAATCTAATTAGATTAAAAATAATATTCATTTTATAGTGTACGAAGTAACACTTATAACTGAATTTCTCCAAAAGATTTGTTCCTGTTTAGTAACAGCTTTGGTCGCATTAAACGGACAGACGGATCAAACGAAGAGACGGTTAAGCTTCAGAGGATAAAATAAATACCGTCGCAGGATTCCTGTCTGTAATTACGAGCGCACAAGTACTATCAAATAAAAACAGTTTCATCGGGTAAACGAAAAAGGTTTTGAGGCCCTCGTTTCACGCCAACTGTAATTCTATTTGAAGTGAGAATCAAAGCGATGTTCACTGCTCCCTCTCGGCCCTGTTGCAGACAAAGAATAAAGTTTTATTGCCACTCTTTTACCTACTTATGTTTAACCTCGGTGAGATAGCTTTCAACTTTATAGTGTTTATATTTTTATTGCCTTAGGGTATTTGTAAGTGATGTCAAAGGCTGTGATATATGTTTATGTATATATGCATTAACATGAAATATACTACTAAACATTAAGAATTTATGTATACATTTTCCTGCATCTTTTTACATATATATATTCTGCATGTGAAATACTGTAATTTCGTATAAAAAAGGAACTCAAAAAAAATTAAATTCCTTTTTTATTACTGTTTGATGCTGTTATTTTACTGTTTGATCCTGGATAACTTCACTAACGAAAACTACAATTTTTTTTAGCGATTAAGCGACGAGACGAGCGGGATGTTCACCTAATGGTAAGTAAGACACCCGCCTATAACAACGTGGCGCTAGTTTAGATAGTATGCATTGCACCATATTGCGCACGTCGCCCGGGACATAAGATGTAAAGTCTCGTTACCCCAGCAATTACACTAGCTACAGTGGTCTTCAAACCGGAACCTAGTAATGTTTGCACACTACTGTTTGGCGGCAGGAATAGGCGTTGCGGTGGTAACCGCATAGACGATCTTCGGCAACAGAGACTTACCACCGGAAAAAAAAAAGGAATACAGCAATGTTTGCAGATTGCTACTACTTAAATTGTCTTTGGCAATAGAACCGCCAGTATTCTTAAACATTATAAATCGTTGTGTTTAATTTTAATTTAAAACCTACAATGATAACTTGGCAGCCCGTTTAATATCATGAACACAAAAACAATGTTACTATGGGACATTGGAACGGAGGTAATCCGAGTGTGAACAAACCAAATAAATTTTCGCCATTTGTCCATTAGTGTGGTGAAAGCGTCGGATGCAATATGCGGTGGAGTGCTGCAACGCGGTGACCGGCGCGTTTTGCCGGGCTTTTTGCAACCACGGCCAGTCATGTCACAGAGAACAGCCGCTTCTGACCGCGCCGCGCCGCACTGTACTGCACGACTGTAGTGACGACCTTAAATAAATTTAAATTAAATTATAGTTTAAATCATATATTACCCGTGATATCTATTCTTGTTCTGAATATATTCGATGAAAATTATTTTTTTATTCAATTAAGCGACGAGACGAGCGCGACGTGGATCTGACGGTAAGTGATACGCCTGCTCATAAAAACGTGGCACTGGTTCGAATGATATATATTGTATCACATGGCACTCGTTGCCTGAGACATAAGATACTGAGTCTCGTTACCCCAGTAATTCTACTAAATACAACTCCCTTCAATACGGTACACAATAATGTTTGCACACTACTTTTTGGCGACAGAAATAGGCGTTGCGATGTTACCTATCTAGACGGTCTTCGGCAACAGAGACATACCACCATTAACCATTAAGCTTATAAAATTTGCAAACAACATTGCGCACAATAATGATTAACATTTTCAACTCCATGTAAATAATCATAAGGTACATCATTATCATTAGTCTATAGATGTCTACTGCTGGACATAGGCTTCCCCAAAGGCTTCCACACCAATCGGTCCTGCGCTTAGTTATAACTTATTATTATTCTTAAATCGACTTTTCTGTGGCTTATGAATGTTAATTTTATTTCCTACGTTGAGATAGGTAATGAAATGGATAATTTATATCTGATACATCGATATTCGAATATCACGAGCCTAGTTCTGGCCGTGACGACGTGTTTTGTGCGGACGCCACGTGACGGCGTAATTAGTGCGTGACCGCCGTCCGCCGTCACGTCGACACGTCGACACATCGTCTGCCTATTTACAACTCCGACAATGTAATTTTAACCGTATTTGTGTACTAATTATTTGCAACACACAACATACATATTTTTCAGACATATCTAAAACACAAAGTGATTGCTGTGTGTATAAAACCGTAAAGACGTTTCCATACGGATATAAAGCCGATACAAAAATAGATGTAAACAACAAGCTTTCAGTTGCGTTTCGCGCAATCAATCTGCGGTAAATTATATAAAAAATACATTTCAAGCTTCAGCTGACTGCAAGATGGTTTCTTTATTAGTTTTCCCGAAGGCAGCCGCACCCGGATCGGTGGGGACGTGTGAAAAATTCTCGACGGGATTAAGCTCCCGTTTATCGAGCTTCGAAGCGGACTTATTGCTGTAATACAATCTCTGTTATGTCGCGCTGGGATTATCCGTATCACCGTATTTTACAGGAAAATGTTTTCACGGATCCCAAGCGTATATGTTAATAAGTTTTTGACTTTATCTTTGCTCCAGATGGCGAATTTAAAAAATTTCCAGTAAAATTGTCAGCATTATGAATACTATACGAGTCATGTTAGAATGGTTTTTAAATTTATAAAGTTTAAAGTGAAATAAAAAGAAAAACAGTAATGTGAGTCTATTTTAAAGAAGTTTGAGTGTGGTGGGATTTAGAGTTGCAAATCCACGCAAATTGAAAACGCCATTATCGAGTCTAAGCAATTTGTACGCAGCTGGTGCGGGCCGTGGGGCTACGAGCTACGACCGCTACGGTTACCGAACGCTCAACGCACTACACCGCTCCCTTGTTAGCTTTTCTACTATTTCACGATCTTTTACTATTCAAACCACGATATACCCATTTGACATATTCTATAAATCTGATGACAGTCTATTATTGTTGCATTATAAACACCGTATAAAGAATGCAGAACATTATTTGCAGTTATTTTATACTTATTAATGTAACCTGCGTTTTACGTTTGTATATTTATTTTAAAAACTTAAACATTTATTTTACAAATTAATGCAAAAAAAAAATATTATGAAAACAAAATGTCTTCTACGAATATGTGAAAATCTCGTGTATAAATGAAATCTTGACGAGCGTTTCGTGAAAAGAATAGATAACTATAGGAAAGCATGCGTTTGTATAAAATATTTGATACAATTAAAAATTTATGCGATTTTTACTAAAACTTGCAAAATTACTTTTCTTTACTTAAAGAAGACGAACTTTGCTCGTTTCTATTACTTCATGAAATGAAATGTCTAACAACAGGAATTACTAATTATTATTTCCAGCCAATTTTTACGTCCCTACTGTTGGGGCACAGGCCTACTTTCAACATAAGGGCGATGGGGCCATAGTCACCACGCGGGCCCTATGCGGACTAGTTACTTCACACACACCTTGGAATAAATTCTAATTCATGTTCAGGTTTCTTCACGATGTTTTCCTTCACCGTTTGAATTTCGCTGTTGTTACTAAAGTTCACAAATGTATATAACTTAAATATTTTTAAAATACACAAATTATAACTTTATAAAATTGTTTAACTATTTCAAAAATTATTGATTTTTGTGATTTAACTATAAAATAATATTAATAAAGGACAGCATTCAGATATATTTATTGTAAGGATTAGCGTTGAAGGAAATTTTTTTAGTTTTATTTGTAACTATTATGGTAGGTAAATAGTATGAACAAAATGTTCATGCGTTTGTATGATGCGTTATGTAGATTGGTACAAATGCCAATAGTTATTAATGAATTTCAATTTCGACAGTTAATTAACATTTTATTATTCTCATCGCTTCTTGCCTTTGTTAGTAATACAAACGGGGATTGGAAGTTACGTTAAGTCACGGTTATAAGTATTGCTGGTTCACGGCGTAGCGCCGTTAATATCTGGATAACATCTGTAAAACGGCCAGATTGACTTAATGGTGTTCACAAAGTTTCGCGGAGAGAAAATTTCAGTTTGCCACAAAAGCAACTAACGCCGGCCGGGATGCGGGATGTGGAACGGGGAGATTAGTAACAGCTGACAGACTCGCGAATATGTTATTTATTGACGACACTAACCTTACAGACTTTCTCTAGTTTTAAATTATAATTGATTACAGGATATATTTAACTTCATTTAAACTAGCTTTTCATATAAGTTAGACCTTAAAAATTCATAATACTTTTTTTTATAAAATATTAATATAAAACAATTTCCAGTGGGTGATTCTTACGGTGTAAATATATATTCAAATGAGACTATACAACATTGTCAGGTTAAATTCAAGCTTTAGACCAATGCGAATGTATGCGAATTCAGATTTCGTTAAAAATGTTGTAGTTAATTTTATATTATTGTACTATTATTTTTTTTTAACTATCTGATAGCGGTTTAATATTATTTTTGAATAACCGTTTTCTTTATAAACTCTTAATTAGATACGTAACTAACAACGATTACAAATATTACTACTATGCAAGAATATTATGAATATTTGTGTCTTAATAATAAGCAATTAGAATAAAGATTTATAACAGAACTTCCGTGCGAAACATGCATGTAAAGAAAGTGGAGTTCTCCAAGTCTCTCAGCATAACGTATCACAACGAGCGTCAGCGTTAGCTGGTGGCGAGACCGCAGCTGTCAGAATATTAGATCGGCGCCATTAATCAGTCGCCGCAGCGGCGGCCCCGCGCAACGCCCTCCATCTCCCTCTGCGAACAATCAAAAAGCCCATTCTGGAGCAAAGTCGCGGTTTACCATCGCTTTCATTCACGATCTCCGGCCGAGAACTGCATCCGGAACGCTGCGCTGCAAAGCTTCGGACCTTTATACAAACAAGCATATCCTAACACGCGAAGCTAAACTAACATACAAATGAACAGAGATAATTTTTTTTAAACAAACTTTATTTCTTATATAATTTGCTTAAATACTTTAACATTCGAAACTTGCGATCCGAATTCCATAAAAATTTACATTTATATGTATTTTACTGTTGCGAAGGTTTTTTATTATTCTCTCCTTTGTTGTATCTTCTATCATAACATGGTTCTGCCAGATTTCATCTTTAATAACTTACAAACAATATTCACGGCAATGGCAGAAAATAATATAACAAGATAATATACGTGTTGGTGGTGATTTACTTAGAAACATAAGTAACACTTTAAAAATTAAATATTTTAGATTAGTGTACTCTATTATATTAGTACCTACAAAGCATATCTTGTATATGCATCTTAACTCAGAAAGCTGATTAAAATTATTGCTAAAAATACGTAGATTATATTTAAAAGGTGTTTATGTTTACAACGCCATCGTTCGAGATAAGAAAGAGGAAATATAAACGGTTACGTTTATTACATTTCCGTGTACCCTGTGTTTGGCCTACGCAAAGCTTGAAAGAATTTTGCAAACGGACTTATGAAAGGCGTAACACGTAATATAAGGCCTCTATGTTATTTTGTGGGGGTCGAAACTTATTCATCCCGCAAATCCGCTCATGTATGAAGCAAATCCTGCCCGGTCACCGCTGATTGCATTGTCATGTCTAGCGTACGCAACAGCACCAAGACACTTTGAGCTTTTTCTAGTTGCATTTAAATACTATAATTGATTGGCCCGTGTTTGTATCGCGTAAAGCCCACGTCCTATCGGTTTGTAAAACATGAGAGTCAACGTGATTGGAATGTTTTATATGACCCTTATAACATATGAGACCGGTAAGATGTATGTTTTTCATCTGACGAGAAATTTATTGACGTTTGTAATAATTGGTAATAATTGAAATTGGCCCATTACTTTCCAAAGAAATTAGTGACAAATTACTAACATTATTAACTTATTAATATTTATTTACATGGACGATCAGGACGTTTATTTCTGTGTAACTTAGCATTTGCTAATAACGATGTGGTGCTAGTTGGGATATTTACATCACACCGCATTGTGTTCGTCGTTATGAGACGCACCCTAGTAACTTTTCTAGTAACATTAGCCTTTAATGTTAGCACAATAATGTTTGTATACACTGCCGCTTGACGTCAGAAATAGTTGCTGCGGTGGTACCTACTGAATCGGGCTCTTACTATTGTGTTTATTATTTTAATATGTTTACATGTTGATAATGTTTCTTCGATATAAGTTTTTACTTGATCACGTATGTGGGCCACGCCAGCGCGTCAAACTTTGATAATAATGGTTGTGCTCGTTACGCGCGTCGTAGTCCCCGCGACTTCGCGACATATGTTACCTGCTCGCTACATACATCGATAACATATATTTATATGCCTCATGTTAATATACATACATTGTTCATACAGGTATGAAACCTTTGGATACGTAACACATACCTATAGAACACTTAAAACAAATTTTTTTCAACAATCATTCATGTTTTTTATATAAGCAATTAATCAAGTAAATATCTAATTAAATAACATACACAGATGGGTTTTATGTTAAAAAAATTAATAAAACAGCTAGATCCTATAAATTATGCAGGTTATTAAATATCATATCTAAAACTATAACCACGTAACAAAGGGGAGGCGTACCAGAACAAAATAATACAAGAGGAGAGTTTTAAGCGATGTGGACATGTTAACCCCATTATCAGGCGGTTGGCTTAACCGGTAGTTAAGCCGTGCCGACAGCGGCTCGATTTATGTCGACGCAAACGTAATTAGACGATTTCCATCCGATCACTTAACGAACATTACGATTCTAATAATCATACCAAGTAATCATAATTTGTAAGTTCTATATAGTGCTAAATCTATTCTCACAACTTCAATAGGTTTTCATTATATTTAAATGGTATGCTTTGTTGTGTAAATATAAAAAACATTTTTAAAAGTATAGTGATATTATCAAAGTAATACATATTTGCGAAGACTCTACCTAAAAATTTTAACGTATATTTAAGTTTATGAAATTTGTAGTTTCTTCAATAATTTTTTTTTTTATATTTATAGCCTGAAGATTTCTGATGATTTTACGCTAATATTTGCATATGAAAAAAAAGGTATCAGTACCACATATTTTTTTAAAACATATAGCTTGTACGAAATGTATATTGAGAAATATTTAGAGTGAACTATTAATATAAAATCAATATCCTATGTTCTTGTAAGAGCCCAATCTCTCTCAATATATGCTAAAATTGTTAAAAAACTAAATAGATAATTTTTCAGCGAACGTAACATCTGTAAATTTTAATATCTTCATTGCAATGGTTTTATAGATTACAAATCAAAATTAGGAATAAATCATAACGTTACTAATGTAAGATCGTCGAAGCATCCCAAGCAAGATAAAATCTAAGCCCGTGTACGATTCAACCTTGCTAATCCCACGATCTACAAAATCCATGCATTTCACGCCTCTTTATTACATTAATTTAAATGTTTGCTCGCCGGATTCCCGTTGATCCTCTCCCTTTGGTACATTGTAAATAAATCCTAATTTCCTGACATTACACATAGCATATTACTAAATGTTACATTTTGGAATAACAAAAGCTTAATTAATTTTGTTAATGTCAATATCTTTTACGGTTTGTTAAAAGAGGTCACTGTGATGCAGTTTTATCATCCCATGCATTAATGCGTGGAAAGTGTAAATGTAAAGTTTTTTTTGAGATGCTGAAAAAATACGCCTATTAGCATGTTCAGTATATAATTGTACGTTTAACACACTAGAGGCGATCTAACTAAATAGTTGTGCCATGGTACCATCAAACGGTTGATAGTTCTCGCAGGAGGCTGTAAACGCGACACTCATTTCCACACCCAGCTTCAATCGGATTACACTGTCAACGCACCTGGATTCGAAACAACAAACGGCCATAATTAGTCACGGAAAGCCGTGCGAATGCAAACGAAAATATTTACTGGAGTGAGGCGCTAAGTTATTGTTCTATAATCGGATAAATTGCGATCGCTAGCTTGAAAATTGTGTTATCGTCGCTCTAAAGCGTTCACAAGTCGCCGCTTTACGAGGGCAGGCGCCAGGGGCATGCAAACATAAAAATTCTGTATCGGCACTAATAGGAGCGAAACAAATAAAAGGATACGTAAATAGAAGCGTCGGATAAATTCCAGTGGGGCTGGAGTGCGCGTAAATCCGCGCGATTTGTATCTGTGACAGGGGTGTGCGGGCCTCCCCATCACCGCCCGACGCTGCCCGCCGGCCCGCGTTCATTTTCGCAATTAATTTGATAGGAAATACCCGGCCAACTACCGTCCATGTTAACTTAATATCATAATTATAGTCAACAGTTTTAGATAAAACAGGAAAAACCGACATATGAGAAATATTTATAAGAAAAAATTAACTTTCTCATGTAATAAATTCGATTAGGTTATAAGAGATTAGGTAATGTACTTTTTTCTGCAGGTTTCTTTACTGTTCTGACTACTGATTACATTAAATCTTATTTATGTTACCAAATATTACTGTGCTTGTATAAGAAAGACATTATAAATATTGTTATTATTTCACTAACTAGTTATATGTATTGATTGATTGATTACACTAAAGTTTCGTAAATTTCACGATATTGCAAAAAAAATTATTTATTGATTATGTAGTCGCTCTGATCGTTTCTAGGTTTAACATATTTTTGAGCACTGTGACGTCAAGACTACGCCAGTAATTGGGCGATCGATCTCATTTCCCCGCTATTCATAGCAAAAACCTGTCTGTACGTTTTATCCGTTGCATAGATCCGCAGGTCACGTTTATGCAAATTACATTAAATTAGAACGCTTAATAACAACTGTGCCAGCGCTTCTCCTGTAAAGAGGTGCAATTACAGCAATCAAATTGAAATTTTAGATCACTAATTGCACCCGACATGTTTCACGAGCCCCCTCGAGCTTTAATCCGCACCGAGATGGATTGATATTAATATAGCAGTAGAGGGATGGTAAAACTTTTGTATTAAACTGCTATTAATTTCATAGGACAACTAAAAATATCGTCTACAGCATGTTTTTCATATGTTTATAACAAAAGCTCAATATTCTGTTTGTCACTGTGTTAATATGTTTATCAGTAAATAAATCTTATAAAAATATTTAAGCATTATAAGGCCTCTTGGTTAGATTAGGTTTTTGATAAGAGGTAGAGACGATTAAAAGTGGCATATGAAAAATAATATTTTTTTTTAACAATTCTATTTACACGTCCGAGTAATTGCATAGGCTATAAATTCAATTCATACATCCCCTAGTAGTCGAATGGCGAGCAACATCGATGCGATGCAGCGTGTAAATCATCGGTATACATTGTTCTACGCCGGGGGCATCAATAGTGCGGTTCGGGGCGCTAAGCCGACCCGCAGAACACACCTGTGACCGCATCACTCGGGATTTACCCCACAACTTACCACTCCTACCTACCCTTACATCTTCAACTTTCCCTGATTCAAAGCTTTACACTAATACTCAGATAATTGTTTTATTTTTTTGGGATTTTATAATTTGTTTTCTTTAAATTTATAGTTCAACAAAGGAAATGAAAGTGGTAGCTATTTTAGTAAATATTTAAAAGAGAATAGCTTAAAAAGTGATTAACATCTTTAAACAATCACTGCTACGCTGTAAGAAAAACTTTGAAAATTTAGAAGCATTGTTACTTAAAAAACAAAAGAGACCTTTCGCGGTTGTCCCCCAAAGCAAGCAATTTAAAAGCCAAATAAGCGTCGTAACGCAGCTTTTTTCTTAAAGGAGTCATGTCTCAGACCACGTTAAAATGATTTAGCTCCCTCCAGATAACGGCCTCTTCTGTTATTGAGCCCGCCGGCCCGGGCCTGCCCGCCTAATAAACGCTTATCAACGCCCTTATTATCACACCCTTAACATCGCTTTAATGTCTTGCTCTTGAACAAAACATATTTAATCGCATTTTTGCCGACACGGCAGCGAGAACTTTTTAAATTTTATTAAAACTGATGCGACGGCGGTGTAATTTTGTCGCAGTAATGTTTCAATTCCTACAAAAAGCTGAGAGTGGTTATAAAATATGTTCTTATGTAGTTTGATTCATTGCGGAATGTACATTCTTAAATTACTCTAATATTGTTAATAAAAAAAATATATTATTAGATAAATACCGGCTTCCGAAGTCCCGCAGCGACAAAAGACGTCCTTCCCCCTTGTAAGCCTTTTCGTGGCCACGATCAGCAACCGCCGTGATCTTTTAAGCCCAAGTTTACTGTGGCCTCGCGACACTAAATTATAATATAACACGTCATAAATTTCAGAAACTATCCGTTGTTGACACAATAGTCTTAAGGATCTTTACGAAAGCTTTATTAAACACGAAATTGCAAAATCTTAAGTTCTATAGTCACCAATGAAATGAAAGTAACTTGTTCAAATATTAATTAATTTTAATTATAAATGCATTAAGGTATTATTATCAGCTGATAGATGTCTACTGCTGAACCTAGGACTACTAAGGTATCTCCATACCGATAGGTTGGGTGGATGCGGGATCCAGCGATTTTTCCACTGCTCTTACTAGACTTGATACTTATTATAACTTATCAAATAGCCATTAAAAAATCATCATCATTAGGTGTTCTCTTCAAACTGAAGTTTGGCGATCAGATTGAGAAAACCAAAGCGGTCGTCAGCTATTCTTTTTAACTGCTTGACTTTAAACCCGGTGCACTCTTTTATTAAAAAATACTATTTTATAAACCCTAGGTAATTTGTATTTAAATTTAATATATATGTTTTAAATAGACCGTTATAAACAAAAAGGAAATCCTTTAAAACAATTACAACAAACAAAATAAATGTATTTATTTTTACAAACGAAACGGCTATATTCACCAGATGCTAGATAGTACATTAAAATAGTAAGTTTCTTTAGCCCCCTCATTTGTCGATAATATTTTAATGATATATATAATAATGTTATTTAGAATCAGGTTAAAAATGTAACATGTAAGTAGCAATAGATTAGCGAATTATAAAGCTCAGGTGCGCTCGTTGGATTTGTCAAGTGTTCTTTTGAACAAATCTCCCCTATGTTTGAACTCAAAATTAAGAGTCTAGAGGCAAACAGTATCGTTACGAGAAAAAAAAATGTAAAAAGGGTGTCGGTGGCGAAGTGGCTGCTCTCCCGTAATACCCCAAGCAGCGGCGAAAGAATGAAATTGAATATTAAATGAAATAATTTATGCCATATTTATAATTTTGCAAATGAACAAGTCCCACCTTAATGAAAACGTTGAATCAATTTTTTATATCTTCAGATAAACGAAATGTTACGCTTTTAATATTCCAAAGATTCACATGAAAAATATTTATTATAATTAATTTGTACATTGACTAAATATGTCAAGGAATATTTACAGCATTAATATCAAAGTCTATCAGCTGATGATGATGATGATGATGGTGAATATCAATGTACAGCCAAAGATCTGTAATGAAACGGTCAGTATACTTTTATTACTTCTGCTTTATTAAAAGCACCTTACATATTATCATACACATGGAAATCAGATATATATTTTGTATTAGAAGTTTTAATTAGGATATTAGTATACTTTCTAATTAAAACAATGCTATTGATATAATTACTTATGAATGAAAGTTGGAATGTGTTTGTTTGTGTAAAATAAGTTACCTGAAAATATGTGATGTTGATTATCATGCGCACTGTATAGCCTGGTAGTGGTGTGTTGGGGAGCTGCGTTTGTAGGCACGTTTCCGCAAGTTGCGGTAAGGCTGTGTGCACATTAGCGGGTTGAGAGGCCGTAAATCACGAGGGATCACGGGATGGCTATCAGTGACGCAGACCGGCGTCAAATGTAAGCAATTACATATCACCAACCATTCGCTTGCCATTATACGGCTGTACTAAAAATAGTAAAAAAAAATACATGTACCTTTTCAAGAAAATCTCATGCACTCTATGTATATATTTCAAATAATACAAGTTTATAATAGATATATATTAAATACGTAATCAAGGGAACAAAGAGGGCAATCGAAGCAAAGATTCTATTTTCTTCGATGAAACGAGGTGACGAGAAGGACGTTCAAGTGATGTGCTTGTAATATACAGACAGCACCATATTGTGCTCGTCGCCTTAAGATATAAGATGTTAAGTCTTATTACCTCAGTAATTTTATTAGCTACACCGCTCTTCAAATGGGACCTGGTTATGTTTTATACAATACTGTTTGGCGTCATGAAAAGGAGTTGTTGTGGCAATAGTAAAGAACTGTATTCAAACTTAATCTTTTCGTTATAATGTTTGTACTTACAATAAACAGAACTTTAAGAAATCTTTATGGATGGACCAGTTAGATATGAGCAGAAAATCTCTAAAGAAATAGTGGAGCCGCGTGCATTACATATTGCATTTTTAGTTAAACTAGACCGTATTGATTCAGGGTAATATAGTATGTTCCATTTCTAAAATTAGTAAATTAAATCTAAATGTATGAGGTGGAGAATGTAGAGAGCTTCTGATGTACAAAACGAAACGATTGTAGAGTAGATTGAATGAAATGATGAGACGATCAACGGGAATTGTGGTGGAAACACCTTTGAAGAAGCTTATTTTCGAAACTTTTGCACAGAAGAAAACTATCTACCTTTGATTTTGTGCTATCAAATAGAATCTCTCATCTCTCTGCATTACCTAAGGTAGACTGGAAGATAAAGCCAATATGATTAAGTCCGCCTTTAAACGAGGTGTATAAAGATAAATAAATAAATAAAAAATTGGAAATAACTTTATCTCATGCAAAAGTACGAAATATTCGTATCTTTAAATTTTTAGAATCTAAATATTATCATCATCATCAGCCGATAAACTTCCACTATTGGACATAGGCTTTCCCTGAAGGTTCTCACCTCGATCGGTTAGGGATTTGTATGAGGGGATTTGGGCCATTTTGGCCACCGGTTCACATTGGGCCACCATGGTGGGAGCCAGAGCCTCTTTTGTTAATTAATAAGGTGCACCACGAACATATGAAGTTGGCTTGCATATGGTGGGTTGTTGTGTGGGACTCCTTACACTCTTTTAAATAATCAATCCAATTCTTATTTATGCTACATGTTGTTTCTATTAGACTATCTCGACAGACAGTGGTTACTGTCTATTTTTTTGAGGTGGAACCCTTATTACTTTTTTTATTAAAGTAGCCTACTAGTACCAGTAAAGATTCAGTCAATCTGAGAGATTTCCGGTAGAGCATACATAACAGACCCAAATCCCTGAGGTTATCTATAGTTAAAAATATACTTACTAACTTCAATTGAGCATACTGACGTACCTTTTGAGTTACTTGTAAGATTATTCTTTAGATAGGTTTAACCGACTTGGGTGTGCAGTTTATGTGCCTGTGTGAAGCGCCCTCCTCTGGTAAGAATTTATCTGAAACAGAGATCGACGATTTTTTTTATGTATGTTTCCTGTAACCATTTACACTAATTATGGATACAGTGCTCTAGTCTGTTTGCGTTTTTAAAACTAATGTTAAATACTACGACATTAATATAATCGAATGTGATTCATCTTCTAGAATTATAAGTACCACCTTATTTAACTGATTTAATATTTACACTTTATTCGCGATTTTTATCCGTTTTCTCACAAGATAATAAAATATTATTACGAATATTAACAGTATTTACCTAACAATTTCGCATTTTATAAAACATTACTATAAAAGAGATACAAAAGTGGGTACGCAACACTGAGCAGGTAAAGGTGGTGGGCGGCACGGGGGATGAGGAATCTTCGTTAAGGTTTAATTAAATCGTCCTCGGCGGCCTCTCGCGCTTTAATTCCACCGTTATTAACGCTGTTAAAAACTGAGTGGCAAAAATAGAGAGTGCTGTGGAGTTGCTAAAGAGTATTACATAAAGAATATTCTCCTTGTTACTGTGCTTGGAAATCTCTACTTTATTGTGAACCAAATTATAAGTTAAAGGATTACCTATGCTTTAAAAATCGAATAGCTACATAAAACATTCTATGAAATCATTAATCGCTTATGATATTACAAGATATCTTCGCCAAATATGAATATTGATGAGTACAACTTGCGAATGAGCATGCCAATCGTGGCTAGTACGGCAATTATCCCCGAGAGTTGAGGTCTATGTTGTACAGGGGACATCTACATGCAGAAATGATGGTGACAATAAGTGAATACAAATCTAAAATATCTAAACTTCGATTTATAATAACGCTGTGGCTACTCTATGAATTCCTCAGTTGTGGCAATTGTTAGTAGCCACGGCGTTTCCGCAGAGAAACATTCACGATAAGACGCCGCTCGCCAAACCTTAGCTGATTCTCAACAAACAGTTTGGACTTTAATATTACGCTCAAGTGTTGTTCTTAAAGACGTCCCTCGCTAAGTACTAATTTGTCTAAACTTAAAACGATTTAAACGATTTTACATTCCTGTAGGAGTTTCATTAATTTTGTTGACATCTTTCTCCGTCACTAATGGTTGCTGATGATTTCGTTGTTTTTATTTATGTTAAAATAAAATTTATTAGTGTGGAAATTTGATAAAAAATGATTAACTTAGTATGTATGAAACATTAGATTCAGTTTGACTAATTTAACCGGCAAGTGTTTGAATTTGTGAAAATCGTTTTACATTACGTTTTCTATCTCTCCAGTAATATCAATATAAATAAATGTATATATACTACAGAAATTTACTGGATTCAAATAGTTAAAAATAAATTTTAAAGTTGTTATATGCATAACAATACTTATATTAAATATAAGTTAATAATAAAAAAGACAATACGTATACTATACCTTCTCGTTGAGAATAACAGTGACGTCTTCAAATACTGGTACTTAATTTAAAATTTAAATTTAAAATGGTGGCCAGGGCAACGCATTGTAGTCACATCCCTCAGTAATGAGTTAAGAAGAAAACGACAAATAAGAATTTAAAATGTCGAAAACTGTATAAGAAACTTAGGCAAAAAATTATTTGAGGCGTATAGAAGAAAAATTTAACATATCATAACATATACTCTTCATTTGTAGAAAATATAGAGCAAAATAGAAACGTACTGTAAAGAATCTGAAAGGTTTGTTATTCATTAAAACATTTAAGGTGTTCATAGAGATTTTATTTCGTTTTGCAAATAGATGTGCTAATTTGTCTAGAGTAGACGTTATTTGATGACGCGGTAAAGAGCTTTGCCACCCTCAGTTATCCTCGAATAGTAGTAGAAGTTAATTTTATACATATGACAAGCGATCAGTGTGAAGTTCTTAACAGAAGGCGGCAAAGTCACAGCTAAGATATCCAACAATGGATGCTATTAGCTTTTGATGAAGATACGTCTAAACGAGGTTTGTCATCGCTTAAATTGGTGTGACATTTTTACACAGTATCAATGTATAAATAAATAATCAATGTAACTTAATAACTATCAACAAATTTATTTACTGTTCCGTTTATGGAATGTTTATTAGAAATTCTTTATAAAGATCGTATCGTACCGATCACAAAAGAAAAAAGAATAAAATCTGTTGGACGTACCTGGTTATAATACTAATAACATCAATAGCATATTTTGCGTGCATTATTTAAACATAAGATTAATCAAAATATTATTACATGTTATATTTTTTATCATTAATTTTAATTTCACTGTTACGCCATCTGTTGATTAACGAGTAATAATAACCAAGAAAATGTCTGACCAAAGACAATAGTTTTTTTATGGGACAGTCAAAGGTATTTGTAACATAAATAAAAATGTTGGAGTCATTTTAAATGTTAATATATCACACAAATATATCTCTACATATGCATATATTAAGTTATAAAATAAAAAAAATCAATTAGCTGTAATTATATTCTTTCTTACACCTATATTTATGTGTCAAAAATAGTTGTAAACAAATCATCAATAATAAAACATATTTAACAATAGATTTGCGCCAAGAGAATCAATGAAGTAAGATCATTAATAATAAAAAAGAGACTCTGTGGGAAAATTCGAAGTCGTTAAACTCAATAAATATAATTTAATTATATCCTAAACGAAAACTTGAGTTAAATAGTTTGACAAAGCATTGTAAAGGTTCTTAAATGATAGATAATCTTATGAAAATATAATTAATCTATATATGATTGAAATGTCATCTGAATACTGTCAACAACATTGCGTGGTTAAATTGATGATTGACTGATGTAATAGTGCAGTGCGTATAGCGGCATGTTTGAGCTTAATATTAAATAGTGAAATCAATGACAATAATAATTCAAGACATGGTACAAATCATATTATCTATAACATGACTAATAAATATTCTGAATAAGGTTTCCTTTTTGTGCATACTACGTAAACTTAAGTGCAACGGAGTCATGAAATTCTTCAATTGAAACACGCAGTTAAAGAAATTTGAGAAGAGTGCAATAACAATGGCAGGAGCGACTCTTCCAGAAAGAGTTGCGCAAATATATTATACGTATGGTCTATTTTGTTCCTCGTACCCTTTTTCTGCAATAACACTGGCACTATCTGTGGTCTTATTATGTTGGTAAGTTACATTTATTATCACTCAATAAACGGGTATTGTCCTTAAGAATTTATCGATTGCTATTGTTTATTTACAGCTTTCCTTTGTTGAATGTCCCTTTGCCTGGCAATATACCAACTGTGATTAATTTACCTCTACATCATAATGTTCAAACTCCTCCAGACTGTAAAAACAATGGTTGCTTATATCCTGGTAGGTATTATTCTTTGTTAATACAAATGTATTTTTTTTAATATTATTGGTGTGTTTAACATTGTTGCATGAATAGTTGTTATTTAGTTTTAAATTTTCAGAACTTTTAAAAATGGAAAATATACATAATGAAACCCAAAAACTTCCATATATTTGGATAAAAGACAAACCATTGTTCTATGTACATCAAATTATATTAAAAATAGGTAAGATGTTATGTTATAAACAACTTAGTTAATTGCAATATTACCTAACATTAAAAATACATTATCAACCTTGTAGGTGTATCACCTTGGAATAGTAATTTGAGAATGTGGGATGCATTTAGAGGTCCTTTGCAAGAAGTTTTTCGGTTACTAGAAACAATTCGTAATCATGAAGATGATGAAACGTAAGTATTTATAATTTTTGCATATTCTTAGTATTTCAAATGTACTTTATATTGTGTTATGTGTTTGTAAGTAGTGTAAGATTACTTTGATCTATGCTGTTACACCCTAATGTTGTGCTATAAAGTAGTACAAAGTTCGTAAAAAAATAAATGTGCTGTTTGTGCTTTGCGTGTTATTATGTTTATAAATGTATTATGTTAAAATTAGATTGAATATAAGTTGTGTACTAAATACAATTGATTAATTAATGTAATTGTGTTGTTGTTATTTATAATAAGGTAATTGCTTTGTTGCTAAATTATTTTTAATAGAAAAATCTCATCTTTTTACTTATGATGTTTATTGCTATTATGCGAAATAGGTCATTTTTATTATGTTATTTTTCACAAATAATTAAAGCAAGTTTAGTTTAAGTTTTTTAAAATATGTATTAATGAAGTATTACATATGATATTATATTTATAAAATTTAATTTGTTTTTATTTTATCTATTTAATTTGTTGACATATAGCAGCATGCATTCTTAGTGTAATAATTTTTCAATCTCTATTTATGTTTAACTTTTTTTGTACTGCCGAGTGTCAACTAAGTTACACATATTATTAACATATAATTGCAAAGTACAAGTGCAAAAATAGTTTTAACTTAAAATTGTAGTAAAATTTAATAAAGATGTTATAAAAATCATATTACAGAAAAGAGTCACTTTTGCAACTTTGCTATCAGATTGAAGGCATTAAAAGGCATGAGGGAAAAGCAAGTGTGGAACGAGTATTACCTGAATACAGCTGCCTATTACTTTCACCTGCAAATTTGTGGCAACAAAACATGCAGTCATTTACACTCGATGCTAATATAATTGGTACCATTTATAATTTTCAGGTTAGTTCATAATAAAATAAAAAATAAAGCAATTATTGTGAAAATTTGTTTCATATAGTTAACATTATTTTAAGTATTACCATAAATTTTAGCCAATTATATACAGAGATGACATTATATAAAATTATGATAATTTGACTTTGGATTTAACAAAATTTCTTGTTTATTTTAATTAATTATATACATCAATTTTCATGTATATTTATCAAACATAACCAAGTGCAATTATGGAAATAAAGGATAGAAAAACCTGTGTATGTAAGTTTGATTAGTAGGAGTTCTTTCAAACCTGCTTGGCTAGGTATAGTACAATAAGCAGCAATTTCAATGATTTTACAAAATCAATGACTGAGAAAATTATCCTATTGGATAATATACACACAATATTCCCATGTAATAATGTCTAACAGAACACTAATAAATTTTGTACTGATTTTTCATTTTTCCTGCATTGTAGAATCTTCAAAAAGGCAAAGCTTCTATAGCTGAAATGGCTTTTGGGATGCATCTTCGTGACACTGGTGTTAAGCGATATCCACTCAGAGCTCGTCCACGTGTCTTGCAATATGCTGTTACAATTTTCTATAGAGAAGCAAATCAAAGGTATTTAAAAATATCTTTTTTATGAAGTAGGTAATTTTGAAAATTTATCATGGATGTAATTAAAAAGGTAGTATTTTTAAATGAATGTAATAAAAAAAATAGCAAATTGCAGAATAATAAATTATACTTTGTTATTTATTAATTATTTTAATAGTTATTACTGAAATATCATAGTATTGAAACTGCACTTTTTTTCAGATATATCAACTCTCTCATAAATAAACTTAAACAGTTATATCCCCTTTATCAAGAAACACCGCATGCTTGGACTAATGAAGTAACACTCATTTACTACCCAGGACAATTCAATTACCACGAACTTGTGCCATTAGTTATCACCTTTTTTGGATTATTTCTTTATGTCTATTTCTCAGTAAGAAAAATTGAATTCATTAGATCAAAATTTTGGCTGGCTGCTTGTGCTGTTGTAACAATAGCAGGCAGCTTATCCATGTCGATGGGAATTTGCTTTTATTTCGGATTTTCTCTTAGTCTACAAGGGAAAGAAATTTTCACGTATTTAGTTATAATTGTGGGTCTAGAAAACATTCTCGTTTTAACAAAAAGTGTAACGTCAACTGATTCCAGGCTTGATGTTAAAATTCGTTTAGCACAAGGACTCAGCAAAGAAGGCTGGTCCATCACAAAAAATTTACTCACAGAAATTACCATTCTTACTGTAAGTTTCTTCACATTCGTTCCATTTATACAAGAGTTTTCAATATTCATGATTGTAAGCCTTATTTCTGATTACTTTATTCAAATGGTGTTCTTCGCTACGATTCTTGGCATCGATGTGCGACGAATGGAATATTTTCCTGAGAGAAATAACAAGTTGCATTTAAAGGAATATTTTATAGCAAACAATGCTTTGAATTGGAGATTTAATAAGGGGTACATAGAAGAGAGCAACCCTTCGCCACAAAGAATAACGAAATCAAAATCTCATCCTAAGTTAAATGGGTTATCACATCACACACCAACTGATGTCGTAGCTAAAAGGAGCAAGAGTCCGAACAACAATGATAATAGAGTACCAAAGAGAATACGCCTGGTGAATATGTGGGCACGAACACGTTTCTTCCAACGTGCATTCATGGTCTGGATGCTCGTGTGGATATCAATGATTGTGTACAATTCTGGGGTAGTTGATTATTTTATCACAACTGAGAAGGACAGTGAAAGCACAAAATATGACTACAAAAGAAATAAATCAAAGCAAGCTGTTTACATGACATACAATAACAGTGACCAGCATCCCCTTGCTTTCTCTTCTATAATTGATGTGGATGACACGAGCAAAACAGTTGATGCAAATGACACAATATTTTTGAAGCACTCCCCTCACTCTCGTCCTTGGTCTAGGTAAGTAGTACAGATCATTTAATGTTTTAATCAACTATTATAAATTTATAGTTAATAAGCATTTAACGGATCTCCTTTGCAGTAGGATACGGGGTTTCGCGTCGCCTGTTTTTGCAACGAAATGTGCAAACTTTGCTTTATTATACTTCAAAAGGCATTGTATCTAGTGAAATTACTGGGATAATGTAACTTGACCTCTTAAGTCTTAAGGCGATGAGCATAGTGTATATCATTCTCACGAGTCCCACAATGTTATGGGCTGGATTATATTATATCTTTTATCAAGTAAATGTTGTCTTGTCACTTTGTGAAATTAAATATTTTTTTTTTACATCGACAATTAAAGGCTATATTTAAAGGTTTTATTATTAAAAATCTCCAATGAGTTTATAATTCCCATAAAATTACCACCAGTTCAGAAAGTATAATATTTATTTTATAATAATTCTTATTGCAAGTAATACATTTACAAATATATAAAAGAGGCTGATGTTAGATTTAAATATAACAGGTTGTCCCCATCACATTGGTTGGCGATTCTGTCGCAGTATAATGAGTCTCTTGCTGGAAAATATGCGATAATATTGCCTCCAACACTTCTAAGTCATCGTGTGAGTCCTGAATTGGCAGCAGGCTTACGCAATCCAGATGAAAAAGAGCCTCCAGCACTCCGGTGGCAAGCTTTGGCTGCTGCGTTAGACCCCATTGACATACTACCCGGTAACTATAAACTGTATTACATGTTATGTGGTGATATCACTTGTTGTTTGATTATTGGATGCTATGTCCATTTATAAAAACGCGATAATTATTTATAGTAATAATAAGTAATGTATAGTAAAGTAATATTTTTTTTGTCCTATTTGATATCTTTGCTTTAAGAATGCCTAACTTTGTTTTTTATTTACAATGGTATTAATGTTCAAGTTCACATGGTGATAAGTGATAGCGAAGCTTTGGATGGTGAATTATGCTTACCTGAATACTCTGACTATATATCACCAAGTAAGCAAATTGACCATCGCCTCACCGAGGCAGTCTAAATGTTGTTTTACTTATTATACTTGGTTGGAATATAAGCTTCCATATGTAAGACGAAAATAAGTTGTTTTTTTATGAAAGTAGTTATTATCAACATCGGCCGATAGACGTCTACTGCTAGACAAGGGCTCTCCTAAAGATCTCCACATTTGTAGAGGTTCATATGGAGGGATTTGGGCCATTTGCTGGCCCAATGTGGATTTGTGGGAGCGAGTCGTTTGTTGATTAGCAGGATTTACCACGAGTAGGTAAGATTGGCTTGGGTCATGTAGTTGTCGTGCGGGACCTCTTAGACCCCATGAAAGTAGTAAAGAGAAAAAAAAGAAAATGATTGTGTAAATACCAGTGATGTCACATATTTTTTATTTCTTGACAGATTTCGAGTTGACCGAGACGAAAAGCCAACCAGATCAATGGCGAAAAGCCACAGACCTGCCCATATACCCAACAACACCTATGGAAATCCTTTTACTGGCCATTTTGTGCACAATTAGTGTTGCAGTGATCGCTTATATGATGGTGGTTTTATACAGGTAAATTAAAGAGCAATTATAATTATACTTTGATCACCTCTGCATATAGTAGATCTAGAGTATTCTGGGCGAGAGCACTTTACTCTTCACGACTTTATGTCTATTTAAAGCAATGGGAAAGGACACATGTTAGCTATTTTAGAAAACATGAAAGAATGCATCATGAGGATGCCATTATTTCATGAACTGCTTTCCTGGACATCTGACATCCACAGACTCGTATATGGCCAGTGGTGGATAATGATCAGGACTCCAAGAGAAGAGCTATATCTCAATTGTGGCTATGTGTGTGTTGAGGCTATTTATTATTATTGTTGTTAGGTAGGATTACGCTACTACAGTACTATGCTTATGCAGTGTCTATTTTTGCTGCCCAGTAATACTGATACTGTTAATTGCTGTATCACATTAATGTAATATAAATTAGCATTATTAAATGATTTCTATACAATGATGATTGACATGTTGTGTATGTTTATATAAAACTAGCTTTACATTGTTAAATATGTTTCTTAAACAATTAATAATTATCTTTTTGTTATAAAAATTTTTAAACCTATAAATAATTTGTTAAATGGTAGTAAATATTAGCCAATAGTAGATAAAATATATTAATGTTAAAGATAAACCTTCTCGACCTTACAATGTTTTATCATGGTGAAAAATAGTGAAATCTTTTAACTATTGCTAATGTTCCTTGGATAATTAAAAAAATACTGTAAATCTTCCTGCTCCCGTTCAAAGTGGATAGCAGGTCTGTTCGAATCGCTTAAGGAATATAGTGGGAAAAGACAAGTTTAGTACTTTATCGGAAGATCTTACTCTAATTTCAGGTGTATATGTTCAAGACACTACGCGGAATGGAGAGCTTCGTGGAATGAGGATGAGGAGTATAGGAAGATTATTGCGAAACAACCTGCTGTTCAGGTAACTATACTATATGAATATCAACTCTGATTGCCTTATCACTGCTCACAAACAGCAACACAAAACAACAACATTGGTAAAATTAATATAATTCCCTTCATCCCATATTTATCTTGACAGCCATATGTGTACTGTACAGTGTACAGAGGTTTTCAAGAAATTTGCTAGTCTTTTTTTTATACAACTTAGCAATGAGATGAGGGTGATTTTCACGAGATGGTAAGTGATACGCTCGCCTATAATAACATGGCGCTAGGTGGGAAGATATATACGGCACTATATTGCACTCGTCGACTGAGACGTAAGATATTGAGTCTCGTTACAACAATAATTACACCAACTATAGCGCCCTTCAAACCAGAGCACAGTACTGTTTGGCGGCACAAATAGGCGTTGCGGTGGTACATACTTAGACCTCCACCGGCAACAGAAACCTACCACCAGTAGATCTGAACTTAGAAATCTACCTGGTTCTAATGATTGCAGCAATGTTGTGGGCAAAACAAAGTTCAGTCACATATCACTGATTATTTGCTGCAACATCCTCTCCAGCTTAAAAGCTTAAAAACGTCTTCTAGCCCTTCTTCAACTGAATAGTTATCGCCGTTTGATAATTATGTACGAACAGTGAAACCTGAGTTGTTTCTTGAATATTAAGCTTATCTGAACGACTTAAAAATACAATTCTTATTTGATTTATTGAGCAATTGACTTTCTCTTTAGTTGGTGATGGAAGCGGTTCCACTTGTAGTGGCAGGTCATAGCCAAGAGGTGGAATGCCTGGTGACGGATAGCGAAACTGTGGTTAGCTCCTGTTTACAAGGCAATATCAAGGTCTGGAACTCGCACAACGGAGATCTCATCGCTACTATCGATCGAAACGCGTACGTAATATCATTTTTGGATATGTACACTTTTATTAAAAATCTGATGAATGCTTTCACTTAAAGAATTGCTTCCTTCTCCAAAAGAAGGCGATTTGATAGATAACGTGTTTACTTTACAGATTTTTTAATCGAGAGAAAGAGATTTATGAGAAGATGAATGTGAGCAAATTAGTAATGGAAAATACCCACAACATTAATGTAAAAGGTAAATATATATATATATATAAAAAAGTTTTTGGATAAAAAATCCCATATTTAATTGTTTGCCTTTTCAGCTCGTCCACTAACTGAGAGTACAGAGCCAAACACAAATGTCGTAAGTAGAAAGTATTATTATAGCTGTCAATTTGTAAGCTAAATGTGTACTGCTTAATCACCACCATGTGGTACGTAAAAGTATTATTTATTGTTGGTAGACCTCTGTAACCAAAAACTATATAAGCTACAAACCAGGTAGCTTTACATTATTGTGGGCAAAATTATCATCAGGTATTCTGTTCGATTCGTCGTTTCGTTGAATAACAAAATAAATAAAATGAGTTGTATTTCTAGAATCTTCACCGTCTTCGGAAGGGTTTGAGCAGTCACCTGGGCGGATTACGTTTCCGTTCCAATATCCGGGACCTACCTTCACACGTTCCCGTTGTAGAAACTACTAAATACAACTTCGCTAAATGCTACAGGTATTTTCTTAGTAAATATGTTGCTTGTTTTCTACCATGTTATTTTTTAAATCATCATCAACCAAACCAATGGTTTTCAAAGTGGACGCTGATGCTGTTTAAGGACGCAATCGAAACCGCGAGTAATATTAGAAAGCGCTATAATAGGTTGGCGGCCATGAACAACCGGGATTTCGTGACATCATGAACATTTGTTTTTAAACATTTCTGAAGAAAAATACATCCGGATAAAACGGTTAAAAATATACAGAATTTTCAATGACTTAAGTAGAACTTGTTCTTCAAGAAAGGTGATAAACTCTTATTGAAGAACTATAGACCGATCGCACTACTGTCTCACGTCTACAGGCTGTATTCTAGGGTTATTACGAACCGTCTCTTACAAAGGCTAGATAAATACCAGCCGCCGGAATAGACCGGCTTTCGTAAAGGCTACAGCACCGTAGACCACATCCATACTCTGCGGCGGATTATACAAAAATCTACTCGAAACTCTAGTTTGATATTTCATGGTACCTTGTTTTATTACAAGTGTTTTTTTTTTCAAAATTTTAAAAACATCTATTTTCTTATACCTTGTCGGATAAGTATTGAAGTTAGGTACTTATTTATGAGTTTTATACTTATTTTTTATAAATAAAATCTTTTTTTAAGATTAAATAAAAAGGTAAGTATGATGCCTTATTTTGTACTGTCACGACTTTCAATGAACCTAATTTAAAAGTTTTAGCTTATAAGTGATGATATTAATTTAATTTAATAAAACGATGATTAAACAATAATTCTTACATTAAAATTTGTGTAGAAATAAGTAAGAAAAAAAATAATCGAATTTTTTCCTAGAAAATCGGTAAATTTTTGAAAAATATTAAAAAAATTTATAACTCCAGATCCATTGTTTTTGGATGGGGTATTCCATAAATAGATACGTGGATAGGATACGAGCTATTCTTTAGCCCCTCTGGATTTTTTACACCTATTACCTTTTACCCTGTATATATATATACTGCTATATATATGCCTAGCTCTCCAAAGGTATCTACACCGAGCTTTCCTGCGCTTTTCGCATGTGGTCATTTCCCGCGATCTTCATAAGATCATTGGTCAATATTGTATAGGGCCTTCCATACTTAGACGAAGCTCTAATAAGTCGTACACTGGATCTAATTGTAGCCAATGGATAGATTTTTAGTTCAGAAGTGGATCTATTCACATTCGGTATTATGAATCATGTACATACATAACCTCTTTCAGAGACCTTTACTACATCGACCAACGTCATTACTGCGAGGCCAAAGAGAATGTCGATACTAACAATGTTTCTATAAAAAATAGTGACATATGTGACAATGAGGCACGCGATGGGTGTGGTGTTCCCGTTTTCAACTCAAACGAAGATGGTTTTATTACTTCAAAGAATCGTCACCAAAATAAACTGAACAAAAGCAGCAATAGTGAACTAAATTCAGTGTCCGATGAAGATTTCAAGCGGCGTGCGATCAGTGAATCTCCAGTTTGGTGCATAGATTTTTTTAATGACCTGATAATATTAGGATGTGCGGATGGAAGGCTCGAATTTTGGGAAGCCAGCTCTGGAAAGTTAATGGTAATTACGGATCTTTTTCCTTAAAATATCATAAATATAAAAATCCATAACAATTCGGAAAGATTTTCGAATGTGTAATGTAAATTCCATAATAAAGTTAAAACAAAATTGACTGGAATATATTTTAGAGATTATAATGATTATCTTTTTTAAAATAATGCAGAAGAAAAAGAGGAAACATGTAATAACTGTTGATAATTTAAATTAAAAACTTTTATAATCAATATATACACTTGTGAACTAGGTATTTATCACCACAGGATTTATTCCTGTCGGCAAGTGGTAGTATGCAAAACTTTCTATGACCACCTGGTTTAGGAAGATTTTGTCGCTAAAGAAGTTATTGAGTTAGCGAGACTTTTACATTTTAAGTCTCAACACGACCAGCCGTATATGGCGCAGTACATATGCCTACGAGCCCCCACATGTGGGAATATAAAAATATGTCTACAAAAAAGTAAGTGAGAACTTTCGTTTCCCAGTGTTTAGGAATTATCGATTTTATTTAATTTCTAATACTAATTTTTGTATGAAAAGATGTTCTACTTATTTCAGTGTTTGTGGTGGGGTATGGAAACCAAAAATGGATGGGTTGGCATAACCCACGTCCGCGTGTTGGCCGGTGGGAGACGAGTGTGTGCAGCGTCGCTGAGCGGACACCTTGTGTTACTCGGTCTTGACGCTTATAACGCAACTTCTGGCGCGCATGTTGACTGGCGGTTCAGCACGGCGTATAGGAGAAGTAAACGGCTTTCAGTTTTTAAAACACACGCACGAACAGTTTACTTAAAATGTTAATTGTAACGATACCCGTATCAATCGCGTTATTAAGGACTTTACGTGCGTGACTGTACGTTGCGTGTTTCTGCCGCCAAACATTGGTGTGTTCTGGTTTGAAGGTTAACGATATGGCGTTTATCACTAGCGCGACCTATGAGCAAATGTATCACTATCATATGACTGTCCTGCTCATCTCGTCACTTTGTTGAATTAATAAAAAAAACTATTCTTTTTGTGATATCTTAATTGTTTTTAAATTTCAGTTAGATATCATATATTAAATAAATTATTCATATGTCTCAGCGCACAAGCGCACCGGTTCGGCTGATTCCATGCGTGGGACGCATGCATATGAAAGGGGCGAAGCCCGCGCAGGCATGAACTTCTTCTATGAAGCAGACAGTAGTGATAGTGAAGGTAAAACATCTTTTTAACACAAAAACTTAATATATTATTTTTTTCCTTTCAACATATTACAAATTTAAGCCTTCGGAGAAAGGAGGGATTGTCATATAGGCCACGCTTGTGCCATGGTGTATAGAATACGATGGTGAAGATTCTTTTGGTAGGACTCTGTTACCGGAGGCAGTTTAATAGACAACTACTATTTCTAGCGCCAATCAGTACTGTAAAAATATAACTGAGATGTCTGCTTTGAACAGAGTTATAGTTAGTGAAATTACGAAGGTAATGAGACTTACTATCTAATGTATCAAATCAAGGCGACGAGCACAATGTGGTGTAGTGTACATCATCCTAACTAGTGTCATATTGTCATGCATAAGCGTATTATTTACTATCATGTAAACGTCTCCCTCGCCTGGTCGCTTCGTAGAATAAAAAAAGATAAAGAAAACAGCTGCCTATACTGATTCACCTCTTTTTATAAGCCCCCGAGTGCCAGCAGAGGGAACATTTAGTGGCCTTAAAAGTACCGTCGCAGTGAGAATTAGTTTAACCCACCACTACCTCTGAACCGAGATTTTAAATGTTTTGAGCATTTACTCTAATATATATTTTTTTCGTTTTCAAAGTTAATTAATTTTCGAAAACCAACTTCTTACAAGTATTTTTGTAAAATGGTCTTGTCACGCTTTTTTACAACAGAAGTTATGTGTTTCCGCATCGCACACTGCAGGCCGCATCAGCAACCTATAACTGAAATGCATACAGAAGGCGGGCGTATACTAACCGGTGGTCAAGATCACGTAGTAAAGGTGAGTTCGACCTGTTATCTTTTATAACTTCGAACGGTCCTGCAGCTCATTATCCTGATCGCAAATGAATATGCTTGACCGTAACAATGTGCTGCCAATTAAAATAAAATATACCACGTCGGACTCGACGTCCCGTTGACCATTGGTTTCCGCTTCAGATCTGTCATTGACAGCAAAATTACTCAGGAAACAGAGTTTATAACAAACATTATTGTTTTTTTTTAAGTAATTATTTCATTATTTATGTAATACAATAATAGATACATCTGGTATAAATATAATTTTACAAATGTCACTATATTTTTATATACGTCACTATAATACACGGAGTATAAATATAGATTAATTTTTAAAATTGAGTATACTATTTCGAGAAACTTATAATTAATATAATATCAATAATCAATGTGAAATAAAAACAATCTCGAAATTTTGCAGTTATTCTCAAGTACTGAACTAAATCTGCTGTTCACTCTTCACGGACATTGCAGTTCCATCACTAGCTGCTTCATAGATCATGTCACGCCAACAATAGCCGGCAGCGGATCCCAAGACGGCTTGCTGTGCGTTTGGGATCTAAACACAGGTGCATAAACAATTTTTTTTAAAGCATCGTAGTGCTTACTTGATCCGATGTTAAGTGATAACAGGGTCGTGGATAGTACAGTGGATAATGAAGAATGTTCTCCCGGAATACTACGGCTGTCATGTGTAGCTAACCGGAATACAGCAATCCTTATTATTATATTACGAGACTAGTAACTGCTCAGGCAGGATCGAATAACTTTGTCACCATTCAAACAATACCAGTAGCTGGAGAATTAAAAGGGGGAGCTCATTGTTACATGGTCGTTAATAAATGAATGTTTCACTTGACGCTGATAATCTTCCTTGTTGAGTTATAATTTCTTTTTATTTAAATTACAGGCGCTTGCTTGTACAGTATGCAGGCGCACGACGGAGCGGTGACGTCGCTTGCGTACACGGCTTCATACGTGGTGTCGGCCGGCGCTGACGAACGGCTCTGCATATGGGATCGCTTTCAAGGGCACATGCTGAACTCCATTCACATCGTGAGTCATTTTATAAATCGTAATAACTTAATATATTTTACCTTTAAAAGGGAATACTTTCCGCGAACCGTCGAAACGGACTGTCGCGTATATGGTGAATTTAACTTACCTCGTGATGTTTTGCTTCACCGGAAGCTCGAGCTGACTGAGTGTTTTTCTTGCGCCTCTTCTAAACGTATAGCGCCTAGAACCTTAAACTAAATATATGTACAGATAGACGAGCTTAATGTCATCAAATAACACTTTTGTTATATTTTTAAAGTATTCTTTAACATATTTTCTTCCAGGGCCTCAACTATATGAGCCGGATGCTACCTCTAACACACACACTTTTAGTTATGGGTGACAGGAATGGGCTTATTGCATACGATCTTAGCAGTGGTGATGTTATACGAAGGGTCCTACTAGGTAAGATTAATTAATAACTAGATAATAGTACCACCTTTTTTTTATTATTTTTTATTCAATGAAGCAACGGGGTATGAGGGCGATGAATTGGGTATAAGAAGTGCCGCAAAACAACACCCGGGTCTCACCAACGCGCATTGGGCTAGTGTAGTGGGAAATGGCCGACATCCCCCTATATAAACCCCTATAAACGCGGAGATCCTTGAGGGAAGCCTGGGTCTTGCACAGGACGTTTATTAGCTGCTGATGATGATGATTCAATGAAGCGACGCGACGAGCTATGTTGATTCTCGTTAACCCAGTAATTACACTAGCTACAACTCTTCAAATCAGATATCATAATAATATTTACACAGTTTGGCGGCAGAAATAGTAGCAATGATACCTATCCAAAGGATCTCCAGCAACAGAGACCTTCCACCTGATGAGACATATATACATTTATCAAAAACAATAACCCACTGGTTAATGAATATTGTACAAAATATTAAAATGAGTGATGGATCCCAGTCATGTAGTCTCTGGCTGTTGAGAATAGGACTAAGACAAGTCCTGAAAACTGTAGAAAGCGACTAACAGAATATTCGAATTCACGGGTGTTGGGCGTACCTGAGAGAAAAGATCATTGCGAAGTTCATACCATTTCATACAATATGCTAAACCAAACTAAAAAACTGCACCGGTGCGTTCCGTATAAGCCCTAGGGGTCTACTTTAACGCGCTGAAAGAGATCTCCGCGAGAGATTTAGTGACCTCCTACCCGATGGAATGTTGTGTCAATTTAATTTTAAACGTGACATTAATAGAAACAATTTGTTTTTAAACATTAACATTTTACAGGACAAAGCGATGGCTGTATTTTTGTACGGCAGATACAACCGCTCAAAGACGGTATAGTGTGCGACTACGCGAACCAATTGCGCATCGTACGCTTTCCTCTCGTCTCCAATTTGTCAGACAATAAGCACGAATAACAGCGACTACGTGTTGATCATCATCATGATAAGGAAATACACTGATGGGGGACATGGACCTCTAATGTTCACACTGATTGGTATTGCACTGCACGCATCCAGCATTTTCCAGCTGCTTTCACCGGATCATCGGTTCACAGTGAGGGAGCCTTCCTTGCTACACGTACCGGTTCGCCGCCACCACTCGACGGGTTTACGATCCCAACCGGCTGTTAGTCTTTCATACAATATTCATTACCCATTGCCATTGAAACTTAATCATTAATTGTATATATCCATTAATCGTCATTCGCTGGTTCAGTGCATCACCCAGAGCAGGATAAACGGTAGCACAATCGGATGACGATTTTACGTTTTAACAATTATATGAGGCACTTTTTGATTGTGTTTAAGTTTTAATAATAGTATAAGTTGAATGTTACAGTAATGAAGTATAGTCGGAAATATCAATATTGTAAATATTTTACAATATTAAACTAGCCATCGAGTCCTAAAGAGCTACAGAGGGTCACGGGTAGACAACAAAAGAGGCAGCGAAGCGTGGCTTCATTAACACCCCTTGCGATACCCAAGTGCATTATCAGGTAACAGGATCGTTATGGCAATACAGGTTCACGAATATCTTAAGAGTGATATGAATAAAACTAATTTTTATGGTAACAATTATATAATTTCCGGTATCAGTTAAAACCGAATCATTGGATAACATTTGAATAATAATACATTATATTTTTTGTAAATATATTTTATCGTACTATATTGTACTGCAATTTATTCCTATTGTAATTAAATTATGTAGCTAAAAGCTTTTTTTTTAATTTCGTTGCATTACATAACAAGTGACGGATAGTAAATTGAACTATTCATGTTTTAACAAACTTTTTTATGTTAAACTTTTGTTTTTAGGCAGTTTTTCACAAATATCGAGACAATTTTAAGATGTATTAAATGCATTTATGTTTGTCAGTTTTGTTAAATTATTTTAAACTTCAGTTTGAAGAGCACCTATTGATGATGATGATGATGATTGACTACACAATTTTGCTCTCTTTGTTAATTTACGACCTCAATAATGCTTTTAAATTAACTGTTTTTAATATCTGTGCAACCTTTATATATAAAATCGGAACAAGATCCCGATTAATTAATACGGATAAGTATTCACTTAAATTTTTATGTACTTTTAAGAAACTCCCATTGTATATTTATTTAATAATTGTACACAATTTCATTGAATGAAAATTGTGGAAAATTAGACATAGATTTTAATATCTTAATTATGTGTGTTGCTATAGCAAGAATTATGGTCCTTGCAGATGAGCATTCCCTTTCCGTTCATAAAAATAAAGAGTGCTCTTAACTTTTAGTGGCTTATTTGAATTTGTTCATTTTCTGTTATTTATTGAATAAATTGTTTTTATATAATTTCAAAGATATATCGCTATTATATTTTGCGGAAAAAATGCTTAAAAGTTTTACCATGTAAACATCTTTTAAAAGTATGAATGAAGCACAGCTTAAATTTTGTGGTCGTTGCTTTATGTGACTCTTATATTGAATTATATGAATTTAATTAAATTAATGTTTTTTTTTTTTTTCACCATAAATCGACCACGAGTCTGTGATGTGATTGTTATATATTTTCAGTATGACTAAAATGTATTTATAATTATAGCTATATTAAAAAAAAATATTTATTATAACAAGATGCTTAAAAATGGTCAAGTTATTTAACGTTAATAAAGTTTAGCTTAGCATTTTAATCGCTCTCAATTTCGTCAATATAAAATTCCTTTTTGGGCAATCTCAGTATTTTTGGTATAGATATAACCATTATTTGAAAATGTTGATGTTTAGTGTGTGCACATGTAGGATTAGTTGATGATGAAACTGTTTTTTTTTTGTACTATGGTGTCGTTGCTTTAATCGTTTAAATTCATTCAATGTCTATTATAATCTGTATATAATCAATATTCTATGTAATGGCTAATGAAATTGTAAATATATTCATACTTTTTAATAAAAGTTTTATTAAAATCCAAGATTTTTTCATATGGTATGGTGTTTCGGCCTCAATTACACGCGATGTTCGGTTACAGAGACCATGGATCGTGTTCATGTAGAGAACTCTGGCTGTCACATATTAGAGAGCAGCTAGAACACAGCTGTAGCTACCACCATCTAGCTAGCGAGGCGGATTAAATAAATCGTATAACGATCAACCTTGTATGTTATATCTATATATTTTCTGCATATTCATAAAGTTTTGTCCGTAAAGAGGTAAAATAAAAAGGTACAGAAATATAAAATTATGTTTATTCAATATTCATAAAATTATCAAAATACTCATCAAACATCATAAAAATAGTAATTGTAATAGATTTATAAAAATACAATATAATTACTTAACGATTATCCCATATACAAATTGATCCCACATTTATATGGATAAAGTCTGGAATGAATATAGATACAACACAACAAGAATAAAAAATAATTGTGAAAGTAGTCACCACAACCCGAGACAACATTGTTAGCAAGCTTTTTATAAAAACAAACCAGAATATCTCAGACATTTTCCGGATATCTTATTAAATTCTTATTAAAATAAGTTAAAATAATTATTTGCATTACATTGATACATTGTTATGATAATTCACAGTAAAAACAATATCATAAATTTGCAATAAATTTAAAAATTCCACACAGTGATAATAAATTTTTGATCATTATTGTTTTCATATAGCATATTAAATAAAATATATGTAAAATCCCTTTAAATCACATATTAAATGTTTTCCAAAAAAGAAAAACTATTTAGAAATCATTAAAATAAAAAGAAAAGATTCCTGGAAAATTACTCTTACTTATTGTAGGTGGAAGCCGATACATTTCCTCCATGACCAGTCCAATTGGTGTGAACAAACTCACCAGGCTTCAAAAGAAGTTCATAAGTATGGGCACCAAAGTAATCACGTTGCGCCTGCATTAATATATACATACATAAAGAATACATAAAAAAATTACTACAAACTTTCAAGTTTTACAATAATTAAAATTAAAAATCAAATTGTTACCTGAAGTAAGTTAGCTGGCAGAACTTCAGAGCTGTAGCCATCAAAAAAGGCTAAAGCCGCAGAAAATGTAGGTGAAGGTACGCCTGATAAAGCAGCTTGTATCACAACCTGGCGAAGAGACTTCTGAGAAGCCGATACAAGTTTCGAGAAATATGGATCCAACAGCAAGTTGCTCAAAGATGGATTCTTTGTAAATGCTTCCTGTTGACATAAGTATAAAATAACAAAATTAAAATGAAATCATTTTGAATATTATACTTAATAATCAATGTACTTCTATATTTAACAAAGACAATATTAATCAATAGTTATTTTTAAAATAATAATTTTAATTGAACAGAGTGACACTTCAGTGATGTTTATTTCCATTTCAGTCTATTGATGTTCACTGGTGAACCCAGGCCTCATCAATGAATTTTCAGTGAGACCATTTCAACAAGTACAATGGTGCATTATGAATAGATGGTTTAAAGTTCAAACCCCACAATGGTTGTATTCCTTACCTTGATATTGCCCAAAAAGGCACTTCTGATTATACAACCTCCACGCCACATCAGTGCAATACTGCCATAATTTAAATGCCAATTGTTGACCTAAAATCAAAATTATGTTTTATAACAGCAGCCACAGAATATGTCTAAATCTATAAGGTGAGTCTGAATATTACACGCTGGTAGTGGAAAATTGTTTGAGATATCTGTGGTAAAGATATACAATATATGTAGCATCTACAGTATGAACAATGTCCCTGGTAAATCATTTCATAAGATACATTAACTTACCAAAGCAGCTTCTCGTAGAAGCATAAATCCTTGGGCATAAGAGATTACTTTACTGGCATATAGAGCTTGACGGAGATGTTCAATAAACTCTTTCTTGTCACCTTCGAATTTTATAACACTCTTTGTTAGTGTTTTACTGGCTTTGAGGCGTTCATCTAAGAAATTGAAATAAAATTACAATGTTAACTTATTGACGATGAAATAAATTCTTTTATATAAAACATAATTAATTCCGTGTTTTCTATTTAAAGTTGTTTTTCAGACTACAACATCATAAACAGTAATAATATACACTGTAACTAACTACTACTTGATGTTATGCAAATATTACCTTTCAAAGATGATAGGCACCTAGCAAACACTGCCTCTCCAATTAGGGTGACAGGAATTCCATACTCTAGGGCACTAATGACTGTCCATTTGCCTGTTCCTTTCTGTCCAGCAACATCGCGTATTTTAGGTAACAAGTACTGTCCTGAAATAAATCAATAAACCAAAATAGCTTACAGCCGATTGATTAACCCTATTATATAAAATTTCTATGGTAGAGTATTTGCTGATGGAAGCACAGCAACTGCAACTGCTATTTCTATTGTCCAACAGTAGTATACACAAATTTTTAAGCCATGGTTTTTAAAAGGATGTAGCTAGTGAAATTATTAAACTAACAAGATCTAATGTGTCTCAAACAGACAAGAATAATTCAGTGCAATGTTTATATATACATACCATTGGTTTCCTTAAATTTTAAAATGTCTGAAGTAATAACTATCAAGAACGAATCTAATTCTCCTTTGCCCCAGTCAGCAAAAACTTTAGCTATATCACTTTGTTCCATATCTGTACAAAAATTAAAAATAAATATTAATTACATAAAAAGTATATAATCTTTCTAATAAAATAATATGTGTTTTGCCACTGGTGCTTGGTGCTTACATAGCCTCTATATACCTTGAGGTACAGTAAGGAGTGGATTATATTAACTGTATCATTGTAACCTGCAGAGAACATAAAATGTTTTTTGTAAAATTTGTTTTACTTACTAACTACATCCTTCATTAAATGATAAGCTTCACAAATAAGTTGCATGTCACCATACTCTATGCCATTGTGTACCATCTTTACAAAATGACCAGCACCATCTTCCCCTACCCAGTCACAGCATGGCTCGTTATTTACTTTTGCACAAATTGCCTAAAATAAATTGAAAATATTAAATGGTCAACGTTCCATCAATAGAAAGCAACAATAATATATGATAATATCATCAAAAATCCTTTTTTGAAATCTATGATGCACTAAAACTCAATCTAAGATTCAAACAATGAAGATGTGGATATTGAAGTGTGCTTACCCAGAATACTCTAGTTCTCATGTGGACAGCTGGAACACAACAATGTCGTTGTGGCAGAAAGTTTACAATATAAGTGTGAAAGATAGGTGAATTTAGAAAAATCCTAACACAAATTAAACTTCATAACATGTGGTCCTAGAGATGAAATAGGGATCTGCACATTACAAAGTTTGGTGTCACCAAAGCTGTCATGATTGACTATTTGTAAAATGTGGGAAAGAGGTCTACTACCATCAAAATTTCTACATATGGAGCACTGGAATAAAGCAAGTGACCTCATTGTTACAACACAAGCAACTATGGCATCATTGATATAACTATATCCGATGCCATAGTTAATCATTATAGTTCATGTCTAACAAACTAAAAAACCAAAATACCTGAAATATAGGTTTCACAGCTGGCCATGCTTCAGGATGACCACCAGGCATAAGTGATGGTCCATAGCGTGCCCCATCCTCTCCACCACTCACCTGTGTATGGAATTAACATGTAACTTCTCTAGTCTTCCAATATATTAATTTAAATTTCATGCATAAATATTTCAGTACTTACCCCCATACCAATATACAAAATTCCTGTTGAAGATAATTCCTTGCACCATCTTTGTGTATCTGTATATTGTGAATTTCCTCCATCAATGATAATATCACCAGTTTCTAGTAATGGCAACAGCTTCTTGACAAAAGCATCTACAGCTGAACCCGCTGAAAAAATATTAGTGGCCTTTAAAATAAAAATTTTTTGCTGTTCTAAATTACATATATTGAACAAACATTGAAGGTGTTTCAATGACAAATTTCAGTAATGCATAATGTAATAGCAAGCACAAGGTCCTAACAATAGTTTTAATTTAAATATATAGCTTGTATTACTAACTAATGAGAAAACAAGGACAAAAAGAAGAATGGTAAGACAAGTAGATTTCTACAATAATTTTAATACAAGGTTAGAGCACAATTAAAGGTTACTATTTATCTTTTTACTAATTGTTTTAAAAATACTGAAATTACACAACGTAAAAATTAAAAAGTAACAAACAAAATCTGAATTCAATAAAAGTTAATAATACCTTTCACTAATAACATTACTTTTCGGGGTTTTTTCAACTTTTGGACCATGTCCTCTAATGATTTTGCACCAATAATATTGGTTCCCTTAGCCTCATTGGCAAGGAATTGGTCAACCTGGTAAAGTTCAAACAGGTAAATTTTAATCTGATTAATGTAGCTAGAATCAATCAGGTTTTGGTATGTACATGTTCAATTATCTTTATATCTTTGAATAGTGATAAAATACCTTTTCAACCGTCCTGTTGAAAGCACAAACCAAAAATCCTTTGGAATCCATGTTAAGAATGAGATTCTGGCCCATGACAGCCAAGCCAATGAGAGCAATATCAGCTTTGGGGCTACAAAAATATTAAATAAAATATAAAAATAACAATACAAATACATAAATACTAAATATCTTTTAAATATGATCTAAAAAATCTAAGAAAAACTTTTTTTCTAAGATTTTTCACAACATTTACAATAAAATGTCAGTATTAATAACTCCCTATTTTAATTAAAATTATTTAGCCATAGCTTTTTCATAAAATCTTAAAATGTACCTAGTTTTTATTTTAAATTAATTATAAACATATTACACCCAAATTTGATGAAGATTTTATAATAGAATTTAATATTACATTCTACTACTTTAAAAAGTTTTTTGTTAACCTTTTTAATAACTTAACCATTCATTGTACATACTGACAGGATACTTATTATAAAACATACTATTGGTTTATTATCTTACTAGTAACAACAATGTAAAGTTCACCTTCAAATAACCTTCAACATATTTGCCTTTCAAAAGGCACTATTTACAGATTACATACAAACATAGACATTACATGCAGATTTTCTATAAACATCTAGGTCATATTAAGTTCTTTTAAAATTGAAGCCTCATCAAAAAATCTTCAGTTGTTTATAAGTTTCCTTGTTATAATTAAGTACAGATTATAATTATTTCATGACAAAGTGATTGTAAAGGAAGAATTAAGAAACTTATTTCTAGATCGATAAATTGCAAGAAAATATGAAATTGGCCAAACTTTGTTGATGGAAAGATAGTAATTTATCATTAAACTAAATTTTTATATAATTTGATTACATTATTATCAAGTATAATATATATAAAGATATTCAAATTTGGTTAGTAATCGTGAATAAAAAAAAATTAAACCTTAATATAGTGATTGGAGAGTGGCAGGCAATAAAATTTTAATGACTAATCATTAATTCTTATCAGATGCTAGTAGCAAGAATACAATGACGGCATGAACAAAAAATATTAAATAATATTTTGTATTTCACCTGCTTATTCAAAAAATATGATGTTAAAATTAAAACGACAAATACAAACAATCTCAATTTTTAATATAAAAAATTAAGGTTATACTCACTCCGACATCGTTGACTAATCGTGTGGAAATATACTGACGAATGACAAATTAGTAGCTTACTCACATACACTTTTCACTTAGAAGAGAAATAAAAAAAAGCAGCTTAGATAAGTATATATAAAATATAAGTAGACACCACTTAATAATTACGAGTACGTCTAACAACTGCGACTGATTCTGTAAATGTGAAGAACGAAAAAGTGATTATAGAATAAAAGTGGTGCCATCTACCACTTTTATACCTTTAATACAAAAAATTGTTAGGGATGGACTAAACATTGTGCGGTTAAAATTTTATTGAACATAAGGTTAATTTATTGAATGACTATAATGTTGGAAACAAATAAAATATGAATGGAAGTTCGAATTTTTTAAGAGATAATATTAATAAAATTTACTAAGAGATAAAATAAAAATATGTAGTATTTTGTTTAATTTATAAGTTATGACAAATTTAAAAATATTGGAATATTTAGTGGAAAAACATGATTCAACGGTAAACTCAAACATTTGGGCAATATAACTTATAAACTATTTCAGAAGAAAGTAAGTGATACAAAATATTATTGACCAATTTGTGACATGGAAGTTCATTATCTTGGATTTACCTTATAATTGATAATTTAAAGTACCAAAACAAAATTTTAATTGTTATGAACTCTCTTAATACAACAATTTAATTAATATTTAATTTGGTAATTTTAGAAAAAGTAATTACATAATTGTCACTCGATAGAATTTTTCGAAAATAAATATTTGTTATGGCAGACCGTTAATTATTTTATTCTTAATGTTACTTGAAACATTCTTTATTCATAAACATAGAAAAGGCCATGGTGTGGTTATCATATTGTTACCTAGTAATAATTTATTTACTACTCGGTTTGGTTATACTCCCTCTGAACAGGTTCGTGGCCTTGTCGTGGCGCTCAGTAGCTGTGGCTTGATCACCGACGGTGAAGCTAAGAGAAACTTATTCGACTAGCCCGAGACTTAGGGCGGGCTCGAGCTGACCGCTCCAGGTGAGCTCACCATGAATGTGTGCCGGTGCCGCCGAGGAAGACGAGTATCGGTATTGCGTTTCGCTGCCGCGTAATGGTTGGCGGCGGAACCCAAGATCAGATCTACCGCAGGAAGTCGAGTTTTCTTTCTTGGATCTTCTGGCTTCTGGATTCTGAGATAAAATAGTTCACTTTTCTCCCAGTAGCTTTTTTTTTCGTTTTCACAGTTTGTCAGAAAGACATGTAGAAGAGGTGACAAAATGTATTAAACCAATGAAACAATATTTTGAACTCCTTAGTTGAATTTTAATTACTGCTTTTATTTTATATTACACAGAATTTTATCAGAAAAATCAAAACAGTTATAATACATATTATATTTCTATCTAGAGATGTATTGTTTATATTATTAAGTTTTAATAAAAGCTACAGATAAAACATACATTATGGATTCTTTACACTCTAATAAATAAAGAAAATATTTTTAAGCTTAGCATTTCTTTTAAGATTTTTATGTTTTTTAGGTTCAATCCTGTATTCTAAGGGACAAAAAGTTTATCTTAGGCTTTGAAATATTAAGCTGATCATAATATATTGGTATACATGGTGCATCTAAGTACATTGTTACATTTAATTTATATTTATATAACATATTATTTAATGTTATTGGATCCTAATGTTCACCTGTATACATCAAATCATTACATACATCTAAATTGACCTTGCCTTTAGTTTATCTGAATTTATAAGATCATAAAGTCAAACATAGCGTGTGGGAACATTTGACTTATCCATGTATAACTGAACATAAGATTCATCTAAATCTATTATGACATTAGGGTCATCAACTGGATAAAAATGTTTATCTTTGTATGTTTCAAAATTAAGTTCATCTAAATTAATTGTAACATTAGGTTTAGGTAGTTCTATTGGAAGGTCAATGTCATCCGAATGTGCTGAAGAATTTGGTGGGTCTATATATAACTCAATATTAGGTTCATATAAATCTTTTAGAAAATTTGGTTCATCTAAATGTATTCTATCATAAGAATCTGCATATATTGCAATATTAAATTTAGATGAATCTATCACATCATCTGATTGATCTAAATCTATAGTAATATTTAGTTTATCTAAATCCGTTGTAGTTTTAGGTTTATCTAAGTTTATTGGAACATTAAACTGATCTGTGAACATCCTATTTAAAACATTCGGCGGAGCTATAAATATATCAATATCAGGATTGTTGAAGTCTATCGAAACATTTGGTTGATCTAAATGTTTTATTTCATAAGGTTCAGTCATATGTGTTGGAATAATTGGCTGACCTACATAAAACGCAATATTAGACTCATCCAAATCTATTACATCAGATTTATCTTTACTTACAGGAATGCTAGCTTCAACTGAGTCTAATGTAATACAGTCACAATCTGAATGTGTGGAAATATTAGGCTGATCTTCATATATCCCAATATTAGGCTTATCTATATGTGTAGAAACATTGCTTTTATCCAAATCTGTAGGAATACTACACTGATCTAAATCCATCGCTTTGTTTAAATTATCCAGTGGAATTCTTTGTCCTAATTTACGTGAAGGTCGACGTGGTGCTTCAGATATATCCTGGTTAGGATGTGCTTTCATCCATTTAACCAAAGTTTTGTATCTGCTCTTTATGTGCATTCTGTCTTTACCAGGAAAATATTTTGTTATACTTGAATATGCAGGTACTTTTTGATTTCCTAGTATTTTAATTAACTGCAAATCTTCCTCTTTACTCCATACTGTAGATATTCTTTTTTTGGTTAAGGTTTTATATCGTACACGTAATTGTGATAATGAACGATCTGGTACATATTCGATCATCTTTTTGAAGTCTTCTCCAAATTGATCGACACATGTAAGTATAGCAGCATCTTCCTTTGCTGTAAACCTCCCTTTTTTTTTCTCACTAAGTTTATTGTATTTATTATATATTTGAATCTTTGTTCGATTCTCCATTAATGCTGCCACTTTACCCCAAGGGATGTAATTACCTTCCCTGTAATTATTAACTAGCTTTTTTAGCCGTTCCTCTTCTTCTTTGGTCCATTTTTTATGTGTAAATGAATTGCTCAAACAGGTACGGTAAAATACAAAACACTGATATCCCGTACGATTTGTCCCAAGTTTTTGAGCAATTTCATCCCAATTTTGATATTTATAATTAGAAGCAAGTTTCTGTAAAGCCCTGTGCTCACTATCAGTCCATGGTTCTTTATTAATACTTGGATGTAGAAATAATTTCCATAATCTTTGATGTTCTACTGCTGAATGCCTACTTTTTAATTTATTGACAATAAATTCCCAGTCATATTCATGTGTAATTGGTAAAACCAAATCTTTTAAAGGTTTTTTTTTAACAGCTTCTATTGCCTGTTTTAAAGATTTAATTTCTTTTTCAATACTAATACTAGAATCCATCTTCTCTTTTTGTAGTAACTCTGAAATTTTTGACTCAATTTCTTTTTCTCGTATGTGCTGTGACATTTCTTGAATTAAATTAAGAAATTGTTCTTTGTCCTTATTAGTCCAATACATAGAGGTCATTATTGATGTATCAAACATTCCTAAATTTCGCATGGTAATAGTGTCTGTGTTATCGGGTGGGGTAGAATTATTGGTGTCCCTAAAATAAGGTTTACCGCATCTCTTATAATCGAATGGTTTTTCTTTGTCAGGAAAGTCAGGTTGGTTTTTTATATCCTTTAATCTTTGATCACATTCTTGCAACCGCTGTTGCAAAAGTGTTTCTAGCTATTTTAACTTTTTGTCAACAAGCTTATTCAGAGATATTGCTTCTTCTATTTTTTTTATTTCGCTTGAAGTCGAAGAACAAGAACTAACTGTCGGATAGTCCTGCAGAGATGTTGAAGCGCTCGGTGGTAGATCCTCTAAATTAAGATGCTCATTATACCGCTGTGAATTTTGCAATTCATTTTCATTACTACAATCACTGTCTATAACATTAAATTCTATGAAACTCATTGTCCATTAAAAATTTAAAACTAACAATACTAATTGTTTATAATTTCAATTCAGTAATAAATTTGACGAGTCCTGGTTTTAACAAAGATTCAGAACTGTATAGATTATTTTAATTTTTTATGATTAAGAGATCTTGTACAGATTATACACTATAATATTTTATTCGGTGTTGCAATATATTTATATATTATATATATAACATATAAATGACAAGCAATTTGGCATAGATATAAAAAAAATAATTTCAACATAAAAAAATATTTAGTGATTTTCTTTAAATTAACAATAATATATCATTTTACGGTAGACATAATTACGAGTTTTTTTTTGTTTTACGTGGGGGGAATGTCTCCGCATACTTGCCCTCGCGGGGGCAAAGACGAGTTATGTCGGATTTCCACCGACTCAAACTCCCATGATGTTTCGCCTCATCGCTCGAAGGCAGGGTCACGGGAACGCTTTCGCTCGCAACTGTGACTCGGCCGGCGCTGGCGGCTGTCGCAGCTCCACCCCGGGAGGGAGGGATGAACCCTCTCTCCCGGGACTCCTCCCTTTCGAGGACGCGCCGGAACATGCAGCGCGCCCCCTCCTCAGCCTCCTGTAGTTGCGGGGGCTATGGGTTCCCCCGAACCCGTCGCCCGGAGGTTTTGGGGACCACGGGAGAAAACCTGCCGCTACCCGTTAATGGTCGCGGAGGATAGGAAGAACGGCGCATCGCAATACCGACACTCTTCTTCCCCCGCGGCTTCACCACCGTCGCATCGCCGGTGCGACACCGGTTAGTCGCAGAGGGTACTCCCTCCGCGACTCCATTTCGGCTGCAAGAGGCAGTGTGAAACCGCCCCTGTCACCCCCGGCCGCTCCGGTGAGCTTAGGTTATCTAACCGGTGCTCGAACCTGGAGCGGCCGCTTCGGCCGGTCCTTCACTGCGGGCCAGCCCAGTGGGTTCCACTTCGCTTCACCGTTTGTCGGTCCACGGTTACCAAGCCCCTCCGCCACGACAAGGCGGGAACCCGTTGGGGGGGAGGATTACTAGTAGTATATGCTTCTGGGACAAAATTGGGCTACGCTACGTAATATAAAAAGGAGAAAATATGTTTTACCTTTTCTTTATTAACTATATAATTATCTGTTTCAGAATAATTAATTAATGGAAGATAATATAGACTTCGTTAGCAAGCCTTTATTTTTATAAAGTTACAAAAAAGAAGAATTTTGACATCGCATCTGATTTTGTCAGGATAATCATTCATTACTATTATTGGTTGAAATGTATGAAAAATTTAATATGTTCAAAAGCATTATAACTTTTATTAAATTATTAGAAAGTTGTTCAAGCTATGATTTTTACAAACGTATTTAAAACGGTGTTATTTCAATATTATGGTATATGGACTCGTTTTTGTTGCTTTTATGATAACATTTTGGCTTCCATGTGTGAAAAAAGGACTTTGGGCTACACCTGAACCAGTGTATGCAAAGGATCGTAAAAATCGTGTATTTCAAATCACTCCTACAGGCGCCTGTTGTGTTGACAAATTTAAACATAGATAATTAATGGATTTGTAACTTAAAATAAACATATATTTAATTTATAATTTTTTTGTTTAAAAAAGCAGTCTTTGAATGATTTCGAGGTAGAAATTTTATTCTAACTTATAGCTTTCGTATTATCGATATATTTAAATTCTTAAATACTTAAAGCGAAATACTATAAAAAAATTAAGGTTTAGGTATGGTTTTGTCTTTCTTGGCCTTTATATTTTTATGTAATTTACATAGTTTGATAAGTGAAGTATTTCTTAACAAATGCTTTTTCTGTGAATAATGGATTGGTTATCGGTGTTTATATCATTGCATGGTGCTAATCTTCTATTGTGAATCCGTAATGGTCTAAAAATAATACACATCGTGTAAAATTGCGATAGGGTTGGAACTGCTAGGAGATGAAGACTTTGGAAAGGTAATATCCTATTGTTCTATTGTATAGTCACAGGCTTTTAGAATAGGGCTAAGGAAACTTTGTCTTTTGTTGAAAGTGTCACAACTTCGATGTTTGAGGCCTTCGCCGTTAATAAAGTGTCGGGGGGACTACAACCAGTACGAAACGTATAGCGAGAGCGCTAGGAAGCGCTATGCACCTCTATGAAACGTACTAGCAGGTGTCGTGCGGGTACTGTTTCATGCTAAAAGTTTATAAGTAAAACAAATGCTAGACAATCCAGCAGTGGTCACTATATGGGTAATATTTATGACTTCGACGTTTAAATCGTTAGGTTATATTTTTGAGGAAAATTTAAGTACACAATATTTTTTTTGTTCTTTTATTTAAGATCAGTTTCTAATACATCAAGAAAATGGATACACGTTTCTATTTAATATTTTATCTATTGGATTGCACAGGAATATCTATAAACTAACAATTGATTATTTTAATGCAATATACTACTTAATGGAGATAAGTAATTTATGGTAGTATGTTATGGAAACTTTAAACTGTTCTTGGACACTAAACGTTTAAAGAACATTAAGTTATAACATCGAAAATACAATTTAAAACTACAATCAAACTACAAACTACAATCGAAACATCAAGAAGACTTATGGGTTCTTGAGTTAATATAATTATATCTTAATAATCTAAATATCCTTAAAGGATTAGGTAATGTAGTAAAGAACATCAATAATCTTTTAAAATAGATTCTTAAATAATTAATATTAATATATTTCTCTAAATTACTTAAGTAGGAGTATAATAATAAACAGTAGATAACTACTGAATTAGATAAGTATCAAATTAATAATATAGAATAGTTATTTGAAATAGTTTTTTGGTTTTGGAAAATTGAAGTGTTTTGTCATAATTTGAGGAAGGCATTTAAGGTTATTATCATTGCGTTTATGTAAATAAATGTCAATAAATTTTAATCTGATACTCCTAATCAATGTTGGCCTATATTGGAGCTATAAATAAAGAGTCGAAATTTCTGTTTTGCAATTATATCTTATTTGGAGTATATTAATATTTAATCTAGAAGTGTAGATTATTAAAAAAGTATTATTATTTTTTAAAATATAGCACAAGTTCTATTCGCCAACGAATAAAGTACAATGATTAAACAAATCTACGCTACAGATTACGTCAAAGATTGAATATACGATTAACATTTAATGACAACATCTATATGGTTGACTATAATACGGATTATGCTTGCTCTTATTTTTAACAGACACAAAAATCGACTATTATATTTTTTGGATAAAGAATTAAGCTTCACACAACACTTATTTCTGTCACGAATCTTTTGGCATTATATGACGATGCTGTCCATACTGTGCAAAATACGAATCATTCCAATAAAACTCCTACTTTTAGGCCATTTAGGGCATTCCGTAAAACTTACCAGCACCATCTATAAAGCCATCGGCAGCAAGTCCACCCTCCATCTTCTACTTCTATCTCCTCCTCTTCATCCTCTAGGGCTTCGTCTCATTGAGCCGGCCCATCGTTTATTTCATGTCAGTCTTCCTGGTCATCTTCGCGTTCATTTCCCGGAGCAGCTTGATCAAAGAATTCTAAATCTTCATCAACGCCCACATCGCGACGGTTTGCTTGAGTCATTAAAGTACCATCGTAAGGCCCTATGTTACTGGAGTTATTTTGGTTTCGTCTTTCACCCGGAGGGCGTTGGTTATCATCTTGTGGGGCGGCTTCATAATTCTCCATGTAAGTTTCAGAGATATCGGTGCGTTTAAAAACTTCGATATCTTTTATAGGTTCTGCATTGTTAGTTTCTTTAAAGTTTTTCAGAAATTCAGTGTCTTTGATTTTCTCAGCTTCTTCATACCCTTTAGTATCTTCAACCGCTTTGGAAGTTTCCTGGGTTTTAGTATCTTTGGAAGCATTAGCTTCTTTAACGACTTCGGCTTTTCTAGCATCTTTATTTTCATCAGAGGATTTAGCTTTTTCAGAGAGAATTTTGTTTACTGGGTTTTTGACTTCATCCATATCCATATCGTTTTTAAGATCCTCGACACCTATAGAAGTCACAGAGATTTTAGAGTCTTTACGGTCCTCGCAATCCTCGGGGTTCTCCAGAGTTCCAGTCTCTTCTGAAACCTCAGCTGCTTCTGAAATTTCAGCATCTGCTGGGACCTCAACGTCTTCCGGAGTCTCGGCATGTTCTGAAGCATCAGCGTCTTTCGATTCCTCAGCTAGTTCTGTAGTATCAGCGTTTTGTGGAATGTCAGCATCTTCTCGAGTCTCTGTATCTTCAGGGGCCTCGGTTTTTTTGAAATCCTTTGCATCTTTAACCATTTCTTCACCTTGTATAGCTTTGAAATCTTTGGAGGTGTTAGCATATTTTAGAGCCTCCTCTTCTGTTGACGTTTTAATATCTTGAGAATCTTTAGGGAGGTCTGCAATTGCAGAGACCTTAATATGAATAGGGGCAACTGAGTCAGTATGAGCTACTGCGTCAGTAAGATCCGTTGCGTTTGTAGGAGCCGGTGCGTCTGTTAGCGTAGTAGTAATTGTAGGTACTTGAGAATCTTGTGACGCTTCAGTCTCTTGGGACGTTTGAGTTTCTTGTTGTCCACGGGTAGTAGTGCTTGATCTATTGCTACGGATCCTAGATCAAAAATGAAGTATTATGTCTCTTTTTTATTATAAACAAAATAAGAGATTTACTACCAATAGTATTTTTTTTTAGGAAAGTGTTGTTCAATAATTTGATAAATGAGGAATTCTAAATAATAAAAATGTAAAATTGAGATAAAACTTGTTGTAATGAAAGTTCGCGTCATATTTATAATAATTAAGTTAATAAGTTTCAAACAACTGTTGATGAAGAAATTATTACAAAATACCTACCTCGACAAAATCAACTGGAAAGCCCTCAATTGTCATCCTTCAAACTTGGCCTGCCAGGCACCCGTGCTGAAGAAAGAGCTGAAGCAAAATGTTAATTTTATCTAAAAGAATTATCAAAATTGGACGACTATGTAAAAAAATTCAAAGACTTGAATAAAGTAGGTAGAGAAAGGCAAACGCATCGAAATAACAACGTCAGCCCCACCCTTCCGCAAGGTTTTTCCGCCACCGCATGTTGTCTGGTAATTATAAAGCAATGGATCACATCCTTTTTAGTTCAATATTTCATAGCATGTCACAAAGCAATTATATGAAAAACGCGTCAAAATGAAATCTCATCATGAATTCTCATCATTAAGTATGTTGGTTACATCACTGATGTAACTAAGGAACATTGGAATACCAAGTTATTGATTTATTCGCAATGCGCAGGTCGCGCAGCTTTGTCCGTAGCCTGTGATCAATACTATCGCGCATGGCAACTTAAAAAGGTAATTTATGCCTATATTTATAAAACCGTTTAATAATGTAACAGAAAATAGTGATGATGTATATCAATAAATCATCACAAGAAAAGTATCAACTTTTCTTTAAGAATATTTATATTAAACTTTCAAAATCGATAAAAATGTCTATGGCTACATGGCAGTGCCGCCATCTTTGTTCACCTAAAAAGTTTTGCGGGACTAACAAAAGATTGTCTTTTTTAGTTTTGTTTTACTCATTCATTAACATTGATATACATATTTTTTATTTCAGTTACGGCAAGTTTCATTTAGTACTTGCTGGAGTGTACCATATGGCACGTTATAGTTTGTGACGCAATTTAGTAGACGCGACGCATTAAAGCTAAGTGAAATTTTAAAATGAATATACTACTAAAACGAAAAAGAAATAAAAATTGTATGTACCATATGAAACAAAGGAAAATATTTACCCAGAAGCAGATTTCGCTCGTCTCCCCGGGCTCGGATCCGGAACAGGGCTCGTACTCCCGCTCTGCGACCGACGCCATAACAAATATTTAATGAGTTTAACTAAAAGTATTAACTTCTTCATATTCATTTTTGAAAAATTATTTGATATTGTTTTCAGTAAAGACTACCACTTTTCAAGAGCCGCTACCTCAAACTGCGTATTGAAGGCTTTGTGCAGGGCGTAGCGAGCCTTTGCGCATGCGAATTTGTACTCTATAAAATCAATAAGTGAAGGACTTCAAAGGTGAACAAGCAACGTATTTAGCTCAGATTAGATATAATATAAACGCTAAGTAAATAGCGTCTGTTTCAGGAATTATAGCTTATTTTAATAAGTCTATAATCAAATATTCATTCAAAATTAATATTTATCCATTACATAATTTAAGAATTTGCTATAGTCGTAATAAAAAATTGATAAATGTTAAAATTTTTGGTAAATTTTAAAATTTATCTAAAACAGAAATCTTTGAATAGGATTTTTCTTTAGAACCGGTGCTGCTAGTATATCTCTCTTCTTCCAGTAGTAATGCTTACTAGGTACCCTTCAAACATTTGGAACGTTTGACGGACTGTTATAACACGACAAATCATTATTTTGTATGCTATGATTAACATAACCAATAAAATGTAAAGTTTTAAATACATATTAGTCATATTCCTTTTCATAATAAAAGTACGATCTAGAGCTAGTTTTATGCGATCGATGTATTTTATACTTAAATTTAACTTTAAAGGTGTTACTTATTTATAAGATTTAATTTGTAGGCGCATACTTTTCAAAATCTACAAATTATCAGCTCTATAATCTCGGGCTGATATTAATGGAACTACGAAGACTCCTGTCAGAAAAAAAAGTGACTAAAATAGTCTTCAAATTCACGGATCTCAGAGAGAGCCCTTGCTGATCACAAACTGATCGGACCCAGAGTAGAATAGCAATCACAGATCTCGTCTTTATCATAGCGCCGTGAGCATGTTAAGGGCTATGATCCCGGGGACTTATATATCGGTTGTGCATGTCCCAAGAGATCCTCTGGCACCTGATGAGGCACTGAGAGCGTCGTCCACTGAGGGAATTTTAGTAGATGGGAATAGCTCATTCAGAATATAACCCTAGCTTTTCAAAACTAAATCAGATTTTTATTAACTGTCATCGGTTTTTACTTCTAATGTATTGTCAAAATCTCCTGAAAAACAGACTTGTATCTGTCAGGAATTTACAACACTAAAACACCGAAGTATAAGCTTTGTATAGAATCAAGTATTTGTAATGCCTCCAAGCAAAATGATAGGTAAGGCTCTGCTTAAAAAATCTTAAAATTGTAAAGGAACTAGCTATTCCCCTCCCGCTTTGCTGGCCGTAATATAAAATTAGACCTTTTCTGACATACTGTAGCAACCGTATAAATACTACCAAATGAAAAAGTTTATAAAAGTTAATTAGAATGAAATTATGAAAGATCTATGAAATAAAAAAAATAAATAGTCTATAATCATCTTCTTATCATTCGGCGTCGAATTGTCACGTTGCCATGTCGATACGTTCATTAGTTTTCATGTGATTGGCGAACGAAGGATACTCTATGTATGTATATCATCTTCATCAGCCGATAGACGTCCACTGCTGGACATAGGCCTCCCCCAAAGATAAGTTTATATATATTTCTATATATATATATATATAATATAAAATATATAAAATTTTTCAATCTAATGTGTAATCTATACACATTAGATTGAAAAATTTTACGAGTAAGTGTTTCAATTATTATAACTCACATTTTCTCACGAAATAAATAATTAATAATCGTAGAAGAAATAAAATTGGAGATTCAACTTATCAATACTCTATAAGAATAATTATTAAATGTTATTAAATCTTTTGTATTTACATTTAAACTCCATCTAGTGAGAGGATTTGACAAGTAGAAGTAAAAAATACCCTAAAACCGTTTTGATACTTGTTTTCAGAGAATCAATAAAAGTGCGATGAATGTGTTTATATAATAATTTATGAGTTAAATAAAATGTTGTAATTTATTTAACATACCATAATAAAACGATTTAGGAATATTTTTAAAAGCATCGTGGTTATTTAAAATAAATAACTTTTCACGCAATACAGCTGCGTTTTCTTTTTTATCTGCAGTGTGGCTATAAGCGTATAAAAACGTTTACAATGATACAAAAACCGATTAGTTTTTAAATACTAAAACAGAAACAAAAATATTTTTTGTACTGCATTGAGTAAATTCCATTTTGATAAATAAACATATGTAATTAAAATCTCATTATATATTTATACTGGTGGCAACATTTGTTTATAGGCTACTTATTGAGTATTGTAAAATAATAGGGAGTAGAGAGTAGGGAGAGGTTTATTTGTGTGTATTTCTCATGTGATAAAACATATTTACCATATTTAAATGATTTGGTTTATAAGAAATCGTTTAGAACATATTACTCTGCACAACTTTAAAGGCTTAGTAATTAAAATGGCTGTTTGTTAAGCAAAATAAAAAGAGCAGTGAGTGTAAGCTGAAATTTGTCTCTATTTCTTATTATTTTTGCAAATAAATCTTTCTACCAAAAGAAGACACGAAGATGGACGTGGGCTGTATTCATGTTGCTAAAGTAATGTGGAATTTTGTTGTTATTTCATTTGTGAAAAGTGTATATCTTATAGTAGTATATAGTTAGTATTAGTTTCAAATATTAATTACTAATACAGCAGAAAAATTAAATAATATGAAATTTTCCGTAGCTGGTGAAAATTCATTTATCAAAAAATACGAATATTTATAAATATCAAATTTTGAATCAATGAGATTTAAATATTTTATCTTGGCACAAAAAGTTAAGTAAAATTTTTAAAGGTGAATTATTTAAGGAGCTTTTAAAACAATACCTATAATTAATTAAATTGTTTATTGTGGCCTTTTTCTAAAAAGAAATATAAAATACTAAACGTAATAGATAATTAGTGCTATATTAATCGCTAGATATTTTACAGGTAATTATAGATGATAGATATAATTCACGTTATAAAAATTAGCTGAGCTAGAGGAGGTTGTGATAAATATTATAAATTTTTAAAGTAGTATTGTCTATAAAAATCTTTCATTAAATGAAACTGATTAGTCTTTATTATACCGCTTATTTAATAAATGAAGAGTAATGTAAACAAAACGTATAAATATTTGAATTTCTTTGTAGTTTCTGTCGCATAAGACACGATTTTTATATAAAAAATATATGTAATGTTATTATAATTCAATAATTATATATGTATTTTGTAAACCGTATTGTATAAGTAACTCGAATAATATAGCTCAATTTTTACCTTGTGATAGTCACGAACTTAAACAAAAGTGGTACAACGTTTTATCTAACAAATTGTTTGATACAAATGGTTCCATTAATTGTAAACGGTTTTTAATTGAAACTGAATAAACGCATGATGGCAAAGGAATAACGCGATGGAGAATAAGGACTAGGAATGTGTATATACAAATAAAATAATCGATGATAATGTTAAAATGGGCTAACGTATATAATAACGTATACATACCCGACTGTAGCGGCTAGTAGATGGTATAAATTCTGGTAACAGGTTGGTTTGGCTTTTAGCGTGTCCCATCCTGTGGAACGGTTGGTTTTCGAAAGAACAGGAGAAAGCCATTCCCCGAGTTAAAGATGCCCTGTAACAATTCAAAAAGCTCTTCTATGAGTTCGAAATTTTGTAAACATGTCTCTACTTAACAATATTTATAATTATATTCCAACAAATAATAACGTATTATCTGGTATGTTAAAGAATTTTCAACCTGTTGAATTTAATTTTCGATTTTTTTTTTATTATAAACAAGAACCCCTCTATTAATGAAGGAAAAATTGCAACGAGGCAAAAAGTACGATCCAAAACCAGCTGTGAAGTGTATAAACCATGCCTTTGTGATTTATAAAGAATATAAAAACTGTAATATTTCTTCTCTAAATTACTTTATATCTACAGGTAACTTTATTCATGCCTGGTTGGGCTGGATGGTGGGTAGTTGGTGTTGCGGTCATCAGGGCTCAAGAATTGCTGTGGCTGAGACTGTCCAACAGGTCGTCTAAACTTCTGAAGCCTTTCATAATGCGTTCGATATAATTTCTCTGATGGCGTCTGTGTGTCCGTGCTAAAACTAAGAATAGTATGTATTTTTATATTATGTTTATTAAATTCGAATTGTATATTTACTAAGTTATAATGTTGTTAGATTCATTAGAGGAGTTACCTGGGCATATAACGTGGAGTTGCAGGTTCAATGGTTAAATCCGGTAGACTATGCATGAATGTATCACTGCTTTGTGGTTGGATTCGAAGAGTGCATGGACTCGAGCTTGCAGCTCTACGGCCATGTGATCCGCGGTAGGGTGCTCTGATAGGATGACTCTTAATTTTCTGAATACTTTGAAAACTTTGATTACTATAGGCAGTGGATGTGCTTAGATCTTCTTGTGTAATGTGGTCACTTTGAGCACTCTGACTTCTCCGATCACTCCGTGTAATTAGGTCACTTTGAGGACTGTGAGATCTTTGAATGGTATCATAATTCTGAGCACTCTGTGCTCGTTCAGTCTGAGCATTTTGTTCGTTCTGGATATTGTTTATTATTTCGTTAGTACGTCTCACTAGTGAGGTGAGAGTCGGAACGCCACGATGTAAGCTCGGCAAAATGCGGATAGGTGATGGGATCAAGAATGTCATCTGTTGAGAAAAAAAATTGAATGATTTTAACTACTTTCGAACATAATATCCTTAAAAAAAACAGTTTAAACGTCGTTGTTTTTAAATTAAGATATATTGTATATTCTAAATTCGTAGACTTTGTAAAAATGTGAAATAATTTATTTGTATAATAATAATAAATACACATGTTTTTTCAGGCGTCATTAAGTTTTGTTCGATGACGAATAGATACGACTAAATTGTAATTTTATAATCTTAGAATCATACTACTTAGAAATATTTTCATGAAGGTGTTTGTAGACTTAAAAATTTTAGTCAAGTAAATGCCTGAACTCTTTATAAACATTTATTTATGCAGAAAGATAAAGACAAACTTGGTAATTACCGGTGCCTGCATAATTGATTGTTCATCTAACTGTATCGGATGCACTGGTGGCATTATCTTCAATGGATGCTTGACTTGAGGGCGTAAAATTGGTGGACGAGATGCGGTATATTGATTTAAATTTGTACTCGTTTCTGACTGGTCTTCACGTAATTGCGTTATTGGTTGTTGTGGGACCAATTGTTTCGTGTCACATTTTTCAATTATAGGCTTGTTTGCTTTCAGCGTCTGTACAGTTAGATCCGAATTGTCTTCACTTTCCTCTATAAGATTTACATCTGAAAATTTACGTTCATTTTATATTACTAACATGAAATTTTAATTAAATGGTTGCCTGATATAGTCTAGAGCGATTGTTTTGGTCTTTTAAGTTCAATGAGCCCACTAAAAGTTGACTGCAAAATACTTTGTGTATATTTGGTCTAACCAATTTTAACTCTCTACGTTATTCAAAATCTTTAACATATATTTTAACAAAGGCTAAGGTGGAAGTTGTAGGTAGCCGCTTGGAATAAAGAAGCGCGGGGTCGATCGCCGTGGAGAACTTTAGGAGCTGTGGGCGTCTAACGGCTTAAGATAATGATGAAAGGTTGTCTTTTTAATTGTATACGTTAATTATAAAATAATAAAACTAATTATTTGCTAAATTTATTTTGGATACTTTTTGTAATGCTATTGACATGTATATGTATTAGTTTTTTATTGAAATAAAATATTTTATTTACCTTCTTCAGGGAGCTGCACAGGGACATGTTCGATGGAACTACTAGGACGGTAAATCCTGCTAGGACCAGGATGAGGCTCATCGTAAGATGTGGTGCTAAAATGGCATTTAAAAAAATACAATAGTCGCACTAAGGTTTAGGTCTCTTTTATATTATTAAATATAACTACATAAGATTATGATATTTCGACAAATATCCTTTTTACAAAAATAATGTCGAAATCTTCTTCTCTCGGTAAAGTATAATAGATTTAACGTTAGAATAGGCTTATTTTGAAGTTGATTTTAACATTGATTAATAATATTAACTTACCTGACAGACTTATGGAAACTGGATAAGCGCGAAGTCCGAGTACTCTCATTAATAGACACGCGATGCATAATCTCTTTGATATTGCGAATTCTGTCTAAATCACCCGCCAAGATGGCATGAGTTACTAAAAAAAATTAATTTTTTTTTAAACAAATTTTTATAATCAATAAAATTTTATACATTAAAAAAATAGTTTAGGAAACTGCTAAAAATAACAGAGTAAAAAAGTGTTATAATACCGAAGTATATTTTTGTACACTATTTAATTTCTAGCCTTATTAAGAGCTAAATTGAGATGAAAAGTTATATTTATAAAATATAACATGATAATTTTGATAGCACACATGGATAAATATTCGATTTTATTTACTAAAATCATACTCTATAGGTTACACTCACTTCGTGCACGCATAAATTACAATCGAAGGGAATCAAAAATCGCCTTCGAAATTAAATAAATCGATGATATAAAATTAACCTTTAGATAAAGTTACATAATTTTTTGTACATATTTGTGTATAGTTATGTAAATTTATTCACGCAAAAAAAATATCTATAAGAAAAAGCTCTTGTTAATAATAGCGCAACAAATAAACAATTCGTCTGTTTAAATGGATTGTCAATTTGTTGACTATGTAGTTACAAAGAAAGAATTTAATTATAATGAAAACACAGCATAATTATGCAGCGTCGATAATATATTCTATGAGAATAGTAAACAATAATCGAATGCCTTCATTAACGTTTATGCCCAGCTCCATCCTTATTGCGATCTGCCAAAATTATCATATTACAATTTAAAAGCTATAATAAATATTTATAACAAAAAATTCATTCTTTGTTGCATGAGTAGTAGTAAATAAACATTTATGCGACGCTTGAAATTATTATTAAAGAGTTGTTTTCATATAAATTACCACAATTTATATTAATGTAGGAGATGAAAAAAAAAATTGTAAATAATTTGTAATGTTATTCAGTTTAAAAATGTATCAAGCACTATTTTTACTTATTTTTAATAAGTACAATAAGAATTGATCTCGATTATTAATTAATATTTAGATCACACTATTTTAGTTCTTATCGTTTCTAAGATTGTGTTATATAAGAATTCTTATAGCTCTTCTATATCTTGTCTAGAGTTTTGTTTTTATTGTGTTTGTTTTTATCTTGTTTACTCTAAAAACGATAAGAGAGGAAATCATTCAAGGTAAAAGGTGGGAAATTTTTTTTATGACTGCTACTACCATAATCGTCAGGAATCTCTCGATGAAAATGCCAAGAGAGTGAAAATCTTTACTAAAGGTAGAAATATGAATAATTTTAATTCTTTATTATTTTTTAAGGGTTTATTTTTATATATTTTATAATGCTCTCTAAATTGCTATTGATGTGCAATTAACTCAAAGACTCGAAAAATAAAGACGACTGTTTTCGTTTCAGACAATTAAAAACTAAATTTAATATTAACGTACTATCGAAAGCGTTAATCGGGTAAGTAATCCGTGGTGAGTCTTCGCTCCTACGGCGATTCATGATCCCATGCAGCATTGTAGCAACTCTTTCCCGAGCATCCTTCTCGATTATAACTTCATCTGACGTTATGTTGTACTATAAAAATATAAATAATTATTTTAGTTCTAAATTCAACTTATTATAAACTTAGGCAGCAATTAAAATTTAATAAATTTTACATAAATAATTTATGTAACAAAACTTTCAAGATTTACGTTCATTGTTGTAAAAATGTGTGCAAATAGTTATATATTAATTTTTCTTAAATAACTTAGTAAGTATATCAACAAAAAACATTCACTGCTGCCAAAATTTGAGTAGAATGCGTGTATTACCAATTTTGCTTTAGCGGCAGCATCTAGTAGTACATTTAGTTCCAAATCGATTTCAGATAGATCGCGGAAAGGATGTTGGGTATACCAAACGGCAAGCTCATAACATATCTTGGCCTCCTTTAGCTTGCTCGCGAACAGGTTTAGCACGGTCTGCAACATTAGAAACGTGTTATTGATTTTAACATTATATTATATCAATTTACATTTACATTACTTACTTTAAGTTGTCCTTGGGTTTTATCTTCCTTTGATGATTCAAGTAAAGTAAAACAATTGTATGCTGTGCCAACTTCATCAACAACAACTATGACTAATGACTCCATTTCTTTCGTATTACTTTTGTATCTAGAGTATGGATGCATTTTGTCCACCATGTATTTAGGTCTGAAAATTGTAATTTTCAATTGATTGCTTTTATTCATAATAATAAATTTAAGAATCGCGCAGCTATTTAGGATAGAAGAAACGGCGAATGGATTTGAAAAAATTACCTAATCATCTTGTAAGATATACTACCGCCTTTAGATGTTTTCTTGCAAATAAGCAGCATATCGGTCAGTAGAAATATTTTTACGTCGGTCTGGAAAAGAACACTTTTTCAAGAAAAAACTTTCGCATTATCAAATATTCGCTAACAACAAATATGCTATAAGTTTATACTAATTTAATAACAAATAAATAAATTGGGAACTACTAATTACAAATAAAACAAAGCAAAATCTAATTGGAGTGTAGAAAATTATGTGGCATTTTTAATGATGTAGATGTGTCATCAAATTCGCTTTCATCATGATCATTATATCGTCGAATGCATCCGAAAAGGTTGTCGCTAGCAGATTATTTCCTACAATTATTTTGTATCTTGCCTCTTTGGTGTTATCTTTAAAACGCAGGTCGCCTTGAAAGACCAGACATCGGTTATGGCCGGGTACGCAATTATGCATGGGCGCTTTGAGGTTTAAATGGGCAAACATTTTGAAACATTTGTCCATATCCTCCTCGCGGAAGAACTGAAAAGATAAATGTGTTTCGTTTATTAACTACGTATTACATGTCTTTCATATATGTTTTAAAATAAATACATTATTTTAATTGAACTCGATGTATGAAAAGGCAAATGAATAGATTTCATTTAATGCTTAATTATTTCAGCCTATCTTTTTTTTGTCATAAAAATTGGTCTTCAGTATTGCTCGCTCAGAATATTCCATAAATGTCATACCAAATTTCTCTACATGAAATGTAACTAAGATTCTTAATTGATGAAGATTGATTAGGATAATTTGATATAGTCAATTTTTTTTATGATGTTTGCTGCGTTTTTTTTTGTTACTGCGTTAACAGATATTTATATGGTACTTCTAATACATTGAAAACTTACTAGGTCAAATGTTTCAATTGAGTTTGCAAGTTCATCGAGTTTTTCCTGCTCATCACGTTGACGAATAACGCGGTTAATATCCAGGACAAAACTCTTGGCGTTCTTTATCTGTGAGATTAGAAGAAAATTATAAATAATTTTGTAGGTATTCATTAGTCATTGTAAAATATATTATAATGATTTGATAGAATCTACAATAATATCATGTTTATTTTAAATGAGGAAACATTACATATAACTTTTTATGCGGTTCCTTTCCGCCGCACAAATCAGAATTTACTGTACTTTGTTTTGGTGTGTAAATAAAGAAATCAGATAATGTATACCGATAAACGGAAAGGATACTCACCATTATTTCGAGCAAAATGCGCTCGTGATCATTTTCTGTGCAATCTAATATTCTTTGTAATATTAGAGGATACTTTGTAATACGTTGCATTGGCTTAACCATGATGTCAATTAGTTGAAGCCTAAAATATAAGAATATTTTATCGATAGTTTGACAAAATTTTATTACACATAAAAGTTCGAAAATATTACGAAATAATGTAAGAAGTTCGACAATATTATTTAAGTATGTTTGTTTTGTGTTCTTCCGTGTACGTTACTTCTCTTTACATTTGATGATCTATAACACTTACTTATATTTTAAAAATCATCTCATTGTATTTTATGTTAGTAACAAATCATTAATGACAGATAAAAAAATCTTCATTAGTGGACACATTCCTTTAACAATAGTTTTAGATGTTTCTAGAGGGTTCTAGAATTAGGAACATAATAAAGTTGGTAAAGCAGTATAACTGCAAATCATTTCAGAACCTTATTATTAAGAAATGATATTTTTTTAACAGGTATGTTCCTTTGTACTGTTCTTTTTATATCAATGTAGTAATTTTATTTGTTCATTATTTTACGATTCAAAATATTATTCTTAAGTAATTACAAATATTATTACTCTTCAAAACTTGTTATCGTACCAGTAACTATGTTACTATACTTTTTCTCATTGCGTAAACTGAATACCGAATTATCCATAACAAGATATATAAGTATTTATGTGTTGTAATCATTTATTTACCTTGTATTTACTGTAATGTGCGTCTCCATAAAGAATAACCAAAATAATGTTTGTTATAAGTTTTGTTTGTGCGTTTTTAAATGAAACCAGTTATAATTTACAAAGAACTGTTTATAAGAGAGTGATCTTTAGAATTGATTTATAAACTTGCGTACAATACACTAAATTATAATTAAAAAAATGTAAAAACATGTTTAAACTTACTTATGGCCATCCATATGGATGTAGCACCAAGAAAGGAACGCCATAAAGTCTTGGTTGTTTGAAAGTGAGCGCAGGTAATCTAGGTTCTTATTTTGACCGTATACGTATTTTTCATATGGCCGAAAGTGTTCCTTAAAATATGTGAAACCTTGTGCCATTTGGTCTACTCTGAATCTGTAATAGAAAAGTACATAACTTTTCGTGTAATTTTATTTATGAAGCGTCATTACTTATGTACATACGGTTAAAATATATGAATTGTTGAAATTATTTTAATATCCTAATAATCTGAATTTGATTAGTTAATCAATAAGTTTCAGCAAATTGAAAGACACTCTTATAGTAGTCATTACAAAACAAACTGAAAGATGTTAAGAACTGTTACTAACCAAATATTTTTGTTTTATCTTAATTCTATGAATTATACGATTGCTTTTAATTTCTATTGAGTTAAGATAAAGTAATTCTTGTATTTGTGTTGTATCAAAAGCATCTTAGACAAAGGCTGTACGTTAAGCTTTCCGAACAGGTAACAATAATAAGTATGGATTGATTTAAAAAATTGTTATTGATGTAAATAAATAAAATACTTACGGTTTGCGCTGCTCCAAACATTCACTTAACATGGGGTAGAAGGTGTTAGTCCAGAAGTACAAACTGGCAGCAAGTACATCTGGCAAGTTTGTGAATAGACGTTCTGTTTCAATCTCTAGTAGAAAGCCATTGTCTTGTAGTGCATGTGCAGCGGCTATGAACAACTGTGGATTGAACAGTTATTTATATTTTTTGGACAGAATGCAAGAAGTAATCAGTTGCATACAAACTGTTTTGCCTGAAACTGGGTATTAAATGCCTATAATAATGTCGCGGTAGTAATAATGTTTACGTAGCACTACATTATACTAGTCGCCTTAAACAATAACATGTTATAAACTATCACATTACTGCGGTAACAGTTATAAGCGTTTCATTAGCGCCTACTTTGACGATTCCAGCAACAGTGTCTGCCTGTCACCCTCAAACATAAACAATTATTGTATAAATAATAATTGAAAACAAGACATTGAAATTCTTATAAATAATAGTACTATTTTTTAATGTAATAAAATAAAGGTTAAATAAAAAATTACCTCAACAATTCTTAATAAATAGAAGACGTACTCTGCCTCTGTTTGGATAAGCTCGCATATTACGGCCTGTTTGACTGCTTCCCTCGGCGACACTCTCCCTATAATAATGAATTAAAAAAATCAAATTGTATATTATTATATACACCGGTTACAATATTTACTTTCTGAATGTAATACAGCATATTCTTGTATTAATTCAATAAATATAGATTAAGATCGTACATTGAACTTTTTTATAGATTATTAAATTATTATAAATAAAGCCGAAAGAGTTAATTTTTTGGTTAGAATTTGGTAAGCTTCACAAGAAACTTGCTGCTTAAAGGCAATTTACTAATAGACTAATGTAGTAGTAAATACTATTACTGGTGGTACGTCTCTATTACCGGAGATCATTTAGGTAAGTTCAATCGCAACGTGTAAAGATTAAAAGGCGCTGTAGCTAGTGAAATTATTGGAATGAGGAAGCCTAACATAATTTTTATCATGGCGACGAGCACATTGTGGTGCAGTGTGTATATCATCCTAACTAGCGCTACATTATTATGAGCAGACGTATCACTTACCATTAGGTGGACGTCTCGCTGCTTTGTCAAATAAAAAAAGGACAAGGAGCTTGTTAAAAGGTATTTATTATCTTTAAAGTCAATAAGAGGAGATGAATGTGTCCTTTGTGATAATCTTGAGTAAGTAAAAGTTCATGAACATAGCTCGTCACCACTATAATAAGCGGCAATAAATAAAAAGACATGTAAATGGATCATTATCAGCCGATAGACGTCCACTGCTGGACATAGGCCTCCTCCAAACATCTCCACATCGATCGATCCTGCGCTGCCTGCATCCAGCTGCTACCCGCAACTAACAGATCGTCAGACCACCAGGTGGGGGGCATGCCAACCCTACGTCTACCGGTACGCGGTTGCTATTCAAGGACCTTAGCGCCCCATCGGTTGTCAGTCCTTCAAGCGATGTGTCTTGCCCATTGCCACTTGAGACTAGCAATTTTTTGGACTGTGTCGGTAACCTTAGTTCTCCTACAGTTCTCTTCATTTCGGATTCGATCACCCAGGGAAACCCGCAGCATAGCCCGTTCCATCCTCTCTGTGCGACTTGAAGCCTTTTCACAAGGCCCACTGTAAGCGGCCACGTCTCGGTACCATAAGTCATCACTGGCAACACGCACGAATTAAAGATCTTTGTCTGTAGACACTACGGTAGTTAGAACGAGAATTTGCTGCGTAGCCTGCCGAACGCTGCCCAGCCGAGTTGGAGTCGTCGATTGACCTCATTCTGGAAGTTGGACTTACCAAGCTGAACCATTTGTCCCAGGTAAATATATTCGTCAACAACTTCCAGTGTAGAGCCTGCAATCATAACTAGCGTAGGTACAATATGGATATTTGACATAATTTTTGTCTTCTCCATATTGATATTAAGGCTCACGCGTTGAGATGCTTCACAGAGGTCATCGATCATTTTGCCAAGGTCTTTCAGGGTCTCACCCCCGCGGTCCTAGCTACGATATCATCGGCAAATCGAAGGTGAGCTATATACTCGTCGTTTATATTGATGCCAAGTCTTTCCAGTCCAAATGCTTGAACCCATCTTTCATCACAGCTGTGAACAGTTTCGGCGATACGACGTTGCCTTGCCTGACACCTCGCTGCAGCTGAAGAAATGATTTCAAGAAATGGTCCTGGAGACAGACTGTCATGATGGCGTTTTCGTACAACGACTGGAACACTTGGATGTATCGATAGTCTATTTGGCAACTCTGGAGTGACTGAAGCGCTGCCAAAATCTCGACCGAGTCAAAGGCTTTTTATATTTCACAAACGCTAAGTATAGAGGCAAGTTGTACTTCTCTGTCTTCTGTATGACTTTCCGTAGCGTATGTATGTGGTCTATGACGCTGAAGCCTTTTCTGAATCCGGCCTGTTCGGGAGGCTGGACGTCGTCCAGGCTGCGTTCGAGACGATTCGTTATGACTCTTGAAACTAGCTTATATATGTGGCACAGAAGTGTGATGGGTCGATAGTTCTTCAACTGGGTCCTATCACCCTTTTTGAAGAAGAGTTTTTCCACACCCATGTGCCACGCTTTTGGTGTTTTGCCCTCGAGTATGACAGAGTTAAACAGCTTCTGAAGGACCATCAGCACTGGTCGCCCGCCTGCTTTTAGAAGCTCAGCCGTAACTCTATAATCAACCGGCGCCTTATTGATCTTCAGTTGTTTTAAGCTTTACTAATCTCGTACAGGCTGATATCCGGGATATTTTCGGTATAGTATCAGGTTAATTTGGCTCTTGGATCGGTGACTTGATTGTTGACAGGTGCTTAAGATGTTGTGTATAGTTGTCCGTAGAAGTCTTCTATCTCACCCAGAAGCTCAGGGCGGGAGGTAATGAATCTGCTATACCCAGTATTTAGCTTAGTCACTAGGCTCTGTTCAACAGCAGAAAATCTAGCGAAGACTTTGGAGCCTTGGTTACGCTCGATTGCCTCTTTAATACAATTTCTCAAGGCGCAGGTCGCGAGTCAGTGACTTAGAGATTCGCTTGTTGAGCTGCCGATAGCGAGAAGCGTCTTCAGAAGACTACAGAACCATCCCACGTCTTTCCTCCATAAGTTGGAGGGTCGGCTCTGAGATTTTTTACCTCTTTTGGTACGGATAGTTTTAAAAAAGCTCAACCCCGCCGAACGGACAGTTTCCACGAAGCTGTCATTATAAGTGTCCACGTCAGTGCAGCTCTCCAGGCATACCAAACAATTTAGTAATTTGAGTTGAAAGTCCTCAGGGTTTTGAATCTCGGCGGTATCTGGGCGGAGAATGGACTTTCTCAGTCGATATCTCACTAATTCCACTTTAAGATTTAATGTGCCTCTCACCATTCTATGATCACTTCCTGTGTTAAATGAGTTGATCACTGAGACATTATTAAATATTCGAGTTTTCGTCGACAGGACAAACTCGATCTCATTTTTATGGTACCGTCCGTCCATTTCCGATGTTGCCGTTTCCTGAAGAAGGAACTCATCATCTTCCTTCTCCAAGAAGTCGGCCTGCATGTGATCGCGGTATTTCCGAATTCCTTCACCGAAGTGCCCACTTTCAACTCCTCACCGCAACGTTTGCCTAGCGTTGCATTGAAATCTCCGATGACAATGGTGTAATGAGTATTGGAAGAATGCATTGTCCGAGAGATGTCCTCATACATTACTTCCAGTTCATCGTCGGGTTAGGCCGAGGTTGGTGCGTATACCTGTATTACCTTCAGCGAATACCGTTTAGTGCTTCTGAGTATAAGGTACGCTACTCTATTTGATATACTCCCGATCTGCACAACATTGTTCACGAGACCTGTGGACAATGAACCCAACACCGCGCTGGGACAGTTGTTCGCCCTCCCGGAAATAGAGCAGATTACCGGATCTTAGAGCCATAGTATTCTCACCCTCTCTTCGAATCTCAAACAATACTACTTCGCTCTAACGAATCGTGCTCAACTCTTCTTCCAGTTCCAGCAGCTTTTTCTAGGTCGTCAGTGTGCATGCGTCATAGGTTGCCAGGGTCAAGGTAGTTTGACGGGAAATCTTCGCCACCCGAAGATTGTGCGCACCCCTGGTACCGGTGTCGCGCCGACTTCCGTCATAATTGGCACGGCTACAGGTCCCGTCAGGCACTTGGGGCCGTCTTTTGTTGAAATTCATTGAGGGGAGCTGGGCCGTAAACCCACCACGCAAGCCAAGTGCGGGTTGGTGAGTGGTCTGAGCCTTGTCTGTTATTCAGCAGGGTGCACCGCGTGCAGGTGAGGGTGACTTGGGTTCTGTAAGGTGTTGAGCGGAACCCCTTACACCCAGGTAAATGGTTGTATTAAGTCAAACGTTGTTTTAATGTCGCAACCGGTCACGTTTATACTTATAGCTGTCAATAGCATGTTAATAAGTTATGTTAAACAAATAAAAATAAATTAAATAAGCAAATCTTTTCCTTTAAGATTGCCGTAAAATTAAATTACGCTTAATATACGTACTTTAATTATTAAAAGCGGAAAGAATGTTGTATGTGTTTAGGGCATAGCTCCATTATACTCTCCGCTTTGTACCGCAGATTACATAAAGCGAGAATACACAAAGGCGACTGTAAGATGTTTTAATATTTGTAATTTGTTTACACGGCTTGATAATAAATAATGATATACAGCAGGATTCTGTGAGTAAGAGATGGATTGTTTGTACAGTCAGGACAGTATCACACAAGTTCCCTTATAACGATAACTTTGGTGCATATTTTTTTTTATACAATTAAGCGACGAGACGAGCCGGACATTCATCTGATGGTAAGTGATACCGCTGTCGATAACAATGTAGCGCTAGTTAGAATGATACGTAATGCACCTCATTGCGTTCGTCGCCTGAGACATAAGATGTCGAGTCTCGTTACCTCAGTAATTACATTAGCTACATCGCCTTTCAAACTGGAACACAGTACTGTTTGGCGGCCGAAACGCGCTACCTATCTACACGGTCTCCGGCATCAGAGACCTATCACCAGTAAGGTTTTGTTGTTTGTAAACTACTGTTTCGCAGTGGGAAGTTATTGTTGTAGTATCTACTTGAGCTTGAATGGGGTTCAGCAACAGAGATCTATAATTAAACGCGGTCACGACAAATAATCGATTGCATTTATTAGTTGATATATAACCGTTCATTTTGTCTTTTACATTTTAAGGGATATTTTAAATGTTTGCTTAGTTTGCAAGCTTACTGTAAGAAAATATATCTCAGTTCATCCAGCAAAATGATAGTGTGTTAGTGATATATCTTTAATAAAAGCATCATGACAATATGATTTTTAGATTGAAATGAATTGGTAAGCACTTACAGTTGCTGACATGAAATTGTAGTTGTACGCTATCATGTACTACCCACATGAGAAGACCAAGGGACTGATTTGATATGACAGCCCCCTCGTAGCCTTGGAGAGGTGGTACTCCATGTTTTGTGAATTCTTCGAGTTTCTTGGCCAACTCGGGATTTGACTAAAAAAACGAAAACATTAATTAACCAATATTTAATGAAATTTAAATATAAAATTTTATAATAATCGAGTTTTAAATGAATTGCAATATACTACCTTATTTTGGTCTTGACCATCGGTCGACATTAAGAGTTATTTAAAAAAAAATAGTGCTATTTCTACGTATAAGCTCAAATAATGAAACATACAATAATATTTAGCCATTGCTACATGAACATTTTAAAATAATAAAGTATATTTATTCACAAAAAAACTATTTATTACTCTCTACATATTTTGTAAATTTACAAACAAATCGCTACTATATCACATGCAATAACTCAAGGAATTTACACAAACAAATTTTATTTAACATAAACTAGTGTACAGTAATATAAAATAAAATAAGACTAAGACATGCCTACTGAACTATATTTATCGGAAAGTAACAGGTAATAAAACGCCCATACTTGGCTACTATTTTTAATAAAGTTAAATAACAGCGAAACCGAAGATTAATTTGAAGTCTGATTGACAATACAAGGGTAGTTACTTACGCGAGTTAAAAATAATAGGGCAGGGAAATGTCTTTTGCATATGGTATGTATAACCTTGCAATAAGATTTCTTTGGTTGTATTATTTATATCTGACTGGTTTTGGGTTACAACGTGACGTTTAAAAAAAAACACAAATTAGTAAAATGTTATATGCAACTATTTTTGTTTTTCTTTCTGTCAAAATGAGTGAATTTAATGATTTAATTCCATATATTTTAATATTTTACAAAAAACATCTGAAACTATATGACGCAAGCTGTGAAAAAAAATTGTGACGTTTATTGAGCTCATGCAGTATCAGTAAGAGTATAGTAGAGATTAACATGCATTTCGTTCTGGTCGTCCTATTAGAGTCAAAATAGATGCCATATTTTAAAAAGTGAAACATGATCGGCATGTGCTTAGTTAGACCAAATTGACCATAACAGTTTTGACTTATTTGAAAAAAGCTATTAGATACATATAAATTGATATTCAGTGGCACACGAGCTCAGTTAAAGACTTTTTGAACTGTGTACATATTTGCAATGGTTTATTGAGACTTTATGAAATCGAACCGTTTTTGAATATGTGTAGTGCAGAAAAGGACGTAGTCAAAGGTCGGTCAAGGGAGGGTTCAATCCTCTCTCTCCCGAGGTGAGGCTGAGCAAGCGGCCAGCGACGGCGAGGTCGCGGATGGTGAGTAAGCGTTCTCGTAACCCCGCCATCAGGCGACGAGTTGTAACATCGTGGGGGTTTTAGTCGGTGCAAGTCCGACATAACCTGTCCTTGCCCCCGAGAGGACGGGTTTGCACAGGCATTTCCCCTACGTTAATAAAAAAAAGGTCGGTCAAGATTCACAGACTGGCGACGCCCGGGCTCACTCGCAATGAAGGAATGCTGTTTATGGTGAGATGGGTAGTGCATTGTTCATTATGAGCTTTTACCGCACGACAGAACTATCGACTCTGATCTCTACTGCCTGATATTAAATTATATTAAAGGGAAAAGTTGACAAAAGTGGAATTAATCCTTAGAAAGTACGTAGTATTCTATTACAATAACGCTACACAAAACACATCTTTAGCCACTCAGCAAAAAGTAAGAGTTTGGCTGTGTAATAAATACGTCCGCCATATAGCCCTGACCGACCTCCTTCAGATTCCATCTGTTTTGATCTTTTTAGAGTTCCTTACGCAGCGTCAGGTTAACATAATCTTGAAAGGACTGCTAAAATTACTTATTGCATTATTTCGACTAGAGATTCTAAAATATCTCTAGCAAAGAGATGTAGTCATTACCTACAAGGTGGGAAAAACTAATCGAACAATATAGCACATATATATTTTTATATAATATACTAAGTATCTTTTCCCTAATGTAATACTCTATCTTAATTTCACAACATATGTGGTTCTGGAATTGTATCAGTGACGTCGGTGTTACAAGGCAAGTATCTCCGCTACGGATGTAGTAAAACTTCTTTTCTGTATGTTGAATTTTATTCATTATCGTGAAGCATAAATGTTATTAGAAAAGTATGATATCCCATTGCTTATTATTAGAAAACTTTTCTACGTATTATTACAATATTTTATTTGCCTTGAAATGTATGCATGGATATAATACATAATTCATGATGAATGAAGAACATTACTAGATGTTCTATGGTATTGTTTAACATGAATTTTTGAGCCTTTTAAATAATTTTTAGAGACCTAGCTTTATTTAAGCAAATAAATTATTTAAAGATTTTGCACCGACAAAGAGTTGGTAAGCTGTAAAGCGAATTTTTGGCATATGAGGTAAATGTATATAATTCATAGCTGTAGACTGTTTTTTTTTCCGTATCAGGTAACAAATGTTGACCTAACAGCGGTGGCCTTTATATTTTTCATTTGTATAGTATCGTCGGACTTGCCGAGCGGACAGCGATGGGTTTTTTTGTCCCGAAAATTTATAGCGATCAAGTCCTTGGACAACAGTAAAAAGAAGAAAGCGAAAATCTACATTACACTTAATAATGTTTTAAATTGATTTATAAAAAAATTCCATGTTTTAAATGGGTCAAATTGTAAACCTTGTAGCATACATATGCATCGGCGTTCTTTCACAAAGAGTTTGTCATGATTGACATATACTCGAAAGCGTACGACTTTCGTGTTCGTGACACGTTGTTTCCGTATCAACGTTGTTATTCCCATAAAGCTCAAACCTAGAGAGGTTCAATACTAGGAATTCTCGTTCCGTCACACATGTAACTAGGAAATATTTTGTATAGTTATTAAATATAATAAAAATGAAAAGAAAAAACAAAACAATTATCAATTCCCCGTACTCTATTAAGCGTCATATTTACACAAATTTGGTCGTTTATAACTTTATAAAAATTATTGTTTTTAAGTTACAAACGAATTTATATTGTTATTTTTCAGAATTTATCTATTTATTTACCCTGTAATGTACACTAGTTACAAGATATGGAATACATTATATATATACATAAATGTACAAAGGCGGTCTTATTGCTCAAAAAGCAATTTCTTTCAGACAACCCATTGGAAAGGAAGACGTGAACTAAAAGCAAAGAAAAGAATGTGGTGCACTAAATAATTAAAAACTCCAACACTTGATGAAAAATGCAAGTAATAGCACAATTAGACAGAATTTATAATTTAAACTTTATGATAGTAGTAACTTAAGTGTCTTTTAAAAGAAAATAGGGACTTGGCGAAACGAATACGGTTCGGTAAAAAATTCCATTAGCGAACCGACGTAATGGAAAAGAGTTTTGGAAAAATGAAGAGGAATGCACGAGGACGCGAAGGGAAAGGTTTATTAAAGAGCGAAGAGTACGACTGTGGCAATCGGAAATAAATTCGAACTGATTTTTGAGGTAGGAAGGTGTTAGATGATTGAACAATATCTTATACAAAATAGAAAGAATGTGAGTATTCCTACGAGGAAGGATTGGCAGCCACTTGAGTTTTTTGCGAAATTCAGAGATGTGATCATATTGCGTAGCCCAAATATGAATCGTATATACAAGTTTTGAAAACGCTCAAGCTTATCAAGCTGCGCTTCAGTTAAGTCAATATAGCAAACATCGGCATAGTCCAGAATAGGTAGAAGAAGAGAACTAGCAAGCGCAACCTTAGTGGCTGTTGGAAGAAAATTGCAGAAACTGTGTATCGACCATCAACGTGGCAGCAATGTGTGAACACTGAACGATGCTTTGAATTCACGATATTCATTAATTTCGGAAAACAATACAGAACGATAGCAACTAACGAATAAATCGTGATCGGAAAAAAAAATATTATGGAAATATGCAATTTTACATGACACATGGTATATATTGTTTTTTTTTTTTTTTTAATTTATGACGCCATGATACGAGCGAGAAATTACTTAATGGTAAATGACACGTAAGAACAACGTGGCGCTAGTTAAGACACTCAATTCATAGCGCTCGTCATCTGAGACATAAGATGTTGAGTCCTGTTACCCCTGTAATTCACTAGCTACAGCGTATTTCAATCCGGAACACAGTAATGTTTGCACAGTACTGTTTGGCGGTAGAAATAGGCACTGCGGTGGTACCTACCTAGACTGTCTCCAGCAACAGAGACCTACCATGAGAAATTTTTTTTTTACGTTTACTAAATTTAATTGTATTTTTTTTTGAATTCGTTTGTGTTTTTTTGTTTAAAAAATAACTGTACTTGTAGTGTAAAGATTATAATGATCACTTTATCGAAAAGAGTACTTTCAATTGGTGTTATCATATTAACATGAGAAATCGGAAGTTGGTATAAATTGGTATAAAAATTTTAAATTTTATGGATGAGAAAATTGCGATTGATTAATTTAGTTATTTATGTTTTTTACTTAGTTTTATGAGTTCGGTTAGATATCTACAAACATTGAAAACAATAAACTCATACACCTTGTTACAAAAAACAATCGCGCCATAATTATTGTTTTTATTGAGTCTTTTTTGATTTGCATTCTCTTCTTATACATTTTTCTTGAATCATTACATTAACAGAGTAAAATGTTTAACATGTTTTAGCTTTAGTAATTTTTAAATTGTAGCGATAACATTCCTCAAATGAAAACAGGATGTTCCGTCCGGTTTTAGAAATATGCACGAGAAAATAAGTTCTTCAGAAATTAAACTTACTTTTCAAGAAGTTAACGTTGTTAAAACAGTAAGTTATATTCTGAAAATTTGATATAACTCTCGATAACGACAATCTATTTAAGCTTCCCTTAAAGTGGTGCTTAGCTTTACTGGTAAGTAGCACCGCAACGGCTATTGCTGCCACCAAACAGTACTGTGCTGACATTACTGTTTTCCAGGTTGAACGGCGCTGTAGCTGGTGTAATACTGGGGTAATGAGAGTCAACTGTTATGTCTCAGGCGACGAGCGCAATGTGATGCAGTGTATATCGTCTACATAATTACAGCAAACACAGATAAAAAATACTACTTAAAAAAATTAAAGGTACCAAGACAGTGTTAACATGCAACAGTAATATGTTTTGGTGCAAAAAACATAATATTTGTTATATTCACTATAAAGTACTTGTATGAATGTGAAACTATTAATTAAGCTTGCAAACCCTGTGGGAATTAAACTTTTAACGTCGTAAAGTTATTATTTGTTTCAGAATGCTTACTATTAGATTTTTATTTCTATTCTGAACTATAATAAAGAACAATTATTTGTTTATCACAAAAGGCGATTTTTCTTTATTTAATATTGATTAATAGTCTCTCATACACATCAGGTAACTTTACATTATTTATAGACTTATTCAACCATTTGTAACATTTCTTCGTGTGCGTTGTGTATATATATATAAATATATATATATGAAGAATTTCTATTATTATTATATATATATATATATATATATATATATATATATATATATATATATATATAATACAAGAAATTTAAATAGCTAAATGATGCGTTCACTTACTGGCTGATCGCGCCCTCTGCCATTTGGCGACGGCGCGTCAGGCGCTCTTCTTTTCTTACGAGGCATTGTTGTGTTTTATGGCATTTTTTTTAATACAGCTTATCTCCTACATTTTATATATATAGTCACAAATCGTTCTTTTGACCAGTATCATTAGAACCTGCAAAGTATACATATCGATATAAACATTCTTATATATTAGACATAGCACGACCTTGGTGCAAAGATTACTATTGAAAATAATTTATAAAGTTTATATTTCATATATGTAGTTACTGCAAATGAAATTTGTTTTTGATAGTAAAAAAGACATCAACAATTTATAATAGAAAGCTTGGCCGATGTCAATAGCTAGACTGTTTCATCTCAACGTAAAATTTTTTAGAGAAATCTTATTTCCGTGTCTGTTAAACTGATAAATTAATATTTTATTTATGAATATTTTGCCGCGTTGAAGCATTTTTTCATGGTGAATGTTTGTCTTAACTTTATAATTTTGCGTCTACTTGGCGTTGGTAGCATGTTAATTATTGCACCTTTTAACTAGTCGCCATCAAAGTCGATTAAATTTTAATTCAGTTTTTTCTTGCTAGTCACTTTATGTATCATCTGTACATCTTTTTTATATTATTATTGGCGATTTCTATGTTGTAATGATTTAAAATAGTTTGAAATGATAACTTTCTATTCCTTAAAAATGTTTTCCGGCAATCTGTACGCACCTTTTAATACTTTCACTAAAAACTTTTTAATGTTTACAATTTCAAAAGAAATATTTTTTATAGACCCGAGTGTAACTCAAAAGGAATCCATTTACTTTTAAAATTTGAAAACAGAAAAACAACTTCTATTGAATTCCCAACATTGTCAAAATTTTACAATTTCTAAAATTGCAGGCATATGCTGTTTGAAATGTGTCTGTAAATTTATCAATACTAGGCTAATTTAAATTGCATAAACCGGACGATTGAATGGTAAAAATAATTAATCGCCATTTGCCATTGATCCATACCGATGTTTCCACAAAATTATAGACGAAATGTAATAATTTGGTGGTAAACCTACTTTGTAAATTATTCTAAATATTATGTTATTTATTTCATATGGTCTTAGATTTCTTACATTTCAACTGTATAATATACAATAAAAGTATCACATTTTTACGATACCTCTATTTGTCAAAGTAATGAGAAGTAAAAATCATCAAGAATGTACATATGAATATATATTTATTATTCAGTGTTATTCAGAAATAATATAACTTGTTAATTCAACTAATTTAACGAATGAAATTACACGCAGCGTTTTAGCTGTCAATTTATCTTTGCAACGATTAACGATGGGCAAACAATATGCCAAGCGCAGTAACGAAATTTTGAATTTCCAATTATAATTCAATCAATAGTTAACCTAGAATTAAAAAAATTATAAAGAGATTATTAACATTACTTTGTATGTTTTTTTTTAGCTTTATCACTAAATTATATCGCACAAGTAACAACTCCACTTTTATGAGAATGAGAAAAAAAATAAAAAAAATATTATTTCATTGTTTAAGATTAAAAAAATATAAATTTATCGAGTCCCTGAATAATGTTTCAAAATTTTTTATACCTTTATTATAGTAGGCATTATTATAGCTATTATGATAATGTATAAGAAGAACTAATTATCCTAATTATCCTGAAACGTGGTGTATTACGCTTATATAGCGCTTGTCTCCTATAGATTATTATATGTTGATATTCCATAATGTGTATGCTCTGCATCAGTTAATGGTCTCGATGAATGATTCTAACCGTGGCATTGTTGGCAAACCGTGGCTTTTTCAATGCTAACTAAATTATTTTTTGTTGCACTCATCGATAATTGAACGATAAATAAATAAATAAAAAAAAGAAAAAAAAACTAAAGTGTCTTTGGATAATTGTTGAAATCATCATCATAACTTGTTTCAAATTACTTAATAAATTTTTTATAGAAATAAGTTTTTCTTAAAGAAAAGCAGCATATGTCTTGTCTTGTCTATATCACATTAGCTTTCAGCCAAAGAAAGTTACGCCGCTATTAGACTTGTAGTCTAATTAGATTAGCCTGTAGAGTTGTTTTGATTTTTCTTATATAAGTACCGTTTAAACTTAAAAGGAATCAAAGATGAAGTTGTAATTTCGTTATTATATACTAACACTCCTATTATATTTGTATATATGCATAAGAAATTTTTATTTGTTTATTTGTATTTCTGTTGCCTTTATTATTTCTATATTATAGGGCGACTGTCACCGGCGTACACTGTATTTCCTCATTAGGTAGGATTGTCCAATAATCTAAAATCGAAATTTAATTAATTATAGCTTTTAAAAATATATAAAGACCGATCGATAATTAGTATATTTAGATTTATAGTTAGGAAAGATATTTAATTTATCTTTAGGTACTAATAGCCACAGTTCAACTAGTTATATGTTGTAAATAATTTTTGTTGAAACAAAATTTGGTACATACAATAATATTAAATCAGAATATAATATTAAATCAGAATATAATAGTAAATCAGAATATTTTCCTGTTCCTTTAGTTAATTTTACATTCATTCATAATGAGTGTTGTTTCGTCAAGTACATATTATATTATGACACTAAAATTGAGTGTTTATATTTATGTGATATGGCCGTAACAGAGGGATCGAAATTTGTGCTAGAAGTTTTGGCATGTTTTTGTTGTTACCAAGCATTTTAATTTATCTTCTGTGCATATCTGTATTATGTTCTGCAAAAATTGCACCACATTTTTCCGGTACCCATACAAACTAGATTGAAAGACATTGGATACCTATGTAATTTTATAATTAACATTATACAAGTTTAAAGTTTATTTAATCTCGTATCGTTACTTCTCTTTCATTTAATCTTTTCAGTGATTTATGCAAAATAAATTTTTGCAAAATAATATAGAAAAGTCCATTTACTTTATTTAATGATTTTATATAACTATTGTATTCATACAATTTTAAACGTCGATTGTCTATTAAGAAAGTTACAGTTGTTTTATTATGGTTTCTTTAATAATCGAGACGAACTTTCAATTGTTAGTTTTACTATGATATTGTTAATATTAACAATATTTTTCTGAATGTAAATGTAGTCCTTCCTTTTTAGAAGCCTTTTCTTCTTGAGATGTGGTTCAATAGAAAAAAACCATTTAAAGATTTTAGGGATATTTATTTGGCAGTTCCGTTGTAAGTGCCCGTAGTGAATAAGATTATGGTATAATTATTACAAATTAAGACAATGATTTCACCGGTGATGATTATCTATAATAAAAACAGTTAAGTGTATTCAAAGGATGCCGACGTGTGGCGGTAATATGCTTCCGCCGACGGAACACAAATTTTCCGAAGACTCGGGTAAACAGGGAAGGTTCCAATTGCCGCCGTGATTTACAGAGAAAGTTTTCTTTTTTAAACCTAAAAATCTACATTTTACACCCTAATCATATACTTAAAGTTTTATAAAAGTAATTGTGGTGAATTAAAGGAACGTGATAATTTAAATTGAATAACGTTAGTATATATATCGTTATACTTAATAATATCTTATAAACCCGTTGAAATATCTGATATATTGCATTTAATATAATTAGATACACTTTGAAACTAATTTAGATGAACGTGAACATTATATGCTTCATTGACAATCAGCGGGTTTTTTGTTTTACTTTATATAGTTTTTTATAATTGAGTAGATATATTGTGTCAATGCCGACGGTAATATACAATCTCTTTAAATATTGAACAAGTGAAATAGAGCTAAATTATAGTTAAGGAAACACTATAAGGACTCGATGCTATCCAGCGGTACCGAAAGATTAAATTTTACGCTTCGTATTGAATTAAAGTTTTCAGATATTATGTTACGGTGCATTTATCTGTCTTCATTGCATCCGCCCTGTCTTTACTTTTATAAAATATATTATTAAAAGATATTTTATAGATTACAATTTTTAATTGAAAAGTTATTAAACATATTAAAGGACCTTTAGACAACTAGAAAGTTCATTAATAATCATAAATTAAATCGTTACTGACTACCATATGGTATAAATAGATAAACTGTATTTATGGTCTTTATTTCCGTTCTTATTTAAAAATGCATGAGTTTATTGTAAATACTTTGTTAGACAATAAAATCTTATATAAAGATAAAATTATTGTTAAGAAGTATAAAAAAAAACAGAAAATTAAATTTATAATAATTATAATGACACTAAATCATGAATTTTCAATTATACATAATAAATTCTTTACTAAAATATGGTTTAACATGTAACCATTTTTTATAAGATGCTATTCATTATGGTTTAAACAACAAAAATCTGTTTAAATTTCCTCAAATGTTTTTTAGGATTTTTTTTTTAGATTTACTTTTAATATTTAAAAATATTTTAGTTTAATTAAATACCAAGGCAATTTCTGGCGCCAAGAGTTACTGCAAACTTAGCTATCCTTTAGTAATTAAATTTTGAATAGAATAATTATTACAGTTTTTTTTTGCTTATAATTTATTGTGTACTTACCTTTCCGGATTTGCAGTCAGGATCAAAACATCACGAGCGCGCAAAAAAATCTTAAGTTTAAAGTTATAAGTAATAATTTTCAAAAATATTGTTCACAAATTAATATGAGAAAAAATATGAAAATGAAGTTTTAATTTATAATTGCACTGAAGAGTAATTTCAAAGAATAAAAGGAGAAAAATATTTAATATCTTTTAGTGGTACGTATACTTGTGTAAGTTTCTAAAAGGGGTTGGTAGGAAGCGTCCGAACCTCAACCCCGTCGCTACTAAAGTGCGGTGCTTCGGAGCTGACTCTCTTAGCTTAACTGCGCCAAGTACTTGCGCAGTAGACGATCCCTTGTCTATTAAATTTTACCCGTTTGGTGCATATGCTTTTGAGCAGCACAGTTTTACAGATGGTAAGTCTTTTTTGCCGATCACCATCTAGGTCGTTATCACCGCAGCTTTTATTTCGGCTACCAAATAGTACTCAGCACTCATTACTGTTTCAGTTTGAAGGGCGCTGTACCTAGTTAAATTACTTGTTTTAATGAGAATTAAGTCCTCATGTCTCAAAACGACAAGCTTAATGTGGTGCTGTATACCATTTTTAAAGGCACGCGGATCAATTATCACCAGATGAAAGTCTGGCACGATTCATCACTACGTAGAATAAAAAAAGAGGCACTTTTCAAAGGCGCGTATCAAGGTTACCGCACCATATCGAAATAATTTCGTATTCCGTGTATCGGACATTTTGAATAACATGCGAGTTTAACAGAATAAAAAATTTAAAATATCGTACGTACGTACATTCATGCATATATCGAATTTATTGAAAGGGTATCTAAAAAAAGGCTGTCTTTTTGTTCCTTCATACTTTAAGTAAGAAGAAATAATTAAAATTTAACGTATTTTGCGCGAAATAAATATTGATTAGTTTTGTATAAAACTATTTAGCGACTTACATCTTCCTAACTGCGTAGGTGATGGTTCAAGTTACGGTTAAGTTAAATTTTAATAATAAAGAGAACACCGCCACTGTGTATTTGTTATTGCGCAGTACTGTGTACGGTGAATCATAATTGGTAAGTAACCCTCAGTTTAGCAAAACGTTTCGGTGGTTTCAGGTTCAGCAATCTGTATGTAATAAGATCTGTACGCGCAGACAGGTAGAATCTACATCACTAATTTACTACGGCAATTATGCAGATTGTAGGTGGTTAACATATATTATATCCGAGAACTGAGATCTGCGTTCCATTTATTAGTGGTCTTCTGTTTCAGCCAACTATATGCGTAGTACAGCATACAGTAGATGTTTTAGTTTTTTAATATAACTATCACCTTTTTTAGCCAACTAGTGCAGTGTTTTATATTAGTAAATTTACATAATGTTGTTAATAAAATCTTACTCTGGAGGTGGAACGAGCGCATTTCTCTAATACAATGACCAGAAGTTCGGCGGATTTACAAAATATTAAGTGCTTCACTACTAAAGCGAGAAAAGTTTCATAATTAACATCGCTTTATTTAATATAATGGAAACTTACAGTAATAATAGGTTGTGTTTGAACAGATATATCCCTATAAATACTGATGTGAAAATTTCAGAAACAATGGGAATCGAAATATATATGTAGGGGTAGATATGTGCACGTTTATATGTATATCTTTACCTATCATTGTAAAGTTTTTCTGGTAAACAATATTGTGCATATTGTTGCTTGTATAAGTAAAGTCGAACCTAACATATTTCCTAAAATATCACGTCATGGTATGACAATATACGTTTTTTACTTTTACGTGTTAATACTTTTTAATGTCACGAATACAACGGCTTTCGTTCGTTAAGGGTTACATTTGAAGAAAACGGGATGGTAGAAAACGCGCCGCCGGACGTCCGGATTTAACAGAATTTCAAAATAAATGAGCTAAGGTCGCGGTATAAATACTACTACATATATAATATTTTTTTCCTTTTAAGTTATATTGATTATTCGATATTTTTAATAAATCACAACGGATTGTCCTTTTCTAGTACAGCGTACGTACTTCGAGATGTATGTAGCATTTTTGTGGAACAGATCTTCATCACAACAAGTGTATACATGGGACGTCCTATTCTTTTTGTTCTATATTTTTGTTATATCTTACGAAGCGTTATGGTCAAAGTGGGGCTTTTACACATATAGCCTCAAATTTGTAATGATTTCTTTTTTGTTTTAAGCGATTCTTAGTGCTAAGTAGGAAAACTCAAAGGTTTCTCCCGTTGTAATAATACAATCAATGACAAAAGAAGTATATAAATCAAATTTTACCTTTTGTATGTTAAACTGACAATCTGTAATCTTGTCTGTTGATAATTTAAAAAATTTTGACAGTAGATTACCAGATGTAACTTTGACGTGAGGATAATAAAATCGTTCGTCGAAAGATCATTAATATTTTACTAACTACCAAGAATAGAAAATTGTGGAAGAAGTTAGAGGAGCCCTTCACATATAGAGAGTTCAACATATCAAAGAGAATAATCACTAATAATAATAGCAACTGGCATTACACCAACACAATATTAATATAAAATATTTAATTTAATGAAAAGAAGTATTAGTGGTTATCTTATCTTATCGTAAAGAACCAAGTAATATGTAAGTTACTTTTTAAAAATAAAGCATAGTTAACAGAGTAAATTATTAAGAAATCAATAATTTAATGTTTTATTTTACATAGTTAACAGATCACTAGATTTTAAAATTATGACAGATGTCGCAGAATAAGCGAATATCTAAGTGGGCACAAAATTACTCCTAATTCTATACGACGAATGTATATCAAAACATTGGATTTCCTTTATCCAATTGTAAGGTAATTCGGTAATAGAATTAATGGATGATTTTCTATAGAAAATCGTTAATAGTTTTATTTTGAATAGGTAATGATGATCGAATATTATTTGTACATGCCGTTAATAATTTTCTTCTATCACCAGACGCTTTTACATGTGACTTATAGAAAGCTCAAATTCTTTTCAACCTCAAACAAAATCTGTTATATAATTATCTTAATAATAATAACATGTCATAGAAGACACAAAATATTTCATAATGAAGCCATTTTCTTATGTAATAAAAGTGTGAATAGAAAATATATATGTAGTATATCGTAAATTTATTGTTAGAATAAAATGAATCGGGTCTGTTTAAGCTATCAAAATTTAGACATTTCATTTCCATAATTAAAATTTTATAAATACTTTAATTTCTATGTTTTTTTTTTTATTTGAAGCTCTGTTTTCACGGGACAAGAAATTCTTAATCGTATAATGAAACAGTAGTTTTGTTTATTAGAAACCCATCATTACTAAGCTTTATCAACAATTCCAAAGCTTCAGATCTATATAAGAGGTTACGTGAGTTCGATTTATGCGTGTGTTTCCTGATCTTAAAAATCCTTACCGTTTGTGGTTCTCTTATGATATTCTTTCTTCTTTGTGTTGACTCACTATGCTTTGAAGGAAGCACTGGATCCTCGCCTGAGACAGCCCGTTGGTACGATAGTCGTCTACCTTTGCTGTCCGTTGTTGATCGATATAATTCATGTTCAGGAATGCTTGAAAAGTCTTGATATGAATGACATATTTTCTCTCTACTTTTTTCATCTTGTATAATTCGTTTGAAGTAGTTGGTAAGTCCTTCACTCGCCAGCCACGTTACTCTGGAATTATTGAGTTATAACATTGTAATAAGTCTGTCTATCTGGTAGGTCTCTGTTGCCCCCCCCCCCCCCGAATAGGTTCCTGCCTTATCGTGGCGGTGGGTAATGGGCGTGGCAGTAGCCTAAGAGGAACCTATCCGGCCGGCGCGTTACGTAGGGCCGGCCCAAGGTGGCAGCTCAAGGTGAGCTCCACGAGCTCATCTCGGATGTGTGCCGGTGGGCTGCAGGTGCAGGTTTATACTGCTCTTTGCAGCGGAGGAGGAGTCGAGGAGAGAGAGGAGTATCAGTATTGCGATTCGCGGCTCTCCTTACTCTCCGCGACTAAGCGGTGCCGCACCGCTGATGCGGCGGCGGTCGGGCCGCGGGGGAAGAAAAGTGTCGGTATTGTGTTCCGTCGCTCTCTCTATCGTCCGCGGTTCTATAACGGTTGGCGGCGGAATCCAAAACCAGATCCGCCGCAAGGAGTCGAAGAGTTTTCTCTCTTGACTTCCATGGCCTCTAGGTGATAGCTTCGGGGGGATCCGGATTCCGGGGATCCTACAAGAGGCCGAGAGGAGGGCGCGCCATATGTTCCGGCGTAACCTAATAGAGATGGAAAGGGGGGGTTCTTGTTATGGACAAGTGTATCGCTTACCATTAGGTGAAGGTCAAGCTCGTCTCATTGCTTAATTGACTAGAATGGAATCTTGTTAACGTTAAGCAGAATCGGTTATTTCGATTACGGAAAGAGAATTATTTTAATTTTTACATAAGGTATTAAGTAAAATTAAGGTAGATTTATTTTTTATTGATTTGAGCAAAAAAATTGTGTTTTAAGCTATAAAACACAATAGTTTTTTACACTAGAGATGTTCGGTATCCTGTTTTAGGACCACTAATCCTGACAGCGAAGACATTATCGTAACAATAAATGCTTCTTTAGTTTCGAATAATGAAAATACTCATTCAATTTCTCGGTCGCCCCTCCTTGAGCAGATTGCGAGGGTAGACTACGGAGCTGGTTAGATAATAGCTCGCTTCCGCTACTAATTTTAACAATCCCTTAATGTATTCTAATTTAAAGTCAATATTTATGGAATATCGTTTGTCTGTCTTCTTGCATTTTTATTGTTATCAGATTTGTAATTGTATTGTACCTGTTTGATTTAGAGGCTTTTCTCCGCGGTCGTCCTGGAGGTGCGTCTAAACCGGAGCTCATGGATATTGCACGAGACTTCAAGAAGGATTCCTGTTCCAATGCTTCATTCAAATCTAGAAAAATGTTGTTTGATTGTTTCTCTGCTAGAGAACTTATATAATTTTATATTAATTATATCAAATATTGCCTGTAGGGGTACCAATAAAAACGTTTTTAGTGTACATTAAGTAACCATTGATCAAGATTACGATTTCCTCTATTCACCACTAGAAAATAATCGAAGCTTAAATAATATTTTATTGCGAGACTCTATGAAGGTGGGGCTATTCCGACTTAGAGCCGATTAGTCGTTGCTACATTCACATAAATATTATCAGTAATAATAAATCATAAAATAATAAATCAGTAATAATAAATGGCCTTGAAAGTGATTATCTGTTGATGCTAATGAAATGTTAAGAAGAATGTGATTATCTGAATAAGAAATAATTCTACTATAAATAATAAAAAAACTAAGAGAATTGATCGAGAGTAATATTATTTATACTACAATGTATCTGTTATTTTCCCGTTTAAGCTGCCTAATTTATTATATTTAGATAATATTATTAATAAATAAAAATAGTGATCGGAAAAAACATAGTCAACGTTAATCTCGAAAATAACATACGAAGCGTCATGAAAATTTATGTAGGGATCCACGCATTACTAAGTTGTAAAAAATCGTTACGATTTACTAAACATTATAAATATTAGCAATAGTGACTAATTTGTAGACACAACATTTTTAAAGTTATTTGAATTTTTCTTAAAAATTGCGAATGAAGTATCACATGAACCTGATTCATATTAACTGCTTGACAGCATAATCCTTATCCCATCCTACTTTTACTTGTAATTGATGAACGGAATGAGATATGTATTAGATTCTAAGATACTAACTATTGACACTATTCGAAGAACAGCCTTCGAGAGGTTGGCTGGCAAAGAGTACGGGTCGGCTGTTGATTGGGCTGCCCGTATCAAATTGTTCACAGGGGCTCATTGATATGCTGCTGGCGATGGATGAGCTCCGCGCCATTGTTGACAAACTTGTGGTACTATTCCTAAGTTCCTAAAAAATTACAATTCATTTGTTTTATTTTTATTTTAATAGTGTATATTTTTACTTTTATTGTTATTAAATTATATATTCTTGTAACTATTGTATGAAATAAAGTAAAAAAATATTTATTTATTTTATTGTTAAAATATGATACTTAACATTATTTTTTGTAATGAGAAATAAATAAAAAGAATCTATGTACTGTTAATATATAAATGTCCATTTATGTGTTGATAGTGTATAAAATTTTATGTAAATGTTTTAGTTATTATTTTACTTCTAAACATTACATAAAATATTTGTGCAGTCAACGAGCATTTGATAACAAAACCGCAGCTAGGTTATATAGCATTGACGAGATAACATAGTAATTTTAGATTTGTAATTGGCAATTGAAACTAAATTTAAATAATCTCAAATATAACAAGTTTAATTTTGTATTATGTTTCTTTTGTAAGAAAGTTTAAATATAGATGACTGAATTAATTTGAGATATAAATAAAACTCACTCAAGTGAAAAAGAGTGCATTTTGTATGTACTATTCATTATCAGTATTAAAAGAGTAATTTAAATTTATTGTACATAACCTACTGGTAACTTCCTTTTCCTTTAAAAGTCCTGTTTCTGGACACAGGTCTCCTCCAAGGATCTTGACATCGATAGGTCCTGCGCTGCCTGAGATGTGTGATCGATCGGTTCTAATATTTACTTAGTAGTAATATAGTAAAATATTATTACAGTAAAATTTAAAAATTAAGTTACCTGTTGATTATATAAGGGGTTGTCGTTCAAGTGGCCATTATTATAAGTAGATTTATCGCTAAGAGATTGAAGAGAAATCGACATGGATCCTCTTCGTTGTATAGGTTGAGATTTTCCACCTTGTGTCTGTTTTTTGAAGATTTCCGTGGTGTTTTTAAGAAAACTATCCATCTTTTTTCTAAAGAATGAAGATTTGCGTTCCAATGGAGATTTACCTATTAAATGTAAATCTAACTCTGATTGAGATAAACCGGACCGTCTGCACAAAAAGGTCTGATCTAAAGACAATTTTCTATCCCTTGGTGTTATAGTTGTGATTTTGTCTACAGTTCCTAAATTAGCCGCTGAAACAGAATCATCTGTGTCAGTTTCCGTCTGAGTATTTTGTTTATTTTGTTCTTCCTCATGTAATTCTGATTCTGTTGAGGTTTCTAGCGTCACCTTGAAATCTACGTCATCTTCTTTTTCATTACTAATTTCTAATAAGTCATTAATACTTTTAACAGACTGATCAGTTTGTACATCGTTACTATTCTTTGCTATTACGTCTAAGGTCAATGATGATACTACATTCAGATTTGTTGCACTCGGTGATTTTTCTAAAAAAACTTGATCTTGAAATTCATTTGATACACTCTCTTCAAAGCAGTCTTCGTTGTCATTAAAATCTTTACTATTCATAACTTTGCTACCCGGGGGTGCTTTAATCCTCATACTACTGTTCATTTTGACAGTTCTTAAAATTTCTTTTATTTTAAGATTTTCTTTCAAACTTTTTACGTCGGAAAAAAATTGTGGATATTTTTCTTTGGCGTTATTCTTCTCTAACTTACGTCCGCTTTTGTGTTTTGTTTTATCCATTATTAAATAAAATATTTTACAAACTTATTACGTATTTCATCACATCTATAATTTTTATATATATAACACTAAATACAGAAAACAATTTACGTAGTAATGTTAATTGTGAACTGTTGTTATCAGTGTAACACTAGCACAGAACACCGCACCTGTACAAACCGCTTAATCATAGTGTAACAAGTGTGACGTAGTTTTATCAGCGTAAGTAAAATTCTATTGGTTCATGTGGGTATAGATAATAAATGAATTAAAAACTCAACCCCGATATTGTGTAAAGTATTCATTCTCTGTGAATAACTGCTATCGAAATACATTGATATAATTTAGAAATAACCTCGAAATAAGAAACACCGTGTAACTTGTTTGAACATATATAAGCGTTGTGCGCTGTCGTAAACGATAATTTGAAAGACCGTATCATTTCAACGATATTATCATCATACTCGAGATAATCTTGATAATTTAATTTCTTATCTCGAAGAGCTAGCTACTCGCACTATGAATGTATTTTCACACCTTAAATATTTATTAGTTACATTTGTGCTATATATTCGTATATTATATGTAAATAGCAATGCAATGCTACTGTTATGCTTCATTATGGTTATAGTTTATAAAGTTTCTTTATGATTCTTTAATATTTTTATTAATTCATCAAGTTTAGATAGTTATTAAATCAATTCTTTTGCAGCTTTATTACTATAAACCTTAACATTATACAATATTGAAACTATTCAAGTGGCAAGTTAATTTTGATCTGTGGCAAAAATATTAATTTTATTAATAAATATTTTTTGGTTTTAATTTATTGTTAAATGTGTTATTTGAAATTGGTTAGGGAGTCAGTTGAAGTTGTAATTGACAAACAGTTAAAGATTTGGAAATCATGTTTTAAGCCATGTATTTGAGGGTAAAATATGTTTCCAGTCGTATTACGAAGGACTGAGTTACAGTTACAAGAAGATGCGATCTTTACTTAGATTATGCGTTCGTATATAAGCAAAATATGTCTTTCAAAAAAGTTTAAACACCTATCGCGATGGAATTTGTTTAACATTATAATGTAATTACTTTTTCAACTTAAGTAAATTGTTCTCATATAAATGACATTAATCAACATCATACCTATGGATTGTAGTAGAAAATAATTTACAATTTATAGATAGTCAAGGCGTAATCTGTAGTGTCATTACCCTTAGTGATTACATACTAGCTTAGCGGCAGCCAATAACTCTTATACTTATAGCAGTAGCGATGTATCAGGTCGGGAATATTGCAGCCGGCGGGCTTCTCCAGTTCTTTGCTGTTTGATCTAAAGGGAACAAAACTTAATGCCCGAATAGTGCATCTTTAGGCTGCTGTCTTAAGTTCCTAAAACATTTACATAGCTTTGTGAAAACTCAAGTTTATTAAAAAATACATGTCATCATGATGATGATGACATGCTTTTAGTATTAATAAAAAATGAAAACCCAACAAAACTTTTTTATGTTACTTTTAAATTATGTCTAGTCGAAAAGAAAAGTAGAACATTTCATTTACAAAACAAGAGGCTGCAAGAAAAATATAATCACCGCTTTACACGTGAAAATACAGAAATTAATTGCATCCATTTTCATTGGAAACTAAATCGATATACTCGTAAACCATGTTGCCGATCTCGTCAGAGTAACATTGTTAAGCGTCCATCATTACTGAATTATCAAGATCACTATTTAGGCGTATAGGTTTAGCAACAAATAAAGTTACACTGGGTTGAGGTTAGCAAGTTTATGCAGTGAAATGTAAAGCGTTGTAAAGGTTAACTTAATATTAAGCTGTAATAATAATATTAATGTAATAATCATAATGACATCAATATTATAACGATAATTTTCATTGCTTCGCCTATGTTATGCTTGCAGCAGAGTTATCAATGTAATAAAGAAGTCTAGAAGAAGTCTACGCGTATTCACAATTCCCATCGTAACAGGTATAAGATGCTCTAAGTGCAATGGTACCGGTACAGAAGGTATTAAAATCTCATCCTTCAGTCATTGCCTAGCTCCAATAGCATATAGTTCAAGAAAATATTTAATTGTGTCGTAATACGCATTAGTGTGATTTATTTATTAAATAAAAAATTGTCCAATCGAACGGAAAATGTATGCTTTGTAAAGTAAGATCGATGTGATTTATTGACAATGAAGAGGCGTAGCTTTTAGCGTATAACTCGTGACGCAGCTTATTCACTTTACTCTTGACAAATCCGAATAATAGGAAAAAAAAGGATCGGGGAGTAATATCATCGATCAAACAATTCGCACTGTTCGAAATGCATCCCGTAGAGTGATGCCAAGACATGCTGATCACACTATGGCTATATTTGAAACCGGTCTAATTGACAGTTACTGTGATAAAATACTTTGGAAAATATCTATTATTTTATGCATATGTATATAATTGAGGAATATAATACTAATATTATTTCTTACACACCTGAATTAAATATTTCATTCCATCCCAGGGTAACGTTAACTTTAAGTTTTTATTGACAAAATGAACGCCTTTGTCGTGAATCTTGTAATATACAGAATAAATCATAAATTACGATATAAATATAATATATTTTAATACTCCACTTATATTTCGATTGCGGCTTACTAAAAGAAATTATTTAAAAATTCCCGTACTTTTTAAAACGGAAAATTTTAGGCGGCACTGTATGTGCATGAATGCTCCAAATTGTCAATTTTTTCGCTTTGTCATTGTACTTGAATGAAGTGAAAGGGACCTTTTAACCGGACGAAGAGTAGCAATTTATATCTGTGACACAAGTCCTGTTTGATAAAAGATAATGCATTTAAAAAATAAGGGAAACATTAATAATTGTCTATTATTAGTAGCATTGAAAAGCTTTCTTTAATTATGAAACAGTAAATATTTCGTGGTACCTATTTGTAGTATCAGTTACATAAATATAATGTTTGAACTTTAATTTTTGAAGATTATTCAACTTATAGACATTTTTAAGCACACTCGTAAGTTGATGAATGGAAGAGAATGTACCGTAGACGTTAAGTATCATTAATAAACTAAAAACTCATCTCCGATATAAATTAAACATATTGTAAATCGGCAGTAGCTCAGTTCCTAAGTCCAATTATTATTATATAACTTAAAAAAACCAATAACGCAGTACATAAAATAATTTTTGTTATTGATGTGTTTCCACTAAACAAATGAAATAGTATGTCGTTCATAGAAACAGTAAAGCCCTGTTTCTAGAATTTTCTAAAATAATATGAACCCTTAGCAGATAGTCGATACCAACTTTTTAAAGAATACGCTTTATAAATTATTAAAATAATTTTTAAATTTGTTTAACTCATGTAAATATTCAAGGTGAGGACCAAGGCGAAGGAAGGTATCTTTGACGCGTTAATTGCGCATTAAAGTTTTTAAAAGGTGAAAGTAAGTTGTATGTTAATAAAAAACCCCTGTAAAATAATTGCCAAAAAAAAAACTGCTTTATAAATTTTAACGAGTGTTTGTTTCTGTGTTTCTACTTCTAAGTTACTGGTGGTAAGTCTCTGTTTCTGAAGACCATATAGACTTGGCAGGCTACTACCGCAGCGCCTAATGTTGCCGCCAAACAGTACTGTCAAATTATTGCTATGTTCCAGTTTCAAGGGCGCTGTAGGTAGTTAAATTACTGGGATAACGAGACTCAACATCTTATCTTTCAAGATGGCGAGCACAATGTGGTGCAGTGTATAACATATTAACAGGCACCACATTGTTATGGGCGGACGTATCATTTGCCATCAGGTAAACGTCCCGCTGATCTCTTCGCTTCTTAATAAAAAAAACCTGACATTGTAACTAAGTATGTGAAAGTAATGCTTACTTAGTAATTGATTAACTAGTTAATTATATTGACTTCAATGCAATTTTTTAAAATATAAATATTATATAGTAATCATATTTACACTGGTAATAATAAAAATAGGTTCTAGTTGTTCATAAAACTATGTCAGAGTCGGAGCATTCCGGAAAATTGCGGTTCCAGCGCGACGGTTCCGATGCCATCTGCGACCATGGATTCCCTTCGTTCTTCATCAGGTCTTTAACCCACCTAACAGACGATCGTCGCACATTTGTCATAACGTGTTCTCAAATCCAGGATCCTTCGGTCTCATTGCTCGTCCATTCTACCCGCTACGTAACTGGCCTATTGCCCTGCATATAATATAATATGTAATACTCAATATATTTTAAATACCCCGGGTTATATCAGCGACCTTGGATCAAAGGAACTGTTCGATTCTGATTCGTTCTCGTAAACATCGGACATAGTACTCACTATATGGACATCTAGGTCTCTAAATTATAAGTCATCAGCGGCAGCACTCTAGTTGAATGCGTTCGTATTGAGACATTAAGGTAATTTTGACAATCCGACAGACTTTATTATCATAATCATCAGCCGATAGACGTCCACTGCTGGATGTAGGCTTCCCCTAAAGATCTCCATATCGACCGGTCGTGCCCGTGTTGCTCGCATCCAGTGGGGTCCCGCGATTCTTCGTCACCAGAACGTCGGTCCACCTTGTAGGAGGCCTCTCAACGCTACGTCTACCGGTACGCGGGCGCCACTCGAGGATTTTACTGCCCCCTTGGCCATCAGTCCTTCGAGCAATGTGCCCTTCCCACTGCCACTTAAGTCTAGCAATCGTACAGACTGCCTACATACTTACTTGACATATATTAAAATTATGTAATAATAAAAATGCGAGTACAGATATTAAAGCATTCCAAAATTTCCAAATCGGTTACAGTTAAATTGTAAAATGTCTCTAGTACGCGACGTGTCGCACAAATATATGCTTTGATGTAAATTATTGTTATATAACTTTAGGACAGGATGCTCTGAACCGAACAAAAATGTTTCTAACTGTGTTGAGGTTGCAATAATGAGCACTGAATCACTGTACGCTCACAAAATATAAACGACGAAGGTGCTTTTTTCATAGAAGTTTTAATTAGACACGATGAACCGAAAATTATTCACCTCAGAAATCACTTTAGAAAAGGCTATAGATACTTCCGCTAATTATAACTGACAATAGAAAATTTATTATTACGTTATAAGATCACAATATAATATCTGTTTGTGAATTTTAACCGTTAGAGACATCGTAGAAAAATGTTGTTTGCTCACACTCAAAGTTCGAATCAAATTAATCTCCGACTTAGCTATTTGCAGCCACACTAACATAATCCAGTATCGTAATACAACATACTAAAGTTGGTTACGGTTTGCTAAAAAGGGTTGAATCATTTTAAACTAATGCTTTTCATCTTGTATCGAGACCCGTTTCAACTGCAGCATTGATGCGAAGAAATTAATTAATGATACTGAAGCATTGCGACATAATCCTCTGGCTTTAGAGTATTTGTAAATGCAATCCGATGTTAATACATTCGGTTTTGTTATTTTGCTAATTAATTAACAAGAATTATATATATTCTTAACTTTTATAACATCATCATCATCATCATCATCCGATATACGTTCACTGCTGGACATAGGCCTCCCCCAAAGATCTCCACATCGATCGGTCCTACGGTCGGTAGATCGATCGGTTTTTATCTCATAAAAACTTATTTTTAGTTATGGCTCCACTGAAGTCTTCATTTGAGTCCATGAATAAAGTGGTAAAATAGTAATCATACTGGTTTTTAATAGCAAGCTGGTAGTATAAAAAGCTCAAGATACGTTTTAAAGTGACAAAACTATGATTTTGGCTACGACTGTTACACAAGCCGTAATTTGTTTTCCGTCCTTAATTTTTTAAACTTTTAACAATGCTAATGATTCTTCGTAATAAAATTTATATAGAATATGTAATAATGTATGTGTAATAATGACACGGAAAGGTTAATAAAGTAAATCATTTGTAGGGATAGAAACAAAGAATAGAAAATTGTTATTGTATTTTCTTGCAGTTTACTTTTAAAAGACCCTTCGTTAGGGGTTAAATGGTATTATTTTGAGAAGGAGTACTCAAGTTTCCTCACAACGTCGACATACGACAGAGACACCAATTAGTCATTGTTTTGTTATTCTAAGTTTACCTGTTCGCCGTCCTCCTGTGTCTAGACTTATCTACTAGAATATTGCGAAATATCACCGGCTTGTCGTGATCGAGTGTCAAATAGCTTTGTATCGCAATCTTTTAGCCTATCGACCCTCCATCGCTGAAGTTGAATCAACTGCAATGTTATTATATGTTTCACTTTTTATAGATTTTTATATTATATATGTATTTATGTTTATGTTGCTAAAGATTAAATATTTAAGATTACCACAATAAAAATGCCTCTTAAATGGTATAAGTTTAGAGATGGGCAATGCAATGACGCTTTTATTGTTATTTCTTTGTACATTCACGGAAGCGTAGTTCATAGAATTTTAAAGTTTTATTTAAAATCTCTCTACGGCAATATCTATTTTTTTATACAAGACGTTATTTTAGCAATACTTGTGGAAATTAAATACTAAGTAAATAGTCGGTCTGTTCTTATTCAAATAGCTTAGCGATAATTTCTGTGACTATAATATGAGTATACATGTGTAACATTTTAATTAAAGTTGGGGAGACATACACATAACGTACGTAATTATTTTAAAATACACGACATACGAGTGAATTAATTGAATAGTATAGTTAGACGTATGTTAGGTACTGCAGATTAGCTGCAGTATAACGGGAATGACCTTGTGAATTAACAGTACGGCGTAAAATGTTGTTGAAAACTTTGTTAGTACTGCAATGTAGTCGAAAATTTTAATTTTCTCGTAACATAAGCTGAACCGCCGAAAAACTGGGGCATGTGCCTCATTTAATTTTTGATGATTAACTACGTTTACAACGCATTATTCTATATTCTCATAACATATGCATACAAACAATAAGTATGCAGTAGTTTATATAGATATATTTTTATTATTATACATTATTTTAGCTTTGCAAATTAAAAAAAAAATATTAATAAGATCAAGGGGTCATTAATAAAATAATGCACAGTATCTGATTTCTTATTACTAAAAAAAAGAACAGTTTTAGTAAAATTTGTTTCGTATCTTAAAGCGCGTTGGAGTTCTCGTTTTAGTGAAGGCCATCTCCATATCAAATACCAGGTAGTTGAATCTTACCTTGTTGAGAATCTTACCTAGAGCATGAATGCCGTAGTCTGTAATTAAGAACGTATGTTAATTCACGGTGTATTGAGACTTGAATAAGAAATTACATGATATCACTGAAGCACAAGCTGTATCGTTAAAGTAATATAACAGCTCTAGGTGAACATGTAACATAAAGGGGAGAAGATAATTTTTTTAAAAAAGGTTATAAAATTATTGAATGTGGATGCGCTCAGCTTTCTCTTAACTAATAAACATAAGTATCTAGTATTAATAAATGCATCAATAAAACCATAACATGTCTCTTTTATCATTCTGTGCAATTTATGTATATATTTTATAAAACGATATGTAAATATACGAGTATATATTCAGCAGTGAACGTTCATCGGTCGAGATAACGATGAGACAACAGCGGAAATCTAAAATACGCTTCGCTGGATTTGAATTATCGAAGGACAGCAATTCGGAGACTGAAAATTATTTTTGTTTATTTAATGATGATTGAAGTTTTTTCTTAACAATATATAACGATAGAACATGATATAGACTAACCATTATATAACTTTACAAAGATACATGAATAAAACAACGGAAAAATAAAACTAGACTTAGTCATGAGCTCAAAAATTCGATAAAAATGTTAATTACCTAATAAAACTTATACTGAGAAAGATTAAATTAGAAACGATATTTCTCAAAGCACTGCGAGTAGATTTTGCGAGTTGATTACGTCGCTATGCAGATCGTGAAGGTTCTACGTAATGATTGTAATCAAGTTATTATATAGCGTAATGTATGTATGAATACACCGCAGGGTGACGGGAGGAGTGTCCTAACTCTTGGCTTCTGTTGCCTTCAAGTGATTAACACGGGGCTGTGAGACGAAAAGAAATTAATTGTCTTCCAATGGCCCAATTGTCTTACTAAATGCAGGTTAGCTACTATGTTCCCTAAGGTATAATAATCAAATTAATAAACAATGCTTGTTTAGATTGATAGTATGTGTATAGTGTAGTTCTACTATACACGAGAAACATAAGAGAAACATCTAAGTATAAATCGGAACATTTTGATGATAATTTGTTAATTAATTAGAAATCAAACAGACAAACAGAAGGTAGGTTTATGAGGTTTTTTGATTATAAATAGTACAGAAACTTTAATTGTAATGTTGGTTGGTAACAAAAAAGAGAATATTTATGTATTCAATTATCAGATATGCCTTAATCTGACAAGTAGCCTATTAGAGAAGCCCGAACACATTGGATACAATTGGATAAAACTCTATATGGAACTGAACCCGTATTTGATGTGAAATATAAAGCATCGAGTTGAGAAAGCACTATTGACTAAGAGAACAGTAGAATGATAATAATAAAAGCATATGTTTTCGCTATATCAAATGAGTCTATGTTATTTTTTTAAATACATTCATATTAATCTTTACATTTTAATAAAATTTCTAATTCGTCAGCTGATAGACGAGACATGTTATATAAAGTTAATAACAATTTTGACCACCTAATTAGTAAGGTGAGACACTATTAATATAAATGAACAGAGACATTAATATTATGTAATTCTATGATATTTTAGAAAGCGCTGTCTACACAATAATCTCTCACAATAGCTATAGTAATGTTAGTGTACAGAGCCAATTAATATTGCAAAGGTCGAAATTCTAATAATTTTGATGTTCGGTATTGCGGTCTCCGTCTTTGTGTCATTGTATATTATTTATTTTAGTTTCAGTTTTGCATTTAAATAAAATACCATATTTTCAGCATGTAATGATGTGTCATCGCAGTCATATCGCAATGTTCTATCCCGGTTAAACTTTCGTAAGGAATGCTGGGATGTTATTACTTTATCTGAAACCAATGAAAAACATAATAAATATACATTACCTATGGTTGTGCTATATTAAAAAAGCTTTCCTTTTAAAATGTTTGGGCGAATATCATTGTTCGTCTCATTCGCATTTATGCAATAAATTTTCTTCGCACATCTTTTTCGATACAAAGAATATCTAAACAGAAAATATAAAATAGTGTAGTATTAACGATGGGTGTGTTGTGGAAAAACCCAAATGTGGAACCTGGTTTTACTTATAATACTATTTATAATATCGTACATTAAAAAAAGTGCAAAAAAGCTTTAAAGAACAGCGCCACTCACGGATTTTTTATCTGTACTTCTTTGTTCAAAGAAACCTCATTAGGGAACGAAAGTTAATTATCAAATAAATATCATAATTTATTAAAATAGACTGATTTTGATAAATCAGTCTATTTTGATAAATTATGATATTTCTTACGAAAGAAAATTAATACCCTAATGAGTGAATTGATAGTTTGTTTTATAATTTGGAACTTGTCTCCAAAAACGTTCTCTGCGTTTATTTCTATTAAAATATTATTCATTATATTACATTTAAATATATATCAAAGAGGTCGATGTTATTCGTCGAACACGTGGCTTTAGATGAGCTGTCCAGCAGAACTATTGGAGTTTCCATTTCGATATAGACAATGACATTTCAACGTTACTGTAATACAGCGCCCCACGTGGAACAGCATACACTGTTATAGGGTTTTGTTGATTAACTTCGTACTCGTTTATTTCAACGTCCTGTCCACTATTCCATTCGTTACAAACAGTTTTTCGGAATTCACTATTCACAATATATGTTCCAGTAATGTAACTTTTACAAGGACTTCTTTATCATACCTTCTCGCGCAGATCACGTCCACTGTTAAAATTTTAAAAATCTTATATTAATTTATGAAAACTCAAACCATAAGATTCACCACTAATCTATTCCGAACTCATATCTATCTTGTAATTATTGTACTCTTACTTTATCATGTAAAAATCCAAATTTCATGTTTACCTTGATTTATTATTTTTAAGAAATGTGTACCATTGCGAAAAAGCATTTTATTGTGTCGGTAGGTTAATGAATTCTGAATATACCTAAAGGCCTGCAGGTCCATCAGATCGATACAGGCGTGGGCCGCGTATACAGTTAAACAAGCTTCGTTAAAAGTTTTACTCGGGATTTTGTAAAATCACATCGTATGTCATTTATTTTAACCGTACAAAGTAAGTACGTATAAACATTAAATTATCAAATATTTGTCAATTCTTTAGCTTTGTAAGTAAGTATTACTCGTTTTAATTCTATGAAAACGACTAAACTCGACTGAACTGTATACCCATTCGCGATAATCAAAGAAAAAATTTTGAACTTTTGCTGACAAATAAACAGCTGTAATATAACCACATCTAATAAAAGAGAGAGTCAAGGTTATTTATCCACCACGCCAATCAATTGCACGGGGGCGGATGATACATAACTTCAAAATTTTATAATGTTAGTTTCTTTCATCGGATGCTGAAATTGAGTACGATCACATCAACTGTGCTATCATTGTTTCAGACATCCTACAGCTTGCAGATGTATAATAATGTTTAGTAATAAAAAACATCCATTAAAGTTTTTTATAATACCATCAAAATGAGGCTATAATTATGTAAGGCATGGGGAGATTTAACTGAAGCAAAGCGACAAATAATATCTCTGAAATAGTGAACACAATTGTGAAACAATGTTAAAAATAATCATGATGATAATTAATCATAAATATAAAATGTAAGATCATCCGTTCGGTATTGGTTTTGACCTTGCTTAAATACTTCTAGTCTTGGTCTTGACCTTGGTCTTGCATATTCTGTTTTATAATATATTTATTAATTTGTTTCCAGAAGAAAGCCGCATGTTCAAGTTATGATTTATATTTATTTATACTTTCATTCAACGAGGCAACGAAACGAGCGAGATGTTCATCAGATGTTAAGTCATACGACTACCCATAACGTGGTGCTAGATAGGATGGTATACACTACACTGCATTGCGCTCGTCGCCTTGAGACATAGGATGTAAAGTCTCGTTAACCCAGTAATTTTACTGGCTGCAACTCTCTTCAATCCGGAACAGGAGCTGTGATGGTACCCATCTAAACTGGTAACAGAGACCTACCACCAGTAAAACATAAATATTTTAACTTGTCATTTCCATGGATTTTTTTTTTTTGTTTAACGCTGCACATTTAGTCTTGGTTTCACATAATAGGTCTATCTTGGTGTTGATCTTGCTTTTCCATAAGATCAAGGCCAAGACTGGAAAACCGAAACCAATTTTACTCATCACTAGTATTAGGGTTTTTTACGATGAAGTTTTCACCGCTGGTTTTTTTGACTATAGCAGTTTTATTGGCTCCAAAGCTCGGGGATCCGGCAACAGCGAGCTATATAGTAGTGTTAGCGTGGGATGAAGAGATTTAATTAAATAAATTTCTAGCTATGACAGCAATTATCAACATTAAATGTAATTAAAATTTTAATCTAAATTGCGTTGGTGCAACCCAGCTTCTACATTACTATTGTAGTTTGCGGCGTTAATAAACGTTAAGTAATAAAATTAAATAACAATGTTTTAGTAAAATTGTTACATTGCGAAATATTCATTAGGTTATCGTATTCTGATATTGCATAACATGATAGGCGTGTAAGGGCCACCGGAATACAATTTAAGGGATCCAAGCCAAACTCACTTGCTCGTGGTGCACCTTGCTAATCAACAAATGAGGCTCTGGTGCCCACCAACCCACTTTGGGCCAGCGTGGTGGGATATGGCCCTAATCCCTTTACATGGACCTCTAAAAACGACGGCTCCTAGTGCCCGGCCGATTTGCAGGCAGCGCAGGACCGATCGATATGGAGATTTTTGGGGGAGGCCTACGTCCAGCAGTGGATGTCTATCGGCTGATGATGATGATGATATCATTATATACCCTTCCTTCTGATTGATATCTTATGTTGTCGAAATATTATACCATAATTAACTATACTATGAGTTATACAATGAAATGTTAACATTTATTATAATTTTACTTAAAATCGTTTTGTTCATTGTTTGTGAATGTAAATAATAAATAAAAATGTAATACGTTATTCCATTGTTGGAAATCTATTGCTTCCAAACTTGTTATAAAATTAAACCTTAGAGTTATGAGACTTAATTAATTTCACGTTCCTATAGCGAAATGAGAAGGGATATTTTTTCTTATTTTTGTTCGCTTCATCCAGTGCCGGGAAAGATATTGCATTTGTATTATAATTCGATCACTATCGTGAAAAGCTACGGCGGGATATTCATGTTTAAAAATAAATGCAATTTCATTTATTTGAATGTACTAAAATTACAATATTTCCTTTTAATAATGATGATTTTTTAACTATAGTTAAATCTGATACAACATCAATTTTTTTTTATACATGTTGTTGAACAAAGCATCCAAATTTAATTGTCAGTTATATCAACCATGAATTTTTGTCCGTTTCGTCCTTTGTTGCATATCATTTATGAAATATTGTACAATTTTGTAAAGTAATTAAAATTGTTTAATGTTGTGTAAATTTCATTTATAAGTAGCGTACGTCATAAACCGCGTCGCCACGAGAAACGGCTTTCATCGCAGCAGTTAAATCAATACAGCACCCCTATCGCTCCCAATCAAAGTTACACATTTTTAATTAAGGGTAAAATTATTCCATTTTTCTTTCTCATACTTCTGAAGTTGTTACGTCCAGACGTACTAGTACAACCATAGCTGAAAACATAAAAATGTACTACTTCTACCTCCGTCGTCTTCAAATAACTCATAATTATTAATTATTACTTAGGGCGAGTTAAAATTTCTTGGTTGGCGACGAAGACTAAGAATTTGTATTAGGATTGCGAATTATGATAAAATTTGTTGTATAGAGACGGTCAATTTAATTTCTGTCATCTTGAGAAGTATTTATAAAAGTTAAGGCACCGCAAATATTAATTACGCTCTCTATACCATCGACCTGTATCTGTAAAAGATTTTATACAAGAATGACGCGACTTCATTTCCATGAATATTCAGTAGAGTTTATTCATCCTCTGATTTGTGTCGGTGGCAAAATATAGGAAATAATCTTAATTGGATTATATTTAAAGACATTAAATCAATCAATAAATAATTGTTTTTAATTTTATGCATCATAAAATATAGATGCTATCATATTTTTTCCCTTTACTTTCTTTGTTGTTGACTCGTCATCCAAATAAACTTCTGCTATGTGAAAATATTTCATCAGATATGCATTGTGCTTAAAAAAGGGATACAGTTTTATTTTTCATAATAACCTTTTTTTATTATAAACACTACGCTTACATGTAACCTCTTCATGGAGGCGAGGTCAAGGTTACGCCGATACCAATGAGGCATAGTATACATACCGTTGTCATAAGTTATTAAGCTTTTCGATTGTAACAGAAAGCTGTTAAGGAAAATACAAAAATATATAGATAATAAGAATAAAAATAAATCTTCTTTCTCATAATTTCCAATCACTCTTGCCTTATTTACATATCTTACTTCCCTCACTATTTTTATTGCATTTTATATATATATATAAAATGCAATAAAAATAGTATAATATAATTTACGTTGATAAAGACATTTTGAGAAATGTAATAAAACGCTTGTGTTATATTTATATAAAAAAACTTTAATACAATTCTACGGCGGATAAATACTTCAAATCTTCCTAAAAAAATCTTACAGATATTTTCTTTTCTTCCTGTTCTTGTGTGATGTAGTTCTTAATAGATTATTATAATTATTGTATAAAAATTAAATCTATTTTTAAGAAGAGAATAGACTAACTCACTTACTATTTGAAATCGCAATTATCGAAAATAAAACTCAAATGAACATTCAACTGAATAACAATTTCCAAACGGCAATAAAAAAACTCATACGAATTACGAAAACTGTAAAAGTATGAGAAACGGTGAGTAGCTAGTTACAAATAAATGTAAATACAATACAGAGCATCACAGCATAAGGCACTCGCAAAAATTTTCTCCGCATCGGGGACAGATTTTATAACAAATTGTATTCTATTGTGTAATATCTATTGTGAATTTCCAATACTGTTTACTTTATTTACTTACTGCATAGCGCCCGGACGCTATTTGAATGCTTTCAAGTTACTCCTCTGTATATACGTGTTGTCTAAAATAAGTTTTAAGAATACTTTGTTTTGAAAATAGGTATATATCAGTTATGAGCTTATATTACGTTCGTGTCAGATATATTTTAAAATAGATGATGTTAATCACTCTCTCTATGTCCAGCAACGGACGTCTGTAGGCTGATGTTGATGATGATATCTAATGTGCCAACATTTATGTACTGGGTTCCTTGTACAAGTAATTGTTAAGTGGCTAACAAATAAATAATTAAATCTTTACTTTGTAATAATGCTCTCGTATTTCCGGCCTTTCAGACCGAATTAGTTTTCTTAAGTTGTCTGCCATACTTCAATTTTAAGATGGTAGCTCATGGTGATAATGATTTCAGTAATACTTTAAAATAATTAAAGAGAATATGAAATTAATTAATTACAAACTAAAAAAGTTGTCCGTCATTAAAACTTTGAGCATGAACGAGGGAGGGAAAGTATTTTGGGAGGCCAAGCTTCACTATTCGCCGAAATCGAAAAGAAGTTATTAGCCAAAAAAAAAAGTTGTTTAATATCTGAAATTAGTTTACATTATGAAAACTGCGGTTCATACAAAAAGGTATACGTACACAGCTTCCGGTCCATCTGAATATGAATGTTAAAGCTTAAAGACGAAGTCCATCGAAAATAGCTATTGAATTATGTATTGTACACTTCAGAAAGATTTAACGGCTGTGATTCTACACATACCTATTTGTCTCAAAGCTTTATCTCGAATGTAGAATGAATTTTTTAACATCTTTTGTAGTTGAATATGTTCAAATAATGTAGAAACCACAATTTAGATAAATACATTTTCTTTTAACTTAGGCAGCTTCATTTGTAGTACAAGTGTACTTTAGTTGAAACTAATACAGGGTTTACAAACAAATATGAAGTTATAAATTTTTCCGAAACATTAATTTTTTCCTTGAACCCTCCGCCTTATAAGAAATTTATTAATGTTTTACCAACGTACTATGTTGATTGATCTCTTATTTTCAGAATTTGTTTGTATTTATATTTATTATTAGCTGTTCCCCGCCCGCGTTGCTAGTAATAACACCCCCGCAACTTGCGCTTGCACTAACGCCTTTGGGAATATTATGAAATCCGTTCTTAGCTAATCTATCCCCGGTAAAAGGAATACTACTATCAAATTTCAAACCTCTAAGATTTATGGATCTAGATATATCGTGTCGATATTTGAGTCTCTACTAAAGTAGAAATCTTTTATATATATAAATAAATAGATTAGATTAATAAATAGACCTGACTATTTAACTCATGTTTAAACTTGAAGTGTCTACTTACTAGTAGAAGTTACAATTTTTTTTCTGAGTTCAAATCCAAATTAAACTGTTTTTTATATTCTAGATGTCTTCTCTCTATGTTTGTCGTTTCCTGAATGTTTCGAGTCGTGATTCATTCTATCTTTTTAAACTGTATTACTTTGAGATAACCGCAAAATGTTTTATGCGTTAATTAAAGATGCTGCGTGAACAGTCTGGGGTTATTGACAATGCATACATTATCCTTCATTGTTATTCAAATGTCATTGTGTTTACACGTTGTAAGAACAATGAATTAATAGCGATGGACGGCACCCACGCCATGCCGCTATGAAATTCTCTTGCGTCGGTATTTTCTTAGTATTTTCCAAATCAATGAGCCCGGTTATGCACCTCGCTTCAATGTGGAAAATTAAAAATATTCTACGAAAATATTTAGTCTTCAACAATCATTTACCATAAATATTAATTTTGCGCAAGACTTTTCACTGTAGCTATAATTCATATATTTCGAGGAACGTATTATAACGTCACATAACATGTATTTTCATATTTAAATAACTATAACATCTTTTTAACTGTTCTCTTTAACTTGTTAGACAGTCTACGTGGCACAGCGGCATCGAAGTACCTTGTCTTATGCCATTGACTTTGTTTGATTTTTGTCCCAAACAATCTACATAGTACATCTAAAGTTTTTAAACGATATTTGAGTAGAATGTAGATGATGTACGGCTTCGTTTAATTTTGGCATTCATAACAATATTCCTGCATTCAAAAAATATTAAATGTTATATTTAATTATATTGAAAGACTATTGATTTGTATATAACATATATGCATATGTAACGATTATAAGTGATTGTACCTATACAACAATAAATAAACTTTTATAAGGCATAAAGGTTTTGATAATCGTCTATTTGCCATTTTCTATTAAACACTTTTTTTATTTAAATATTTTGTAGTCTTTACATACATATATCATTAAATATTAATGACGATGCTTGTACAAATTTTATTGTTTCAACTTAGCTAACCACATTACCGGCTTAATTATGTGAAATTTTTAGAAGGATTACTTTTCGATACAACGAACTGTAAATTATTTTTATGTATTTGTGCATATTATTAATTATATTGACTTGTGATATTTAAACTTTCATTAACCGTTGCAATTTAGGATTCAAAATTAATATTCCGTTTGTACGGTTATAAATTAATTTGAGTTGATTGCAATTCAGTATAGCGAATATTCAATCCAAAATTACATAATCTATAAATTATGTCGTGATATGCTCTCGCTATAATAATTTGCAAATATTTGTTAATGCTTTAGTCGGGATTACTGCCTCCTAGTATAAACAGGGAAGAAATTCAATGTTTTTTTATTTAAAAAAAATTTAATATCAATCAACACATGGTACCCATATACGAGATAACCATCACCCATGGACAATTAAAAGACACGATAGTAATTCACCATTATCATGTTTATGCATGTATAAATTGCTTTTGTATTATAATAAAATAATACACTTACCGCGAAGACAATAAAAGGTTTTTGATACTATACGGTAAAAGTGTGTTTATTAAAAAAAAAGAATAGTTATCGGTAAATACTGACCTTCCCAGGAACTCCGCAAATCTTGTTAATTAAAACTTTTGCTCAACGTCACGAACATGTATCTGGTTACTTTAATGCAAACTCTGAGCTACGATACTTGTGTATGAAAATTAGTTATGCTGTTAAGAAGTAGAGAAGTAGTTTAAGTTAGTGAATTTATTTAAAATAAACTTTAAGTTTTTCTGAATAAATTGTATTATTTTGTTATAGATATCTATTTGTTAAAAATGAATTTAAGGAGAGTTGAATTACATACATATTTTCTATCAACCGAGCTACGGTTAGGCGATGTGTGACGATAGCCATGCTCCATTAAATATTATATATTGCGTATTTTAAGTTAATAAATCATAAATTTATTCACCCTTATGATTTTTTAAATACACAAATACATGGTTTTGACATGTAAGCGACATGACTGCCTGATATCGGGTAGAGGTTAAAATAAACAACACGTGATCAGGAGGTTAGTTTAACGTTGGATATCATGATTTTTTTTTCATGATTTTAATTAGTTCACTAACTTTGTTTTGCGCAATATAAAAGAATTTTACCATAATCACCACACTTGGCAGACGGGTTGGTGATGGCAGTACTGACAACGGGCGGGGCATATAACTCGTAGAACCGATGCACGTTGGGGACTGCTGAAATGGCGATCAGACACCAGAAAGCGCAGCGTTAGTAGACCCCGCGCTAGGAGGACAGAGGACTTAAAAAGAATCTCTGAGAGTCACTGGATTCAAACAGCGCGAGGCCGTGCTTTGTGGAACACATTACAAGAGACCTATGTCTAGCAGCGAATATCCATCGGTTGAAACATCTTTGAAGCAGTCGATAACACCTTAACTCTGCTATTTTAATTTAGTTTTTTTACAGATCTAAAAAAAAATCTTTAACAATTATAACTTTGTAAACAGATTCCTATACAGAGAAATATAAAAAAAATATTTACATAACAGCATAGAAAAAATATATCTATATCAAATTAAGCTTGCAGATAAGTTAAAATAAAGCAGTAAGGCGGATGGTCAAGGTAGAACTATAAAGAACATTATGTACAGAATCCAAAACAAAATTACGTTACGATATAAAGTCGTTCGGTTCGGTTCAAATGAATTCATTCATTTCATTATATAGAGCTGACAAACAAAAATGACAAAGCGACGGCGATCAAACATTAAACATCAAAGGTAATTTTAAACAAATGCCGGTTGCAATTCAAACAAAATGAAAACGTACAAACCTTATATTTTTGAACAAAAAACAACTCCACCTGTTTCTATCCATAAATTCGAAGCCGGTGCAATGTATATTCGTTAAAAATTAAAAAGTATCGTAGTACAGTTCTGCAAGTATACCTTAGTTTATAAAAATATTTATACAAAGATTATTCGTTAAAAAAGATCGCGCTGCTGTTACCTAAGACATTGAACAAACATTTTGTGATACAATACCTGGTTAGTTTCTACTTTATAACGGAATTTGTTCTTAATTAGTTTTCCATGTTATTAACAGGTTTTAAACATTAAAAACAATCGTACTATTAGGTCACGAGAAGTGCAATGTCTGAATTGTTTTCAACTCGTGCGTGTTGCCACTATTGACATACAGAACCACGACGTGATCCCGTAATATCGGCATTATGAAAAGGGTCAAAGTCACCCAAATGGCAATGGAGGCTATGCTCGGAGTTTCTAGTTATGTGGAGATCTGTAGAAAAACTAAGGTCACCGACATAGACCAAAACATTGTTAGACTTAAGTGGCAGTGGGCAGGTCAAATTGCTCGAAGGACCAACGCCCGATGAAGCAATAAGGTCCTCGAGTGGCGCCCGCGTACCGGTAGACGTAGTGTTGGGAGGCCTCCCACAAGGTGGACCGACGATCTGGTGAGAATCGCGAAACCCACTGAATGCGAGCAATGTGGGTCCGATCGATGTGGAGATCTTTGGAGAAGGTCTAAGTCAAGTAGTGGAAGTCTATCGGCTAATGATGAAGGTCACTGTAATAATCTATAATAATTCCATAAATCTGTAATAAGTCTACGTATATATAAGTAAAGAAAATTTTTTTTATACTTTAGGCGCAGTGAATTGCCGCTTTACTTAGAACTTTAACATGTAGGTCTTCAATACTATCCCGGGGCCCTGTATCGTGGAGCTTGGGTATTGAATTGATTTCTCCCGCCTGGCTAGTATCTCAACATTGTAAATCTGCCACCTTTACAGCATCGTTGTCCCGGCTGTCAATCAAAGAGCGAAGTTATCGGAGTCCGCTTTACAATCTATGTCGTTGTTATGGCTTCAAACCATGTGAATAAATGTTAGTTCATCGTGGACAAAAACTACATATACTCGTAGCTAAAAGATGAATTGATTACAGTTTCTGGATACTCTAAAGTCCTTTGATATTTAATTCAGAGAACATTTTTATTTCAGTACAAATTTCAAAATATGCCGTGTATAGTTCGAGTGTGTTCCTTCTGTATACGACTATGTTTATTGTTTCATAGATTGGTCAGGTTTTTATTAATTCAATTTTTGTCGAATGGAAATATCGAATTTGGTTCAATAAAAATAACTTCCAGTTTGTTTGTCGTAGAAAATATTTTTATTCAGTTTCTCTGCACTGTGAAACTCAATTTCGTTGTACAAATTATTAAAAATCATTACAAATGCCATCATAATATGGATTAATTTTACTTTGTTATAATGCTAAGTTATATTAATTTTTAATTTGTACATATAGTTGCTTATTTATTTCTAATAGCAGAGTAATCAGAAGGTATCTTTGCTATTCGATAAATTCGTTATTATTATAATTCAAATGTTTATAATCTAAGTAAATTATTATTCAAATGACAAAAATTATAAGAAAATTAAGTGACATTCGGTTATTTGATATACATAGCCGATGAAATTTAAAACTACTTTGGTAAATATCCATTCTTCTAATTAACGAACCCCAACAGCGAAGACGGCAGACTAAAAAGGGATGCTTTTAAGTTTTAAAAGTCCAGAAGCACATTTTATTAGATTCATTTAACGATAAGAAATAATAATATCCTATTTAAGAAACCGTAGGACTGGCAAATCCTATATAATAATATTTCAGGGTTATCAATACGAACTCTCAATGTTTTTTTGCTATTCAACGATGCGACAAGACGAACGGCACCTTCACCTGTTGATGAGTGATATGCCGCTCATAACAACGTGGCGTTAGTTAGGATGATTTCCAAATCACATTGTGCTCGTCGCCTTAAAACATAAGATGGTATGACTAGTCACCCCAGTAATTCCACTAGCTACAGCGCCCCTAAAGCGCAGTACAGTAATGTTTGCACAGTACTGTTTGGTGGCAGGAGACTACCACTGCAGCGACTACGCTGCAATGGTACCAACCTAGACGGTCTCCAGCAACAGAGACCTACCACCAGTTACCACCACTTCTACAAGGAACGGTGCAATTTAAGTTTTTACATACTAATAAAATGGAGAAGCGAAACGCTGTTTGTGCTCAGTTGAACGTTAGTACTAGTTGCTACAATTGAAAGACAGTTAAGCCTTGACATTGCCAAAGTAATGCTTTATCAGTTTAGCTGTTACAAAATACAAGAAAAAGTTATTTCTTAAAACGTTTATCGCATTAAAAAATAATACTTTTTCTGTTTAGGAAGGCAACACTGCTGTAAAAATTGATATAATGAAAATATTCGCTTTTCACTACGGCATTTATTTATTTATCGAGTATTGGCAAGTCTATTGTTAAGTACTAATGATATTATGACGATCATTACATATTTTTATTAATCAGGTCTGATTATTGAAAAATATATTTAATAATACTTATATAGTGTAAAATGATTGAAACATCTTTATTTCTTATTTAATTTTAGAATCGTATTAAATGTATCTAAAATTAAGACTGCAATATTATCCATGTTAAAACTATTAGATTTATTTGCATATTAATATATCACTAACTCTCTTAGAATTAATCAGAGCTCCATGTTTTAATGCAGCAGTCCTTTAGATGTACCTTCTCAACATTTCCACACAATTCTCATGCATATGCAATGTTTGATATCAATTATTCATATGTTTAACAGCGTCTGTGTTAAAATTATAGATTTCATTGGAAATGCAACGAAATTTAAATATTTATCAACATATAAATTAGATATATACTACAGATTATATATAAATAAATATATTGATATATATATATAAAAATATTTGATTTTAAATAAACTATTAGACTAGGTCAATTGCATTAGATTTTAAAGTTATTACAATGAATTGTTATTCTTATAATGGAAACCAGTACATCAGATCGTCTTTAACTTAGTAATGACTATGTATTGTTATTTGTAAGTTCTTGTGTTGTATAGTTAATAGACTTGAAAGTTCTTCGCTCTCCGACGAAGCGACGTTAGGAGCATCTTATGGTAGACCATTCGTCTATTTAAAAAATGTTCGTTAGCTTAAGACACAAGGTATTAAGTCTCGTTGTAATACTTGAATGCAATAAAGTTTGCACACTATTGTTGGGCGATGGAATAATGCATTGCGATGATCAGTAAAGTTTTATTTAAGAATGTATGATATTGAAATCAAGTTTAGTTTATGGGAGAAAAAAAAATCTGGTTGATAGATGGACGAAGGTGTCAGATTGAGGATTGGTAGATTTTAGCCAACTTTTTTGATATAATAATCATGTTAACAATAATATGAATTATTTTAAAAGTATATTTAAAATGTATCTGATTATATATCATTTATTATGTGTAGTTTTCTTTGTGTTTACACTTCGAAAAGGTTTTCATAAACAGTTTACTTAAACGCATTAATTATAAGCAAATCAATACTTAAACGTAAGAGACACTTATTGAAATTTAATAGATACTAAAATGCAACAGGCAAAATGGGGAAACAACCAGTTGCAAATTTGTTTACTGCACAAAATGCTTTTAGTATTCAACCGAACGCATTAAAGTTCACTGATGTAACTGATGATATAAAATATAAAGTTATTATAGTAATATGTTGTTTAGGAAAAAATAATTTTTGCCTCAAGATATAAAATTTTTGTTAATCAAAAATTTTTTGTATTTTCTTAATGATAAGCAAATTCAATGGTCAGACGATAATCACATGGAACCAGTGTAGTCGACTGAGATGATGATATCTCAATAATAATCAGTAACTGTTCACGAATAGCGAAATGCAATAAAACACTGAAATAATGTAGAGCTACTCAAATATAAGAACTTCTTAAAAAAAATTAATTATCCTAAGATTTTATATAATCAAAAGTTATTGTGTTAGTTAGTTCTTCCACGGAAATTTAAATAACACACAGTGACGTCGTTGGTTTGTGTGAATCACTAAAAATCATGTTGTTATGCAATGTTATACATATTTTATACGTTTCTACTTTAATTTGTTCTAGTGGACCAAAGAACATCTGAGATGTATAGGAAAACAAGCTCATATAGTTTTTATAAAAAAAAAAATCCGTGAAACAACCGGCTAAGTGGTGTCGTCTAATATGAAAATATATTAGGTTCAAGTTATATAACATGTTTTGATCCGTTTAGTTTAAAGCGGTGATAGTTCAGTATTTATTATTGACTGAACTGCGCCTTATAAGGTTCCAATAAACATATATTCGATTCCTGCTAAATTATAGCCTTCAGTGAAGAAAAAAATCGCAAGGTAATCGACATGTTTCAAGAACAACAGCTTTCGAGAACACACGACATACGTCTACCCCCTCTTGACCTGTATGGGACCGTAGCTCCCTTCTTGTGAGAACAGATACTAAGTCTCAACTGGGGGAACATATTAGCCTAGTAATATATGTTACGAAAATTTACAGCGGAAAATTATTAAACATTGAATTTGAGATGCCATTAAACTTACACAATATTTCATTGCATAAAACGCTCGTCACTTTATAATTTATCTAAAGCTATTGCGTTTTTCATTCCGAAACGTAGTAATATAGGGTGGCGCAAAAATAACCTTATAAAAAGTACCTTATGACACAGGTAATAAGGTACTTTTTATAAGGTTATTTTTGCGCCACCCTATATAAGCATCATATTATTCTGAGTAATACAGATGCTTTTAAAATTGGTGTACATATGTACATCGCAGACGACATGCAGGAAAACATAATGCGATGGTATGTGGTCACGCAAGAAGGGACCCGTCAGACTTCCGTAGCAGTTTTGCACAACAGTTTTTCTTCCGTCTTCGACAATGCATCGAGTACATTATTCTTACTAGACTTAAAACTAGTAGGAATAATGTAATATCAACGGTCCTATGTAGGTACCAAGTGACTAATAGCGTTATCGATCAAAGAGAAAAATAGATCACCATATGAGATATAATTTATTTTCCATGATTAAAATTTATACAATACCAGGACATTTTATTATTTACAACGTACATTACTGATAGTATGTTATAAATGATTAAATATCGTAATTCTTTTAGTTGGTGTCCAGTTCCAATTTTTATTTCCTCTTTTTATAGAAAACGTGAACAAGGTTATTCGCAAATTACTTTTTCGTAAAAAACCGGACCTGTATAAACAAAAAATAAAAAAATGCGAAAGCTTGAACAAACATGTCGGAATGGATATGTCAGAAAGCTATATTCGATTTTTTTTTCTACTATCAAGAATTTCTCTTTTATTGTGTTAAATATATTTGTCGTAACGTTAAGTGCATACTCTTTCCATAAAAAGGTTCTATGAATATTACGCAGTATCATTGGAAATTATTGAAGGTTATAAAAAAAAATCTCTTTTATTTTTACGACAGTAACTTTGGTTGAATGAGAAGATATCCGAGGTAACACTTAAAGAAGAATGACGAATTGTCAATTTTCTTTTATTCTCCGAGACGACGAGACGAGCAGGACGTTCACCTAATGGTAAGTGATACGACATAGCTCATTACAATGTAGCGCTAGTTAGAATGGTATACACAACACCAGGTTGTGCTTGTCGCCTTGAGATATAAGATGTAGAGTCCCGTTACCCCAGTAATAACTCCAGCTACAGCGCTCTTCAAACCGGAACTCATGGATGTTTGCACTGTATTGTTTTGCGGTAGAAGCAGGGCTGCAGTGGTACCTGCCTAAACGGTCGCCGGCAACAGGGACCTACAACCAGTAGAAATCTGCTTTTTATCGTTTTGAAAGTTAAATATATGCTTCGTAATAACATTTTAAAAGCATCACTAATTTAATGACGCGATACAAATAACATTTTACAAAATAATAAAAACTCCATTGTATTCAACTTATCGACGTTCGCACAATATGAACCAAAACAATTCAGTGGTTTGCAATCAGCAATTCCTTGCGGGATGTACATAGTCGGAAAAAAATCGTGTTTACTTTTAAAGTAACTACGTTCTTTACGATGATTTGAAGTATTTCATAATAATGTTGCTAATGAAATTGCTTTAGAAATTTCTATTCCTATTGCAAAACAGTATAGAAAATAGTTTGAACTTCATTGTGAAGAAATTTAAAGCATTCAGCTAATTACACAAGCGGAGATTAATCATTAATTTCGAAAATTTTAAGATTCATGGTGCTTGCAGTAGCAGCCATTATATACTACAACAATGCTATAACATTACGCGAACGCTACAACTGTGTTTCTTTTTTAAAGAAAGATTTTTACAGATTTTTACAGATATACTTCCGCTTATTATATATTTCCATACCATAAGCTGCAAGTTAGATGAAAAATACCTATATATTAGCTACATACATACGTTGGTACGTCATTTTTTATCTACAATACACAACACGACAACTTCGCATGATGTTAATTAACAATGTAACAAATGTAGCTGGTGATGTTAAAGAGTGGATTTAATAGTTGATTCCTAGTGAAGTTATGCATTGTGCAAATAAAAAAAAGATAAAGAGGTAAAAATTAATGAAGTTATAAAAAACTTAACCTTAACTTTAGTGGTGGTCTTCGTTGCCGGAGACCGTCTTGGTAGGAATCACCACAGCGCTTGTTTTTGCCGCCACATAGTAGTGTGCAAACATTACTGTGTTCCAGTTTAAAGGGCGCCGTAGCTATAGTAATTATTGGAGTAACGAAACAGCACGTCATGTCTCAAGGCGATGAGCACAATGTCATGTCTATACCATTCTAACTAGCGCCACGTTGTTATGGGCAGGCGTATCACTTACCATCACGTGAACGTCCCGTTCGTCCCGTTGCTTAACTGAATAAAAAAAATATAATTATGCAGTTTAATACACTACTGTGTATTTATATATCATAACCAATTTGAAATTGTTACGACTATTGTTTCATATAACTTTGTATAATAAAAAAATTGTTATTTTCTCACAACATAAACTGTAAACGTACTTTACATAGACATTATGAGAAACTAAGAAACAAAAATAGTTTGCTTAAAATATAAAATTAATGTAGGATAGTTTAAATTGTATTTTGAACGAAACTGAAGAACGTCTAAAGGTATTTTATAAACATACTAGCTGTTCCCCGCCCACTTTGCTGGCCGTAATATAAAATTAGACCGCTAATAACTTTCTATAGCAACCGTTACCATAGCAATCGTAAAAATAATATTAAAAGAAAATGTTTATAAAAGTTGATTATAAATAAAATGACGAAGGATTTATGAAATTTAAAATATAAATAGCCTACAACCATCTACAAATCATTGATTCGAGTTCAGCCCGCCGTACCGATCGTACACATTCCATACTGCCGATATCAGTGCGCGCTACCGCTACACCCCGCTCCCGCCCGACCCGCTCGTGCTCCGTGCGTGTCAAGTCGCCGCTCGGTCGGCCACCGTTAGCACTCGCGTGCGTTCGTGCCAGTGCAGTGATTTAGTGCGTGTCTCCAGCGTGCGAAAACTCTGCCAGAGCTTGGTTCTGGCACTGTAAGTAGCCACTTGACTTTGCTTGACTTGACTTGCGCTTCCAAACGCTCTTCCGAGTCTAAATCGGACCGCGCCTCGTCGACGAACACGCCGGCAAAAAAGGCTGCGCCTCTCGCACACCGCGCTAACACCTCGGTCCCGCCCGAGAAACGTGGCCCGGAGCCACCTCCCTATTGTCCTCCAGGACAAAACTAAGTGGAACGCAGTTTCCAAGTGGTTCGCGGACCACAAAATAGAATGCCCGAAAGCGCAGAACACCGCGCAGGGCATTTGTATCAACCTAACCACGGTTGATGATTTCCGGGCTGCTACCAAGCACCTGCGAAATGCCGGCCTCAGCTTCCACACCTTCGCTCTCCCCGAGGAGAAGCAGCTCCGCGTCGTCATTCGCGGAATTCCCCTCAAGATTGACATCTCTGAGGTCATCGACGACCTCATAAAACAAAACCTCCCCGCAGTGGAAGCTCGTCGCATGACCAGCATGTGCATTAAAGCAACACTCCCACTCATCCTCACGACCCTGGATCTTTCCCCGGAGGGGAAAAAAAAAATTGGCATAGACCGACTGTGCAACCTCACCAGCGTGAAGGTTGAGGTCCCTCACAAAAAGGGCATCATTGGCCAATGCCACCGATGCCAATTCTACGGCCATTCGGCCCGTAATTGTTATACCCGCCCGAGATGCGTCAAATGCACCGGGGACCACGGGACAAAAGAATGCTCCCGCACCGCGGAAGCGACGAATCCCCGCGTAGGCACCCGGGGGTCCCCAGCGCCCTACCACCGCTCCCACAAAGGCTGCACCGCAGCCCTCCGCCCCTGCCCGCTCGGGGCCTCCCCCCGCGCAGCCGGCCCTTTTGCCGGCGGTCTCGGCGTGGAGCAAACCGCTCCCCCGACCCAAACCCACCGAGGCTCTCAAAGCCGCCCCTTCGTCGGAGCCGTCAAAACCTCAGACTGCTCCCAGCCAAATGCCCCCGTTTGAGGAGATCCAGAAACTGATCGCCTATATCAAAAAGGTGAACATCAAGGACATTCTCGTCTTCGGTGAAAAACTGTGAGTCGCGAAATACTCGCAGGACAGGCTCAAAGCCTTCCTCGAGCACAGCGAAACTCTCACCGCGCTGGAGGAAGACTTGCAATAACTCTCCCAGGACTCTGTCCGCGACCTTTGGTTCTCGTTTTTTAACCTCGATAATGAGTACCAAAATCCTGGGCAGAATCAAACCCGGCTCCCTAACTGTCGCGTACTTCAACGCGGACGACATCCACTCTCAAAAGGAAGAAATATGCTTATTTCTCAGGAACCACGACGTCGACGTCATGTTCATTCAGGAAACGTTCCTAAAACCTTCCAATCGCGACCCGAAATTCGCTAACTATCACATCCGTCACAATAAGTTGACTGGCCCAAAAGGCGGCACCCTAATCTATTTTAAACGGTCCCTGCACTGCATACCGCTAGATAGTCCACCCCTTGCCAACATAGAAGTCTCGACGTGCAAAATCTCCCTCACCGGTCATCAACCGATTGTCATCGCATCCGTCTATCTGTCCCCTTCCAAAGCGGTGCGGGGAACAGATATAAGAACCCTTCTCGACCTAGGCGTCTGTTATCCTCGCTGGCGATCTAAACAGCAGGCATAACACCTGAGACGCGAACAATTCAAACTCAAACGGTCTAACTCTGTATAAACTTGCGGGTATGCTCAATTTTAACATTATAGCCCCGCCAACCCCGACGAGGTTTCCGCCTAACGCATCTCACAACCCGTCCACTTTGGACATTACGTTGTTCAGCAACGTCACCATCCCACTGCATTCGATCGAGATCATCGACGATCTCAGATCCGACCATCGCCCGATTCTTATGAAGCTGGGCCGGCCGGCTGGTGAGGTCCCTCTGACCAAAACCATCATCAACTGGCGCAGTCTCGAGGTCAAACTCAAGGCCGCGGAACCCCAGCACCTAGACGGAATCCCTAGCATGATCGACTCGCTCGAAACTGCAAACCGAGCGATCAACTGGTTGTCCCACCACATCGCCACGGCCGCCGAGGAATCGTCGAGGACGGTTCCCGAATCGGATTACCTTCTCGGGTCCCTCCCGGTCGACCTTCGACGGCTGATCAGAACCAAAAACGCCGCCTTGAGACTCCCGGTATAGATCCGAGGAGAGCAGGATAAAACTGCGCCGCCTACAAAGGCAAGTAAAAGAGAGCATATCCGAACTCAGATCCGACAGATGGGACAATCTGCTTTGCGACTTGGAGCCTTCAGACGCCACGTTCTGGCGTCTGGCCCGCAGTCTCAAAGCGGAGAACATGGCCCGTATGCCTCCCCTCGTAATGAGCAATGGTTCCTCCCTAACGTTGGAGGATGCCGATAAAGCCGATTGTCTTGCCGACAGTCTGGAGAGTCAGTGAACTTCCTCAACCACACCAGTGGACCCCGCTTACCTCAAATTGGTCAAGGATGAGGTGCGCCGTAGAGCAACCCTCCCACCAGAAGGTCCCCTCCTTAAACCGGTTTCCCCCGGTGAGGTCGTTGACATCATCAAGAGGCTGAAAGTCAAGTAAGCCCTGGGCTTCGATAACATCCCCAATAGAGTAGTGAAAAGTCTTCCGCCCCCGATCATCGGCCTGCTAGTGGCCATCTTTAACGCCTTATTAGCCGACTGCTCCTTCCTAGACGCCTGGAAAGAGGCCGTAGTGGTAGGTATTCCGAAGCCGGGCAAGCCGAGGAACCTACCCGACAACTATCGCCCGATCAGCCTACTAAACACCTTAGGCAAAGTCTACGAGCGCATCATCCTAGAGCGTCTGCGCCACTTCACCACCGAAAACAAGCTCCCCGCGATGAACAGTTTGGGTTCAGGAGTAGCCACTCTTGCGTCCAACAAGTCCACAGACTGACGGAACACATCTTGTCCGGCTTCGAGCACAAGCGGCCGATCGACACCTGCGCCGTCCTATTCGACGTCGCGAAGGCGTTCGACAGTCTGACACGAGGGCTTGTTATACAAGCTTTACGCTCACAAAGTGCCAGACCAACTCGTCACCATCATTCGAGCCTACCTCTCGAACCACTCCTTCCACTTCCGCGTCGAGCATGCTCTCTCCTCGATCCGGCCGATCAAAGCCGGCGTCCCCCAAGGCTCTTGCCTCTCCCCGCTACTCTTCCCGCTCTACACGAGCGACATTCTCAAAGACCGCTATGTCAGCCTCGCTCTTTTCGCGGATGACGCACTCTACCGCTCGGGCAGAGCTCCGGGTATTATAACGAGTCGCTTACAAAAGGCGACCATTCGTCTAGGCGAGTGGTTCCGGAAGTGGGGAATCGATGTAAACCCGGAAAAAAGTGAAGCCATCCACTTCACTTATCGAAAGCCCTCAACCCTTCACTGGAAATCGGTCTTACAAGGTCATAAACGCGGCCAGATCTCCCTCTTCGGCCAGTCCATCCCATGGAGGGACTCGGTCAAATACCTCGGCGTGACGCTCAACGCCAGGCTCAACTTCATCTCCCACATTCGTGAGGCGAGAAACAAAGCGGCCCAAGTGCTGGGCAAGCTATACCCCCTGCTGTGAATAAAGAGCAAGCTCTCTCTCAGGCACAAGCTTCACCTCTACAAGGTATGCGTAAGACCTATAATGTCTTACGCCAGCGTAGTCTTCGCCCATTCGTCCGAAGCACGCCTCAAACCCCTGCAGGTCTTTCAAAACCGTTTCACTCGCATCGCAACCGGTGTCGAATGGTACCAGCGCAATGTGAACCTCCACAGCGACCTCAAACTTCCGACCATTGTGGAACACTTCGACAAGGCGACAACTCACCCTAACCCTCTGGTGACCAAAGCGGCCAACTACGAGCCGTCCTCGAATCCCAAGACCAATAACGCAGACCACGGCATGCGCTAATTCCGTCATCCCCAGGGGTCCCTCACACCACACACGAACTCACAGTCACCGACAACACCCACGTCATCACACACACCTCGGGCACTACCAACACGCTCCGAATCTCTGCATCACGCCGCCCTCGCTTCAGAACGCGGCGCCACAGGTACTCACACACCGCGTACACTAAGTACACCCGCGATCAGAGGCGGTTCTCACCGCCCAGAGATTCCGATACAGGCAAAGGTAGTCGAGGAACGGTCCGCGCCTGCCCTCGACGACCGAGTAGATTCGCGAGAGAAACCAATAACCAAACACATTATAAAAACTCCGCCGTCGGATAACTACATTACAAGTAGTACACTTTTTTTTTGTAAACAGGCCGTGGATCCAGGTCCACGTGCCCAGTGTCAGATAAGCTGTAACAGTCGAATGGCTTACAGCGCTGACATCATCAAGAATCCTACAAATCATTCCGTATCAAATAGTGATGTTCCCATGTCGATACGTTTACTAGGTTTCACGTGATTGGCGAACAAAGGAAACATATTTTTATTATATATACATAGATTCAACGTCTCTGTTGATAATTGAATAAAAACTACATTATCAAAAGTTTAATTAACAAATAAATACAAACAATGTTGTAAAGGGAATCACGTCGTAATTTTTATTCTATTTTAAGTAAGTTAATTAATGCTCTAAGCGGAATTCTTCCTCCATTCAGCAAAAAGCCAGAAATATCCATTCCCGGCCTCTATAATCTATTATCGGAATAAGGATAATAGGATTTTAATAAGGATAAGGATAAACAATTTCCATTTTCTTAACTAAGTATGTACAGTAAGCAGAATTTTTTTTATAAATACGTAAAATCTTAAAACTTAAACTTAAAAACAACAAGTTGTTTGTGGAATTAAATCAAAGAATGATGAACACTCGACAACTATAAGGAAAACTTTACCGAATAGATTAAGTACTTAATTTAAACCTCAAACCAAAATCTGTTTAAGTACAAGATATTAATATCTACACAAGGTTTCAAACCAAACAAAAATAAAATATTATGAAAACTTTTATATTAGAAAAATCGACAATCATGAATTATAATGCAATTTTATTGTCACAATATATTCATTGCTATACTGATTAATAAACAGTTATTTATTACTTTATATTGCAATAACAGTAAGTGGTCATAAATGCATATTTTTAACATTACGTTTTAAAATTATATTAGATTTAAAATTTCCATTAGCGCGTTGGGCGCGTTCATTATATATTCCGTTATATTTATAGGGGTAGACTTCTAACTTAGTGACATCGTTCATCGAAGAAGTAAGAGATGTGCCACATATGTGATATAATTCTAATATTGATGCATTTTGCACTGGTGTAATACTTGTAAATTAAATAAAAAAGCGTACATTGCAGTGTATATCGTTTAAACTATCTTCATATTGTTACGGGCTTAGTATGTCTCTTACCTTATGAATTTAATTTTCCCTAGTATAATATAATTTTGATATCGACATTGAATTTTACTTTTCCCGTGATATACTTAACAACAATTATTATGCAAATTTTTTTCTGTCTATACACGTATAAACGAGTGAGTATCTACCTCGTTTGTGTAAACGTATTGATTCGCATGGAAGCTGTCTGGTTCGTTTCGATACAATTCTGCGATCAGTACAATCGCTATGGTAAATTTGATGTTACATCTTTTATTTGTATGACTAATAATGCAGATATATAAAGCTTTTGATAGTTTCGCTATTTATGTGTTTATCACCTAAAACCGTGCATATATAATGTCACTACTTGTTTCCCGCCCACGTTACTAACTGTAACACCCTCGCAACTGACTTTGGGGAAGAAATTTCGTATAATGCATTTTTAGATAATTTCTACGTGGCAAAAGAAAAAATCATAAAAAATATGAAGTAGTTGTCATTTAATATATCTTGTTTTTTTTTTTTGTTTTTATTAACAACCGTCAACCTTTTTTTGGAGTAAAATTTAGTTAAATTCGTTGTTAGCTGATCTATATATGATAAAAGGAATGTGCCCACCAAACTTCAAGGCTCTAGGCCCTATGGTTCCAGAAACCATGATAAGCATCTATATAGGTGGAAATCTCTTACAAATATATCGCTCGTTAAGCGTTCACTGTTGTAGAAAGTTCTATCCAAGGTTTTTATACAGGCATGATAAAGGAGATTAGCCTTTAAACATTGTATGCCAGCCACGTTAGGTATACTCGCATTGATTGTAGCCCTCATTAGTTATTGGAAATGGTGTAATTATCTACAATGCTCTACAAAAATAATATTTCCCTGAACTTAACATACGTAACATTGGTATGGGAAGAAAGAAACAAATACAGATTCTTATGATATAAATATAACTATAGATATAAGGAAAAAAATAAAAATTTTAGCGTATTTTGTGCTTAACCTTCCCTCTGTATGGATCTTGTTTTAACAAGTATCTATCCACTACGTCGGTTACCTTAAAAGAGACCTATGTCCAATAATGGACGTCCATAAGTTAACACGGTGACAATATATAAAATAATTTGTTACCTGATCATTAAATAAATTAGATTTAATACATTTTGAGTGAATTCTAATAAACAGGAATTGTCTACGATGTCATTTATCAATCATCAGCCGAAAGATCACTGCTGGACATAGACCTCCACCAAATATCTCCACATCGATAGGTCCTGCGCTGCCGGCATCCAGCGGCTTCCTGCGACCTTTACACAAACAGCATAGCATCCGATACCGTTGGGCATTACCGGCTGTCATTTTTAGGGGTCCGTATTCAGGTCATTTCCTACCATGCTGGCTCTATCCAAGTCGATGGCAGTGACATTTTTATACGATACTTGAATTATTATGGGAAGAATTATTTTTGATAAAAAGTGTTTAATAGTAGTTGACAAAATGTGCAATATGGAAAACAGAAATATTTATATTATTTTGCTTTTTCAGTTGCGCCTTAGGACAAGTAGGATATTAAAAATAATGGAATCATTTTATATACAATATGCGCTTCAGAGAGTGAGCTTCTCAGTACGTTATTACAGTGTTTAGTTACGTAGGATCCATTAGGTTCTTAGAGTTTATGATTCTCGTGTTCCAATTTGCGTCACATGGTAGCCAATTTGGTAACAGAATATTCAACAGAATCCGCTGCCGTCAGAAACTATTTGCGTTAGTTCATTGTGCCGTATCATGTATACGTATGCTTATTAAGTGCAACTGGAGATTGCAATACTATACCAAAATAGCAGTATCTACTGGTATACTGCATTTTTTAAATATTAATACTGCTATTAGGAATTTCACAAAGGATATATATTGCAGAAAAAAAATTGCAACTTATAAATTATAATCTATGCATGTCTACGGCTCCTTGTGCCCGAAGCTACCGTAGGCCACTGAATGCGAACAGCGCAACACCGATCGTGGGAGGCCTATGTCCAGCAGTGGACGTCTGTCGGTTGATGATGATAATATGTCTAACAGATTTCCACTTATGTTGAGACTCATCACAATATCCATGACACCATAAGGCCTTGACTTGAAATTTCGAAGGAATATTTCTTTTGCCGAGTATAGGCCGGCTAAGAATTTTTCAAAATTACGTCCCCAAAAGGAGTTGCTGGGTTGCTACATCTAACAAAGTGGGAGGGAACAGGTAGTAGTATATAAAGAATAACCAAAAGTAAAAGAACATCTTGTTTGTTTAAAAAAAAAAAAACTGTAAATTTCTTTATAAAGTCGGTGATAGTATATCAAACTTTTGAAATGTTAAAAAACATAGAGAGTTATATTGTTATAATACCTGGAATATTATTTTGTGCAAAAATTGCCAGCTATTGAAACCGCTCTTCCAGCTTCTTAATTATCGCTAATTATAAAATTTCTTCTTCATCTGTCTTCATTAGTGTCATTATCATTTTTAACAACTGTACCGAATTTTTCGGAATGTGTAAAATTTTTTAAAACCTTGATCAAATTGGAATTGGTTTAGGTTCTCCTTTTCAATTTTAATTTTTAATTTCAAAGGTTACATGTAAATATCGCAAGACAACTTCTATATATATTTCAATAGGAAATTTTTATCTGTGTATTACTATATGATTTTTTTTTTAAAAATATTACTGTTAATGGTTATATAGAAGCAACTAAAATGTTAACTAGTAATGTATTAATTTATAGCTGTATTACGTGGTAATGAATTTCAAAATTATTGCACCCGGAAACTCTCCGTAGAGGCGTATCATGTGAAACCAATAATAAAGTTTGCTAATAACATTAATCTTTGATTCTGTAATAATGTAATCTAAATATGAATAGCAGCAAAAATTTTTCTTTTTACGCTGGACCGAAGATTTAATTTAGATCAGGACTTGTATATGAACTCGTGGAAAGAAATGTTATTTTAATTTTTTGATCCGTTTATTTTTTCCTTAACTTTTGTTTCGAGCCTCAGTTACTAAGACTGCTAATTAGCAGCAAATTAAATAGACATTTGAAACTCTTCGTATTTAACAATTTAAAGGAATTTTAAAAATTATTTCAAATTTTTTTTAACATTATTGTAGGTCTAAGTTATTAAGTCGCTGCAAATATTTGTCTCAATTGGATTTTGACTCTGATAAAAGTAGACACGTTGTAATAACACATTGGTGTTATTGTTGCAAACGGCTTGTCATTTCTAATCTTTGCCGAAAATTATCTGGATTTATATTTTACATGATATAATACTTAACCATTACACAATTTGTCGATTAAAATGAATCGGAAATATTGTTTCAATGTTTAAAATATTTTGCTTAAATAAAAATATTAAAACTACAGAAGCTTCACTTAATTTTATTTTGAGCGGTGAGTAAACCGGAACCCAAATGGGTCGACGAAGCTCCTCATCATACTTACTAATCAAGAGAGTAAACGTATCTTCTTATTTACAATTTTAACGTTGTGTATTTTTTTAAAGGACTCTTCTGTAGGTTAGTTTACTAAGTACTAAATTGAATTCCTTTTTTATTTAATTTTTTTTTATCTTGAACATTTATCCATTAATGTCCGTTAAGTTAAATGGTAATGAATCCGTAGATGATGAAGCGTACTCACTCAGAATATTCTAGTTCTCATACGTATAACTACTAAAATACAGAAATTCTTATACAGCGGCAGACAAAGGGTGAGGGAAAAAGCTGGTTTGGGTTTAAAAGAGACTCATCCTCTCCCAAATTTCACTGGTAATATGGCTCCAAGATAACCGTATTGACTATTTACTTTATAACCTTTTTTATTTTATTTTTTTATTTTTTTTTTTTTTTTTATTTAAATATCTATTAACAAGTTTGTTATGGTAAACCTAAATATTTGATTGATTGCAAATATTAACGTGAGAAATAAACCCCTCCAACGGGTTCTCGCCTTGTCGTGGCGGAGGGGCTTAGTAACCGTGGTCCGGTACACGGTGAAGCCAAGTGGAACCCACCCGGCCGGCCCGCGGCGAAGGGCTGGCCGAAGCGGCCGCTCCAGGTTCGAGCACCGGTTGGGGTAACTGGAGCTCACCGGAGCGGCCGGGGGCCGCAGGGGCGGCTGTGTGCTGCCCTAGCGGCCGGCTGCAGGGGCGGTTTCATACCACCCCTCGCAGCCGAGGTGGGGTCGCGGAGGGAGTACCCTCTGCGGCCAACCGGTGTCGCACCGGCGATGCGGCGGCGGTGGGGCCGCGGGGGAAGAGGAGTGCCGGTATTGAGATGCGCCGCTCTCCCTATCCTCCGCGGCCGTTGACAGGTAGCGGCGGGCCTAACATCTCTCCGCCGCGGGGAGCCGGGAGAGGTTTTCTCCAGTGGCTCCCATGGCCTCTGGGCGACAGGTTCGGGGGAACCGGTCGCCCGCACACGCATGAGGTCGAGGAGGGGGCGCGCTGCATGTTCCGGCGCGCCCTGGAAAGGGAGGATTCATCCCTCCCTCCCGAGGTGGGGCTGCGCAAGCGGCCAGCGCCGGCAGGGTCGCGGTTGAGTGCATGCGTTCCCGTGACCCTGCCATCATGGCGATGAGGCGGAACATCGTGGGGGTTTTAGTCGGTGCAAGTCCGACATAACTCGTCCTTGCCCCCGCGAGGACGAGTATGCGTAGGCATTTCCCCCACGTAAAAAAAAAAAAAAAAAAAAAAAAAAAAAAAAAAAAAAAAAAAAAAAAAAAAAAAACGTGAGAAATAAAAGTTAACGAAAAATAAATTAATGTGTAAGTTAGTGTGTATCTCTCTTTTAATATACTTCTTATAGAAACGGAAATATACGATTTCATTTCGCAATTTAATATTATCATGATATATATGTGGTGATAGTTGTGGAAAACTCATGAATGTCGGCAGTATAGGATTTTTAGTAACCCGATGATGAATATGATGATGATTTGACTCGTAATATAATGATGAAGATGCCTAAAATTGTTTAAAAAAAATAAAAATAAACTTAAGGGATTTTAAAATTTCTTAAATAAAAAAGTATAGCGTGTAATGATATTGTATGGAATAAAGTAACTCTGTAAAGAATCTCATGTCCTAAGTAAATATACTACAAGCAGAAAATAAACGGTGTTTAAACGAGAACGACATTCTTTGGAGCGAAATGTAGTTCTTTTCTCATATACTGTAGGCAATAATTCAAAAAGTTGTATGTACTCCGTGATAACGTTTTGACATCGGCCACCTCAGACCTCCCGTGACCACGAGTAGCTGTAAAGCACTCGAAATATCGTAGTAATAAATAGTTAAAAAAACAACGACGAATAACGACTTTAAATTTTTCTATATACTCGTATAACATCAAAATGCAATTAGAAACTCTCTCACAAAGTTGAAAGCTTTCCTCCAACCGCTAAGCCGAAATCTTTTCCCCAGAGATTCAAATCTTATCTGAATCTAATTGAATTTCATTATAGTTCCAGGTCACAATTTTCGTGTTCATTTGCAACTAATTTTGTATACATTAATTATACGGCTATACTTAAAAAAAAATTACAAAATCCTTTAGAAGTTATAAATACCATTAATGCCATAAATGCTTTCATCCACCGATTCCAATTTCAATTTCCTATATAATAAATTAAGTTTTTGTTGTGTTGTTGTGAGCATCAATGGGCAATAAAAATTAATTTTTATAAGCTTTTTAAGTCATCGACAAAAACTTACTTTTCTTAAAGATAAATTTATATGGAATTTTAATACAACTATAATAACAATGCAATGGAATTTATAGATGCCCTAAATAATAACCGGAATTAGAATGTCTCCTTTAGACTTGGCCTAATTTATATAATACTAGAAAGAGAATAGCGGAGAGGTTGCGTAATAAATATTGAGAGTCGTTCCCAAGTTATGATAAGAACGTCTTTAAACATAAATTACAACTGGAAGTCAACAAAATGATTAGAATAGAGATAAGGTGGTTAAAATATCAACAAAGGAACACAAGCAACGTGATTATAACTCAAGCTGATTTGCAACGTAAATGATTACATTTAACAAGGTGCAGAATGATTAGGGTAAAAAGGTATTTCATGGCGTCTTAGCGACAGATACGGGGGAATCCGTTGCTCAGGTGATGATAAGACGCCGAGAGGCGGGCGCACTGTAAGTTCCGTCGCGCCTTTACAGAGATGAGAAAAGGCGGCGGCTTTTTTCTATAAAATGTGTTGCGCGGAGCAGTCGGCGCTTGTCGAGTCGGGGATGTGTGCGAAACCGTTCCCGTAGCCCACCCGCATAGCGACGAAGGTGCAACATCGTGGGGGTTCTACTCGGTGCAAGTACAACATAACCTGTCTTTGTCCCCGCGAGGGCAGTTATGCGAAAGCATATCCTCCAAGTAAAACTAAAACATGTAACAAGCTTTTGTTATAGATTTTTTTATGGTATTAATAAATATAAATTGGTACAGATGACGTAAAACAGGATAACTTTTACCAACAAGAAAAGCATTGTCCAGTTTGTGCATTAAACCGTACACATACAGTTTCACAAAGGCGTGTAGTTATTACCGAACGTCAATCGAACGTTGTTACAAAGCCTTTGTATTTAAACGAACTACATTTTGACAAGCTTTTAATTGAAGCTCTTTTTAAATGCTTTGTGCATTTATATCAGAGAACAAAGCTTTCACGAGCGTGCATACACACGGTAATGTATACTATGTATGTATGGTATGTATATATGTTGCCCCAAAGTCACTTCTGGACCTAGGTCTTTTGTAATATGTTCCACAAAGCACTGTCTTGTGCTGTTTAATATTCAAACGGGAAATTAATTCTTTATTTGTATAGTTTTTAAAAACCGTTCTACCCAGTCGCTCGACATCATTTAGGTGAATTTTTTTTTACGTATTAATTTTTTAATTTCTTCTCTATGCGCAGTGAGTATTGTTATTTTTTTATGAATGCAGAAACATATTAACGCCTGACATCTACACAGGCTTAATAATAACTAAGAAAGGACATTGAACACAAAAGATCCATTGAAGTTGACAACATCTTGATAAGATAAAGGTTTTTTAAATAAAGGGAACAGAACAAAATAAAATATTTTGTAATTTAATTCTTATAAAGCGAAGAGACGGACGAGAAAATCATTTGACGGTAAGGAATACGCCTGTCTATTACAACATGGCTCCAATTAGAATAATATGCACTGCAGCAGCACTACCACATTGTGGTCGTCGCCTTGAAACAAATTATATTATGCCTTGTTACTACCATAATTTCACTAGCTACAGTGGTCTTCAGACCGGAAGACGGTAATGTTTGCACACCGCTGTTTAATGGCGGAAATAGGAGCTACGATAGAACCTAACTAGACGTTCTCCGGCAACAGAGACGTACGTACCATCAACTCAATTAAGTGTATACTTATTTAGAAATTTAACTTTATTTTAGAAATTATATGGAAATATTTTATACAGTTTTCGGCACAATAAATAGATGTGATCGATACGATGAGTGAAAGATGCTTTTTAGGAGTTTCTATTAGACCTAAATTCGTTAAGTTCTATTTATTTATAACTCGCTGTTCCCAGCCCACTGCCGGCTGTAACACCCCCGCAACTCGCTTTGAGGAAAGAATTTTGTAAAATCCGTTCTTAGTTGATTATACCCCTTAAAATAAATATTCCTAATAAATTTCAAGTCTTTAAGCTTTTTGGTACTGTTTTAAGATTATTTTTCCATTGTGGAAGATAGGAAGACAGATATGTATATATATGTATATACCTACCGTGATACTGCGCTCTCCGCGGGTGTCGTACATGCCAACAAAGCGTGAACAGTTTCAGGAAAATAGCAGCAGCTTTTCCTGTGATTTTTATCAATATACCACGCTCGTGTACCCTCATGCCGACTGTGCCGAGTACGCCAATTACCTCTCTAATTGATTGGCGAGTCACATATTCAGCCGTAAACATAAATAACGGGAAATATGAGTGATGAATGCAATATTTATATTTCGCAGGCCTATGTCCAGCAGTGAACGTATATCGGCTAATGACAATGATGATCATGGTAATTCTGTTGAAATTTTTCTTTAGTTGACATGAATAATCTTGAACGTGTACAAATAAAGAATATAATAATAATAGAAAACACACAATGTTATATTGTGTACTTTATACAATTTCTAATTTTCACGCACCTTACTGAAAAACTTATTTCCTGTAGAAATCCGTTTCTTCCAACCTCTATCAGATTTTGGAATGAACTGCCAACTACAAGATACGCGAAGCTGTCAGTACGGCAACCGGGATTTTTATTTTCTGAAACTTCCAAATTTTTATCTTAAATATCGTTCTTTATACACTTATCAGTCTTACTCTGTATCCTTCTTTGTATCAGATTCATATAGATATATATTAGGTCCTTAAAGATGAAATTAGCGTTTTGTCGTACTGACCACTTTGATCTGAAATGTCTCCTCTTTGGTTAAGAATTCCAAATTAAAATTTATAAATTCGTTTAGCTGGTATATTTGAATTTTGAAAACAGTCATTCATTTGTTGTTCCTCATTATTTTTTTCTTTGGCGTCGCTTATTACCACATCATGGAAAACATGAAATATCGGTGTATTTACGAGTACAAATTCCACCGTGGTACCAGTGCTGCAGAAACAGCTCGAAAGATTAATGATGTGTACGGTGCTGGTGTCGCAAAAGAAAGCACGGCTCGTTTTTGATTTCAACGTTTTCGTTCTGGAAATTTCAACCTTCACAACCAACCTCCTGGACGACCGGAGACCAAAGTGAAATATAAGGAATTAAAGGCTATTGTGGAAGTGAATCCATCACAAAGCACTTCAGAGAGCTGCAGGCTTCGGGGTAAATGACAAAACTGTATTAATCCACTTGAAGCAAATTGGGAAAATAAAAAAAGTTGAACGATGGGTACGTCATGAACTGAGTGAATCGAACTTGCAAACACGCGTCGATTGCTGTTACTTTGCTCACCCGACACAATAATGAAGGGATTTTAAATCGAATCATTACTTGTGATGAAAAGTGGATACTGTACGATAATTCGAAACGCTCTTCCAATAGCTGAAGCCTGGGGACCCTGCCAAATCCTGCTCGAAACGAAAATAGACTCAGAAAAAGTAGCTTGTGAGTGTTTGGTGGAGTAGCGCCGGTTTCGTTCAGTACAGCTTTCTAAAATCTGGCCAAACGATTACAGCAGATATCTATTGTCAGCAACTGCAAACCATGAAGAAAGAACTAGGTGCTGAACAATCGAGATTGGTCAATCGCTCTAGGTCACTGCTGCTTCACGACAACGCAAGACCACACACTGTACAATAAACAACCACTAAGTTAGATGAGCTACAATTGGAATCTCTGCGACATCCACCGTACTCCTCGGACCTCGCCCCAACAGATTACCATTTTTTCCAGAATTTAGACAACTTTTTACAGGGACAAAAAATCAACTCCGATGCGGCAGTCCAAACCGCCTTCAAAGAGTTTATTGATTCTCGCCCCCATGGTTTTTTAAGTAAAGGGATCAATGAACTACCTATGAGATGGCAAAAGTGCATAGATAACAACCGTGCATACTTTGATTAATTAAGTATATTTTACAAAAAAAAAATTACTTTATATTCCTCCCGTACAAAACGCCAATTCCATATGCAAGGACTTAATAAATATGCACATGTAATATTACCGTTTGTACCTTTTTGTTCTGAAATGAGGTCTTCTCTCTATGAAGCAATGTAGTCCAGGGCATCAATATAAGCCAGCGTTGCACAGGGTAGAGTTGTTTTTAAATAAGTAAATAAATCAATAATAAATAAATAGCATAATACTTTCAGGTGTTTTAGAATTGTACAGATTTTGTGTTCGTATAGATAGATAATTCAGGAGCTCGTATCCTCTGGTAAATATACGAGTACGTCGGGAATACGGTGTAGCAATAAAAGTAGATGTAAAATTTGAATGCAACTAGATTGCACTGCAATGTTTCAGGTGTAAAGTAAACAACGAATCGCAGTATACTTTTTCACACATTTTAAAATGGATTCGCTATTTCTCATTGCTAATGTGTATAACCAGAGCAAATGATTATACTTTCATATGAATACAAAAGCACTTATTTACTAAAGGATTTTTTTTTTCATATAATATAGTACATGTATATTTCTCTATATCATAAAATTAGTTATTAAGGTTTTTTTTTTCTAGTTTGTTTTGTCCGAGGCCCTGTCATTCTTTAATTTGCTTATTCCTATTACATTTATCATGTCATTCCGTATCCTAACTTCTTCATTCCTTTCATTCTTGTATCCTTCTTTCTTTCTTCTTTCCTCTTTCACACTTAATTTTCCTTCTTTCGCTCTCCATCCCATTTCCTTTTTGCATCCGTCTCTCATAAATGAGGACAACTCAAACCCATCTTTATTGTTGTTTCATAACACTACATTCCTATTTACATTTCCTTACTCTAATACAATTTCCTTCTTATTCTAATACATTGTTATCTTTTATTATTTCCTATCTCTTAGCATTTACATATCACAGTATTTTTCCTATTTCTACTCTCTTATATTATCTATCTATTCCTTATTGCATACCTTAGAAGCTATTTAAAAATACGACGTCATATGGAGCTTTAAAAAGTTAGATGTGGCAGCTCAGAAGCTGGTAAAACGGCAAGGCTTAGTTTAATCCTGGAGACCGGTGAGTTTTGATTTTGACAGGGTTTTAGCTACCACTTTAATATTAATTTGTCACAACAACAAAATTCCTGTGTATTTGCTGTCAACATTTATGACGGCTAGATAATTACGTAAGAGCTTTTCAATATTTTTGATCGCGTTGACAATACTTGGGATTGTCTTTTAAAATATTTTAAACTATTTCCGGTGATAGTTCCTTGGAATTCAGCAACAAATCATTTCCCTCATATATATTATTTAAATATTAATATTGTTACAAATATTATCGCGATCGAATATAGTATTAGAATATTCGAGAGCGAGTCAGGTAACTCAGGTACCTGGCGTAGAGTTTAGAATAAACAATTAATCAATCATCAGCCGATAGACGTTCACTGCTGGACATACGCCTCTATCAAATATCGGTCCTGCACTGCCTGCATTGATCGGCTTCCCCGCGACCTTACAGTCAGTAATTTTATCATAATTTACATACTAATTAAAATACTAATGGATTTTCACTTTTTGGCCGGTAGCTCTGACCGCTTTTTATCAGCTTTCCACAATGCGGTAATAACTTAAGTGCCTATAAAAATAGTAGCGATGGTAAATTTTAACGAATTAACTTTATACCATATATTTAGAGCATGAAACCTTTTAAAATAATTGCTCGATACAATAATTTTTATTTACGTTAGATTAAAATCGATACACTTAATTTTTTCTAGGCTAAGATTTATCTACTACTGCAACTTTGATACATGCACAAGCTGTTTCCTACCCGATTTGCTGGCCGTAATATAGAGTTAGAACGCTGATGACTTTCTATAACAATCATTACTATAGCAACTGCATAAATAATACCAAATTAAAATGTTTATAAGAGTTCATTAGAAATAATATTATGGAAAATCTATGAAATTCAAAAAATAAACAGCCTATAACAATCAACAAATCATTCCGCGTCGAATGGTCATATCCCCATGTAGATACTTTCACTAGTTTTTACGTGATTGACAAACCAAAAAAACTCATTTTATATATATATAGATTATATGATCTCTTCTTTGTCGTAACCTCATGACTGAGGGACGTGACTATGGTGCATTGCCCTGGCCACCATTTCTTTCCAGACATTTCTGTCTTGTGCCATTTGGATGGATGATTGTAGGGTAGTTCCCGTAGCGTCCTGAGTTGTGCGTGTCCATCTTATAGGATACCGTCCTCTCTCTCTCTTTCCTTCCACATAACCAGTAATAATAAGTCTTTCCAGACTGTCTGGGTCTCGCCTCACCGTGTGTCCGAAGAATTTGAGGACTCTCTGCCTACAGATTGTTGAGAGCCGTGTTGTTATATTATGTTCAACTGTTTGAGGATTGACTCGTTTTTGCGACATTCCGTCCAGGATATCCTCAGCATTCTGCGCCAGCACCACATTTCGAACGCGTCAATCCTCGATCTCACTCTCGCTTTTAGTGTCCCGGTTTCAGAAGCATATAGAAAGATAGAAAATATGAGCGTCTGCATTAACTTCTTTTTGGTGTTGCGGCTAATACCCCTGTTCCGCCATAATCGTTCCAATCTCTTTAGCGCATTTTTCGACATTTGTGCTCTCCTAATAACTTCCTGTTCGCAATCACCGTCGTCACTGATCTGCGCTCCTAGGTATACGAACTTCTGCACCACCTGTAAATCACGAAGTTCGTAAGTTCGTTGTAGGGTACCCGTCTATCCACAAACATTAGTTTGGTTTTTGCTCTGTTGATCAGCAGACCATACTCGAGAGTATGGTCTGCTGATCAGTCAGTCGAGACTGATGATAGCTATTCTGGACAGGAGTTCAGCTAGTTCTGCCTCGGAGGAGCCTATTATTGTGGTGTCATCAGGAAAGCAATTTAATATCAAAACAGCGCATCCAGTAAATAATTGGCAATTAACAATCCATCATTGTAATATCCATACGTACAGATGCTAAGGAAACAAACTGATTGCTCTATAACCGTCTTGCTAGAGTTTCTCCAAGTCGTTGGCGGCGGCAACTGGTCGTACATTTTATAATTTAAATACTACCTATACATAAAAGATTTCCACCAGTGTAGAAAGTTCTAGTTTTATAAGGCTTAGAGACTGGAAATTGGGTAGTAACATTGCTTTTGCTGAAGGTTTTCAGCTAAAAACGAATTTTACAAATCCTCAAAGGGAACTGCTAGTGAGTTTCGGCTAGAAAAGCGGGCGGGTAACCAGTTATTATACTTAAATCTTTTCATTATCTCTATGGATCATAAATTTGAAATTACGAACTAAAACATAATATTTAACATTGTTTATAAATTAAAAATGTAATTGAATATGTTTAACTATTATTGTGGCTCACAGGATATAGCTTGCTTAGTAATAAGTAAATAGAGATTGATTCCAGGACTAGGTGCGGTGAAGTTTAGTTGGTGGTAGAGCTTTTTTGAACCCGCGTAGTTACCACTTCCCATCCGCTTTCTGTGTTCCGTCTGTCAACATATGGGAGCTAAGTTATCCTGGGCCGGTAGACTTATATATCCACAACCTTAACATCGCATAACATAATGTGATATCGGCGTACAGTGTTATTGCAGGTAAAATTAAATCACAGCATAACTTTTTTTTCACAACAATACTTTAACCATTTCAAGACGATTTATTCTTTGGAGAAGGAACTATTTTATAATATCCTACGTCAAAGTTATTTTGACCTATAATATTATCAAATAGCTGGTGGTGGCGGGAGTGGTGGTATTAATAAGTACAGGCAATCTTCTGTTACGGTATTTATGTATACTATAAAATAATTTGGTTCAGTAAAACATATACATACGGTATATCAGGAATCTCAAAAGGGTTAATGTAAAGTTTTATTTTTATTAAAGTATGATTACTGTTACATTGCATGCATGCAAATGCATCACGCTTTCACAATCACAATGGAAAATACAAAGGCTTATGCCTTGGGGCACACGTAAAGCAATAGACGCGTGCACGGTGTACTGCTGCTGAAGTCTTTGTTATGTCATAGTACACTATACTACACATTTGACTCAATTGTCAGCTCTCTAAGCTAGGGAAGCTGAAAGGTATACCGAACCAAATTAAGATTGACCTTATGTATCTTCCGCCTTTAACATGAACATAAACAAGTTGGATATTATTTCCATATATTTTTATTTAAAACGAATAATAGATAATAATAGATTTTAAAAGAAACTCTTGTGAAAGGAATTTGCGATGCTATACTTTTTGTCTTTATAAAAAGTAATTATTACGAAACTTTATTAATAACCATCATTCATAATGACATCATTGCTGGTTGTTTTAATATTTTTATATCTAGTCCTCGTTAGACAATTGTTTATATTTATGTTAATAACTGAACGCAAGTTTCAATTCATGAGAAATTCAAAACTTCCACTAGTCGGTATTGAGAATCGCCGCTCTCCCTATCCTCCGCGGCCGTATAACGGTTGGCGACGGAACCAAAGACCATATCCGCCGCAAGGAGTCGGGAAAGTTTTCTCCCTTTGCTCCCATGATCTCTGTGTGGCGGATTCGGAGGGATCCGTTGCGCCGGTGACAATAAGAAGCCGAGAGGAAGGCGCTTTATATTCCGGCGCGTCCTTACAGAGTTGGAAAGAGGGGGTTCTCCCTCCCCAGGTGGGGCTGCATGGTGCAAGCGGCGCTGGCGGGATCGCAGAGGTGTGCGAAAACGAACATCGTTACGTCTGTTCATCGAGGTCAGTCACCCAAGACAATGTTGCGAAAGTCGAGAAAATTGTATTGAGTGATCGAAGAGTTATCATCCGATACTTAATTAAAGAAACGGGCCTTTCATATCGAAGTATTCAATCAATATTGAAACAATCTTTGAATATGAGAAAGGTCTCCGCAAGATGGGTGCCGAGAATGTTAACCGATGCTCAGAAACAAAACACGACGACGACTTGACATTTCGAAAATATTGTTGGACAAGTTTCCAGAAGATTCTGAAAACCTTTTGTCTCGTTTTGTAACAATGGACGAAACATGGGTCCATTATTTTGATCCCGAGACAAAACAGTAATCTTCGCAATGGAAACGGCCATCATTACCGACCCCGAAGAAGTTTCGTGCCGTGGCATCGGCTGGCAAGGGTATAGCCTTAATATTTTTGGACTCGAAAAGGATACTGTTGATTGATTATCTGGAGCGTGAACCACTATTACAGACCAATATTATGCAGCTTTAATTGCCAAGTTGAGGAATGCCATCAAAGAGAAAAGGAGAGGGAAACTTCGAAGGGGTGTGCTGTTTCATCTCGACAACGCACCCGCGCACAAGTCAGCAGTTGCGATGGCTGCCATTCAGCAAGCTGGCTTCGAATTGGTTAACCACCCCCTTATTCATCAGATCTGGCGCCTAGCGATTTTTATCTGTTCCCCAAATTGAAAGAATACTTAAGGGGAAACAAGTACGAAGACGATTACGAGGTGATGGATGTCATGGAGAGCTTTTTGCAGGAACAGGACAAAACTTTTTTTTTAATGGAATTGAAACCTTGGAAAAGCGCTGGACTCGGTGTGTAGAGAAACTCGGAGACTATGTAGAAAAATAAATTATTAAGTTATCAATAGTCATTATATTCTATCTCATTCTCATTACTTCTTGATCCCTCTTCGTATATTTATTTATCGGAATATAAACTAACTAAAACTAGATTTTTAATTAATAAAGAACATTGAGAAAGAAAATTAACTATTATAATAAATTGAAGATAATAACAACAACTACACTTATCTACCTGTGGATTAATTCAAATGATTGACGATTCTGCAAATTTTCATTTGTGCAAATCAGCAAACGTAAATAAGAACATTATAATCGAAACATATTTTAAATTCAAATTATAGAGTTAAACATTTAATCCCTTTATTCAATATCTGTTACGTAGGCGTATAAATTTATAACTTTTCAGTTGATACAAATCTATGACAGCTTATTTTCTATTTTAAAGTAAATAAATTATTTTTTGTTTGAAAGAGTAAAGTACAACAAAGAAATATTTCCGATTGTGATTATACGCTCGGTTCTTGTACTACAAAAAATGACCTTTTATCCCTTTATTTAAATTTATTACACTCAAAGTATAGTCTATCTTTTCATAAACTATACTTTGACAAATTATCTATTCCTTAAAGTTTATTAATAATTAACATGTTTCTACAAACTGTTAATTTTTAGTAATATGCCATCTATCTACCTGTAACGTAGCACTTGCGGATAAATCAAATGCCATCTATGTAGATAGATGGCATTTGATTTATCCGGTAGCTGTAAAACTGTAAATTTTGATTTATCAGGTAGCTGTAACGTAGCACTTGCGGATAAATCAAATGCCATCTATCTACCTGTAACGTAGCACTTGCGGAGGAATAAAATGCCATCTATGATTAAGCTTCAACACTACATATATACTTGAACTTTACAATGAACTTAAGTCCAGTGTTTTTACTGGTATCTGATAGGTAGCGATAAAATTTAAATTCTCAAAAAAAAAATTTCTTGAGTCTTTCTTGTTTATTTCGTAATATACTTAAGTACTACTATTCGCCTTCTTTTAAGAATTTACTAATTTAGAATAAGTCATTACGTTTTTCAGATGCAAATGATTATTTTAATAATAACTCTTTTTAGACTATTATGTTAATAATAACTATGTATAGATTACTACTTTATGGTAGTATCAATACATAATTATTGAAAAATTGTCTACATAAATAAATGAAAAACTCAAGAAATGAATAATACTACTAAACAATGGTTAGATACATATCCTAAACACATAAAAAAAATGTGTATTAATAATTAATAATTTTTTTATAACTACAGTACCTTACCGTTAGGTAAAGGTAATATTTAAAATGCCTGCGCTGGCCCTCACGGCGTATGGGGAGCGTCCTCCGGGTGGCGGATGGAAGACGGGTCGGTAGAACAGCTAAGCTAACCGGCTAAGCCCTTCTCCAACGGGTTCTCGCCTTGTCATGGCGGAGGGGCTTAGTTACCGTGGGCCGACACACGGTGAAGTTAAGTGGAATCCACCCGGCCGGCTCGCGGCGAAGGGCTGGCCGAAGCGGCCGCGCTGCATGTTCCGGCGCGCTCTGGAAAGGGAGGGTTCATCCCTCCCTCCCGAGGTGGGGCCGCGCAAGCGGCCAGCGCCGGCAGGGTCGCGGTTGAGTGCGCACCCGCGTTCCCGTGTCCCTGCCATCATGGCGATGAGGTGGAATATCGTGGGGATTTTAGTCGGTGCAAGTCCGATATAACCCTTCCTTGCCCCCGCGAGGACGGATATGCGTAAACATTTCCCCCACGTTAAACAAAAAAAAACCGGCTAAGCCCTAAGGGCTCTCTGACTAAAGTAGGGTGTGGTCCTCCTACAATATACAGGTTGAGGAGCGTGCGTCGACCGCGGCATAGTCGGATCCACACCGGTTAGATAATTCCAATCGGACTTTGCAAAAATATTATAGTGGCGAAACACTGTATTGGCCACTATATTTAATATTATTTATTATTTCATAAATTATATATTTATCTACTTATTTATTTATTATACTATATATTAATAGATATATATATACATATAGAATTAACTAACTACTACGTGTGGGTGGCATCCTTGAACGGGACCTGCGGGCCGAAGTCCGCTTCAGGCGGAGGGCGCGAAACCCGCTCTTAACCCATGTGGTCTTGCGAGTCTCGCCGAAGCTCTGGGCCCGCCTAACCGACGCGGGAATGATGCATGTGGACCTTCAGCGGGTCCGGGTGCAGGATCAGTCCCCACTGGGTTAATGCACGCGCTGCCTCGGCTACGGCCATAGCAAGCGGCTGTGCACCGAGCGTGAAGATCGGTGCACCCATTGCGGTGATCCGCACCTGAGAGGCGAGTGCCCGGACTGGCAAGCCGGGAAAACTCCCGCCTGCCGGAACTGCCGGAAGGCCAAGGCAGACCGGTGGGACCACGGGGCATACGACGAGGAGTGCCCTGTCCGGAGAAGGTGGGATGCCATATCGCGAGCGTCGGTAGCGTATTGCTAACGGCGCCCCGGGGGCTGACCGCAATATCCGGACTGGGCGACGCCAGTACCACGCTGTGCAGTTGAACCTGCAAAGATTTGGGCTTGCCACTGCCGAATTGATATGCGAAGCGCAGAAGAGAGAGTGGGCGTTCGCGATGGTCCAGGAGCCGTATAGCGGGGCGATTGGCGAGATGCGGCACTACCCAGGGACAAGGATAGTACAATGTGTGAGCCGGGGTTTTTTTTTTTTTTTTTTTATTAACGTGTGTAACAAAATGCTAACGGAACGCACACCCCGTACCAATACTGGGCCGGTAGCGGGGTAGTGTCGGACTCCAACCGACTAAAAAGCTTCACACGGTATTCCATCACCTCCGCAAATAAATGCACGAGGGTCGCGGGATAACGCGACAGTTCTTCCGCAACCCCCGTTCGGTGGTGTGAGCCGGGGTGCCGGGGAGGTTGTCAAGGCGGCCATTGTACTGTTCGACGATACCATCGAAATCACTCAATGCCCCGACCTCACGTCTGGAAACATTTCTGTCGCCAGACTGAGAACCGGGGCTTGGGAGATAGGGGTGGTATCCGTCTATCTGGAGCCAGATAAGCCCGTCGGACCATACCTGGAGCGAATCAGCTGGGTCGTGGGGAGGTTGGGGACTGCCAACGTGGTGCTGGGCGGGGATTTGAACGCCCATAACACCTGGTGGGGTAGCCAGTCCGGAGACCAGAGAGGGACTGACGTTGCGTTCGATGAGCTGGAGCTGCACCTGCTGAACCGGGGGTCTGAACCCACGTTCGACACCTATCGGGGCGGAAAGCGTTATTCCAGCTCCGTCGATGTTACTGCTTGCTCGACCACTCTGCTCGATCGAGTGGAGGGCTGGCGAGTCGTCGACGGAGTATCTTCGTCGGACCACAGGGCGATCTT